>JAZDUH010000359.1:37217500-37817500 GCA_036419115.1 Scarus forsteni
AGAGACAGAATTGTAATGCTGATGTTTCACAAAGCTCTGAGTCACACATTTCCCTGCTGAATGTTATGATCGGCCTTTGATAGAGAGTATGCGACGTTTGATTTCCACAGCATCTAAATAAAAATGTGTGAGCCCTGGTAATCGAAGTTTACATTCTAAGACAACTGTGAAAATCTACTCTATAGTGATTCCCAGGGGTTTCGGCACAGATTTTCTCATGCAGCAGTTGAAAATGGGGGTCAGTGATGCTCTGCATTTAACAACCCACACAATATCAAGCACATACAGAGTATTATTTACAGGATACAGACTTAGATTTGTCCAAAAAACATTCATGACTTCAATCAAGAAATCCCCTTCGTGTCAAATTAAAATGAGTAACAATGGAGATTATTCATAAACCTACGATTTGTTTCTGCTTCAGAGGCTTGACCGAGAAACTTCCATCGACATGCTGAGGGCAAAAAAAGAGGGAACAGTTTTAGATGTGGCTTCCTTCACTCTGAAATGATTTTGGCTAAATAAGATATATACTTACTCTTTCAAAGGCTGCCAATAGCACATGAGCATGTCCAAGGCAATCTTAAACAGAAACAACAATATCAATTTAACAGAATATCTTCAAGTATATGACAAAAATAAGAGAAAATGAGTTAGTCCCAGCTACTGTGAACTTTATAGTGCCATAACCTTAGTCAGCAAAATCTACATTACTAAGGTTGTTGTGTTTACCTTTGAGACATTTGAGCAGGTGGAGCTTCATCGCATAGCTAATTGTTAACTTGTACCATGTAACTGCTCTGGGTTATTTTTAAAACCAACATATTTATGTTTGTGTTTTGCCAAAGGATATCTAGTTTCACATGGATACTGCTCAAGAAAGGTGCTATACAAATAAACTTTACTCACTCTCTCTTTGGGGACTTCTTAAAGTGATAATGTTTGTGTAATAAAATGTATTTAAAAAACTGTTTTAAAAACTGTTTCAAACTGATTCAAACTTGCATTTTCTTTTCCTAAATATTATGCCAGAAATTTAAATCTATCACATAACCAAGTAAAAATTAGTTTTCAGCATACTCAAGACCACATGACATGACACGGCAATCATGTTTTCACGTTGATTCCCCAGACAAGAACAGGAAACTGATTTACAAAACATCCAAAAAAACAAATTCAAAAAGCATATTAGAAGTTTTCAAGAAATAAGCATAGAGAGATCATACTGCACTCTTTGCATTACCAGACTGTAAGGAAAATTAAGAGCAAGAATCATAGATATTATAAATCAAACGTATGACCAGTTATGGGTCAGAAAAATTCAAGGTAAATGAACAAAATACAAATAATCCTTACACTCTTTGCTTTTAACTTTGGAACTGGAATTGTTATTATAACCTATGTTATTGCCGGGGCCTGTTTTTTTTTTTTAACTCAAAAACCTATGGATGGATTTCGATGAAATTTTCAGGAAATGTCCAGATTGGGATAAGGAACAAATGATTAGATTTTGAGAGTGATCTGGATCACTGTCTGGATCCCCCATGACGAAAAATGTGATTTCTGTGAATAACTACTGAGCTAAAATAGATATCATTATGAATCCAATCGCTGATGGTATGTTTTAATGGTCAAGAAATCTAAATATTTGGATGAAATAAAGGTAGGACTAATATTTATGGTTGAAAATCTTAATATGGGTGAGGACTTGGCGCTAGCTGAGGTCTGTGCTCTCCGAGTGCTTTTCTAGTCTCACATGTAACTACATGCTTTACATGGACTGCATTTTCAGACTGCAACATGTTACCACACAGAACATAAAACATCATTTTAGAATTTGACAAACATATAAAAAGCTCAAAATGTAAAACAAAATCATAAGTTTTTAATTGGGCAGTATGGATTAGTTGTGGTACCGTCTGTGTAAAACAATTTAATATCAGTCTGTACCATTATAAATCCCACTGCACAAGCCCAACTGACAAAAAAGGCATAAAGCTTCAACATTGCACATTTGATAGGTAATAAGTGTTTGCAATTTGTGTGTGTAATTCTTTGCAATCACTTTGCAAAACAGAGTTATAACCTGGGAAAAGAGAAGTCACTGATAGCTTCAAATGACCCATTCACAGCATCTAAATCATATGCTGCTGTATGAACTCACCATCACCTTCATCAACCACAGCCTGGATCACCATGGGAAACACTCCTCGGTCCAGATCAAAGTTTAACTACAAATAAAGAGACACACAGTTTATTAAGCACCCCTCTGGCATAAATTAGCTCAACAAGAGACTACTCATTTCTGTGAGTTCTTGTGGATACTTACATCTTCCTCTTTCCACTCGCTGAAATCTATTTTAAAAGACGGCATGGAGAACTGCTGGCTCACCCCTCGTTTGTAATGAACAGTTTCAGACACCATCGATGGGTTTTTCGGGCTGTATCTGCATGGGCACAAAGGCAGTGATGGTCAGCATGGAGGAAGGAAAAAAAAGAACAGCTTAACAAGCGCACTAACTGATCTCTTTGATCAGAGTAGTGAAGGAAAGTCTCATCTTTCTGTCTCATTATAAAAAAAACTTCACTTTCAAGGATTACTTTCATCTCCTCAGTCATGTCTTCATACAGTCTCCATGGTGACCGGTGGTTGCTAAGGACCCAGTGTATCTATTCTTGTCTTTGAGCTCTTAAAAACGGAGTTGACATCTCAGACAAAAAGATTCTCACTAAATCCTGATATTTGTTTCAAAACTCAGAAGAAACGAGGATGAAATGAACAAATGGCTGTCCATATGACAAAGGTTTTCACAGAATCTTCCATCTGTTTATACTTATGTGTGCACAGTCTTTTTCACAAAGAGAGTCAGGCGAGTGTTGAAGTCAAACATTTTAAATAGTCCATAATACACTATATTACCTAAAGTATTTGCTCACCCATCCAAATGATCAGAATCAGGTGTCCTCATTACTTGGCCTGGCCACAGGTGTATAAAATCATCACCCCGGTGTGCAGAATGTTTCTACAAACATTAGTGAAAGAATGGGTCGCTCTCAGGAGCTCAGTGAATTCCAGCGTGGAACTGTGATAGGATGCCACCTGTGCAACAAATCCAGTCGTGAAATTTCCTCGCTCCTAAATATTCCACAGTCAACTGTCAGCTTTAATATAAGAAAATGGAAGAGTTTGGGAACAACAGGAACTCAGTCATGAAGTGGTAGGCCATGTAAACTGAGGGAGAGGGGTCAGCTCAGGCTGAGGCGCATAATGCAAAGAGGTCACCGACTTCCTGCAGAGTCAATCGCTACAGAGCTCCAAACTTCATGTGGCCTTCAGATTAGCCCAAGTACAGTACACAGAGAGCTTCATGGAATGGGTTTCCAAGGCCGAGCAGCTGCATCCAAGCCTCACGTCACCAAGTGCAATGCAAAGCGCCGGATGCAGTGGTGTAAAGCACGCCGCCACTGGACTCTTGAGCAGTGGAGATGCATTCTCTGGAGTGATGAATCACGCTTTTCCATCTGGCAATCTGATGGACGCGTCTGAGTTTGGAGGTTGCCAGGAGAACGGTACATTTCGGACTGCATTGTGCCAAGTGTGAAATTTAGTGGAGGGGGATTATAGTGTGGGGGTGTTTTTCAGGAGTTGGGCTTGGCCCCTTTGTCCCAGTGAAAGGAACTTTGAATGCTTCAGGATACCAAAACAATTTGGACAATTCCATGCTCCCAACCTTGTCGGAACAGTTTGGAGCTGGCCCCTTCCTCTTCCAACATGACTGTGCACCAGTGCACAAAGCAGGTCCATAAAGGGTCTGGTGTGGATGAACTTGACTGGCCTGCACAGAGTCCTGATCTGAACCCCATAGAGCACCTTTGGGATGAATTAGAGCAGAGTCTGAGAGCCAGGCCTTCTCGACCAACATCAGTGCGTGACCTCACCAATGCGCTAGGACTGTACTTGGAAGAATGGTCAAAAATTCCTATAAACACACTCCTCAACCTTGTGGACACCCTTCTCAGAAGAGTTGAAGCCGTTATCGCTGCAAAAGGTGGACCGACATCATATTGAACCCTATGGGGTAGGAATGGGATGGCACTTAAGTTCATATATGAGTCACGGCAGGTGAGCAAATATTTTGGGAATACAGTGTATGTCTTAACTCTGGTTTATTTATTCAATTGTGCTGACTGCTAAATGTTCACAATCATTATTGTGCAAATAAAAGTTTTACTTTTCAAACACACAGTACCCCTGATCCATCTCTATTGTCCCTCTATCTGTGGGTTAATTACTGTGTTCATTCTGCAGTCCATGCACTACATTGGGTCAATGGGCTTAAACTGCTGACGATAAAATGGTTGGACAACACATCACGACAACGGTAGGTCTATTTGGGGGTTTAAAGATATGGTAAGAGCAGTTGTTTGCTAACTTAAAGGTAAAACTATCAGGAATGTAAGATGTAAGACTTTCGTTCATTTTTCCAAACAGATCGTTGCTTCTTGTCAATACACAAACATCATTTTTTAGGCAGGAGTAAACAAGGAGGAGAGGAGGACGTCCTGTGCGTAAATCTACTCTATCATGCAGAGGAAGATGTAAAACACAACAAGTGTCATGCAAAGAAAAGATTAAATGGGCTTGTTAACTTAATCTGTTAAAACAAATGAGTACAAGGTGGGTCCATACACTGCCATCCCGTTGGAGAATTCCTCAAATGCCTGGCAGTAGAGAGTGATGGCCACCCGTGCATCGGCGTCAAAGGTGAACTCAACTCCATACTGAACCTTTGGTTTTCCCCCATCTTCAGCCACTGTGTCAGAGTCATCTTTGTATCTAAAATCAAGATAAAAATGTTAGCTGAGCTTCTTTTATGGTGATTGATAATGCAGTAGTGCTTTGTTTTTTCTTACCTGACCAGGCGTAGAGAGTCTTTTCTGATGTTCACCAGACTCCTCAGCGTTTTCACAGGCTCATGAGGCGCAGGTGTCACATATGGAAACTAGTGTCGAAATGATATGAATAGAAATGATCTTTTTTTTTGTTATCAGAAAATATTTACAGAATGTTTCCAAACCTTACAATCAACAATAACCACTTCAGAAAAAAAGTTTAAATGCTTCTAAAATGAATCATAAAATGGTTGATTCATTTTTACCTGTACTGGTCTGTTTCCAAGAAAATTTAGGTCCATATTTTCTCCAAAGAGATATCCCTCAGGATGTGGGGTGTCAAATTTCTCTCCTCCCATGAAGAAGTGGCTTGCAAAATAATTCCCTGGGGACAACAAGGAATAGAAGGGTTCAAAAGTGCACATAAGCAAACAGATGCTGGAAAAAACTACCCTATTACTCTACTACTACTGTATAACTCAAGTATGTTACCACTGCAGAGGGAGCAATCACAAGAAGACTCAAAATAAGAAAGCTGTCGCCTCATTAGGATCAAAACTTGGAACTAAGGAATATTTCCACGTGACAAAGTTTGAATCTTGTTACTCAAAAGTATGACTGTTATAGTGGAACAACATTTGCAAAACTATCCCAGTTTCACTGAGCTTTTAGCATGAAACACATTGTGTACACTTAAACTCAGATATCTAAAAAGAAATCTATCAAGACACAATGTCTCTGCACCCAGTATGTGTGTGTAAACTCCACATGCTCAATCACAAGTGAAATAAAGCCAAAAAAGACTCTAAAGCTATGTTAAAGGCAGTTTTGCAACTTTAGGAGTAAAGGTGTCAGGGGTGTAAGGTATAACAATATGCTTATTTCCAAACATACTGTTGCTTAAACCTTTACCAATGAACACAAACTTAATTTTAGAGTAAAAATTCCCTTTAAGGCAGCTATAAACAGCAATATATAGACAGCATTTCTTAACAGTAAAGTAACTTTTTTTGGAAAACGCTTTTACGTCAGAATTGACGCGAATATCCTACCGACTGGCAGGTTCAGTTAAGACTGGAAACTTCAGCTCTAAAAGGCACCTTGAAGTTTAAAGAATGAAGATGAAACAATAAGTAACTCTCGGCTAAACTAGGTCTGTTGGTACTGCTTTAAAGTGCACATACTGATGCGGACACTGTGTCGATATGTAAGGATGCAGAGTTTTTCTTATCTGCTGATAATTAAGTTATCTATCTTTAATCACTCTCATTTACTAATATCATGCTGATTGTATTGTGAACAAATACTTGAATTGGTCTTGTAATAGTATGAAACATTATATAACAAGCTGGAGCAATGGGTAATATGAAATATCTGTACTAGTTTATTCGATTCACTACACAAGATCAAAACACTAAAGTATATTTTTGCGCATCGACGTGTCTCATTTTCAATTTCTAGTGAATGGACTTGTTTCATTTGAAATAAAAAATAATACAATGCCGATTATTCACCAGATTTTGGAGGAAAGCGATAGGCCGAGTTAGCCTGGATATCGATATCCTCCACACCAGCGATCCTGCGGCTCAGGATGGACCCCATCTTCCTCTGCTAGGTCGCCGATGTTAGCTTCAGCTACCTTAGCAGCCGGGCAGCTGTCGGCAGCTCGGTTTTCCTTGCCCTAAAGGGTACACTGGCGACAAAACACGGATGACATTAACCTCTGCGGAAATTCAGATTGCCATTTCAGACGTGCGATACGGATGCTAATGCTAACAGGAAACAAATCGAGCCGAGCTGTTGTTATGGCAGAGCTGTGCTGACGTAGCAAGGAGTCAACATGATTGGCTGCTTCACTGAGCGTCCAGAAATCGGGACGTTGGATCTCTATCAAGGGAACGCCCGGTGGGGAGGAGGCAATGAAGGAAGGAGTCGGGGGCCCTGAGTTAAACTCAAAACCTTTCCCACCATCAAAGATGGTTTCAGCAGTCCAGTGTTGGTCACACTCATGTCAGTAAGCACAAAAAGTAGTTTTTGAAAACAAGCTATATAACATATTAAACATAATTATTATTAGGTTCTGCTTTCAAAAAGCTATTCTGCCAACACATGATATAAAATACTAATTAATTAACAAATAATTTAATCTATCGAATGACTGAAAAGAATAATTGTTCCTAGTATACTACATGTAAAGTTTTTAAATTACAGCTTAGGATATGTCAATAGTTAGCAGCAACACTGATTTTTACGCATTATTGTTTTCTACAAGATGTCAGATACTCACTTCTACTAGCACAAAATAAACACTTTTCATGAGGTAGTTGTACAGATATTAGACGTTAATACTACTTCCAACATTTTTAAGCTTGATTTTCAACCCAGCATCTGTCCTTGTCATTCACATCAAATATTGTTTTTAAAAAAAGATTTTAACTCCCTATGAAGGCCAGGTTTTTGTCATGATGACACCATGGTTTTAGAGGAATAAAAGAGAAAACATAAAATATTTTAACATACTATGTACAAATTACTTTTAATTGTGTTGAACTATTGCCGCCTGTAATATGTCAGTGATATGCTACATTGTTTTTTTATGCATTAGTATTTGTTGTGCAGTGCCAAATGCTCACACTCATTTTCATCCAGTTAAAATGATACTATTTAGTGGCAGTTTGGCAACAATGATCAATTCCGAGACAAAACCCCAGATTGATGCCCAGGTAAAATGAAATGCATGTGTTATGCTTTAAACAATGGTGGCATACGAGTTAAGGATATTTCACCCAACTTTGATGTGGACTAAAAACTTGTTTTCCATAAGTAGTCCACGATTCATACACTGCTACACTTAGTACTTCCTACAGTACTTGCATGTACAATATTAAGTACTTTTCAAATAACCCTCTGTCAAAGTTCTTGACAAAGAACAAGAAAAATATATTTTTCCCAAATTTCATAAAGAAATTAAGTTGTAGCAGAGTACTATTAGACTGTGATATTGCACCTTTTTTGTTAGGTAAAAGATCAGAGTATTTCCTCGAACACTGTACATCTGAAACCTGGATTCATGAGCAGGTCTTTTCCAATAATATCACCTGATAACACAGGATAATTCAAAAAGTACACAGTTAAAGTACTTCAACTTAAACACATATTCGATCCAGTTATTTTTTTATTATTTTTGTTGTATTATTTAAGTTCCAACATTGACATTGTTACTTTTTATATGATACTTTAAATACAGCAAAGAACTTTAACTCATCTTTAATCCTGTTATTTTTAAGTTTAAACATTGACATTGTTCCTTTTACACAATTAAGCCGCTGATCCTCATTTGATTGTGCATTATAACGATTTCTTTTTTATTCTCAGACAGTCTTTGAAATCTTGTTTTACATAGACTCCTTTGGTCAATTAAAAATATATTGATTATATTAAAACAAATAAATTAATAATCAGTGGTTACTGTATACATTTCTTTATCCAAACATGTTAGTCTATGTTTGAGTAATGACACGGATTGTGATGTAATATTCCATCCTGTTGCTCCTCCTTCTGATGTGCTTCAGGATCAGAGACAGGCTGAGTCCTAAAATGGAAAACAGACTTTTTCAAAGACATTACAGGATAGTTGAGAAAAATAAAGTTTATCTGGAATTAGGAATACAAGGACTATGTGACGTGAGTCAGTTAGTTCCAGACAAACTTTGTTTTTCCAAAAAGTCAATGCACTTAAAAAATTCTAGGTAGCATACTCGTAAACTGTGGCATTATTTTTTGATGGGAGTTCTTGTAGGCAGAGGAAATACCCTTTGTATTTGGTACAATACTTTCCTGTTCACGGCGGGTTCTGTGTCACAAACTTTTACTAATTGTGCCTTGCTGAGGGAGAGGAGAGAACTTTCTGCTACATTAATGTACTTAATGGCCACATGGAGCTCATACAACCCCACTTCAAAAAACAGAACTATCCCTTTAACCTTAACCCTGCTTCCCTTTTGTTTCTTGGTCTCTCTTTGTATGCACACACTCTTAAGAGTGTTGGCTTGCTATGAGTGTACAATGTTGTAAATACTATTATAGTGCCCCCAGGATTCATCATCTAGTGGGACAGGGGGTCCCTAACCCTGCCTGATCCCTTACCCTAAACCTTTCTAATTTATTTTTTAGTTGAATCTGGTTATGTTTAAGTTAAACACAGTGGTTATTTTGCAATTAAAAATATATGTTTTTGTTTTTACTGGATTTCTTGAGGTTACCTTTCAGAGCCCTTTAATTTATTTTTAATTTATTTTATTTCATTGCACTATATTTTTATGTTTAAAGTTAAAAGTTAAATAACCCATTGTTAACAGCAAATCGGTCAGTTTTTCTCATACTATGCTGACTACTGTTCTCTGTTTGAGTAATCTCACTTGATCAAGCCTTTTCTTAGAGTCCATACTTCAAAATAATTAATAAAAGTATGTATGATTGCTGATATCTTATCAGATCAATATCGGTATCAGCCAGTATTCAAGGCTGCAATATCGGTATCGTATCGGAGGTGAAAAAAATTGTATCAGGACACTCCCACTAACCTTACTTTCAAGAACTTGCATAAACCTAACTTCAACCAAACACACATGCCTAAACCAAACCCTCCCTCTGCCAGAACTGAATCTGGACCTACAATCACCTAGAAAACGCGAAAGGAGCTCCCCATTCCCCTAGACCCTATTTATACCCCCTTTTATATTTTTATAACCACAATTTTAACAGACCATGATTAAATATTAAGATGGGAGTTTGAGTTAAAGACACTGCATGATAAACATCCGTGAGCCAATGTCAGAAATGCCTCCTCTTAAACCGAACCCCATTTCTGCGGTCGTGCAAAGACAACTTCAATTCACTGGGTGGCGCTGTTACAAAAAAAAGAAAAGAAAAAAACTGACGGTCCTGTGAGAGTGCAGGGGCATCATGGGAAACGTAGTCAACTTACAAAAAAGTCCTACTGGGTCATTCCGCCAAAAGAGTGCAATTTGCTGATTGTAACTCTAAATTAAACTTCATTTTTCATTCCATTTCAATTTAGAATTTAGTAATATACAAATTTACACATTCAAAACGAGTACTGGTCAATCTCAGGCTACTTTATTTAATTTATTGCAACTTTCGAAAGTTTATTATCATTTTTTTCCCCCTGCTGTTACTAAACTCAAATGCCATTTTAAAACCATGTTTAAAAGAATATCGACCACATACAATGTTTTCCCTTAGAAAACTAGTTAATTTAGAAGAAATGGTTGGTTACATGATGAAAATACAAATATTAATGACAAAAAAATGACTTTTTCTTTTGCTGTTATTCTTTATTTGAGTAACAGCAATGAGTTTTTAGCATAAAATTAGCAATTGTGTGAAATCTAGCCACCAAGCATCTATGCTAGTAGCTTGAGCACATGGAGCACATTCTTAAGATTAAACTGAATATTTTACTTTTGATATCAACAAATGTTGTCTTAGAGATAACTTAGGTAACAGGACTGAGTTTTTAGATTGACCATCTCTAAAACAGCTAATATATCATTAAATTTAAGGAAAAATAAAAGAGAGAACTTTCTTTTGGTCTTCCCGTGACTTGTAGAAGACCTAAATGATGTCACCTCCTGCAGAACATGTCACTGGTGAAATGTTCCAAAATTTTAAAGGAGGGAATGAGTTTGGGTAACAGCAATGAGTCAAAACCTGGGGACAGCACTAAAATGTGAATTTTAACCAAAATATAATGACTTTTTAAAAAAAACTTTTGTCTTAAAGTGTAGATAGAATATGGAGTCACACTTAAACGCAAAAGAAAATTTGCTTTGGAAGGATTTTGTTCATAATGCATCGTAGTAAAGTGTAGCACTTGGCTGTGGGGACAGGCAAGAAATGCTATGTATAGTGTTTTGGATGCCATTTTAAAATATTAAAAAATATATATCTGTAATTTCTACAAAGATTTAAGTGTATGGTGTTTAGTATAATAATAAAATATAATTTGTAATATATTATTACTTGTGTTTATACATTTAATATACAATAATATGCTGGGGACAGAAATTTCACTCTTTGGGCGGAATCGCCCGACTATCTTCGTGAGAGATATATGGTATTTAATGAAGGATACTAACTTTTTGCTACACATGAGCCATACAAAGAAACAAAAACACTTCATCTTCATGATGGTTTGTGGATATCAATGTTTAAAAGGTTTGTCCATTTGAGATGTATTAAACATTTTCAGTTTCTCTGAGGATCACCAGGATGCTCCTTCTCCCTCTGTCCTTGGGTTCTTTTGTGTACAACTGTAAGGGCATGTTTGTTGTTAAAACCATGATACAAATAAAGTTTCATTTCTAATTCCTGCTTCCTTTTTTGATGAGCTCAGTGTCATTGGGAGAGTGGGCAGATCATTCTTTCAGTGTTTACCTGTGACACCCTGACAACAGGTGAGAATGTATGAAGGTAACAACTCAACAGGAGCGTCTCTCTCTCTCTCAAGTTCAAATTGGAAAGGTTGCACTGATGATATGGTTTTGAGTTGTAGTGTAAGATCAATGGGACCGAGTCCAGTGCAGCCATCAGACATCACCACCCAGACTTCATTGTGAGGTAAACAATAGGGTCAAGGATATTTCACTCAACTTTGATGTGGAATAAAAAAAAAAAATGTTGTCCTTAATTAGTCCATGATTCATACACAGCTGAATCAAGTTTAAGTTTAGGTTAGTTTGTTTCTGTCACTTTAAACATGAAATCTCACTTACAAACATTAAAGTGAGAAACTGCAAAGCAAACAAGTGTTAAGTTAGTGCTTTTCCCACATTAAAGGAGACATATCATGCTTGTTTCTCCTTTTCACTATGCCAGAAGGATGCCTGTAAAGCATTTCTGCCCTCAGTACAAGTCATTTAGTTCCTTCATTGCCCCACAATAGCGTTCTCAAAATCCTCATTTTAGGCCATTATCAAGCTCTCGTTGAAACGCTCGGTTCTCAGACTGACCTACAGTTACCTCGCAACGTCACAGCCCTTTGTGCTCTGATTGGTCAGTTCTGTCAGAGCTGCTGAGAGGGTTGAGCCAGACTGTCCTTCTTCTTCTACTGTATTTTCCGGCAGGCACAAAGCAGGAACCGCGTATTCAGTCCCCCTACAGGCCAGAGCTGGAAATGAGTGAGTGCGAGCTAGGGAGCTATACACTGCTGCTGGGCGGATGTATTCCTCGGTGACAGTTTTGTGGCTAACGGACATCACAGAGGAGGAGCTGTTTTATCAGATTATTCCAATAAAAGAAATGTACCTCGTGTCATCACGACGATTTAAATCTCGCGGTCATCTCACAATGACCTGTTTTCAGAGGCATCAAATCTCATTCTAGGATATCAGAAAAAATACAATATCTCATTTTTTGAAAATCAAGGGGGTATAAGGTCTTGTTTTCAAATTTATTATATTATATGTAAGTATTAAATCATGCATCAGCATGATATGTCTCCTTTAACCTGAAACAATCAACAAAATAACAAAACAAAACCGATAAAAGGTGTTGGCTGAAGCCCTATTTTTTTTCACCTACCCGTTCCAAATTCGTAATTTACTTAGCTTCCTTTGGATTGATATGAAACAATAATAAACTTACATGTATCCAAAATCTGGGACACATTTTGTGTTCACACCACAGTTCTGTACTTTACAATGATCGTTTGTTTAAGCATTTTTTTTTAACTAACCATTTGTTTGACATTCTTTCATTTCTAAGTTAAAACTATTCCATACACTACCTCCATACACTAAAACACATCTTAGTTTAACATTAAACTCCTCTTTGTTTTTTGTGAACATACAACTCCCCCTCTGTTCATACTCACACACTGTAATCTGAAGCAATCTCTGGATACAGTCTGGTAGCATCTTATGGTATGCCTTGTACATCAGTGAAGCTATCCTCAGATCCACAAGTTCACAACATTTAAGGGCTTGTAGCTTTATAAATAATTTGTGTTGGTTCTAGATAATCTGCTTGGTTTACCTTCGAGACTACTTGAATGCATAAAAGTAAGTGTTTTTCGAGTGTACTTTTTGAGTCATCCTCTGTCACAGTCGCTAACAGAGAACAAGGATAAAGATATTTTGCTCAGGTTTTTTTAGCTTCATTAACTTACAGAGTACTTTTAGACTGTGATATTGCACCTGTTTTGTTAAGAAGAAGATCAGAGTATTTCCTCCAACACTGTGTACATCTGAAACACGGATTCATGAGTAGGTCTTTTTCCAGTCATATCACCCCATAACACATGATGGATTATTTAAAAAGTACACATAAAGGTACTTCAAAGTATGCATGCAGGTAGTCTCTGAAGTACTGAGTACAGCAATGTGTAAATCATTGACTGCTTTTGGAAAATAAGTTTGTATTTCACATCTAACGTGGGTGAAACATCCTTAATCTTGTCCTCTGTTAAGGATTTTGACAAGATTGTTAAAACTACACAG
Organism: Scarus forsteni; assembly: GCA_036419115.1. Classification (NCBI taxonomy): domain Eukaryota; kingdom Metazoa; phylum Chordata; class Actinopteri; order Labriformes; family Labridae; genus Scarus; species Scarus forsteni. Next base: position 37,230,916 of record JAZDUH010000359.1, read on the forward strand.
TGAAAGTACTTCATATTTTTCATTCAGGTACTTCAGGAAGTAATAAGTTGAACAGTGAATAAATCTGAAGTAATAATGGAAATGTTTTTCTTCCTCATCCCTTACATTGAAATTCTGAAGCATACCTTTGTGATACCTTCAGTTTATTAATGTGAATAATTACTGTCAAAGAATCCTTATCATTATGGGTATGAATGTAAGACTACATTCTGACCCACAGTCAATACCTGCAGCTCTTCAGAGCAGTGTAACTACGATAACCGTAAATATCTGTAGATCCACGCACTAGAAAAGATGTGGGGCTGATTTGATGAACAACGGCTGGCTTTCTGATAGCAGTCAGACTTCACCTATGATTTGCGGTCAGTATGAGCAATATTCTGTTGTGACAACTTCCGGTAATCCAAAACAATTATACAGGCCATTTTTTGATTTGTGTCTCGCGCAATTTTTTTCTTTTTTGCAATTAAACTTGGAAATCAAACCATTATTTGACTTCTCTTTACTCTTTCAGACAACAAATTAAGTTGTATTTCAATTTTAATGTTTCTGTTGTTCAGTTGTTTTTCTATTTTTGATACCTGTTTCCAAACATTATATTCAATTACCAAAAGAGACACAGACTGTAAAAGCCAGCGATAGAAGACATGACAGTCCCAGAAAGCAGTAGGTAAAATATCTGTATTTCCCCCTTTGGCTGGCACAATAACAATGTTATGTGAGAAGACTCTCAGTGGCTGGTAATTCAGAGACAGCAGGCGTGACTGTGGTAATTTGCATGTAACATGAACTCAGCAGGCACTTTGTTAGAAGGGGAAATTGAAGAATCTATATCTTGTTGTTAGTTGGAGCACAATATTACAGTTTATTTTTTTAATCCAGCCCATATTATGTCTGTCAAGAAAAAAACTGCAGAAAAAAATGTACGAATGTAGTTAATAACCCCAGGTACATGAATTTAAAAATACAAAGAAAAACCTGTCATGTAATTCTTCGCTACGACCACTGGATGGCGGTAAAGTGGTGTTTATTAATAGACTTCTGTTGAGGAATGTTCTCGCAACGGCGGATTAATCTGCACAGCTAAGTAAAAACAGAAAACTAGCTGGGTATTTTGTCTAAGCCTCTCCTGAAAAAGCAACACAAATGATAAGAACACAATTAACTGCAAATTACATGTATAAAGAGCAGGATTTGGCTGCTGCGATACTAAATATTAAGTCAAGCTGAGAGGTGTTGAAGTAATTTGACCGACGGAACAGAACTTCCGTTTTACACTTACAAAATAATATAGCCTAGACCATAGATATGGCCTAGACAAACAAGTCGCTCCAAAACTTACATAAAACAAAGTGAAATATAGCCTAGGTATTTTAAGATTATGTCACTCAAATCAAGTATCTGCTGAATGTGTTGACTCTCATAAATAGAAATTAAACAGAAGCACTCTCGAACATGGTATCAGAGGATATTAGTGTGCACAAATATTTGGGTAAGTATTAAGTAAGTTGTGTAATTTGCAAAATTTAAAGTATTTAGCTTGATTGTGTGCTAGTTATAAGATTAATAATAATATGTAAAATGCTAAAATTGGTCCAAATGCCAGACATCTCTTCTCAAACATCTGCTCTAAAATTGCATGTAAACAATGTTTTCTGTTTGAAAATGAGCAGTTTGAAGCTTAGTTTTATCTTTGGCCACAATAACGTTTTGTATTTATTTATTAATTGACTTTATGCTTTATTTCAGGGCTGTAGAGCTGGCTCAGGACATCTGTGACATAGTTTCCTGGGGCCCAAAATCTCTGTGAGCGCACCTGGGATTGAACCCACATACACAACAGTTTTTCACTGCCCGTTTTTGTTTTGTTTTGTGTTACAGTTTAAATGTTTATGGGGATAATAAATGTTAAAGTCGCTGGCCGACATACATTTGAGTAATGTGTAATCCTGAAAAATGACGTGTGGAGAGACTTGGTGTCAGCGGATGTTGTCTCTTCTCGCAGCAGTCTGAGCTCCAAACGTCAAAACACAGTTCAGCTGGACCGCGGACAGACTTTCACAGAAAAGGTATTACTATGGCTTTACACTCACTGACAGCTCTACAAATACATCTACTGACAAAAACACAGTTCACCAGTTTAGCTTCTTAAAGGCAAATAAATGGTCTGTATTTTAGTATTTTCTTCAGTCAGGTGTTTCTTCTTATAGGATGGCGACGCTAACTAGCTAACAACAGCTAGCAAACATGCTGTGCTTTGACGTTAGCTGAACCAACAAACCTCAATACGATACTTTATCAGCTGAATATGAAATAAACAAAGCCATAGCTCGGTCTGGTAGTCTTTAATCAGGTATTAGGCACAAAAGATAATGTCTCCTGGGTTGGCCGACTTGCCTGTCACATCATCAACATTCACGTAAGCAACCATCAATTAACGAGTATATTAAGAGGTATTTCTACGAGATACGTGTCTCAGGTTTAGGTGACATCAATGCTGGTTTTTCGCTTGCATCGATTACGCAACTAAGTTATTCATGGTAAATTGTGCAAGTGGCTTTGAGCTGGATTATCTGGGAAAGGATTAAAAAAAACATCAGCTAGCTAGCTAGCTCCATGGTTAGCCAGGAAGCGTCAGCGTTGATATGAGAGGAGATGCTTCTCAGCAAACAGCAATGCTTTAACCATCACACGGGTCTAATAAGTCGAATAATTTGTATATTTTAGTTTCTTATGTGATGTTTTGGTTAGGCGGATAGTCTCGTTGTAATGGCAGGCCTGTTAGGACTGTTAAGGGTAGACATTAGCTCAGTTACAAAAGAGCACCTGTTATTGAGGACTTGAGATTCTTCTCCTCAAACAAATTACATGTTCACTTAAAGTGTCTCTGAAGTACACAGTCAGCAGTAAGTACACAATAACTCGGCACATTATAGGTGTGTACTTTATATTCTTCTCACAGATGCATTTGTAAGGTATTAAAATTGACTGAGGGAATCATTTGTGTCAATGACTCATAAACTTTCCATGTAATCAGATGACCACGAACAACTCCAGAAGGTGAGTAATTGATGGAAAAGATTATGTATACACTGTTAAAATAAATTGATATACCCTATCATGGATGATCATATTAGTCATCATTGGCATTAGCTGTGAAACTAAATCAAGCCTTTATGGGACAGTTCAGTGCTGAAACATGATGTAGTGTGTTTAAAGGTTTATATGTCGAAACTGTTCAAGCAACCATTTTATACGTTTAAAGAAGACACCCTGGTGATTTTTACATAGTGATTTCTGACTACATGAACCCTAGTCCAAAGAACACCTCTAACACACTCTGCTCAAAAGCCTTGTTTTGCTTTGTTTATGATATGTTAATGTCATAAGTGCTTGTTTTAAATAAGGACTAGTAATGCTTGGCCATAAAAAAGATTTGATAACATGATTATTACACTTAACTAATGCTCATTGGTGTGTAGTTATTCCAGTGTTTTCACATGAAACATTCTTTTGTTTTCAGATTGAAGAATTTTGCCAGATTCTCAGTCAAGTAGCAGGTAATTTATGTTTATTTGTCTTTTAAAACACTTAAGATATTGTATTTAATAGGAGGTGGGGTCAACATAAAATGTATCCATATGGTTTTATTTTTAATACTTAGGGTGCATAATAGGCCCCTAACACATGGTAGAGTATAAATTGTGATTGTGCATATATGCTGATTTTATTTTTGGTCTCAAATTTTTCTCTTTTTTTAACCGACCCCTCTTGCTGGTAGAGTGACCAAATTCACCTGCCACTTCACACAATCACCAGCATTTCAAAGATGTCTGGGGCCAATTTTCTATTCCGATTTGAGGGCCTAATATTTGATTTCTGCCAATGTCAAAAAACAGGGTATTTTTAAACGTGTTTCGTGTTGTAACACAGATGTATTTTCTTTTGTGACAAAAGAAGAACAAGCCTGTTCAATGCTAGAACTGACTTGGACCTTTTATTATGACAGTTAGTGTGTAAGAAACATATGTGAAAAAAATATGTTATTCTAGGGGTGTGTATATGGAAGCTAGGGATGCCTAATGTATCACAATATAGGGGCAACATCACGATTAATCACAACACTTTAAGCAAGACAAAATGGGACATTTTTTTTCGCTAAATGGAGTTTTTGAGATCTCGAGGCATGATTTTCATAAAGAAAACTGCTTTTAATTGTGTATTGCAAACAAGGCTTGGTCCTTGCAACTTGGATAAAATGTATTGTATTATGTATATGGGCCATTCTACCGAGTTTGTCCAAACTGTGGTCCAACACTAAAAAAAATATGTAACAAAACAATTAAGAATTCAGACTTTACATATTTACTAAGATTCTGTTATGATCTATCTAACACACAAGACAGCAAATAGATAGTAATAAGCTAAATATATACAAAATCATCATTTATAGTGTACTTTCTATTGGGAAGTGGTTGTCCCAACGCCTAAGCCCTAAATTTCGACCTATGAAAATAAAATAATAGTAGTATTTTTTTTCAATGATGTTTTTTAAAATATCTTGTTGATTTCTTTTAAACAGCATTGAAAAGATTTGGATATATTGCGGGTTTATTTTTTTAATTTAAGAAGAACATTCAAAAAAGGCTGTCCCACGCTTTCATGTCACACCTGAAATACAGATAGTTTTACCACATAGGTTGAGCCTGGTTTTTAGCCACACCCCTGCATTTTTGATCAGGCAGAGACTCAGCATCCCTCTACCTCACGGCATCATGGCGAGTAGTTACCTCTCATCAGTTTGGAGTAAATGTGTTCCAAAATCTGAAAATCTGTCGGGAACATTTTTAATTGTCACTCTGCAATTAGGTAAACTTTTGGAGGTTCAATGCAACACATTATGTTTTTATGGGTGTACACCTGTTCAAACATCCATATGCTGGCCATGTGCTTAGTAGCATTTTTTAGTTATTAGCTAAAATTAGCTAAAATTGTCACAACCGAAACAGTCACAACCGAAACAGATGGTAGAGTTTCGGTTGTGACAACATGTAATGGTCCACTCACTTAAGTCGATGTTTGATCATTATTACCTCTTAAAACATGTAGATAATGCTGATTCCTGTTTTATATTATAAAGCATCAGGAGAAAGCAACAGGGAGAAATGAAAAAAACACCAACATGGCAAAACAAAATATTTGAAAAACTAGACTTTTAGCCCAAGGGTGTCGACCACGTTATTCTTAAGAAGTTGTTTGTTTTGTTTTAAGTTCATTAAAGTTCTTGCATAACACTTTCTGGTGTGTGTATTATTTAAAAAAAGGTGTTTTAAAGGGACTGTGAGGAGTTTCTAAATAATTACAAAAAGTCTCACTTTTAGATATATGCCTGATGGAAATACACACTTTAAGATGAGTTTTATAGCATCAAAATGTAGGTTATCTATAAATGCTATTCCTTAGCCTTCCAGTCAGGTTTGACCGGGCTGGACTGGCCTGGATACTCAACTTCGGGAACAAGACAAATAAAACTAGAGCAAATTTATATTATTCTGACACGTCTTAGAGCACCGGGCTGTAAGTAGTGATATATAGCCAGCTACAAAACTGCGATACTAAGGTGTCTAAAAATTGCTTGTTGTCACGCATCAAAAACTACCGCTACGTAACTAGAAAGAGATACATTACCTCGTCGCTTTGCATGCTGTAAGTTGTTGAAAAAAGAAGTTGTAAAGCAATGCAGAGCAATGCAGAGTTCTGAGGAAGGTCCGAGTTTCATTCATTTAGCATCACAACAAACACACGCTTTGGCTTGTGGTGCATTCCAGTTGTAGTCGGAAGTTGGAATTTCTGAGTTCCGAGTAGGAAACTGCAACTGGAACGTCCCCCGAAGTAGAAATTTCCTGCTGGGAACTCGGTGAAACCTCACCACCCCCGAGTTGACAATCGAAGATGGATGCCCCCAGTGTGAACAGTTATTTAGCTCCTGTAATATTCAGTTTATTTGCACTTCTGACTGGGGTGTGTCGCTCTAGATCAGCTGTATACATAGTATTGTTAGACTTATATTTACAAAAATGTTGCCATAGTGATAATCACATTCTTCATACAACAACGCAGGGCGTGCTAACAACAGCTAACAATAGCCTGGTAGATTGGCGCCGATAAGTCAGAGATGATGTCACTCCTAGTTCTGAGGTTACTGGAATGCAGCATTACGTCAGTCGCCGCGCGTGCTCATGGGTAGCAGAGTCTTAATGTCGCCGGTAATAGATTCTCCTCACAGTCCCTTTAAGTAATGTTACAGTAGATGCGTTATGATGTTTGAGTAGGCTAATGCTGGCCTTCAAAGTAAATGTCATTTGATTGATTATAAACATTTGTGTTCATAATATTCCCAATGTAAGACATGTTTGAAGTTCATATTAAGCAATAAGGTGGAGGGAATATGATACAACCTTGCAAAGAAAAAATAGTGGTCACTACCAAAATAGTGCAGTCACAACTGAAACACTGAGTGTTTTGTAAAAAATAAAGGATATTGAGTCATCAACAAACATTTTATGATGACTATTCGTTAAATGTATGTTCAATTTCATAACTCATTAACTCTGAGATCTATATAATCAGTGGAACTCATTTTACAAGAAAAGATTGGATTTTGATTTTGATGAGTCTTAGAAATTGAACTTCGGAAAATGTTTAAAATATCATTTTATTGATTTTGTTGTAAAACCCTTCAAGAAAAATTTGTAAAAATATGCTTTAGAGGGGGCATGGAAGTACAATATGAACAGATTAATATAATACCTTTTATTGCAGTGTGTTGCTATGTTTCAGTTGTGACACATTTTGGGAGCGGAAAAAACATTTCAAGAACAGGCAGAAATTAAAATATGAATATTGACTGCACTATACAAGATATATGTACCTTAGATATGGTACAACATATGTATGGACAAAGTTTTGGGAAAAAAAACACTTAAAAAAAAAAATTCCAACCCTGCACTTTGGAGAAATTCGGTAGAATGGCCCATATATGTCCAAGGGCCAAAATAATAATAAATGTAACAGAGAGTCAGATTACTGAATGTCTGATGTAGCTAGCAGGTGGAAGTTGAGCTACAAAATTAAATGAATGTTACGATCAATAAAATCATTATCAAATAAAATGCTGTCATGTGCTGTAAAATATCAGCACAGTTTTACTCAGCAAAATATCAAAATGTATTGGTGTGTCAATTTTTATTAACACCCCCAATTGACTTGTAAGTTAATGGTACTGAATATTTAATGCAGGCACTCACAGATGATAAGACAAAGCATTATGGTACTCTCATTCTGCTGGTATCAAGACTTATATGGGATGTTCAGAACATGGCTGATATGCCTGACTGACAAACAATCAGAATTTTTAGCAACTGTTATCGACAGGCAGCATTTTTAAGTATGATCTGCTGATACTGATAATATGCAGATCGTGCATCCCTACCTTGTTACAATCATGTTACCATATCGAATCCACCTTAAAGCCTTACATCCCCATAATTCACAGTTGTTTCCATGAAAGGTTGTCTGACCACTGCTTTGAGCCGCAGCATGCATTATTTAGCTGGAGAGAGAAATCATGCTTCCTGTAGAAACTTGAACCCTGAACCAGAGACTCTCTCTGCTCTCACTCTTCTTTTCTTTTCTCAAGGCACTTTAAATCTGTTTTTAACATCAGTCACTTGCTTTTAATTTCACTTTATCGTCCTCTGTTTCTCAGTCTTGATTCATTTAATCATCAGCAGTTACACAAAGCACTCCACTTCATTAACCTCTCAAGGGGTGTTTGGACATCTTAAGACTAGTGAGGGGTCTGTTAGAGTAATAACCCAGGAGACCCTAACAGATTTTTCCTTAATTCCTTACAGAGTAGAGGTCAACGGGAGAGTTTGGCAGAACTCTGTGTCCATCCCCTTCTCCCTGTACAGACATCCGGCCAGCATGTCCAGTGATCCTCCCCCTCCATACCCTGGAGGTCCCAGTGCCCCTCTCATTGAGGAGAAGAATGGACAACCAGGTATGTTTGTAAGAGATACATTTACAACCACAGAATTGAATTATTTAGAATTACTTGTTTTGAATCAAACAAAACTAAATGATTCTTCTCTGTTTTTATGCTCATCAGTTCCTATAAGAACTGCTCCAGTGCAAGGACAGCCATTACCTCCAGACTATGGCCCTCCGCCCTACGAGGCCCCAGGGCCAGGCTTTCTACCCCCACATGTCCCAGGAGAAGGACCCATGCCCATGCCCATGCCTCCACCACCACAAGGTGTTTCACATTATAAGCTATGTAAAATATCATGTTAATCAGTTTTATAAAATCCCTCTCCAGTCCAGCACAGGTTCTGTCCAGTGACCCATCAGAGAAAAGGCTATCAGAGTTTTGAACTCAGTCCAATGTTGCAGTTGTGGAAAAGTCTAATTATTATGATATGCTTCAGGGATGTTACAGGCAAATAACTGAAAGAAAGAAGTCACAGATAAAAAGCAAATCAACTCAGATGTTCAGATAACTGTCACTTTACGTATAAGCCAAGGTGTTTTTTTTGTTGTCTAAAAATAATTTTATACCAAAATGATAATTTGCACTTAGGGTCCAATGTTTCAGCCTAAACTTTTGATTTACTGCATAATCTTTTTTGTTTTTACTTCATTGTACCTTTTTATAATCTAATCTTGTTTCGAGAGATGGTCCCAGTGAGCCAGGTAAATAATTAAACCAGGGTTCCTTGGCCGTACTACTGATAATCATGCTTTTATGAATGTAGGCCCAGCGAGATACTATACAACCCAGTGGAAGACAGAATTAGTGAAAAGTGTGGCACTAATTTCCTAAACTTTATTTAAACTTCACAACATCCAGTGTCTATATCTGTGTGATCTGAGAGCAGAGGTGGAAACAAAACTTACAAACGCATTTGTCTGATCAGCAGAGCATTTAGGATCAGAAGAACCAGGTGTCTGACATTATTTTCTGAGTTGATGTGCTTTTGTCTACATAGAAATTCAACAGAAACCAATAAGGGAAGTGATGAAGAATTGTATGGGTGATCAGAATGGATAATGTAATGTTTAACATTAGAGTGTTACTAAATCAGGCTCTATGTTTAGGGCATTGCCAAGCTGCTGAACTATCTTTTGCGAATAACTTATAGGAAACTTACCAAAACCCACATAACGTAACGTGACAGAATACCTTTGAGCATTTCATGTCAGTGTGTCTGTGATGCTGCATCGTCCTTTAACATATATACACATAAGACACTGATTCAGAGCTGAGTGTCTGACTGCTGGTACTTATATCAGACAAAATTCAAGTGATCATTAGTCATGGAAAACTAGAAAAGTAGCATTTTAGCCTCCATTAACCAAAACAGAAGTGGCTGCATGATATGCTGTTGAACATGTGATTAACATCATGCATCCTGTAATGCAAAAAACATGCTTGTTGACATTTTGCGGTGACTGATGCTCCAATCTTTGACATCATCAAATCCCTTTGTTTTGCTCAGCTTTAAAATCCTCACTAGCAGTACAATGTAAAATGTCTTAAAGCAAACTCATGATAAAACCCTTGATTTGCAATTCTGTTATCACAGCAAGTGAGCTCTCTGCTGGCGGGGTTGTCATAAAGAGGTGTTAAAACAAGGAGATCTGTACCAGTTTTTACAACATCAGCAGCAACAACAATAGGCACCTCATGAGGAAAAGCGATTGTATCAAGCATGCACAGTTCTGACGACCATTTCTTACGTCTTCTGTAAAGGAGGAGCCTACCCTCCCCCGCCAGGTCACTATCCCCACCCAATGCCGGGACACATGGGTCCCGGTCCCAGTCACTTTGTCCACATGGGGGGCCACACAGCAACCGTCCTGGCTCCCCCAGGAGCAGCCACCACTGTGACAGTGCTGCAGGGGGAAATGTTCCAGACCTCACCGGTGCAGACTGTATGTCCGCACTGTCAGCAGGCCATCGTCACTCGCATCTCCCATGACGTCGGACTCATGAACACACTCTTCTGCCTCTTCTGCTTCTTTGTAGGGTGAGTACATCTGAGGTGAAACATAAGACAGGTCTGATGGCCTCAGGGTAGATTTTAGGGCTGGGTATGATGAGTGAGGTCCTCACAAAACTATATGATGAGGAAACGCCATAGAACTTTTGTTCAGTGGTTATGAATAATTATTTTTATTTACCCTTTATATCACAGAGTGGGCAGAATGTTTGATCTTGAAATATAACCACAACGAGACACAAGAGCCCATGCTGCATCCAAATACCTGATGTGCAATGATATTATACAAAAGTCAGAACTACGAAAATAACTATCTAGAGAGTAACTAGACAAGCTCACATGTTGCTGTTACTCCTATAAGCAAAATTTCTATGATGAAGTGACCGCCATGATCTCGTTCCATGATCCCAGAAACCGACCCCTGGCACTTGGAATTATGTTGATATCATTACCTCTACCAAGGAGGTTATGTTTTTGGGAGAGTTTGTCCGTCAGTCCGTCCGTCCATCTGTCTGTCCGTCTGTGAACAAAATAACTTTAAAAGTAATGGACGGATTTGGATGAAATTTTCAGGAAATGTTCAGCATGGGAAAAGGAAGAACTGATTCGATTTTGGTGTTAATCTGGATCAGCGTCTGGCCGCCATGGCGAAAAATGTGAATTCTGTGAATAACTACTGAACTGAAATAGATATCACTACGAATCCAATTGCTAATGGTGTGCTTTCATGGTCAAGGAATCTAAATATTTAGATGAAATAAAGGTAGGAGTAATATTTATGGTCAAAATGACAATATGGCTGAGGACTGAGGAGGACTGGCGGAGAGGTCTGCGCTCTCCGAGTGCTTTCTAGTTATTAATTCAGTAATTATTGAGTGATAAGATTAGTTCTCTAATGCCGGGCGGACACTGTGCGATTTCGAGGGGATTTCACCACGATTTTGCCATCGCAGACCACGCTGCGTCATCGTGGAAACATCGTAGCATCGGGATTTCCGGTCGGGAGGTCGTAAGCCGTACAGTTTGAGAACACTCACGAGGAAGGATTAATTGGTGCTACGTTCTAACGATAATGCTGCAACCTCCCGATCAAACTTCTGGCATGTCAGAAATTTTCGCCGTAGCTCGTACAGTGTGAGTGGTGTTACGTCACGATTCTACGTTTGCACCTATTGTCTGTTTGCACTGACTGTCGTGAAAGGAGTCGGAATTTTATTCTCCGTCTTTAGCTCTATTTAATACTAGATGTTATTTTTGGCACCACGGGGAGCTCTTTGAAATTCGCTGTGTACCTGCACTAGTATACTGGCAAGATCGATCATTCATTCATTCATTCATTCATTAGTAGCTATGTTCATCATAACGTTATCGGCTACAGATGAGGAATTTGCCGGGGCAGTATGGTGTTTAAAGCAACATTGGCTGGCTAATGCTAACGTGAAACTATCATAGCTACTGTAAAACAATATGTACTTTAACATTAACGTTACCTCAAGCACCTGATGAAGGATGGACATCCCATACCGACCACGTCTCCTCAGCCATTCACATACCCAAATCCTTCTCTTTTTTTTTTTAGTTTCAGCGCACAAGACAGCGCACACAACTGCAACAACTTGCTGCCTGCTCGCCATCTTGTTGTCAGGAACGCTGTGGTTGTCATAGGAACTAGGAACCTTTGTTTTTCGTTGTTCACACTCGAGCACGTCGTGCCGTCACACGCCGACTGACGCCGACAAGTAGTCGTGGTTGTCAATAATCGTGGCTGACAGCAGTCGTGCAGTATGAGTACATGTCGTAGGGTCAAATAGAGTACGAGTGACAAACCCGGTCGTGCGGTGGGAGCATTTCCCCGACAGTCAGATTTCTGAAATCGCACAGTGTCCGCCCGGCATATAGGTGTTTTTTAGAATCACCACCAGAATCTAATGACCAGTCCAGTGACCAGCATTTCCTTGAAAAGTCCTCCAAATCTGTTGAGAGCATTTTGAGTTACTAACGAAACTTTGGAAAACTGCCCTATATTTCACTGTTAATAAGTCCTTTAAAATATTCCTGGATCCAGATCAAGATCACCACCAAAATATAATCATGTCTAAGTTTGGCCATTAGGACATATCCTGAAAATTTCAGCAAAATCAGTCCAGTAGATTTTGCTAACAAACAAACAGACAAATGCAGGTTGAAGAATAAAGTCCTTGGTGGAGGTAAGAACAATCAATGCTTACACAGACATTGAGTAACTTGTGCATCTCATTGAGGCCCTGTTTACACGAGACCGGAGTCAAACTGCTGACAGGAGCCGATTGTTACCAGGTTTAAACAGGCTTTTGGCCAGTCTGACAGGGGTTTGGTGATAAATTAATGGAACAGTTTTGGCCATAGTGGGTATAACAGCGTTAAAGAGTGCCTGTTCCTGATAGATCTCTGCGTGTGCTTGACTACAGAGCTCTCACATGGTTCATGTTCGTTCTTTCAGACTTTTGCTGTCTTGAGGGTAAAACAAAAGTGATACAATTTTAAAAAGTGAACAAGAAAGGGGAACTGTAGCTGATTTGTCCACATAAGCTGACAGCTCAGTTTGTGTATATGCAAAGCTCAGGCACCAGTTTATGGTGTGACAATGCAAATGAAAAGGTTCTACAGACTGCAAATATCATAGTCTATTAAAATGACATTTAACTTCTCTATTTTCTGCTGTGCTCGTATATTACTTACAAACAATGCTAAATTTGACATCTATTGCATGGATTGAGCAGATGTTAACAGTAAAATGTCTGTTTTTTGTCATGAAGGATGTCAGCATGTTTGCACAACATCCGTTTGTCTGTCTTTGACCGACCAGTTCTTCCTCTTTAGGTTGTCATTTTTTGTCTGTTCTCATTCTTCAGGTGTGACCTCGGCTGCTGCTTGATTCCCTGCCTGATTGACGACCTCAAGGATGTGACACACACCTGCCCTTACTGTAAGGGCTACATTTACACATACAAGCGTATATGCTAACCACCGACAGCCGTATGTTACACACACATGCACACACACACACATGCACACACACTCACAGCTCCTCCTCTGGTAGTGACAGGCTTCTCCCCTCATTTTTGCAAAGTGTTGTGTAGCCCTCTTTAATTGTAAGTGCAGTTTTCTCATAAATTCACCGAACATTTACTGTATATATCTTTCATGTATAAATATGCATTTGACACGTGCAGAATCTCACTGAACAGGATGTAGGGCACCATATCATCCACAGAGATGGCTCGGCAGCAGGCAAACCGGTGCGTCAGAGCTGGTTTTGAAACATGAAGAGAAGGCTTGTAATGTCGCACACACATGCCAGTGGAAAAACAATCAGATAGACAGGCCGCCTTTAGTTAGAGAAAGCTGTGAAAAACAGTCACCTTGTTGAAAATCATCTGTGAAACTTGCAGAGAAGCAAGTGTATTCAAGTTAAACATGAAGAGTTAGCTTTGTTATCATTTATTTATTATTAAATATTTTACTCACTATTTTAACAAGCTGATACTTAGAACTGTGAACACTATTTTGTCCATGTCTGATTAATTGTTCTAACCAGTTATTTTCCTTTTATCATCATTACCCCTTCTGAATGTTATCAAACTGTTTTCACATGAAGAACTGGTGTAGTTGTTTGTTCAGGATGACCAAGATAAATGTAACTTGCTAATGCTCTCCTGGGCTTCAGCCAGAAGTCAAATGATCAAGCGATTCATTACTGAGCTGTTAGCATGTTGAAATCCCTCTCTGTGATATTTTGATTTTGTTAATTAAGCCAAGATTTGCACTTTAAGTTTAAATTCACCCCCTCTTAAAACCATCAACCTCAACTGACACAGGTGCTTTAGTCATTTTAGCTTAAAGGGAGAAATTACTTCTCATGAGTAAAACCTGTTTAGATTTGTTTTTCTTCTGGTTTTAATTTTAAACCAATCAAATCCAGCCTAGTATGCACTTATAAGCAGTACATTAGAATCAAAGTGGGGCTAAAGGTAGTATTATTAAGGGACACTGCGTGATATCTCGATTATCTAGTGTCTTCTACATCAGTGCTCCACACAGCTTTCAGACATGCAGACAAACCGGATTGGAAAAGAACGTTTCTGCTTGCCGGCTGATTCAGACACTTGTGAGCTGCTTGTTTCTTTATTTTTAAAGAAGTCACTTAATTCTGAATGTCTCAGTTATGTGGCGTTACGGCTGAAAGCAGCATTTCCTGATGTACCATGTCAAAATACAGCTATTAAAGGACACGTAATCTGGGTGCAGGATTTTCTGTACGCTGAACGTCACAAATGGCTGGAATTGTAATTTACCCTCGACTATGACAGGATAGACATAGCAAATTCACCACACATGAAAGGAAAACTCCTGCATATGGCTGGTGCCAGTTGCTAGTTTCAGCCCTGCAGACAAATGACTAAATAATTGTAGAAAAGCACCAACAGTGGTGGCACCATCCTCACATCACTGTTGTATCTTTAACCCTCCTGATAACGGCGTCAGCCCTCAAAGAGTACCTGCATTGCTCAGATGCATGTTAGATGATTTAAAAAAAAACTTTAGACTCAATAGAGATCTCTCAGCTAGGAAATAAGCTTCAGATAAATGATTGTATCACTCATCTTTCAAAATAACATTTGTAATTCCATTGATTACCACTAACAATAAATCAAGCATTGTTCCAGCACAGCATGCCGAAACTGATGATCACCCTCACTCACCACCTGCAGACTCTCTGCATGGACCACTCAACATGTGAAAATACTTTACAGGCTAGATCCTTGACTCTTATGCATTTGATTTTATTTCATTAAGGCTAGCTAAGCAGTGCAAGGAAGTCCATTTTAAGTTGAAGGATTGCATTGAACTTTGAATACAAAGTACTGTATGCCATTGTTGTGGATAATGCTGGTATGCATTGCTCTCTATATGTCTGTGATATGTTGAAAATTTGTTTGACTGTTGTATACAGTTACTATTTTATCAATAAAAATCAGAACAAGATCTTTCTTCAAAACTCATTTATTGATCTGAAAGTGATTTCTGACTTCAAAGTGGAAAAAAATATGTACAAGGCAAAAAATCTTCAGCTGGGTTTTGAAACAAAACTGCAGCAGTGAACGTCCTTTTTCACCAGGAGCTGTCCAGAATAAATACACACTTGGGAACAAAGGTTGGATTCTGTGGATTGCAATCAAACATTCAATACATGAAGATGTTCAAAGGTCAGTCTCTCCATCGATGTCCACACTGAGCGTTGCAGCATTTGTAGAAAGTTGTCATCGGCTCGTCTGCTGATCTGGTCTGAATCTGCATGAAATACGCCCGCGGGTGCTCACACTTGGGACAGGTTTCTGTAAAGTGATCAGTTTGATATGTATCTTTTAGAGCCACAGTGGTGTTTGTGTTTGAAAAAGAAGCAGTCAGAGAACACATCTGCAAAGTAAAGAATCAACACTCTTGCACTTAAACATTATAACCTTTTAAATATGCTTAAAATCAAGACCATTCTGCGTGAGTCTAGTAATTTTTTAAGGTTAAGGGAGACACTTTTAAGAGATTTTTGCCACAAAAGTCAGTGGGTAAATATTGACACAGTAGAGCGTTTGGCAAGAAGATTGTTTTGTTTCTTTTTGTACAACTGTGGCTATGTGCTCCATTGCATTAAAATGTTGCCTTCATGTTAATGAAAAAAGAAGCAGCAAAAAAAATTAAAGTATGAGATCAGTGGAGAAAGTCTTACTGGAAACACAACAAAGCATATGACAATATAGTGAGTGACTACCTGTTAATTTACCTGCTGACTTGTAAAATCAATTGACGAGGCTTTTTCTCTGCTTTTCTGTTTTAATAGTAACACACACTTTGATAAGATATAAAGTCCCTTACCTGCAGTTGAGTCCACATTTTCCCATGCAGCAGCGCCTCCGAGAACATCATCCACCTCTTTCAGCTTGGGATACTTCCTGTTGTTTACCTGTGGAGATAAAATTAATATAAACCTGATATCAATATCTTACAGAGGGCAGGAACGCCCAAATAGAAGTAATGATCCGGGCAAGGGTGCTATAAAACTGGGGGACCAAGGACTCACAAAGGCCCTAAAAATCTTTAAAAATGAGTTAGCCTACTATCCGTCCACTTTAACACTGTCTAAATTAGGGAAGATAATTTTATGTCTTTTCTTTTGACAATGTCTTTGTGTAATGTACAAAATTGTATATTGCAGTTTTAGAACTTGAATATACAAACAAAGAAAAAGACATATTTCACATAGATTCTTGTGCATTTAGATAATGCAACCAAGGTCAGTGTTGGTAAAGTCAGTGAGTGTTAAGTGGTACAGATATCCGTATCCTTCCCCCTGTAGAAACTGTCCTGTATATATCAGGGTTCCCACGCGTCCTGGAAAACCTGGAAAATGATTTCCCAGTCATGGAAAACAAATGGAAAATGAGGAAAAAAGCAAAATGTCCTGGAAAATTATTTGTCTTCCCTCTAGCTTGAAACATAGGAAATGAAGTAAAAATGTACTCGGTAACTACATGTACACGTGGCCAGAAAATGTGAGTTGGTAAAATAATGCAAGTTAAGGCATAAAATATAAAAAGTCAAAACAATGGGGACAAAAAGAAATAATAAAAACGGACAAAATGAAATTTAGGCTAAAGTAACAAAATTTATTCATAAAAAGTAGTAATTATAGATTAAAAATATGTATAACCATACATTTATAATAGTAAGACACATAAAAGCCAGATTAAACAGACAGTTAGAAACAAAGAAATTCTAAGATCAATATGATCAATAACTAGAGATATTGTTCATCAACCTCTCATCGTGTTTTTAGTCGGCTAACTAGAATTGAAAACTGCCCACAGCATCAATGTAACTTCAGTTGGTTATGTGACACTGGAAAAAGTCCTGGAAAATGATTCCTAGAAAAGGGTGGGAACCATGATAGATCATTTTAAAGTCTTTAAATGGTTTCCATAATTCCTCATAAACCTGTATTTTGAGTTCAGAGAAAGTTATTCTTTCTATTGACATACAGTTTACGATATTTTTGATCCAGGCACTGTTTGTGGGGCCAGTAGTTTCCCTTCAATAGGAATTTGTATTCAGTGTAAAAAGGCATCACCCAGGTCTAAATGCTATGAGGTTGAAAAAAGAAACAGAAACTATGTCGATGCTTGAAACTGTCCAGGGCCAGAGAGTTCTGACATTATAGTTCATTTTATTCTTTGGGCCCTAAAATTGGGGAAAGACCCCTTTCACTAGGAGAATGCATCAATGTCACCTGTGAATGGAGCAACAGGCTCTGTGGAAGAGGCAGGTAGACATTACTACAAGGTCAAAGGTGAGCCTGTTCAGTGTTTCACACAAAATCACATTTAACTGAACTTTTTCATCCTGGATGTATTTTACCCAGCGTAACAGGATTAGTATCGACCGTGCTGGTATGGGGGCCACAATTTGTGCCGGGGTCCCTCCTCACCTTTCTGGTGTTGTAGTGGACACACAGACAGGTGTTTGCTTACCTTTCTGGTGATGTTGTGGACATATGGACAGGTGTTACAGGCGAACCTCATACATTTCTGCCCCTCCTCGACGATTAAAACATTCCCGCAGGTTGGACAAAACAGGAGCATATCAGTGAACGTCGATGCTTCTACACTATTCAACGAATTAAAATGAACTGTTAAATGATTTCAGACAGCGATGAGGCGTCCAGGTTGTACCAGTTGTTGCATGCGGAGACCGAACAGAAGCTGATGAAAGCAGGTGTTACCGTTTTAATGACCGGCGGGAAACTAACTTCTTGAGCTCGGAGCACAAATTGATAAATTATTAGAACTATAAAATCACTTTTTGTGAGAGTCTAGCCTTCGGTGACTATAACTTTCTTAGTCTAGAATTTTGTTATCAATTTCAAAACCGTTAAAGTTGTTTTTAATAACGCCCACTAGACGGAACCATTCACAATGTAGCAACGTTTCCTGTCGGCATGTAAAGATAACCGTGCACACTCTTGTTTACTTGTTCCTTGCATTCATAAGTTTGATGTGAAGTGTTTAGGCTGTGAGTTTCTTGTCTCCACCTCGTTCCAGTCCTCGTACTCTTTATTTGCTCTTAAATTGTGAATGCGTGGCTGTCGGGACGTCCGCCGCCTGGTGAACTGCAGCGGAGCGGATTGTTGATGTCGGACTGATGATGGAGCAGCAGGCTGAGGACTCAGGACGAGGGTCTGGGAAAGATGAAGACGACAAAGACGGTCTGATGGAGGCAGCAGCTCCTGACACAGAGGAAGAGGACGAGGAGGCTCTTCCTCACTCAGAGATCCTGGATATTTTCGAGGAGGGTCTCGCCAGACTTGTACAGGATCCTTTACTTTGTGATCTGCCAATCCAGGTGAGTTAGAGCTGCCCAAGGTGCACAGAGAAAAGCTCAAATGATGAACCAAACGTGCATCAACATTTGTCTGATCTTTATTTTATGTACGCCCTCCAATCTTCACCCATTGAGAACCC
This sequence comes from Scarus forsteni, assembly GCA_036419115.1. Taxonomy (NCBI): domain Eukaryota; kingdom Metazoa; phylum Chordata; class Actinopteri; order Labriformes; family Labridae; genus Scarus; species Scarus forsteni. Next base: position 37,249,535 of record JAZDUH010000359.1, read on the forward strand.
CTTCATCATTTTTGTACTTTCCCCCCTTGTTTACATTTGGTCATGGCCGTGTTACAGCCATATGGCATGGATTTCTGCAAGAATGTCTCTTTTTTTGTTATTATTTTCTTTTTGTTAATCTCATGTCAGTTACTCTTACAGGTAGGGCTGAACGATTTTAGGAAAAGATTGAATTGCGATTTTTCTTGCAGATATTGCGATTTCAATTCGATTCACGATTTTCTTCAAATCAAGCTTTGGGATATTCAAATGTAGGGCTGAACGATTTTAGGAAAAGATCTAATTTCAATTTTTCTGGCAGATATTGCAATTCACGATTCTTTTTTCAAATCAAACTTCAGTGCAAAATTCACTTTGTTTACAGTACAGACAACAGTAAGGAAATAAATGATGAAAAACACTTAACACATTATTCACCTTCAATAGTGATGATAAATAATCTGTTTTCATTAACTTCTACTCCTAAACAGAGGCTTTGTGTTGTTGACCTGCTTACCAGCACTTTTCACATATAGATTGTCTACAAATTTGTAAAACAGTATGTGTATAATACTTGACACAACAGATCCTGAGTCAGTCAGGAGTACTGCAAAAAAATTGCTGCTTTGGCGATCACACAATTGCATTGTCTAAAATTGCGATTTCGATCTGAAAACGATAAATCTTTTAGCCCTACTTACAGGTCTATTATAATCCACCATTTACACGTTTGCACCCCCTGGGGACCCTTGAGCCAAAAAATGTACTGCTGTAAAATCCCAATACATCAATATCAGTATTTGTCTCTGTTTTGAACCACACCCGCTCTGCTCCAAACATCCAGACCACCAACAATTGCCCCCACTGTTCATGATATAAATAAATTAGTTAAATAAAATAATCGACAACGTACAATAAAACTGGCACATTACAAGTGTTGGAATCGTGATAATTATGTAATATTTAGATTTGAGCAGAGATGACAAGTGGTAGAGATTTATGCAGGATAAAAATGTATGATGGTTATAGTTTTTTCTGCATATTATTATTTTGGCTCAAGGGTCCCAAAAGGGGAGTAAAGTGGATGGATGTGCACTTGTTAATGGCTAAAACGACTATCTTAACTGAACCTCTTTAAAGAAAGTATCTGGATTGAATTTTGACCCCAAGTTTTCTTAGAAACTGATATAAAATGTCATTTGTCAAGAATTAGAACACAAACATATGGTATGACTCACCAGAAAAATCAGCCGTGATTAATTCACGAAAGAGAACAGTCTGTTTTTATTAGAAAGAAAAGACATTTTTGAAATTTTAATCCCAAGGATGAATATAAACAGCTGGTATTTTTATATTCTCTGTATAAGCTTTTGTTGTAATTTGTCTCTGATTGAATGGATAACTAACGACTTATACAAATTTAAGACAGCTTTAAACTGGGGATTTTTTTTTTTTTTTTAAAGAACTACATTTGATTTATTTGTTGTTTACTGCAGGTTAGAGTTGGTAATTGTAGCTTAAATGAATGAGGTCTTCACTTATTTCCAGGTGACTCTGGAGGAGATAAATTCTCAGATTGCTTTGGAGTACGGTCAGGCAATGACTGTGAGGGTTTTGAAGGCCGATGGGGAAGTCATGCGTAAGTAGTCTGACTGTTTTGTTTCATTTTGAGGTACAAAAATAAAGTTTGCTGAGTCCTGGTTTCTTAATTGACATATTTTCTTGACATCATTCTGAAGTCTGTTTTCGTTGTCCTAATTGGACTAGTTTTATAGTAGTTGTATTTTATTTTGTTGCTCAGTAACCATGTAAAATGAAAAACTCCCTTTCCTCCCTCAGCCATCGTGGTGGTGCAGAATGCCTCTGTGCTTGACCTGAAGAAAGCCATCCGCAGATTCATGGAGCTCAAACAACAGCGTGAGGGTGGAGTCAAACACATCAGCTGGTAAGAACCATGAAAAGAAAATAATAAATCTAATGTTTGTGAAATTCTCACTGCTTGCTTTCTTCATTTCACAGGAGGTATGTCTGGAGAACATATTATTTAGTATTTCAAGGAGAAAAGCTTGAAGATGACAAGATGAGACTGAAGGAGTAAGTAAATCAAATCCCCCTCTGCTTCACTTGATTTGTGGTTTCTGATCAGCTCCCTCTGACATTCTGCGACGTGTTCTTTTGTTTTGTAGCTACGGCATCAGGAACAGAGATGAAGTGACATTCATGAAGAGACTCAGGAAAAAGTAGAAGGCCATGAATGTTCAGCAGCTCCAGCTGATACTGAAGGGACTTTTAAAGATTATTTATGGCTGTTAAACATGTCTTATTTTCAGAGTTTGGTCCATGTTTCATATTTTTTAACAAGTAATGGACCCCAGTTCTTCACCCAGAATGTCTCTTTACATTATGTATACTATTCCAGTGAGGCTGCATGCATATCAGGTGTGTGGTGCTTTGAGTCCATGGTTTGACTGAAATACTGCTTCAATTTTGTATTTGTTGAATAAATAAAATATCTGTCTATTTTTTTAATTCAAGCATGTGTGACAGGAACAGGTTTCTGAAACTCCCAAAGTGCTCCACTGTGAAAGAAAGCTGTTTGATTTGAATATTTCCTGATATAAGCACTGTAAACCCACTGTATGCTGATCTAGTTTGAATGTTAGCTGTTTAGGATACACTCAGCAGCTGAGGGAAAAGGTAATACAAGTACTTTAAAATGTAATTTTCCTACTCAAAAACATTAATAATTTAAGGACAGTAATTTCTAAGTAAAGCATTAAGTTATAAGTGGGCAGTGAGTTCAGTAGTTGTGTGAGAATTGTGTTGATCATGATCATAGTATTGTTTCTGTATCTATAAAGGGTTCTTTTACTGCTTGAATCATAGATTTTATGATTTTAGGAAGGCTATCAAGATGTTTTGACCTATTATTAAGACTCATAAATGCTGCATATCTCAACCTAAATGTGCCATATACATGGGTTTTGATTGTATTAATTCAATCATGGACCTGAACATATATTTTTACTTCAGTAGAAAGCATTGAGTATCAAGCCTTAATACTTCAACCAGTAAAATTTGCTGTCATGCGGAAAATTATAAATGTTCTGCTTTAAAGAGCACACAACTATTACTTTAAAGCATGGCAGGCTTTTTAGATACTGTGCTTTCTTTTGGTTCTTTTTTAAGAAGAACAGAATATGCATTTGATTCTTAAGAACTGAAAAAAAACATCTCGGTCTTAATGCTTTACAGGTGAAGTATTTTATCATTGAGAGGGAAAAGATACTAAAGTCAGAAATCATCTTCCTTTTTAGAAGAGGCAAAGTGATAAAAGGGCAGCGCTTTCTTGTGTGCATTGATCCATACATTTTATTGTTAGAAATCCCCTTTTAAGGTTTTTATTTTGTCTTTCATGCCTGGATTTGAGACAAAAGTGGATAGAGACAGAAATAAGGAAAATAGAGAACCACATACTGGAAGGAGCAAGAACTATGAGCTGGAGAACTCAAACCAAGCCAACCACCTGAGGGATTATATTTTTAGTTTGTGGTGTGTGTTCTAACCGCAGCGTGATGGTTCTAAAATTGGTGTGGCTAATTCTCAGGTGTGCCTTTAGGCTTTTACGAAACCCTATTATTAACCTGGAAGGGGGCCACTAGCACTATTTAATGAAAAATAATAATATCAAGAGAGATAAAAACTTTAGCAGGACAGCAATGGGGTAAAACAGACACACCACAGTAAGGAAGAAACTGATCAAGTTAATAATAATAATAATTTTTAAGCAGATAGAATTTTTTATTTAACCAGATAAGTCCCATTGAGAGCAGGATCTCATGTACAAGGGTGACCTGGCCAATTGGTCAGCAGCTCACATCAAATATAAAAACAAATTAAAGAAAAAGGTTCAGGCAGATTAAAACCAATAAATCAATGTAAGATACAAAGTACAATTTACTGATGAATTTAAAAGGTTCAGTAGCCATCGATGCAGAGAGAAGAAAGGTCTGCTGACTTGATTGTACAAATCTTTTTTATTTGTATACAGTGTTGTCTAAGTTTTTAGTTTTTTTTTTTTTTTTAAAGATGTAGAATAACTGAATGCATTACAACACTAAAGAATGCCCTAAGAATCTTTGGGCAGAAAAGAAGGCCACATGCTGGGGAAAATTTAATTTTAAAACCTTTTTTTAAAGACACAGATTTTTGTCAACTGAGAGAAGATTTGGCTGCATTGAAACATCTGGTCACCCAACAGTACGTTGTTACATTTCGTTCTCTCATTATGAAGCCTCAAATCATTTCTCTATGAATTTGTCTGTATGATATTTACACAATACAACACACCCTATTTCCATTGTAAGTCACATTTTGTATACATACAAAAGATACCCCCTTCTTTTCAGTGCTCACTATGGCTGCTCCTGACAGCGTGATGAGGAAAATCTTCTCAGAGTTAGAAGAGAATTCAGAGAGGATACATCAGCTCCAGCAGAGGAGAAAAACCCTGTCCTTATTTCAGGAGTTAAGGAGTCGAGTTGAATTTGAGCAAAAAGGTATTAACAGAATCTGAACAAAATTCTTCACAAAGATTTTGATAGATATCTGCAAAATGAAAACCTTTCTTCCCCTTCAAGGGGAGTCAGCATCAAATCAGAAAGAGCTTTGTGACATTGATGGAAAACTGAACCAGCTCACAGAGAGGAATGCTGAGCTCCAGAAAAGACTGGAAAACATCCGCAATAATGATGAGAATGAAGAAAAGAAAGGTGAGTCCTGAATTGCGATGACCAGTAGGCCGCCTACTCCTCAATCATACAGAGATTTTGTAAAGTTGATTGTTGTTTTCTTTCTTTGTCAGAAGTCAGTCCCTCCTTCAGTCCAGTGATAGAGCCTGTTGCTCCTTCTTCTCACACAAATGTTTTCTTTGTTGAGGCCCCACCAAACATTCCAGGTGAGTTAATGATGCAGAAATACTCTGTTTGCAGGGCTCAAAAGTTGTGAAGCAAATTTACCCGTGTAACATTTTGATTGATCTGGAATTTCCCACTTTAACCTCAGTTATTTATTTAGGAAGCTTTGTACCTCACATGTCTCATGTCATCTGAACACACACAAGAGTAAAAGTGTATTCAGCAGCTCAATAGAACAAAACCACGATTAACTAATCTTATTATGTCACCAAAATCTGAGCACTGATATGATGTTTGGTATCAAAACACTTGTTACTAAAATGATTCTTTTTACTGAAATGATGCTGGTTCAGAACTCGGTACATAGTGGATTAGTAACAGGATGTCCATGAGGGTTGATCACAGTTTGGCATTGTGTGAGGAGGCCTGTAGAGGTGTCATCATCAGCGTAAAATGACCTGATCTGTCTGAAACTTTGTGTGAAAGAGTCTAATCCAAGGCTCAGGACTTCACGCAGTGTCCTGACCATCCTCTCCATGCAGAATTTGACCTCTCACCTTCAGGCAGGAGATTTAGATTACCAAAAAAGTTTGGTTTCTACAGCTTTCACATTGTTTATAGAATGAAGTAGAACAATATACTCACCCAGAAGGCTTTCCTGATCCAAACAGTGCTTCAGGAGATATTTAGATCCAAAATCGAGCGGCGGACATCCGTATAATGGTAGCACATGGGCCATATAGCGCCGTTCCTAAAACTGCATTAATTGTCCAAAAACTCATTAGTTTCACCAATATTCCATCATGGTCCGCTCATGCTACTCCTCCACGACAGTCTGTGTCTCCCCAGACATGTTTTTGTAACTGTGCCGACCTCTGAACTGAAGAAGAAGAACGCTTGCCTTGCCACTTGCGCCTGCGCAGTACTCTCTGGAGCGCTGCCTCCGCGTCCTCCTTTCGATGAGCTCCTCATCTGTAAATTCTGGCTCGAAACTGTAAGGACACCCATCATATTCAAAGTTCTCCTCCACAACATCTTCATCCGATAGATATTCGTCCATTTTGCACAAAACTGGAAGAAGAAAGTCGTGTAGCCGGCTGTCTTCCCCTGAAACAATGAGTCGCACTACAGATGCACGGAGCAAGCGCTCTTCTTCTTCAGTTCAGAGGTCAGCACAGTCACACAACATGTCTGGGGCGACACAGACTGTCGTGGAGGAGTAGCCCGAGCAGACCATGATGGAATATTGGTGAAACGAATGAGTTTTTGGACAATTAATGCAGTTTTAGGAGCGGCGCTGTATGCCCTATGTGCTACCATTATACGGATGTCCGCCGCTCGATTTTGGATCTAAATATCTCCCGAAGCACTGTTTGGATCAGGAAAGCCTTTTGGGTGAGTATATTGTTCTACTTCATTCTATAAACAATGTGAAAGCTGTAGAAACCGAACTTATCCTTTAACTGTACTGAATGTAAAATGACTGGGCTCAAAGACTTCATTACTGTGGTGCTGTTAATCATTTATTTTGATTCATGGTTTGTCCACTGATGTTTTCCTTGGTTTATGTACTCCAATGTTTATGTACTGACATTTTTACATTCTTCAGTGTTTTTGTTCTTGTGACTGAGCAACCGTTTGTGTTTTAATGTCTTTTCACCTAGCTTCAAAGAAAATGTTGTAGAATGGATAATGAAGCTGAAGTTGAGGAGGGAAAACATTCATACTTCACTTAGAAAAGAACCAGCAACAATTTACCTGTGACACAACAGCACTACTCACTGCACCACCATGCAGCCCACTTGATTAGTCAAGACGAATAAATCTAAGAAATACTGTGTATTTAAGGTACATTCAGAAAGCTGCAGTATGATCAATCAACTGATAACTGTTCTGCCAAACAGTATTGTAATACTCAGTAACATTTGGATATTAAAATACACAGAACTGAAATTGAAAATTGAGAGATATCTGGAAATCATATTCTGTACATTTTGAGTAATTTAGGCACAATAATGCCTACTAAATTTGTTGCAATAAAAGATGAAACACAAAAATTACAGTGTGCATACATTTGCTACATTTACACTTGATTGTGAATCTGACTCTTGTGGTCATCGCTTTCCTGATCCCTCAGGCACCAAATATTTGAACTGTTGTGGTTTCAGTTTCAAGTGTCCTGATATTAAACTGTATAAACACTGGTATTTAATTTGTTTCTGTGACGGACACTAAAGTTTAGCCATGTTGCACAGACCATGTTTTATGTAAGTGAGAAACTTTGGGAAACCAACAAGAAGCTGTATTCTTTGTGCAATTATTAAAACAAAGTTTAATGCAAACAAAAATCTGAAAATAGACTGTTAAGTGAAAAAAGTTTCTATCTGCCATCTCGTAGAGTCCTGTTATATTATGTATTATGTTGCATCATATCAACACATCGTGATACAAATAAAACATGAATTTGCCAAATTCTTACCGATGCACACTGATAGATTAAGTTTGTTGCGAGGTTTTGAATGTTTTTGTAACACTTGCTGCTGGTAATAAGCATTTATTTGCAAAATGTAACCAGTCCTTGTGGACTCTCCTGTTTCTGATCCATTTGGTAGTAAGAACTGAACCAGTATCATCTGAGTCTTGTACTATTGTCCTGTATTGTTTTAATTACAGGTATTGTTTCAGTCTCAAGTATCATGATACTTCACACAGCGTTGGTATTTAAAGCAGACATATCATGCTTGTTTCTCCTTTTCACTATGCCAGACTAGGATGCCTGTAAAGCATTTCTGCCCTCAGTACAAGTTATTTAGTTCCTTCATTGCCCCACAATAGCGTTCTCAAAATCCTCATTTTAGGCCATTATGAAGCCCTTGTTGAAACACTCGAATCTGAGGATGACCTAAAGTTACCTCGCAACGTCACATCCCTTTGTGCTCTGATTGGTCAGTTCTATCGGGGGTAGAGCCAGCCTGTCCTTCTTCTTCTACTGTATTTTCCGGCAGGCTCAATGCAGCGACCGTGTATTGAGTCCCCCTACAGGCCAGAGCTGGTAATGAGTGAAGCTAGGGATCTATATACCCCTGCTGGCGGATGTATTCCTCGGTGACGGTTTTGTGGCTAACGGACATTACAGAGGAGGAAGTGTTTTATCAGATTACTCCAATAAAAAGAAAGGTACTTCGTGTCGTCACGACATTTGAAATATCGCAGACATCTCGCAATGACCTATTTTCAGAGGCATCAAATCTCGTTCTAGGATATCAGAAAAAATACAATATCTCATTTTTTGAAAATTAAGGGGGTGTAAGGTCTTGTTTTCAAATTTTTTTTCAAAGTTTAAATTTTAACATTTTGTAAACCCTAAAAGACAGAAAACTTTGATTGGTTTAGATTTTATTGTCTTTTTTTTACACAGAATTCAGATTCTGTGACAAATGTAACCAAGTACAATACACCCCCAAAAATTTACTCAAGTAGTACTTAAAAAAGTGATTCAAGGAAATACTCTGAAACACATTTTCTACAAACCCCCTCTGTATAATACATTCTAAACATTTCGTCAGCATGTTTAGAATTCATAATAATGTGCTTATAACACTGTGTAATCATAGCTATAAGCACGTGTGATACTTCTAATCATGGCAAATATGGATCATTAAGCTGCCAGTGTTTAAAAAGAGTTATAAACATACTTTTAGTTTGTATTGTGCTAATCGTTATAAAAGATTTGTTGCATTAAAAACTGCCTGTGAGTCATCATAAGTAAGCTTTACATAAATTGAAAAATAATGAAATTAAGTGAACACAAGAAAAGTAAACAGTATGCTGTAAACTTTTTTGTTTTACACTTTTTTATATTTATTTCAAAGTTTTGATAAATAAAACATTTGTATCTGCTTAACTCAGTGTCTTGACTAAGAGCATCAATGACCACTTGATTGCTAATAATCTATTTCAAAAATTAAAATCTCAGTAAACTTTGTTTAAAAAAAAGTCCCATATCAGCCAATCTGGAGTGCTAACACCTAAACTTATCATCTATTATCTATTATCTTAACTTGTCTTTATATAATGATGGACACTGAGTCAGCTATTTATAAAGCATTCGAAATATATTTTAATATTACAGCCACGATTAGACAGTATTATAACCTCACTAAAAGCATTATGATGCATTATGAACATGCTTATAATGTGTTTATGACGCACTATAAAGGAAGTCTCATAGAAATTGTTATCTAATACTCTAAAAGTCCATATAAACAAAAACAACTTAATAACAACAACCTGGGTGTTTGTAATTTGTTATATTCAACTCCTGCTTTGACTCTGTAGTCAGAACTGACAGGACATGGAGAATAGGAAAGTAGAATACCTCCAACGGATGTAAAAGTCAAGTAAAGGTGAAAATATAACAGCTTAAAAGCAGTTTATAAAAATACAAGTACAGAGCAAAAAACTCCTTAATAACAATAACATGCATGTATATTATATGTCACTTTGCACTCATGCGTGATTATTTGATCAACAATGGAGGGCATTTCTAAAGTATATTTTCACTCATATCTTTAATTTTACAGTTATAGCAGAGAAAAAAGCTACTGTGTTGTTACATTGTACATTATTTTGATCTTGTGTTGTTATTTACTACATTATCAATTGTTGCAACAGAAAACTGGTGGACATTTTAAGACTTCAGGTGTTGGCCTTCTTGCATGACACAGAAAATTGTTTCCACGAGACCGGGTGTACAATAACTGAAGTATTTTTATTTTAACTTTATGTCTTTGGTTAAAGTTTTTAGAGCAGTTATGATACTGAAGTACTATTTTGTGTATGTGATCATCCAACTTTAAACTCTGAAAAATAAGTCATACAAAGTCGTTCTTTGAGAACAAGGCAGTTTAGTGATGACCCACTTTTTCACCACAGTCCACCTCTGCTATGTTTACCTTTCATTAAAATCCAATTACATGAAATACAAAAGACTCACATTTAAGAAAACTAATAGAAAATCCCTTCAAACAGCTCCGAAAGTATATCTGGATTTGGAGAACCTCCCTGCGTATCCAAGCAGGACTCAGTGTCCAGAGTGTCACCAGTTTGTCATGACAGAGACATTCACCTCCATCAGCAGTGTGACCTGGCTGGTGTGTTTGATGACATCCATGATAGGGTAAGATCTGCTCCATCCTGGTTTAACATTTGCATGAAAACATAATCAGACCTCTGTGTTGTTCGTTCTCCTGCTGTCATTGAATCCAGGTTGTTGACATTTGCTCATATTCTTGTTCCCTCTTTTGCAGCTGCGTAGCAGGTTGTTGCTTCATTCCTTTCTGCATGGATAGCTTAAAATCCACCACGCACAAGTGTCCATTGTGTCGAGCCCGGATTCAGACGTTAAAAAAGCTCTGAGTGAAAGGCAGAAGGCCAGAAGCAGATACTCAGACTGTGCTGAAGGATCAAGTTTGTTGGCTTGAACCATGAGATTTAGCTACTTTGTGTGAAAATAGTGAATGGTACAGGGGGCATGTTTCATTGTATAAAGTTATCTCTTTCTGTATGTAAATAGGTATTAAATGGCATCTATGCATGAAGGTCCAATATATTCCTTCTTTTTTCAACATGTTTTCACTGATTCCAGAAGACACCAGAACATATTTATAGAGTTTCTTGCCAAACAATCCACTTAGATACTGGATTTGACCTACACATAAACCCTTTTTGTTTCACTCCTGCTCAGAAGAGACAGCTTCAGCTCTCCAGCACTGTGCAAGAATGTTTACTGTGGCCACACAAACAGGCCTGGACATGTTTCCTCTGTTGGAGACACCTGTGGACTTAACAAACCCCTATGAAAAAGCTTGGCTCTGAAGGAGTAAAAAGGATACAATAAGGAGCTCTGCGCTGATTGCCCAAACAATGTTCTAATAGAGGAGGGGTTACAGGCTTCAGACTTTCAAAGTAGTCATGACATCTGCTTGTTATGAGCAGAAAAACTACATGTATGTAGAGGCTGTAAGGATTCCAAATTATTGCGTTAATCATTCATTTTCTATACCTAGCTATCCCTTTCGGGGTTGCAGGGGGCTGGAGCCTATCCCAGCTATCATCGGGCGAGAGGCGGGGTACACCCTGAACCGGCCGCCAGTCGATCGCAGGGCCACATAGAGAGACAGACAACCATTCACACTCACACTCATACCTAAGGGCAATTTAGAGTCACCAGCTAACCTAATGAGGATGTTTTTGGTCTGTGGGAAGAAGCTGGAGTGCCTGGAAAGAACCCACGGGAAGAACATGCAAACTTCACACCGATAGGCCCTCCCGACCCGGGAATTGAACCAGCAACCTTCTTGCCGTGAGGCACGCACTATACCAGCTGCGCCACCGTGCCACCCCGTGTTAATCATGATTAATTAATTACAGCAATTACATTAAATTATGCCACACAGATGTATCATATGCCACTTACGTGTGACATGAATCTTGTCAAAGACAACACCCTCCAAGTTCTCCAGGGCCCTGTTCTACGAAGCAGGATTACTGCCTAGCGAGGTAGCTTTGAGAATAAGTTCCGGATTCCCTGTTCTACGAGACGGGATCGCTCCTTAGCGAGGCGAGTGTCCATGGCAACGTACGCTGAACGGCTAACCTGCTCCGGGGCAGGTTAGGTTCCAGATTGAACTCGCTGACAATAAAAACCCCGCCCACTGACCAATGAGCTGACCCGATGGCTGCAGAGGGCCAGCTCCTCTGCAGGAGTAAAATCTGGGGGAGGAACCCCCCCCCAGATCTTTTTGTGTGCTGAAACGAGACTCAGATTTAGAGTCACTACACAGTACATGACACTTGCTACAGGTAGTTAAAGGGAATGAAGAACTCTCATTGCCATAACAAGATCTTCAATGCTAACACTTCTGTTCCATGACTTAAATTTCTACTGAGATGTGATTTTGACCCCTTAAAATTACCTATGGAGTTATCAGACTTTCATCCACAGGTATTGGAAAATGCTTTACAAACATAATTTCTGCCCACATAAAGCCATCATTTGGAACAACAGATATATCTTGCATAAAATGAAGTCTTTGTTCTATAAAAATTGGATGGAAAAAGGTGTTTGGGCTGTAATACATTTAATGGATAAAGATGGAAATATATTATACCTATTTCAATCTGAAATTCAAAATAAATTGTTCCTACAAACAGTGTTCACTAGTGATATAAAGCTGTTCCTGTAGCCTTGTTTAATTTGATCAGAGAAACTGAAATATTCTGCTGTAACACCTGTACTTGACAATCTTTTTATTGGTGAATATAATTTATTAGACCAAAAGTGTAATAACAACATTTTAAGAAGTCTTATCACAAAGGAATTCTTTCCTCCTCCTATTAAAAGAAATATCACTTTTCAGGTTTTCTCCAAACTTGATTTGATTAAACTAAGAACTAGAAGATATTTAGACTTTCCATTGTTGCCAAAAATGAAAGAAGTTCATTTTAAGACTATTAATGATATCTATCCATGTAATGAATTTTTGAGAAGACGATTTAATATAGATAAGAATGAATGTACGTTTTGTCATACAGAAATTGAAACACAGGAACATCTGTTTCATGATTGTAATGCTATTAAGAATTTTTGGGAAATACTTCATGCATGGCTAAATGCAAAATACGTAATACCTGTTTTTAATTATCATATGATCAAATTTGGAATCTTTGTAAAAGATAAAACTGTTGAATTTTTATATAATATGTTTATTATAGGGAAATTCTATATCCACAAATGTAGATTCTTCAAAGTTACTCCCAATTTTGCTTCATTTAAGAACGACCTTAAATTATTTTCTCGATCTTTAAAAAAGATTGAAAAAGAAAGTGCCTCAAGACTCTATGAAATTCTTGATTTGTGTATGAATTGAACCCCTTGTAAATGTTTTCATTGAATTGTTTATGAATTATTTTCATTTTATTTTATTCTTTTTTTATTATTATTTTGTTTTATATATTGGTTAGTGATGCTGCTCAGTGATTTTAGAAGAATGTACAATGCAAAATATGCCTGTTTGTTACATGAAATGGCTGAATAAAGAATTGAAAAAAAAAAAAAACCTTCTGTTCCATGACAATATTTTATTGTCCGTCTTAAAATTGTGACAGGAATTCATGTATGGCTCATGTGGCCTACATATCACACAAAAAATGTAAACAGGATAGGAATGAACAAATGAATGAATTCATGTTGGAAATGAACTAGACATGTCTGGTGCATGTTACAGTAAAAGTGCATGTTGAACAGCGCTATTTCAGGATGATAATGGCACCAAAGATTTTTTGCACGCTTTACTTATGCATTGAGACTGTCAGTAATTTTCTACCAGCACTCCTTCCGAGCTTTTGCAGCGGTGTTGCTTTTGACGTTTATTACATGTTTTAATTCTTCATACTCTGTCATGATCACCTCCTGCTCCTCATGTGTGAAGTAGGTTGTCCTTCTCTCTCTGGCCTGCTCTGACGCTCCAGACTGGTCCACGTTCGCGATTGGTCAGATGTGGCGGGCTCCGCCTTATATGCGTGCACGCGCTCATTGCAAAGCTGGATCCAGTTATGAGGCTGATAAGCAGCGTCGTTGAACCGTGTTGCGAGACCGCCGGTCACCGCGCTCAGTTCAGCGAGGTAGCTTCAAGGCTATCTCGCTAGGCTGAACTTGCTTCGTAGAATAGGGCCCTGGTAAACTTCTGAGGAGAGCAAATTTCACATTGTAGGGTAACCACGACATTTCCACATCCCCCTATGTGTCCCAGCAGTTGAGAAAAGGAAAATCATAATTTCCCAGAAGACAGCTTGAGGTGACGTTCTTTGCTCCTCTTTTAAAGGAGAAATCGATTCCATTTCTGTTAAAACTGCAGATCTTGCTGCATTCATGGAGATCACTTTCACATGCCGATGTTGTTTTCAAACATTTAGTCACTTCCTGTTGCCGTCACATCTGCGGCTCCGCCCCTGTCCCCTGATTGGGCCGTTAAATTTGGAGAGTTTTTATGCATTGGGCCTCTTGTGGTTTAGTTTTTGGGGAGTGGAGAACAATTTTTTGACCAGCCACAATAATCTAATGAATTTCAATGAAAATACCTGAAGTATATGCTTTTTTTCAGCAACTTTTAAAGTGAGATTACAAAAGCAACAATTAATTAGATTTATTAGTTACAGGTCATAATTAATAATCTCTCCGTTTTTTAATCTCCTAACAGCACTAAGAGGCTGTATAGCTATTAAACCCCAGGAAGTAAAAAGGGGATTTTCTTCAAAGAAGCAAAGCACATTTCTCCTTAAACTGAAAGTTGAGTCCAAGGTGTCATGTTAATCTGCTCCTCAAGCCCTATATTACAACATTAAGAACTAATAACAAATGATTTTGCAGGACTTGGGAACTTTACATGTTATATGATTTTTTTTTATTACTCATACCAGCCATGTTGTCTCCCACACTGAGTGTTCAGTCAAACTGGTCGTTGGGATGTTTAGAAATGATAGCAGTGTTGTGAAAATATCCAAAACTGTTTAAAAACATTATATAGCTTGTAAATACCCTTTAAAGGAGAAAAAGATATTTAAAAGTATAGTTATTGGTGTCAAGACGATTTAGAAACACTAAAAAATTATTAAAAAGCAGCAGATGTAATATCATAAGGTATAGGCTACAGGCAAGAAGGTTGACATAAAAGAGAAGCAGATTGAATATTAAACTCTTCAAGTTCAAATAAGTTAGATGACTATTTACAAGTATGAACAATAGAATTTGAAAATATCTGTGTTAATCAAATGATTAGGCCTATGCCAGGAGGGCAGTAAGGGACAATTTCCCATTAAATGTACTTAATTGATGAGAGACTGTTCCACGTCTGTGTAGTAGATCACTGTGGAGCCAGAGTGACTCACACACATTGTTTCTCTTTGTTTAAAAGTGCACGCCTCCTTTTGAGGTACATTGTTTGCTCATATATGTAATTATTATTTGCTGTTGTTGTTGTTGTGGAAGTTTGCATCATTATTTGGTCAGTGGGTTACACAATAGGGATGTAAAAATGTAAGTTTTGGCCTATTAATTCCATAATTTTATTATCTATAAAATGTATTATTATTCATAATTTTATAATAAATAGGGTAAAAAGCTTTGAAAAGATGTTTAAACTGTTTTTAAAATGATATTAAAAACAGTTTAAAATGTAACAATGAGCAAAAAAATTAAGTTGCAAAGTTAAAAGTAGTTTGCTAAAATGTTTATTTACTTTAAGGAAAATAATGTCAAACTTTAAATAGTATTATTATTGTATGTTATTGCATTTAAAAGCTATTTAATTTAGTCTATTATTATGACTTCATGCATATATTTGTTCTCTGTTTTCCCACATCAAGGTTTTTTTTTTTCTTTTTACCTAAAACTCAATGCCACATGTTGGTCCTTTCAATAGTAAAACAAGGGGTGTAAGAAAGTGAATGCCTTGAGTGTTTCATTGATCTGAGCTGATCATCAATTAATGCTTTGAGCCCTTCAAGTGGGTAGACTTGACACTGAGAATAGCTTGATTTAGGTTTGTGAATGATTTTGCCCTTGCAAATCTTCAAATACTCCAAGGCAAAGAGATTTTGATGCAAACTAGTACAATCAATTCTGTGTGAAGAGATACTAGAACTCCTGACAAGCAACATCACTGCCAAATGAAGAGGGGAACACAAAGAGAGGAAGAGGGGGACTCTTTGAGTCTCCCTTTCCCTCTGTATGTGATTTTGACTGCTGCTTGAAGGTGAGCAGAGGAGTGGGCGGTGTACTACTGACAGTACACATGGATCTGAGCCTTACCATCCTACCACTACAGTTTTAAGTACTAAACTCTGCTCTCCTCTTCTGCCAGTGCTCCCGAAAAGCCTGGAACATTTTGCAGAAGAGTAGACAATATCAATGCAATGTTTACAAATGTTGTGGTATTCAATATATGAATGACTTTACGGCATACTTTTTAAGTAATCCTTTGTCAAAATCATTTACAAAGGGCAAGATTAAGTACAGGGCGGCACGGTGTCGCAGCTGGTAGAGCACGTGCCTCACAGCAAGAAGGTACCTGGTTCGATTCCTGGGTCGGGTGGGCCTTTCTGTGTGAAGTTTGCATGTTCTTCCCGTGCATGCATGGGTTCTCTCTGGGCACTCCAGCTTCCTCCCACAGACCAAAAACATGCTCATTAGGTTAATTGGTGACTCTAAATTGCCCTTAGGTGTGAGCATGAAAGGTCGTCTGTCTCTCGATGTTGCCCTGCGATCGACTGGCGACCAGTTCAGGGTGTACCCTGCCTCTCGCCCGATGATAGCTGGGATAGGCTCCAGCCCCCCGCAACCCCGAAAGGGATAGCCAGGTACAGAAAATGAATGAATGAAAGATTAAGTACATTTTACACTATTTTGTTGTGACATGTAGTCCATGATTCATATACTTTTGAACTGTACTTGCTAGACAACTGGCATCCAATATATGAAGTACTTTTACGTTGTACTTTTTGAGTTATCCTCTGTCTAAATCCTTTCCAGAGGACACAATTGAAGATAACTCATCCAACTATAATGAGGCATCAAAAGATTATTTTCTATAAGTAGTCCATGATTCATACACTACTGAACCCAATACTACTGAGACTACCCACATGCATAATATTAAGTACGTTCCTGTGTACTTTTTAAATAATCCATCATGTGTTTTGGGGTGATATGACTGGAAAAAGACCTACTCATGAATCCATGTTTCAGATGTACACAGTGTTGGAGGAAATACTCTAATCTTCTACTTAACAAAAAAGGAGCAACACCACAGTCTAAAAGTACTGTGTTACAAGTTAATAAAGTAAATTAAATTTGGGCAAAATATCTTTAATCTTGATCTTTGTTAAGGACTTTGACAGAGGTATACTTGAAAAGTACACATGCAAGTAGTCCAGGAAGTAATCAGTTCAGCAGCATATGAATTATGGACTACTTCTGGGAAAAAAAAGTTTCTTGTTGCACATCAAAGTAGGGTGAAAAGTCCTTGACTTGTATGCCGCCATTGCTGTTTACCTCGCAACGCAGTCTGGGTAGTGATGTCATTTGGTAGCACTTGATTCGGTACCATTAATTTTACCGTAAAGCGCAAAACCATCTCATCTGTGCAACCTTTCCAATTTGAACCTGAGAGAGAGAGAAGCTCCTGTTGAGTTGTTACCTTCAAACATTCTCACCTGCGCAGGGTGTCACAGGTAAACACTGAAAGAATGACCTGTTCTCCAATGACACTGAGCTCATCCACAAGGGAAGCAGAGAAATACAAATGATAACTTTATTTGTATCATGATTTCAACAACAAATATGCCCTTACAGTTGTACACATAAAGCAGAATAAACCCAAGCACAAAAAGAACCTCATGAGAGGCAGCAGGAGCATCCTGGAGACCCTCAGGCAAACGGTGCCAATGACAAGGAACATTTGAAGCAGCACGAGGAAAACCAGAAGCCCCATTGGGCACAAAAATTCAGGCCAAAGCACCCAAAGCAGTCCATGAGGTTTAAAGATAAAAACATTAAAGCGATAAAAGTAAAAGCAGTAAGAGCAGAAAAGAGGAGAATAAAACAGATTGTAACAGAAACTACAAACAGAGAGGGAAAAAAAACCAATACAGGGCCTGAAAAGTAACCTATAAAAATGATAAAGATTTAACATACGATCGAATCGAAATGAAATGAATGAATCGAAAGCCAAAAAGTCAAGTTATGCAGCATAAAATAAAGAAAATGTGAATTAAAGTTGAGTAATAACATTATTATTTTAAAAGAAAATATATAAAAGCCAAAAACAGAGGAATGATCTGTGATGATCAGAGCAATAAAGGCAGATAAAAAGTCTTCTGGAATGAATGGTTATTAAACAATGTGACTGAGCTTATCAGGATACAACCACATGGTTCACAGTTGGGTGTTTTATACTGAAAGGCTGTTTTGATGAATAAGTGCTGTGAGTTTCAAATAAGTGAGGTCTTTGGTTTACTGCAAGCTACAAGTCCAATTCACACTGCCGCCTAAAGCCACAGCATTTCTGCCCCTGTGATGCTCGGCCTCCAATCAATGTCACTGTTGATGATCAGAGGCTGAGAGGAGTTATTGTTGGATTACAGACAGGAAGAGCTGATGTGACACTAAAACATAAAAGGCTCTTCCTTATTGTTTTTATTCAGCTCAGAATGTGCAGTATGCAAAACAGGAAAGGAGAGATGTTCATGTTATTTATTTTTTGTTTACATCCTCATGTAATTATTGTGCTCAAACAAAAAGATGTTTTTGATGGTTGCCTTGATGTCCACACTGTAACACCTGAAGTTCAGGGGCAGTTCCTCTAATTTCCAGTCAATGTTATCAAGCACAATTTAGGCCACTTACACTTGATAATCATGTTATTTCAAAATTTAAGCAAAAAAGAACCTGAATTGCAAGTGATACGTAAAATACAGATACATGTAATACATATGGATCAAACTTTTTTGCAATTTTAATAAAACTACACTTTGTGGATTATTAGTGTTTGTATGTGTGGGGGCTCTGGAGGAGAAGCTGCAACTTTGGTGGGCCTAATAGGGATCAGCAAACCACTGCATTAAACCAAATGAATACACAATACAAATAATGAAAACAGATCCACAATTTGAAAGGACAGATATTAAAACACTGATATTTATGTAATTTTTTAATACCCAAAACTGATTAACTCAGCTGGATCAAACCATGGATCTTATCCTTCACACACCCTTGTGTCAGTCATAGACTTTAAATCAGGTCTGTCCAGCTGCACTGCAATCAGGCAGATCAATCTGGCCAAGATCCAGTTTACATTTGACTTGGCCCATAATGGAACAGCACAAACAGCATCCTTTAAAGCTGGAAGAGGTGGGGCCATGATCACGACATCAGCAGGAAGTGATGCTCGTACAGAAAAATTAGCTGTATTAGCCAATTTCGTACAGAAATTGGCAGCAGTTATATCTGATGTGGAATGCATTTTTTATTAAATGAAAAACAAATTACACTGAACAAATGTATCCATAGAAAGGAGATTTTCACTCCACCTTCTACATTTTTTGTTCTCCTAAGTGTCTCACATTTTGTACTCAGTTGAGTCTGCCTACTATATTACCCCATTGGTCCATATGAATGTGATTAACAGGCCAAATATCCAATCACCTGCTCACAATATGCTTTTGAAAGGTTCTGCCCATTCCCAAACTATTTTGATGGGCTGTTGCCCATATGGATATGTGTATACTCTGTATAAACTGCACTGACAGTCCCATCTGGTGTGTCAGGTTAAAAGGCGACTGGAAGCTGGTGTTTGAATTCACAGTGGCAGCATTATTTGGCGTCAGCCTTGGTACGATTTCCAAACTCACGACAAGGTCTGTGAGACTGGTGAAGACAAAGACAGGACACAAGTGGGTATTCCAGGAACACCACAAGAATGCTGGCAATTCACCCTTGCTTCCCTGAGGAACGGTTTGCCTTCGTCCAAAGACCTGCCTGTGGTACTGTTGTGTAAATCTTGCCTGTAAATCTCTGGAAGAAAGTCAACAGTTCCTTAGTAAGAAACAGGTCTGTCTTTCACTTCACCAGTCTCATGTACTTTCTCAAGGGCAGATCCCTCATGAGGTCTTGATGGGGAGACCAATGTCCACAGGGCAAAGTCCACGTCCAATAGCCATAAGTGAATAAGTTTATGTTCTGCAAGTGTCAGAATCCTTAAAACCTTTGATAAATCTATCCATCCTTTCAGGTGTGGGGACTTTGTGCTAATTAAGTCAAAGAAAGAGCAGACTGGGTCCAGGCTTCCTGATGTCGGGCAGCTACTTCAGGAGAGTGGGCTCAAACCGACCTGACACACCAGATGAACCCTTGAATCTATTTCACTAGTCCATCTGGAAAAGAGCCCACAGGAAGTATTTGGGGAGGGCAGAACCTTTCAGAAACATATCCAGCAGGTGATTGGATGATCAGTCTGTCAATCAAAATGTATTACAGGCCAAACAGATTCAATTGTAGGCGAGAGCTACAGTCCTGCAGATGGTGAGCCACATCATAAGACAAACTGTTGTCAAAACACATCAGATATGGAGTGAAATATCTTTAGAGAGGTTTGTAATGCTCTTTGATTTTCATTCAATAAAGAAATGTGGTCCAGAGCATGATAAAACTGCTACTTAAGCTGTTAGCATCTATGCTTATCTCTGGGCAGTACCTTGCTGCTGTCGTCCCGATCATAGTTTGTTCCTTTTCCAGCTCCATAGGACTCTGATTGTGCTGTGTCACTTTGAGAGCTCACAACTGTTGTAGATTGGAGCTTGGCAAGATGGATCTGCCTGATTACAGACATTGAAACAGGCAGGTCCAGCTTCAGTGGGGGCTGCAGGATTAAGGGGCCCTGGTCCAAAACCAGCATGGTGTTGATGGAAAGCAGCCCCGCCAATGCAGTGCATCTCCAGTTCATGAAGTCCTGAGCAAGCAGGCCGAGGATAAAGTGGTAACTGTGCCTGGACAGTAGAGTGAAAATGGGCAACTAATACTGGCACACAGGGAGAAGACTGAGTAAAAATAAAAAGGAGGGGTGTTGGATATTCACCAAATTCAGAAAAATGGAAATGCTGCAGTTACAAAGAATAACTATTTCTGTTTCATCTTCAGAGGAAAGAGAGGTGGAATCTGGTGTTCATCAATTGTCCAACTGGCCAAAGTGGAGTCAGTGATGGTTGCTTAGCTAAGTGTCTACGTCAGCATTGCTCTCAGTGGTCTCTTACGAATTGCATCCTAGTTGAAATCTCATGTGATCTTGACCTTGTTTGTTCAATTGGAATACATGTTAAGAACAGTGCTGCAGACTCAGTCTGATAATGTTCTGGCTGACCAACCACCAAATTCAGCTATAGATGGAACCAGTTCTGTAAAGTTTGCAGTACATTTTAAGTTGGTATGTACACAAGAGAAATTTATTAATACCTGGTCTTGATTTTTAGAATTCACCTTCACTTTTTCCTTTCTTCCTACTGTATGACTAATCTTTCTCCTCTTTGTTGTTTAATTTTTATGACTACATATTAATAGCCTACTTGTGTGAGCCTTTATTAGCCTGTGTAAAAACTTCAATCGATGCCCATTTTCTTTTCCATTCCCTCTTGTGAGATACATGGACATTTAGATATGAAAATTTCTCAAGCATATGTAGGGCATTATTTGTCTCCTTTTTGTATTTTTGTACCTTTTATATTTACTTGTACATATGTTATCTTGCTTTATGTTTCTTTATAAAATGTGTGTGTGTGTGGGGGGGGGGATAATATACACAGAAGTGCAACTTGAGTAATTGCTGGTTGTGTTAAAATATTCAAAATATGCTGTCTATACACCCAGTTAAGTTTACCCTATTCCCCTCTCTATGACTGTTTAGGATCTGTAACAGTAAAGATGTAGCTTTAAATTTAGGAGGAGGACAATGACTGTTATTCTGAAAACATAAATAAAAAGAGAAGAACTTTTCTTATGTATTGGTTCCACATCAGCTTTCCCTGTTAATCCCTCTATCATGGCGGCAAGAAAAAACCTTCTGTTAAGCAGCAGGAAATCTTGAATGTGGATCCCAGTCTCATGATGAACAGCAAATCCACACGATGCTGTGATGGGTGCATGGGCGAAGGAAGGGAGGTAACATGTGGACTAAAGTAAGAACTTAAGTTAGTTACAGATCCATGAACCATAGACCTGTCGTCTGATTTATTAGAGCTTAGCTTCTTGAGATGCTCCATCTCATTTTCAGGAGCTCGGGTCCTCATGTCTAAATAGTTGTGGTGATCATTTTATAGGAGTATAATCAATGATATCTTACTGAAACAAGAATTTATGGTAGTGACGACCTCATGGGACCAGACCACAATTGCATCCCCACCATATCTGTCATTTTTGTAAAGTGCCATAAATAAGTATATTTACTTCACCTTGGCAAGTTTGACACACATCTGCCCGAGCTTAATCGTCAGCTTTCTTGCTTTTCCCACTGCCTCTCTACACTATCAATGAAGGCAAGAAGCCCAAAAATCGACTTAAAAGGATATTGTATCTACAAAATAGGCAAATACTGCAAAGATTTTAGTCGATGCAACTTAATGGCCAAAACAAAATTAAGTTTAAGGTAAATTTGAAAATCCCCACTATTCTTGGAAGTGTAATCCTGTTTGTGAAGATAAAGTTTTCACTGGGAAAAATGAATGACACAGTGAGAAAAACATAAAAGCCAGTGTTACAGCTTTCTTTTGACCCTTCTCCTTACATTATTAAAACTTGCTCTTGGACAGCGGTTCTCAAAATATTTGGGCAAACTTGATTGACAATATTAGTAACTTCCTTGCAGGCCGTTATTGTATCATAAGCCCGGGAGCACAATATCATTTATAGCAAAAATAAATTTTATCTAAACGCCTCCTCCTCCTCTTGGACTGCTCGTTGGAAAGGAAAGGAGAGAGCCTGAGGAGAGCCCTTCCTCTCCTGGTCTGGGAGACGGCTGCATCCGCCAGCTTACAGAGGCTGCAATGGAGGAGAGATTGAAATTATCACTGCGCCTCATCGGCAGCGCATTTAAAGGCAAGGAGAGGCATTCATTTGATTGGTGAAGACAACACTCAGCTGTGTTAAACCCCCTCACGCCTTTTCTCCTCCCTCTCTGGCACTTCTGCGAGGGGCAGGGACGGAGACGTGGATGCGGTTCTGTGCCCCTCAGAGTGCCATGCAGGAAACTGGCGAAGTGCGCTGGACACACCCCGTCAGCGCAGTGCAGGTGCGACGCACTGCAGGTGCGGTGCAGGGAAGCCTTCTTCCTTAAAATCAGCGTTCCTCCCAACAGCCTTCTTGTCTCTGTAGCTGACTAGGACAAAAAGCTGCTGGATAAAATGGCGAAGCCTGGAGCACTAGAGCCGCTGCTGTCACTTTACCACAGATGTGGGAAGGAGACCTGCCCTGCGTCTGCTGCGCTGACAGGGTGTGTCCAGCGCACTTTGCAAGTTTCTTGTAAAGTTTCACGCGGAAAGACCCCGTAGCAGAGACGGTCAGAGCCGCTGTCACTGTTACAGCAACTAGAGAGCGGTGGGGCCATTGGGGCGCGCATGGGAGGCCACGACGCGCGTCACAGTGTGGGCCAGCTCCCGGGAAAAATGTAATCTGTTGCTTTGTCATTAATAGGAGCACAAAAATTAAGTGACAGATATTTAAACACAGCAGCAGGCTAATGAATTCATGCTTGTGATCCACCTTCATTCCTGGTCTGTCATCGCCAAATAGCAGAACCTTTGGTAATATGCTGTATACTCTCTGTATATCTCCTCCTCATCCTCCTTGCAATAATGTACTCCATCTTTTAGATCACATTCAGAATAAAGATTAAAACAGAGAAATATGGGCAATCACAGGTAAATCCTTAAGACACCGAGTGACATACATTATTTTCTCTCTTTTTCCTCCATCTTTTCTTTGAATTTCATGAAATGAGAGAAGCTGGATATATACTCCGTATCGGGAGATGAGGCTGATAAGGCAAACTTCCAGCTGCCGTAAGGTTAAGTTTCCATTATGACAAACCGCTTTAATCCAACATCAGATGTTACGGGACAGTTTATATGCTGGTTCAGACAGGTACATTAAATAGTGATTGCTGTGACTGTTTATTGCTTTAACATGTGCCTAACACTCTGGATACATGCTTCTGAGGGTTTGGTGACGTGTGCGCCTGTCACCAAATTACAGCCGCGGAGGGTGTGCCTGCTCCGAGAACAGACCAGGACGGGTGGTTGGTGGGGGCCGGTGCTGTCTGCGGGGGGCCGCAGCTCTGGACCCCCTGTGTTGTTCTTGGTGCCTATGGGGGTGCAGGTGCCACTTTGGGGGCTGTGTGGTTGGTCTCGGGTGCCCTGGTGGTAGCTTGGGGGTTGTCCTTGACTGTGGGCAGTTACTTGGGTACTTGATGATCACCTCACATGCCTGTACAGGCACTAAAGCTCCTGTCGAGATTTACTGTGAAAAGCTGATTTGTCCCGTCAGAACATGCTGACTCAGGTACTCTTACACTTCTTCTCATTGCCTGTGATGCATGCTCCTCCATATCTCATCCATGAGGGCCCACCCCCCTACGATCAAGACGCCACATCTCTGGTGTCCCTGGTTTCTTACAGCCTTTACTTCCTGGATGGTCTTAGGTCAGCACAGCACTTGGTCTGCTACCTCAAATTAACTACATTACCCGTCTACTTTTGACACTTGAGAGGACATGATGTGTGTGCAGCCTCTGTATTTTCCCTCTCAGCTAGGACAGCTACCTTAAAGCTAGGGTTGGTAAACTGATTTAGATACACTTTTGTAATACTGGTTGAAATGGTCTTTATGACCCGATGGCAATCAATTCACCATTCATAATGTGTTCTTATAATAGAGCGAAAAATATCCGCTATCTACAGCAGGAGTAAAACAGGGAAAACACCAACCAGTAAAACCTTTGGAGTCCACATTTTCAACCCAATCAAATCTTGCTGCCGTTCTGCCGCTTCCTGCGCGTACATTTTTCCGATGTGCACAGACTCTGATTCAGTGCATGAAGCCGAGCTGAGAGGGATCCAAGTCCATTGGAGAATTCTTACTTGTCAAGTTTTGGCTTTGAAAATTAAGGAAGCCAACTACAAGCTGTCCCACAACCCCAACCAAGCTCCAGTATTCCTCACATTTTAAGACAGGTGCACAAGAAATCTAAAATAAACACTTTTTTTTCTTGGTTTGTTCTGCTGTTGGCTCTAATCTTGCGACAGCTGCCACCCAGGCAACCGAAGGTGGCAGATCTCGCAAGGTTTTTTCTTCTTCTTCTTCGGTTTTACAGCGGTTGGCATCCATCATTTTGGAGCATTACTGCTCCATTCAGGCTTGTAACAGAGTTCAGTTTGGAGAGGCAGAGGAATGTTTTTATTATTATATTGTCACGGGAGATTTACGGGAGAATACTAATACAGGAGGACATCGAGCCTTGGGGGAGCCCTGAGGAGATGCGACATTCAAATTCATGCTAGTTTTCCAAAATTACCGACCCTAGCTTTCACAAGATAGCCCTCCACCTTAAGGAATGTAGGACATGTTGTTCTCAAGCTGCTTCGACTGCCAACTACATTCTTCCTCAGAAGCATCATCTCAATGCTGTGATGTGTCCTTATTGGCTGTTCTTCAAAGGCCTGCTAAGCCTGATGGACCTGACAGATAACAGAAGAAACAGACACATTCAGGACAAAATTCCTGATGAAGCATGACATACATGAAGAAATAAAGGTGTACCTTACATGCATACAAGAACAGTTTACAACAAAAAAACTAAAAAAAAATGTCAGAGCAAGGAGTTTGGAAAACTGAAAAATTAAATCAAACCAGCACACCCAGCAATAAACAAAGATGGGTACACAATCTGTCGCAAGACATACTCACTGAGACTAAGAAAGACTTATTTTGTAAATCAGAAATGGGCAGAAACTTCCTGACTACTGATCAAATGTAAATCTGTTTCTTTTTATTTCATCTTGAAACGAGAGCAAGCAAAGAGAAACAAATTGTGATGCGTTTCTAACTGTGAAAGAATCTTCACCCTTTGATATTCAACAGCATCCTGATACTTTCTGCGTCTTCCATGGACGTCACCTTATGAAGCAAAATAACCATCAGAGGCCTGCACTCAGAAACCAATTGACATCAACTACAAATGTGTGTCAGTTGTTGAACATCCACCAAATCCTACCTTGTGCATTTTCTTCAAACATCCATTTCCACCTCTCAGCCCGTCAATTGCTTTTTCTTCAACCTGTGCAAACTAGGTCTTGAACCTAAAAGAAAAAGTAAAAGGGAGGTCTTAGTTTTATTTCAATGCTGCAGAATTTCATTCAGACCCTGAAGATCTCTCACCATGTGCTCCAGAAATCTCAAATATTTGGTCCAGGAGCTGAGCCTGATAGAAATTCTTTTTTTAGCAAGAGCCTTTAGGACTTCGTTTGATAGTAAAAACTGTAATGAAATAATAACAGGCAAAATACACAAATAAAAAGGATTAGAGTCACATATAAGAAAGACAAAAAAAGGGAAAATGAGGTTGTCCAAGAGTAAACTCGACTTAAACTGTGTATAATGTATTCTATTTCATCTAGTCTGTACTGATCACGTGGAAAACTGATCCATCTGAGCTCTCTTTTTTAAATGTAAACTTCTACCAGTCAAACTGGTTATTAATTCCGGTACCTACTAATTAAACTCCTCACCATTGCGCTCCTGTCTATTATTGTTTGTGTATGTATATCAACGCGATATACATACTGTACTTGGGAAGAAAAGGGGAAAAATTCAGGATGAATAATCAGGACTCTGACATTAAGAAAAAACAAATAATTCGACTGCATGTGCAGTTGTCAAGACAAGAATCACAAACATGACAAAAGACATAAAAGACCATGTCACTTACCACAAGTTGACTTGTGCTTGAAACGGGTGTGTTTTGAACCCAAATGCAGTACACAAGCGCTCAGGAACAGTTGGTAATGACTTTTATTCAGACCACAGCAAACAGGATACGGAGCAGGCAAAATAAATACAGTGCAGTGCTCGGAGTCAAACCTGGGACGCTGGGTCCGCAGGCGAGCGCTCTCACACTCGGCCACACAGGTGGTGCTCAGTCAAGGGTAACACAGTCTATTGAGCACAGTAACACAGTCTCTTTGGCACAGACGAGGGAAAGAGGAGGGGAAGCTTACTTCAGCTGAAGACGAAGCTGGGGAAGCTCCAAGGGGTGTAGAGCCGGCTGGCCGTGCAGCGGGGCCGATGAGGAGTGAGCAGAGGAGAGGTCGAAGACAGGCTGGGGGCTCGTAGCCAGGAGAGCAGTCCGAGAAGGCAGAGGCACAGTAGAGGAGCAGGCAGGAGGACAGTCGAGGCCAGGCGGAGGAGTCGTTGCCAGACGAGCAGACAGATACCAGAGACGCTGAGGCAGAGCACGAGGTTGGGGGCAGAAGGCAGGTGAGTTTACCGGGAGGCAGGCAAGGAGCGCAGGTCAGGGACAGGCAGAGTCGGCAACAGGAGATCAGACGGGGAATGAACGCTGGAAAGTCTCCCATGACGCTGAAGAACAATCTGGCAGTGACTGAGAGTGCTGGAGAGACTTATATGCAGGGCTGATTGTGATGAGCTGCAGCTGTGAAGGCAGGTGAGCAGAGTTGGGCTGATGAGGTGGGCGTGGCTGGCAGGTAGAGTGGAGCAGGGGGAGTGGAAAACACTGAGGCAATGTGGCAGGAGGAGAGGGAGAGACAGGGACTGTGACAGTGCTGCTGATAACACAGAAAGGTCCTGTTGAATCAACAACACTTACCCCTCGTGTGAGACAACACACCAGCTGAATTGCAACAAGTTCAGATGAGCAAAAAATTGATGCATTTTCAGACACTAATAATCTGCAATTGTTCATTGATCCTAATACCTCAGCCTTCAATCTCTTGCACTCACAAGCAGTGAACCCTGGGCCTCCAAAATTTACTCAGTCAAACCCTCCACTGACAGCCACTCCTCATATATCTCAGCTCACTCGCCTCCTCATAGGAAAAACTCATCTTCTGGCCCAAGGATTTGGACAACATTCTTGGTTGGTTGGAAGTTGGTGTGGCTGGCTGGAGGGTGCTGGCAGAGGCTGCACATCAACTTGTTCACTGATGGAGAGGAGAAGGGACTCAGGATGACGTAACAGGATTCTCTGACATCTACAAAAGAACAAATGTTGAGATTCAATGTGCTGTTGTCAAGACAAGAATCACAAACATGAAAAAAGACATAAAAGACCGTGACAATTACCACAAGTTGAGTTGTGCTAATAATAACACAGAAAGGTCCTGTTGAATCAATAACACTTACCCCTCGTGCGAGACAACACACCAGCTGAATTGCAACAACTTCAGATGACAAACATTCATGCATTTTCAGACACTAACAATCTCCAATTTTTCATTGATCCTAATACCTCAGCCTTCAATCTCTTGCACTCACCAGCAGTGAACCCTGGGCGTCCAAAATGTGCTCAGTCAAACCCTCCACTGACAGCCACTCCTCATATCTCTCAGCTCACTCGCCTCCTCATGGGAAAAACTCTTCTTCTTCTGGCCCAAGGATTTGGACAACATTCTTGGTTGAATGGATGGAAGGGTGGCTGGCTGGAGGGTGCTGGCAGAGACTGCAGATCAACTTGTTCACTGATGGAGAGGAGAAGGGACTCAGGATGACGTAACAGGATTCTCTGACATCTACAAAAGAACAAATCAATCAATCAATCAATCAATCTTTATTTGTATAGCGCCGATTCATAACAAGTGTTATCTCAAGACACTTTACAATAGAGCATAAGGCTCTCCATTTTATGGATACACATATATGCATAGATACATATATACATATAAAATACACATATACATATATATACAAATATATACATCCAACACCCAACATGAATCCAAATAGCCAATCGTGGATCCCTCCATCATGGCGGCAAGGAAAAACCTTCTGTTAAGCAGCAGGAAATCTTGAATGTGGATCCCAGTCTCATGATGAACAGCAAATCCACACGATGCTGTGTCGGGTGTGAGGGCAAAAGAAGGGAGGTAAGAGGAGACAAGTGGACTAGAATAATAACTAAAATTAGGGATCATGGTTCATGTACCATCAACCTGTCGTCTGATTTATTAGAGGGTAGCCTCTTGAGATGCTACATCTCATTTTCAGGAGGGTCCTCATGTCTGAATGGTTGTGGTGATCATTTTCTAGAAGTATAATCATAGATATTCTTACTGAAAATAAGAATTTATGGTAGTGACGAACTCATGGGTGCCCAGACCACAAGTGCATCCCAACCATATTTGTCTCCATTAAATATAAATGTGTTAAAGGCCTCTTGAGATGTGAAATCCCATTTTCAAGAGGGACCTCATGCCTATGTGGTAGTAAAATATAGATACTGTAGATGTATCGATCATGGATATGGAGATCATGCTAGTATCTGTATAAATAGCTATAATGATAATGGGAATGGAGTGTTCCTAATAAAATGGTCAACTATGTGTCATGTTTATAATTGTAGTTTTGAGGCTTCGTGACTCCACAGCAGCAGGCAGTCTCCACCAAGGATCCCAGACCACCTACAAGACAAGAGCCAGAGACGAGTACAGGAGCAAACAAACGGGGCAAAAGCAGATGGAGAGAGAGAGAGAGAGAGAGAGAGAGAGAGAGAGAGAGAGAGAGAGAGAGAGAGAGAGAGCAGACTGACAGCCTTAGACCTGTTACATCTAAACTATGAGTCTAATTTATGAACTAATTTATTTATTTATTTATAAACTATGAGCTGGTCCCTAACTGAAAGCTTTATCAAAGAGGAAAGTTTTAAGTCTAACCTTAAAGGTAGAGAGAGTGTCAGACTCCCGAACTGTGGTTAGTAAATTGTTCCAGAGAAGAGGAGCCTGATAACTGAAGGCTCTACCTCCCATACTACTTTTGGAGATTAATGGTACCACAAGTAGGCCGGCATTTTGGGAGAGTAATGTTCTAGAGGGGTTGTACGGCACTACAAGCTCTTTAAGATAGACTGGCGCCTGTCCACTGAGAGCTTTATAGGTGAAGAGAAGAATCTTGAATTCTATTCTATATTTAATGGGAAGCCAATGCAGAGAAG
Source organism: Scarus forsteni (assembly GCA_036419115.1). Classification (NCBI taxonomy): domain Eukaryota; kingdom Metazoa; phylum Chordata; class Actinopteri; order Labriformes; family Labridae; genus Scarus; species Scarus forsteni. The sequence goes on from JAZDUH010000359.1 coordinate 37,279,254, forward strand.
CTGAAACAGGAGTAATGCGGTCTCTTCTCCTAGTTCTAGTCAGCACACGTGCTGCAGCATTTTGGACCAGCTGAAGCGTCTTAAGTGACTTGCTGGGACAGCCTGAAAGCAGAGAATTACAACAGTCCAGTCTAGAGGTAACAAAAGCATGGACTAGCTTTTCAGCATCGCTCTGGGACAGGATAGGCCTGATTTTAGCGATGCTACGAAGATGAAAAAAGCTCCTGAAGGCTAATCGTAGAGAAACTGTGTAACTCAGGTCTAACTACTACTACATTTAGAGGTAAGGCAGGTTCAGCTGGAGATAAAGAGTTGCTAATTTTGTCTCTAATTTTCAGAATTTTATAATTGAAAAAGTTCATAAAGTCCTCACAGCTCAGGGCTAGAGGAATCACAGGCTCAATAGAGCTCTGACTCTGTGTCAGCCTGGCTACAGTGCTGAAGAGATATCTGGGGTTGTTTCTATTTTCTTCAATAAGTGAGGAGTAGTAGGCGGCTCGAGCATGTTTTAAGGCTCTCATGTAGTTATTATGACTCTCTCGCCAAAGTATATGTGACTCTTCCCTTTTATCAGAGCGCCACATTCTCTCTAATTTACGGGTTGTTTGTTTAAGTGTACGAGTCTCTGAATTAAACCAAGGGGCTGTCCTCTGACGTTTAATACGTTTTTGTCTCAGTGGAGCAATTGAGTCTAAAGTGGATCTTAGTAGACTGGCTGAGTCATCAACAAGCTGATCCAGCTGAGTAGGGCTAAAACTAATATCGCTGCTATCAGTTGGCCAATTTATTGAGCTTAAGGCAGTAGGAATGGCTTCTTTGAATTTAGCCACGGAACCACTGGACAGATTTCTACTGCTCACAATTTTGCTGCAAAACGCAGAATCTTCCAGGAGGATGCTGAAAGTTACTAAGAGGTGGTCGGATAAAAATGGATTTTCAGGAAAAACTTTCAGTTCATTAATATCAAGGCCATATGCTAAAACCAAATCAAGAGTGTGATTAAAATGATGGGTAGCTTCATTAACAGACTGAATAAAGCCAACTGAATCTATTAATGACATAAAAGCAGAGCTAAGACTATCACTCTCTTTGTCGACATGGATATTAAAATCACCTACAATGATTATTTTATCAGAGCTAAGGACTAAGTTTGATATGTACTCAGAGAATTCTGATAAGAATTCAGAGTATGGGCCTGGAGGACGGTAAATTATCACAAATAGGACTGTCTGGCCGGTTTTTGAATCAGTATGAGATAAATTTAGAGTAAGACTTTCAAAAGAAGTATATTTAGCCTTTGGTCTGTGATTGATTTGGAGACAGGAATGATAAATAGCTGCTACACCACCACCACAGCCTGTGTCGCATTGTATATGAATATTTGAATGACTGGGAGGAGTGGATTCATTTAAGCTGACATATTCTTCGTCACGTAGCCATGTCTCAGTTAGACAGAATAAATCAATCTGATTTTCTGATATAAGGTCGTTCACCAGTAAAGATTTGGACCTCAGTGATCTAATATTTAAGAGACCACATCTGATTCCCTGATGTTTTAAAGCCACTACATTTGAAGGTTTTATTTTAATAAGATTTCTATGGTTGACACCTCTTTTATTTGTTTTTGTGTTAATATCTAAGTGAGCTTTAGGTCGGGGGACTGACACAGTCTCTATGGAATAATGTTTATCACTGTTACAAAAGCCATAGCAGTTATCTAAGTGATGAACACAGCTGTCATAACAGTAATGGCAGGAAAACTGTCTTAGAGCAAGCGCAGAGGAGCGTGGAGGACTGCAGCTCTGCAACATGGTCTCATCTCTGAGAGGTCATAAGTGTGACTCTGCCATGTTTTTTGATAGGAGAGATGCACCAGCCAGAGTAGGATGGATGCCATCTCTTCCTATCAGGCCAGGTTTTCTCCAGAAGGTTGACCAATTGTCAATGAAACCCACATCATTTGCTGGACACCACCTCGATAGCCAGCGGTTGAATGATGACATGCGGCTGTACATGTCATCACTGGTCAGATTGGGCAAGGGGCCAGAGAAAATTACGGAGTACGACATTTTCTTTGCAAAAGAGCACACTGATTCAATGTTTAATTTAGTTACTTCCGACTGGCGACGTCGGGAGTCATTCGTGCCAACATGGAGGACTATTCTAGCAAACTTACGTTTACTCTTTGCCAGCAACTTCAAATTTGCCTCAATGTCACCCGCTCTGGCCCCTGGGATACACCTAACTATGCCCGCTGACTTCGCTATCTTCACGTTTCTGACTATGGAGTCGCCAATTATCAGTGTTTGTCCCCCTTTGGGCGGGTTACCACCATCACTGAGGGGAGAAAACCTGTTGGAAACGTGAACCGGATGGTGGGGTACCGAGTGGGTCTTCGACTTACGGCTATGCTTGCAGCGGACAGTGACCCAGCCATTACTAGCCGGGGGGAGGCTAAGCTAACGCTAGTGCTAGCGCGGCCTGCACCGCTAGCTACGTCCTGCCTGCTCGCTATGGCTACGTAAGTGGGCTTTGACCCGGTGCAGAGCCGCTTCTCCAGATCGGACACCCTGGCCTCCAAATCTAGGAATAAGCTACACTTCTGACAAACACCGCTATCAGTAAAGGAGGCCGAGGAGTAGCTAAACATCTGGCACATCGGACAGGACAGAGCAGGAGTGGGGGGAGAAGCCATGCTAAGAGCTAAGCTAAGCTATACTAAGCAGAAGAAAATAAAACTAAATGACCGCTTGAGAGAAGCTAGAGTGGTTACAGTAGACCTTAGTACGTTCGATCGAACGTAGATCGTAATCAATTAAAACAATTATAAGCTCAGACGGCAGATATTAGTCAGTTAAAGTTAGCGTTAGCTGAACAGAGACAACACACTACAAACAGCACTGCACTGTGAAACAGGAAGTGACGAATACGCTCACCAGGAAGTGACGAATCCACAAAAACAAATGTTGTGATTGCATGTGATGTTGTCAAGACAAGAATCACAAACATGACAAAAAGACATAAAAGACCATGTCACTTACCACAAGTTGATTTGGGCTGCTGATAACACAGAAAGGTCCTGTTGTATCAACAACACTTACCCCTTGTGTGACACAGAACACCAGCTGAATTGCAACAAGTTCAGATGACAAACATTAATGCACTTTACTACATTGACAATCTACAATTTCTCATTGATCCTAATAACTCAGCCTTCAATCTCTTGCACTCACCAGCAGTGAACCCTGGGCCTCCAAAATTTGCTCAGTCAATCCCTCCACTGACAGCCACTCCTCATATATCTCAGCTCACTCGCCTCCTCATGGGAAAAACTCTTCTTCTTCTGGCCCAAGGATTTGGATAACAATCTTGGTTGGATGGATGGAAGGGTGGCTGGCTGGAGGGTGCTGCCAGAGGCTGCACATCAACTTGTTCACTGATGGAGAGGAGTAGGGGCTCAGGATGATGTATCAGGATTCTCTGACATCTACAAAAGAACAAATGTTGTGATTGCATGTGCTGTTGTCAAGACTAGAATCACAAACATGACAAAAAAAACATAGAAGACCATGTCACTTACCCCAAGTTGACTTGTGCTGCTGATAACACAGAAAGGTCCTGTGCAATAAACAACACTTACCCCTCGTGTGAGACAACACACCAACTGAATTGCAACAAGTTCAGATGACAAACATTCATGCATTTTCCTACATTCACAATCTACAATTGTTCATTGAGCCTAATACGTCAGCCTTCAATCTCTTGCAGTCACCAGCAGTGAACCCTGGGCCTCAAAAATGTGCTCAGTCAAACCCTCCACTGACAGCCACTCCTCATATATCTCAGCTCACTCACCTCCTCATGGGAAAAACTCTTCTTCTTCTCGTCCAAGGATTTGGACAACATTCTTGGTTGGATGGATGTTGGTGTGGCTGGCTGGAGGGTGCTGGCAGAGGCTGCACATCAACTTGTTCACTGATGGAGAGGAGAGGGGACCCAGGATGACTAATCAGGATTCTCGGACAATGACAAAAGAACAAATGTTGGGATTGCATGTGCTGTTGTCAAGACTAGAATCACAAACATGAAAAAACACACTGACTGACTGAGCGCCTTGAGAGTGGCAGCCAGTCACAGCAGCTCCTCACAACTTTCACTGTTTTTGACTTTTTTGTCATTTTTGCTCTTTATTAGTTTCTTTCTTTTTAGCAGTTGTTTGTGTTTGTACTGTCCAGTCATGGATGTGCATTACATGACACTGCTACTTTTCTTTTTATTCATTTTCGGAGCTTTTAAGTCCGCTACTGGTGACCCGTTCAGCGGCCCCATTGTTTACAGCCGTGAACAGCTGTTGGCGCTGAGCCAGGCCAGGCCACCTCTGTGGGAGAGACCGAGTATCCCTGTCAAGCTTCGCCGGAGAAGGAGGGGATGCGGGGCCGGAGTGCAGCATCGGGTGAAGAGGAGACGCTACAAGCCGGCCGTCCTGTCCATCATCATGGGAAACGTGAGGTCTCTCCCTAACAAGATGGAAGAGCTCTCAGCGCTGACTTGGCTGCAGTGGGAGTACCGTGAGTGCAGCCTTATGATGTTCACGGAGTCATGGCTGAATGAACTCACCCCGGACCCGCACATAACTCTGGACGGATTTCACCTCGTCAGAGCGGACCGGAGTGAGAGAGAGACCGGTAAGAAGAAGGGAGGGGGACTCGCGATGTATGTGAATGAGAGATGGTGTAACGCTGGGCACATCAGTGTTAAAGAGCAGCGCTGCACTAAGGACATTGAGCTGCTGGCGGTCAGTTTGCGGCCATATTATCTGCCGAGGGAGTTTTCGCACGTCATCGCGATCACAGTGTACATCCCCCCCTCGGCTAATGCTGCTGCAGCCTGTGAGCTCCTCCATGGTGAAGTGTCCAAGCTACAAACATCTCACCCTCAGTCCCTGATCATCATCTCTGGGGACTTTAATCATACATCGCTCTCCTCCACTCTCCCTACCTTCAGCCAGTACGTGGACTGCACAACCAGAGACAATAAAACTTTGGACTTGCTGTATGCAAACACCAAGGATGCATACTCCTCCTCTCCCCTCCCCCCGCTGGGCCGCTCTGATCACAACCTGGTGAGACTGCAGCCCATTTACATACCTATGGTGAAGGAACAACCCCCCACCATCAGGTATGTGAAAGAGTGGTCTGATGAGGCCACTGAGGCGCTGCAGGACTGCTTTGAGACCACAGACTGGGATGTTCTGTGCAGCCCACACGGTGAGGACACTGACGCCATGACAGACTGCATCACGGACTCTATTAATTTCTGCACAGAGAACACTGCACCCACCAAGAAAGTACGGTGTTTCTCAAACAGCAAACCCTGGGTGACCCCTGAACTCAAAGCCCTGTTGAAGGAGAAGAGAAGGGTTTTTAGATCTGGGGACAAGGAGGAGCTGGGGAGGGTGCAGAAGGAGCTGAAGAAGAAAATCAGGGAAGGAAAGGCCAGCTACAGGACCAAGATGGAAAACCTCTTGCAACAGAACAGCGCAAGAGAGATCTGGAGAGGCCTGAAAACCATCTCAGGTCACAGCAGGGGCCATGGGTGAGGACCTGAGGCAGGAGATCAGGAGTGGGCCAACGAGCTGAATCTGTTTTTCAATAGATTTGACGCTGCTCCCACTCCTCCCCCCACTCTTCCTAGAAACGACCCGTCTGCTTCTTCTACACACCGTCTCAGCTCTCCACCATCATCACCACCCCCACCCCTCACATCCTCCACCACCGCCCCCCCTGCCCCCGGCCTCTCCATAACAGCAGACCAAGTGAGAAGTGAGCTGAGAAAGATCAAGGCAAGAAAGGCCACGGGTCCTGATGGCATCAGCTCCAGACTCTTGAGGGACTGTGCAGACCAGCTCTGTCAGGTGCTACTGCACATCTTCAACCTGAGCCTGAGCCTGGAGAGGGTCCCAGTACTGTGGAAGACTTCCTGCGTGATTCCTGTCCCGAAGACAGCGGACCCCAGGGAGCCCAACCACTTCAGACCTGTGGCCCTCACTTCTCACCTGATGAAGACCCTGGAGAGGATCGTTCTGAGGAACCTCCGCCCCATGGTGAGCTCTCATCTGGATCCTCTGCAGTTCGCCTATCAACAGAACATTGGGGTGGACGACGCCGTCATCTACCTCCTGCAGAGATCCCTGTCTCACCTGGAGAACACCGGCAGCTCTGTGAGGGTCATGTTTTTTGACTTCTCCAGTGCTTTCAACACAATCCAGCCTTCACTGCTCAGGGGGAAGCTTGAAGTAGCGGGGGTTGACTGTCACCTTGCTGCATTGACTGTAGACTACCTCACCAACAGACCACAGTTTGTGAGGCTCCAGGACTGTGTATCTGACATGGTGGTCTGCAGCATGGGAGCACCGCAGGGGACAGTGCTCTCCCCCTTCCTCTTCACCCTGTACACTTCGGACTTTTCTTACAACTCTGGGAGCTGTCACCTCCAGAAGTTCTCCGACGATACGGCCATCGTTGGATGCGTATCGCAGGGGGACGAGCGGGAATACAGGACTGTCATCTCTGACTTTGTCGACTGGTGTGACGGAAATCACCTCCAGCTCAACACCAGTAAAACAAAGGAGATGGTTGTGGATTTCCGCAGGAGGAGGACACCCCACACTGCACCTGTGAACATCCAGGGTCTGGACATTGAGATGGTGGAGTCATACAGATTCCTGGGTGTACACCTCAATAATAAACTGGACTGTTCTCATAACACGGATGTCCTGTACAAGAAGGGTCAAAGTCGTCTCCATCTCCTGAGGAGACTGAGGTCCTTTGGAGTGTGCAGGACTCTGCTCAGGACCTTTTATGACTCTGTGGTGGCTTCTGCACTTTTCTATGCAGTGGTCTGCTGGGGAGCAGGGAGCACGGAGAGGGACAGGAAGAGACTGAACAGACTGGTCAGGAGGGCCAGTTCTGTCCTGGACTCCTCCTGAGACTCCCTGGAGGAGGTGAGCGAGAGGAGGATGCTGGCAAAGCTTGCATCCATTATGGACAACCCCTCTCACCCACTGCATGAGACTGTGGGGGAGCTGAGCAGCTCCTTCAGCAGCAGGCTCAGACTCTCACCCTGCAGGACTGAACGTTACCGCAGGTCATTTGTCCCAACTGCAATAAGACTTCATAACACACACATCTGAACTGTCTCCATAATGACATCAAGCATTCAATAAATACATCCCTTTTTTATTGCACATCATTCCAGTACTCACTGGAAATTTCTCATTGTCAAGTGCTGTCATTCTCAAGTAATAATCCCCTACATAAATATGTAAATAGTAATATTTTTCTACTTTTCTATATATCTTTATATTTTTGTAAATTTCTAATTTTATATTCTATTACCTCTATTCTATTTTTATTGTTACTGCATTATTGCACTTTCTTGTGAGCTGCTGTGAAAAAAAAATTTCCCCCACGGGGAATCAATAAAGAATATTCTGTTCTATTCTATTCTATTCTATTCTAATCTATTCTATTCTATTCTAATCTATTCTAAAAGACCATGACACTTACCACAAAACACAGAAAGGTCCTGTGCAATCAACAACACTTACCCTCGTGTGAGACAACACACCAACTGAATTGCAACAACTTCAGATGAAAAAAATTGATGCATTTTCAGACACTAACAATCTACAATTTCTCATTGATCCTAATACCTAAGCCTTCAATGTCTTGCACTCACCAGCAGTGAACCCTGGGCCTCCAAAATTTGCTCAGTCAAACCATCCACTGACAGCCACTCCTCATATATCTCAGCTCACTCGCCTCCTCATGGGAAAAACTCTTCTTCTCCTGCCCAAGGATTTGGACAACATTCTTGGTTGGATGGATGGAAGGGTGGCTGGCTGGAGGGTGCTGACAGAGGCTGCACATCAACTTGTTCACTGATGGAGAGGAGAAGGGACTCAGGATGACTAATCAGGATTCATGAAAACTACAAAAGAACAAATGTCAGGATTGCATGTGCTGTCGTCAAGAAAAGAATCACAGACATGAAAAAAAGACATAAAAGACCATGTCACTGACCACAAGTTGACTTGTGCTGCAGATAACACAGAAAGGTCCTATGGAATCAACAACACTAACCCCTCGTGTGAGACAACACAACAGCTGAATTCCAACAAGTTAAGATGAGAAACATTCATGCAATTTCAGACACTAACAATCTACAATCATTCATTGATCCAAATACCTCAGCCTTCAATCTCTTGCACTCACCAGCAGTGAACCCTGAGCCTCCAAAATGTGCTCAGTCACACCCTCCACTGACAGCCACTCCTCATATATCTCAGCTCACTCGCCTCCTCATGGGAAAAACTCTTCTTCTTCTGGCCCAAGGATTTGGACAAAATTCTTGGTTTGATGTATGGGTGGCTGGCTGGAGGGTGCTGGCAGAGGCTGCAGATCAACTTTTTCACTGAGGGAGAGGAGAAGGGACTCAGGATAACGTATCAGGATTCACTGATATCTACAAAAGAACAAATGTTGGGATTGCATTTGCTGTTGTCAAGACAAGAATCACAGACATGACAAAAAAGACATAAAAGACCATGTCACTTACCACAAGTTGACTTGTGCTGCTGATAACACAGAAAAGTCCTGTTGAATCAAATACACATTCCCCTGGTGTGAGACAACACACCAGCGGAATTGCAACAACTTCAGATGAAAAAAATTCATGCATTTTCAGACACTAACAATCTCCAATTTCTCATTGATCCTAATACCTCAGCCTTCAATCTCTTGCACTCAACAGCAGTGAACCCTGGGCCTCCAAAATGTGCTCAGTCAAACCCTCCACTGACAGCCACTCCTCATATATCTCAGCTCACTTACCTGCTCATGGGAAAAACTTTTCTTCTTCTGGCCCAAGGATTTAGACAACATTCTTGGTTGGATGGACGGGTGGCTGGCTGGAGGGTGCTGGCAGAGGCTGCAGATCAACTTGTTCACTGATGGAGAGGACAGCGGACTCAGGATGATGTATCAGGATTCTCTGACATCTACGAAAAAAACAAATGTCGTGATTGCATGTGCTGTTGTCAAGACTAGAATCACAAACATTACAAAAGACATAAAAGACCATGACATGTACCACAAGTTGAGTTGTGCTGCTGATAACACAGAAAGGTCCTGTGCAATCAACAACACTTACCCCTCGTGTGAGACAACACAACAGCTGAATTGCAACAAGTTAAGATGACAAACATTCATGCATTTTCAACACTAAAAATCTACAATTGGTCATTGATCCGAATACTTCAGCCTTCAATCTCTTTGCACTCACCAGCAGTGAACCCTGGGACTCCAAAATGTGCTCAGTCAAACCATCCACTGACAGCCACTCCTCATATATCTCAGCTCACTCGCCTCCTCATGGGAAAAACTCTTCTTCTACTGGCCCAAGGATTTGGACAACATTCTTGGGTTGATGGAAGGGTGGCTGGCTGGAGGGTGCTGGCAGAGGCTGCAGATCAACTTGTTCACTGATGGAGAGGAGAAGGGACTCAGGATGACGAATCAGGATTCTTGAAATCTACAAAAGAACAAATGTCAGGATTGCATGTGCTGTCGTCAAGAAAAGAATCACAGACCTGAAAAAAAAGACATAAAAGACCATGTCACTTACCACAAGTTGACTTGTGCTGCTGATAACACAGAAAGGTCCTGTTGAATCAACAACACTTACCCCTCGTGTGAGAAAACACACCAGCTGAATTGCAACAACTTCAGATGACAAACATTCATGCAATTTCCCATATTCACAATCTCCAATTGATCATTGATCCTAATACGTCAGCCTTCAATATCTTGCACTCACCAGCAGTGAACCCTGGGCCTCAAAAATTTGCTCAGTCAAACCCTCCACTGACAGCCACTCCTCATATATCTCAGCTCACTCGCCTCCTCATGGGAAAAACTCTTCTTCTTCTGGCCCAAGGATTTGGATAACAATCTTGGTTGGATGGATGGAAGGGTGGCTGGCTGGAGGGTGCTGGCAGAGGCTGCAGATTAACTTGTTCACTGATGGAGAGGAGAAGGGACTCAGGATAATGAATCTGGATTCTCTGACATCTACGAAAAGAACAAATGTTGTGATTGCATGTGGTGTCGTCAAGACAAGAATCACAGACATGACAAAAAAGACATAAAAGACCATGTCACTTACCACAAGTTGACTTGTGCTGCTGATAACACAGAAAGGTCCTGTTGAATCAACAACACTTACCCCTCGTTTGAGACAACACAGCAGCTGAATTGCAACAAGTTAAGATGACAAACATTCATGCAATTTCCCACATTCACAATCTCCAATTTCTCATTGATCCTAATACCTCAGCCTTCAATCTCTTGCACTCACCAGCAGTGAACCCTGGGCCTCCAAAGTTTGCTCAGTCAAACCCTCCACTGACAGCCACTCCTCATATATCTCAGCTCACTCGCCTCCTCATGGGAAAAACTCTTCTTCTTCTGGCCCAAGGATTTGGACAACATTCTTGGTTGGATGGATGGAAGGGTGGCTGGCTGGAGGGTGCTGACAGAGGCTGCACATCAACTTGTTCACTGATGGAGAGGAGAAGAGACTCAGGATAATGTATCAGGATTCACTGACAATGACAAAAGAACAAATGTTGTGATTGCATGTGCTGTTGTCTAGACAAGAATCACAAACGTGACAAAAAAGACATAAAAGACCATGCCACGTACCACAAGTTGACTTGTGCTGCTGATAACACAAAAAGGTCCTGTTGAATCAACAACACTTACCCCTCGTGTGAGACAACACAACAGCTGAATTGCAACAAGTTAAGATGACAAACATTCATGCATTTTCAACACTAAAAATCTACAATTGGTCATTGATCCGAATACTTCAGCCTTCAATCTCTTTGCACTCAACAGCAGTGAACCCTGGGACTCCAAAATGTGCTCAGTCAAACCCTCCACTGACAGCCACTCCTCATATATCTCAGCTCACTCGCCTCCTCATGGGAAAAACTCTTCTTCTTCTGGCCCAAGGATTTGGACAACATTCTTGGGTTGATGGAAGGGTGGCTGGCTGGAGGGTGCTGGCAGAGGCTGCAGATCAACTTGTTCACTGATGGAGAGGAGAAGGGACTCAGGATGACGAATCAGGATTCTTGAAATCTACAAAAGAACAAATGTCAGGATTGCATGTGCTGTCGTCAAGAAAAGAATCACAGACCTGAAAAAAAGACATAAAAGACCATGTCACTGACAACAAGTTGACTTGTGCTGCTGATAACACAGAAAGGTCCTGTTGAATCAACAAAACTAACCCCTCGTGTGAGACAACACAACAGCTGAATTCCAACAAGTTAAGATGAGAAACATTCATGCACTTTCAGAAACTAACAATCTACAATCATTCATTGATCCTAATACCTCAGCCTTCAATCTCTTGCACTCACCAGCAGTGAACCCTGGGACTCAAAATTTTGCTCAGTCAAACCCTCCACTGACAGCCACTCCTCATATATCTCAGCTCACTGGCCTCCTCATGGGAAAAACTCTTCTTCTTCAGGCCCAAGGATTTGGACAACATTCTTGGTTGGATGGAAGGGTGGCTTGCTGGAGGGTGCTGGCAGAGGCCACATATCAACTTGTTCACTGATGGAGAGGAGAAGGGAATCAGGATGATGCATCAGGATTCTCTGACATCTACGAAAAAAAAAAACAAATGTCATGATTGCATGTGCTGTTGTCAAGACAAGAATCACATACATTAAAAAAGACATAAAAGACCATGCCACTTACCACAAGTTGACTTGTGCTGCTGATAACACAGAAAGGTCCTGTTGAATCAAATACACATTCCCCTGGTGTGTGACAACACACCAGCTGAATTGCAACAAGTTCAGATGACAAACATTCATGCATTTTCCTACATTCACAATCTCCAATTTCTCATTGATCCTAATACCTCAGCCTTCAATCTCTTGCACTCACCAGCAGTGAACCCTGGGCCTCCAAAATTTGCTCAGTCAAACCCTCCACTGACAGCCACTCCTCATATATCTCAGCTCACTCGCCTCCTCATGGGAAAAACTCTTCTTCTTCTGGCCCAAGGATTTGGATAACAATCTTGGTTGGATGGATGGAAGGGTGGCTGGCTGGAGGGTGCTGGCAGAGGCTGCAGATCAACTTGTTCACTGATGGAGAGGAGAAGGGACTCAGGATAATGAATCAGGATTCTCTGACATCTACAAAAGAACAAATGTTGTGAATGCATGTGCTGTTGTCAAGACAAGAATCACAAACGTGACAAAAAAGACATAAAAGACCATGTCACTTACCACAAGTTGACTTGTGCTGCTGATAACACAGAAAAGTCCTGTTGAATCAAATACACTTTCCCCTCGTGTGAGACAACACACCAGGTGATTTGCAACAACTTCAGATGAAAAGCATTCATGCATTTTCCTACATTCACAATCTACAATTTGTCATTGATCCTAATACCTCAGCTTTCAATCTCTTGCACTCACCAGCAGTGAACCCTGGGCCTCCAAAATTTGCTCAGTCAAACCCTCCAATGACAGCCACTCCTCATATATCTCAGCTCACTCGCCTCCTCATAGGAAAAGCTCTTCTTCTTCCTGCCCAAGGATTTGGACAACAATCTTGGTTGGATGGATGGAAGGGTGGCTGGCTGGAGGGTGCTGGCAGAGGCTGCACATCAACTTGTTCACTGATGGAGAGGAGAAGGGACTCAGGATGACTAATAAGGATTCTTTGAAATCTACAAAAGAACAAATGTTGGGATTGCATGTGATGTTGTCAAGACAAGAATCACAATCATGAAAAAAGACATAAAAGACCATGTCACTTACCACAAGTTGACTTGTGCTGCTGATAACACAGAAAAGTCCTGTGCAATCAACAACACTTACCCCTCGTGTGAGACAACACACCAGCTGAATTGCAACAAGTTAAGATGACAAACATTCATGCACTTTCAGACACTAACAATCTACAATCATTCATTGATCCTAATACCTCAGCCTTCAATCTTTTGCACTCACCAGCAGTGAACCCTGGGCCTCCAAAATTTGCTCAGTCAAACCCTCCACTGACAGCCACTCCTCATATATCTCAGCTCACTCGCCTCCTCATGGGAAAAACTCTTCTTCTTCAGGCCCAAGGATTTGGACAACATTCTTGGTTGGATGGAAGGGTGGCTGGCTGGAGGGTGCTGGCAGAGGCTGCACATCAACTTGTTCACTGATGGAGAGGAGAAGGGACTCAGGATGACTAATAAGGATTCTTTGAAATCTACAAAAGAACAAATGTTGGGATTGCATGTGCTGTTGTCAAGACAAGAATCACAAACATAAAAAAAGACATAAAAGACCATATCACTTACCACAAGTTGACTTGTGCTGCTGATAACACAGAAAGGTCCTGTTGAATCAACAACACTTACCCCTCGTGTGAGACAACACACCAGCTGAATTGCAACAAGTTAAGATGACAAACATTCATGCACTTTCAGACACTAACAATCTACAATCATTCATTGATCCTAATACCTCAGCCTTCAATCTTTTGCACTCACCAGCAGTGAACCCTGGGCCTCCAAAATTTGCTCAGTCAAACCCTCCACTGACAGCCACTCCTCATATATCTCAGCTCACTCGCCTCCTCATGGGAAAAACTCTTCTTCTTCAGGCCCAAGGATTTGGACAACATTCTTGGTTGGATGGAAGGGTGGCTGGCTGGAGGGTGCTGGCAGAGGCTGCACATCAACTTGTTCACTGATGGAGAGGAGAAGGGACTCAGGATAATGAATCAGGATTCTCTGACAATGACAAAAGAACAAATGTTGTGATTGCATGTACTGTTGTCAAGACAAGAATCAGAGACATGACAAAAAAGACAGAAAAGACCATGTCACTTACCACAAGTTGACTTGTGCTGCTGATAACACAGAAAGGTCCTGTTGAATCAACAACACTTACCCCTCGTGTGAGAAAACACACCAGCTGAATTGCAACAACTTCAGATGACAAACATTCATGCATTTTCCCACATTCACAATCTCCAATTTCTCATTGATCCTAATACGTCAGCCTTCAATCTCTTGCAGTCACCAGCAGTGAACCCTGGGCCTCCAAAATTTGCTCAGTCAAACCCTCCACTGACAGCCACTCCGCATATATCTCAGCTCACTCGCCTCCTCATGGGAAAAACTCTTCTTCTTCTGGCCCAAGGATTTGGATAACAATCTTGGTTGGATGGATGGAAGGGTGGCTGGCTGGAGGGTGCTGGAAGAGGCTGCAGATTAACTTGTTCATTGATGGAGAGGAGAAGGGACTCAGGATAAGGAATCTGGATTCTCTGACATCTACGAAAAGAACAAATGTTGTGATTGCATGTGGTGTCGTCAAGACAAGAATCACAGACATGACAAAAAAGACATAAAAGACCATGCCACTTACCACAAGTTGACTTGTGCTGCTGATAACACAGAAAGGTCCTGTTGAATCAACAACACTTACCCCTCGTGTAAGACAACACACCAGCTGAAATGCAACAAGTTCAGATGACAAACATTCATGCAATTTCCCACATTCACAATCTCCAATTTCTCATTGATCCTAATACCTCAGAATTCAATCTCTTGCACTCACCAGCAGTGAACCCTGGGCCTCCAAAGTTTGCTCAGTCAAACCCTCCACTGACAGCCACTCCTCATATATCTCAGCTCACTCGCCTCCTCATGGGAAAAACTCTTCTTCTGGCCCAAGGATTTGGACAACATTCTTGGTTGGATGGAAGGGTGGCTGGCTGGAGGGTGCTGGCAGAGGCTGCACATCAACTTGTTCACTGATGGAGAGGAGAAGGGACTCAGGATAATGAATCAGGATTCTCTGACAATGACAAAAGAACAAATGTTGGGATTGCATGTGCTGTCGTCAAGACAAGAATCACAGACATGACAAAAAAGACATAAAAGACCATGTCACTTACCACAAGTTGACTTGTGCTGCTGATAACACAGAAAGGTCCTGTTGAATCAACAACACTTACCCCTCGTGTGAGACAACACACCAGCTGAATTGCAACAAGTTCAGATGACAAACATTCATGCAATTTCCTACATTCACAATCTCCAATTTCACATTGATCCTAATACCTCAGCCTTCAATCTCTTGCGCTCACCAGCAGTGAACCCTGGGCCTCCAAAATTTGCTCAGTCAAACCCTCCACTGACAGCCACTCCTCATATATCTCAGCTCACTCGCCTCCTCATGGGATAAACTCTTTTTCCTTCCCAAGGATTTGGACAACATTCTTGGTTGGATGGAAAGGTGGCTGGCTGGAGGGTGCTGGCAGAGGCTGCACATCAACTTGTTCACTGATGGAGAGGAGAAGGGACTCAGGATAATGAATCAGGATTCTCTGACAATGACAAAAGAACAAATGTTGTGATTGCATGTGGTGATGTCAAGAGGAGAATCACAGACATGACAAAAAAGACATAAAAGACCATGCCACTTACCACAAGTTGACTTGTGCTGCTGATAACACAGAAAGGTCCTGTTGAATCAACAACACTTACCCCTCGTGTGAGACAACACAACAGCTGAATTGCAACAAGTTCAGATGACAAACATTCATGCATTTTCAGACACTAACAATTTACAATTGTTCATTGATCCTAATACCTCAGAATTCAATCTCTTGCACCCACCAGCAGTGAACTCTGGGCCTCCAAAATGTGCTCAGTCAAACCCTCCACTGACAGCCACTCCTCATATATCTCAGCTCACTCGCCTCCTCATGGGAAAAACTCTACTTCCTGCACAAAGATTTGGACAACATTCTTGGTTGGATGGATGGAAGGGTGGCTGGCTGGAGGGTGCTGGCAGAGGCTGCATTAACTGATTCACTGATGGAGAGGAGAAGGGACTCAGGATGATGTATCAGGATTCTCTGACATCTACGAAAAAAAAAACAAATGTTGGGATTGCATGTGCTGTTGTCAAGACAAGAATCACATACATTAAAAAAGACATAAAAGACCATGTCACTTACCACAAGTTGACTTGTGCTGCTGATAACACAGAAAAGTCCTGTGCAATCAACAACACTTACCCCTCTTGTGAGACAACACACCAGCTGAATTACAACAGGTTCAGATGACAAAGATTCATGCATTTTCCGATATTCACAATCTACAATTTCTCATTGATCCTAATTCCTCAGCCTTCAATCTCTTGAACTCACCAGCAGTGAACCCTGGGCCTCCAAAATGTGCTCAGTCAAACCCTCCACTGACAGCCACTCCTCATATATCTCAGCTCACTCGCCTCCTCATGGGAAAAACTCTTCTTCTCCTGTCCAAGGATTTGGACAACATTCTTGGTTGGATGGATGGAAGGGTGCTGGCAGAGGCTGCACATCAATTTGTTCACTGATGGAGAGGAGAAGGGACTCAGGATGATGTATCAGGATTCTCTGACTTCTACAAAAGAACAAATGTCATGATTGCATGTGCTCCTGTCAAGACAAGAATCACAGACAAGACAAAAAAGACATGAAAGACCATGTCACTTACCACAAGTTGACTTGTGCTGCTGATAACACAGAAAGGGCCTGTTGAATCAACAACACTTTCCCCTCGTGTGAGACAACACACCAGTTGAATTGCAACAACTTCAGATGAAAAACATTCATGCACTTTACAACATTCACAATCTACAATTGGTCATTGATCCTAATACCTCAGCCTTCAATCTCTTGCGCTCACCAGCAGTGAACTCTGGGCCTCCAAAATGTGCTCAGTCAAACCCTCCACTGACAGCCACTCCTCATATATCTCAGCTCACTCGCCTCCTCATGGGAAAAACTCTTCTTCTTCTGGCCCAAGGATTTGGACAACATTCTTGGTTGGATGGAAGGGTGGCTGGCTGGAGGGTGCTGGCAGAGGCTGCACATCAACTTGTTCACTGATGGAGAGGAGAAGGGACTCAGGATGATGCATCAGGATTCTCTGACATCTACGAAAAAAAAAAACAAATGTCATGATTGCATGTGCTGTTGTCAAGACAAGAATCACAAACATGACAAAAAAGACATAAAAGACCATGCCACTTAACACAAGTTGACTTGTGCTGCTGATAACACAGAAAGGTCCTGTTGAATCAACAACACTTACCCCTCGTGTGAGACAACACACCAGCTGAATTGCAACAAGTTCAGATGACAAACATTCATGCATTTTCCTACATTCACAATCTCCAATTTCTCATTGATCCAAATACATCAGCCTTCAATCTCTTGCACTCACCAGCAGTGAACCCTGGGCCTCCAAAATATGCTCAGTCAAACCCTCCACTGACAGCCACTCCTCATATATCTCAGCTCACTCGCCTCCTCAAGGGAAAAGCTCTTCTTCTTCTGGCCCAAGGATTTGGATAACAATCTTGGTTGGATGGATGGAAGGCTGCTTGGCTGGAGGGTGCTGGCAGAGGCTGCACATCAACTGATTCACTGATGGAGAGGAGAAGGGACTAAGGATGATGTATCAGGATTCTCTGACATCTACAAAAGAACAAATGTTGTGATTGCATGTGCTGTTGTCAAGACAAGAATCACAAACATGAAAAAAGACATAAAAGACCATGTCACTTACCACAAGTTGACTTGTGCTGCTGATAACACAGAAAAGTCCTGTTGAATCAAATACACATTCCCCTAGTGTGTGACAACACACCAGCTGAATTGCAACAAGTTCAGATGACAAACATTCATGCATTTTCCTACATTCACAATCTCCAATTTCTCATTGATCCTAATACCTCAGCCTTCAATCTCTTGCACTCACCAGCAGTGAACCCTGGGCCTCCAAAGTTTGCTCAGTCAAACCCTCCACTGACAGCCACTCCTCATATGTCTCAGCTCACTCGCCTCCTCATGGGAAAAACTCTTCTTCTTCTGGCCCAAGGATTTGGACAACATTCTTGGTTGGATCGAAGGGTGGCTGGCTGGAGGGTGCTGGCAGAGGCTGCAGATCAACTTGTTCACTGATGGAGAGGAGAAGGGACTCAGGATGATGCATCAGGATTCTCTGACATCTACAAAAGAACAAATGTCATGATTGCATGTGCTCCTGTCAAGACAAGAATCACAGACATGACAAAAAAGACATAAAAGACCATGTCACTTACCACAAGTTGACTTGTGCTGCTGATAACACAGAAAGGTCCTGTTGAATCAAATACACATTCCCCTGGTGTGTGACAACACACCAGCTGAATTGCAACAAGTTCAGATGACAAACATTCATGCATTTTCCTACATTCACAATCTCCAATTTCTCATTGATCCTAATACCTCAGCCTTCAATCTCTTGCACTCACCAGCAGTGAACCCTGGGCCTCCAAAATGTGCTCAGTCAAACCCTCCACTGACAGCCACTCCTCATATATCTCAGCTCACTCGCCTCCTCATGGGAAAAACTCTTCTTCTTCTGGCCCAAGGATTTGGACAACAATCTTGGTTGGATGGATGGAAGGGTGGCTGGCTGGAGGGTGCTGGCAGAGGCTGCAGATCAACTTGTTCACTGATGGAGAGGAGAAGGGACTCAGGATGATGAATCAGGATTCTCTGACATCTACAAAAGAACAAATGTTGTGAATGCATGTGCTGGTGTCAAGACTAGAATCACAAACATGACAAAAAAGACATAAAAGACCATGTCACTTACCACAAGTTGACTTGTGCTGCTGATAACACAGAAAGGTCCTGTTGAATCAACAACACTTTCCCCTCGTGTGAGATAACACACCAGTTGAATTGCAACAACTTCAGATGAAAAACATTCATGCACTTTACAACATTCACAATCTCCAATTTCTCATTGATCCTAATACCTCAGCCTTCAATCTCTTGCACTCACCAGCAGTGAACCCTGGGCCTCCAAAATGTGCTCAGTCAAACCCTCCACTGACAGCCACTCCTCATATATCTCAGCTCACTCGCCTCCTCATGGGAAAAAACTCTTCTTCTTCAGGCCCAAGGATTTGGACAACATTCAGCAGTTGGATGTTAATGTGGCTGGCTGGAGGGTGCTGGCAGAGGCTGCACATCAACTTGTTCACTGATGGAGAGGAGAAGGGACTCAGGATGATGTATAAGGATTCTCTTACATCTACAAAAGAACAAAAGTTGGGATTGCATGTGCTGTTGTCAAGACAAGAATCACAAAACATGACAAAAAAGACATAAAAGACCATGTCACTTACCACAAGTTGACTTGTGCTGCTGATAACACAGAAAGTCCTGTTGAATCAACAACACTAACCCTCGTGTGAGACAACACACCAGCTGAATTAGCAACAAGTTCAGATGACAAACATTCATGCATTTCCTACATTCACAATCTCCAATTTCTCATTGATCGTAATACCTCAGCCTTCAATCTCTTGCACTCACCAGCAGTGAACCCTGGGCCTCCAAAATTTGCTCAGTCAAACCCTCCACTGACAGCCACTCCTCATATATCTCAGCTCACTCGCCTCCTCATGGGAAAAACTCTTCTTCTGCCCAAGGATTTGGACAACATTCTTGGTTGGATGGATGGAAGGTGGCTGGCTGGAGGGTGCTGGCAGAGGCTGCACATCAACTTGTTCACTGAAGGAGAGGAGAAGGTACACAGGATGATGTATCAGGATGTTCTGACATCTACAAAAGAACAAATGTTGTGATTGCATGTGCTGTTGTCACAACTAGAATCACAAACATGACAAAAGACATAAAAGACCATGTCACTTACCACAAGTTGACTTGTGCTGCTGATAACACAGAAAGGTCCTGTTGAATCAACAACACTTACCCCTCGTGTGAGACAACACACCAGCTGAATTGCAACAAGTTCAGGTGAGCAAAAAATTCATGCATTTCCTACATTCACAATCTCCAATTTATCATTGATCCTAATACCTCAGCCTTCAATCTCTTGCACTCACCAGCAGTGAACCCTGGGCCTCCAAAATTTGCTCAGTCAAACCCTCCACTGACAGCCACTCCTCATATATCTCAGCTCACTCGCCTCCTCATGGGAAAAACTCTTCTTCTTCTGGCCCAAGGATTTGGACAACATTCTTGGTTGGATGGATGGAAGGGTGGCTGGCTGGAGGGTGCTGGCAGAGGCTGCAGATCAACTTGTTCACTGATGGAGAGGAGAAGGGACTCAGGATGATGCATCAGGATTCTCTGACATCTACAAAAGAACAAATGTTGTGATTGCATGTGCTGTTGTCAAGACAAGAATCACAGACATGACAAAAAAGACATAAAAGACCATGTCACTTACCACAAGTTGACTTGTGCTGCTGATAACACAGAAAGGTCCTGTTGAATCAACAACACTTTCACCTCGTGTGAGATAACACACCAGCTGAATTTCAACAAGTTCAGATGACAAACATTCATGCATTTTCAGACACTAACAATCTACAATTTCTCATTGATCCTAATACCTCAGCCTTCAATCTCTTGCACTCACCAGCAGTGAACCCTGGGCCTCCAAAATTTGCTCAGTCAAACCCTCCACTGACAGCCACTCCTCATATATCTCAGCTCACTCGCCTCCTCATGGGAAAAACTCTTCTTCCTGCCCAAGGATTTGGACAACAATCTTGGTTGGATGGAAGGGTGGCTGGCTGGAGGGTGCTGGCAGAGGCTGCACATCAACTTGTTCACTGATGGAGAGGAGAAGGGACTCAGGATGATGTATCAGGATTCTCTGACATCTACAAAAGAACAAATGTTGGGATTGCATGTGCTGTTGTCAAGACAAGAATCACAGACATGACAAAAAAGACATAAAAGACCATGCCACTTACCACAAGTTGACTTGTGCTGCTGATAACACAGAAAAGGTCCTGTTGAATCAACAACACTTTCCCTCGTGTGAGACAACACACCAGCTGAATGCAACAAGTTCAGATGACAAACATTCATGCATTTTCCTACATTCACAATCTACAAATGGTCATTGATCCTAATACCTCAGCCTTCAATCTCTTGCACTCACCAGCAGTGAACCCTGGGCCTCCAAAATTTGCTCAGTCAAACCCTCCACTGACAGCCACTCCTCATATATCTCAGCTCACTCGCCTCCTCATGGGAAAAGCGCTTCTTCTTCTGGCCCAAGGATTTGGACAACATTCTTGGTTGGATGGATGGAAGGGTGGCTGGCTGGAGGGTGCTGGCAGAGGCTGCACATCAACTTGTTCACTGATGGAGAGGAGAAGGGACTCAGGATGATGTATCAGGATTCTCTGACATCTACAAAAGAACAAATGTTGGGATTGCATGTGCTGTTGTCAAGACTAGAATCACAAACATTACAAAAGACATAAAAGACCATGAAATATACCACAAGTTGACTTGTGCTCCTGATAACACAGAAAAGTCCTGTTGAATCAACAACACTTACCCCTCGTGTGAGACAACACACCAGCTGAATTGCAACAAGTTCAGGTGAGCAAAAAATTCATGCATTTTGAGACACAAACAATCTACAATTTCTCATTGATCCTAATACCTCAGCCTTCAATCTCTTGCACTCACCAGCAGTGAACCCTGGGCCTCAAAAATTTGCTCAGTCAAACCCTCCACTGACAGCCACTCCTCATATATCTCAGCTCACTCGCCTCCTCATGGGAAAAACTCTTCTTCTTCTGGCCCAAGGATTTGGACAACATTCTTGGTTGGATGTTGGGGTGGCTGGCTGGACGGTGCTGGCAAAGGCTGCACATCAACTTGTTCACTGATGGAGAGGAGAAGGGACTCAGGATGATGCATCAGGATTCTCTGACATCTACGAAAAAAAAAACAAATGTCATGATTGCATGTGCTGTTGTCAAGACAAGAATCACAAACATTACAAAAGACATAAAAGACCATGTCACTTACCACAAGTTGACTTGTGCTGCTGATAACACAGAAAGGTCCTGTTGAATCAACAACACTTTCCCCTCGTGTGAGACAACACACCAGCTGAATTGCAACAAGTTCAGATTACAAACATTCATGCATTTTCCTACATTCACAATCTACAATTTCTCATTGATCCTAATACTTCAGCCTTCAATCTCTTGCACTCACCAGCAGTGACCCCTGGGCCTCAAAAATTTGCTCAGTCAAACCCTCCACTGACAGCCACTCCTCATATATCTCAGCTCACTCGCCTCCTCATGGGAAAAACTCTTCTTCCTGCCCAAGGATTTGGACAACATTCTTGGTTGGATGGATGGAAGGGTGGCTGGCTGGAGGGTGCTGGCAGAGGCTGCAGATCAACTTGTTCACTGATGGAGAGGAAAAGGGACTCAGGATGATGCATCAGGATTCTCTGACATCTACGAAAAAAAAAAACAAATGTCACGATTGCATGTGCTGTTGTCAAGACAAGAATCACAATCATGAAAAAAGACATAAAAGACCATGTCACTTACCACAAGTTGACTTGTGCTGCTGATAACACAGAAAGGTCCTGTTGAATCAACAACACTTTCCCCTCGTGTGAGACAACACACCAGCTGAATTGCAACAAGTTCAGATGACAAACATTCATGCACTTTCAGACACAAACAATCTACAATCATTCATTGATCCTAATACCTCAGCCTTCAATCTTTTGCACTCACCAGCAGTGAACCCTGGGCCTCCAAAATTTGCTCAGTCAAACCCTCCACTGACAGCCACTCCTCATATATCTCAGCTCACTCGCCTCCTCATGGGAAAAACTCTTCTTCTTCAGGCCCAGGGATTTGGACAACATTCTTGGTTGGATGGAAGGAAGGGTGGCTGGCTGGAGGGTGCTGGCAGAGGCTGCACATCAACTTGTTCACTGATGGAGAGGAAAAGGGACTCAGGATAATGAATCAGGATTCTCTAACAGTGACAAAAGAACAAATGTTGGGATTGCATGTGCTGTCGTCAAGACAAGAATCACAGACGTGAAAAAAGACATAAAAGACCATGTCACTTACCGCAAGTTGACTTGTGCTGCTGATAACACAGAAAAGTCCTGTTGAATCAAATACACATTCCCCTGGTGTGTGACAACACACCAGCTGAATTGCAACAAGTTCAGATGACAAACATTCATGCATTTTCCTACATTTACAATCTCCAATTTCTCATTGATCCTAATACCTCAGCCTTCAATCTCTTGCACTCACCAGCAGTGAACCCTGGGCCTCCAAAATGTGCTAAGTCAAACCCTCCACAGACAGCCACTCCTCATATATCTCAGCTCACTCGCCTCCTCCTGGGAAATACTCTTCTTCTTCAGGCCCAAGGATTTGGAAAACATCAGTAGTTGGATGTTGGTGTGGCTGGCTGGAGGGTGCTGGCAGAGGCTGCAGATCGACTTGTTCACTGATGGAGAGGAGAAGGGACTCGGGATGATGTATCAGGACTCTCTGACATCTACAAAAGAACATATGTTGGGATTGCATGTGCTCCTGTCAAGACAAGAATCACAGACATGAAAAAAGACATAAAAGTGTCACTTACCACAAGTTGACTTGTGCTGCTGATAACACAGAAAAGTCCTGTTGAATCAAATACACTTACCCCTTGTGTGAGATAACACACCAGGTGATTTGCAACAAGTACAGATGACAAACATTCAAGCATTTTCAGACACTCACGATTTACAATTGTTCATTGATCCTAATACCTCAGCCTTCAATCTCTTGCAGTCACCAGCAGTGAACCCTGGGCCACTGAAGGGTGGCTGGCTGGAGGGTGCTGGCAGAGGCTGCACATCAACTTGTTCACTGATGGAGAGGAGAAGGGACTCAGGATGACTAATAAGGATTCTTTGAAATCGACAAAAGAACAAATGTTGGGATTGCATGTGCTGTTGTCAAGACTAGAATCAAAAACATTACAAAAGACATAAAAGACCATGAAATGTACCACAAGTTGACTTGTGCTCCTGATAACACAGAAAAGTCCTGTTGAATCAACAACACTTACCCCTCGTGTGAGACAACACACCAGCTGAATTGCAACAAGTTCAGGAAAGCAAAAAATTCATGCATTTTCAGACACTAACAATCTCCAAATTCTCATTGATCCGAATACCTCAGCCTTCAATCTCTTGCACTCACCAGCAGTGAACCCTGGGCCTCCAAAGTTTGCTCAGTCAAACCCTCCACTGACAGCCACTCCTCATATATCTCAGCTCACTCGCCTCCTCATGGGAAAAACTCTTCTTCTTCTGGCCCAAGGATTTGGACAACATTCTTGGTTGGATGTTGGGGTGGCTGGCTGGACGGTGCTGGCAAAGGCTGCACATCAACTTTATTCACTGATGGAGAGGAGAAGGGACTCAGGATGATGCATCAGGATTCTCTGACATCTACGAAAAAAAAAACAAATGTCATGATTGCATGTGCTGTTGTCAAGACAAGAATCACAAACATTACAAAAGACATAAAAGACCATGTCACTTACCACAAGTTGACTTGTGCTGCTGATAACACAGAAAGGTCCTGTTGAATCAACAAACTTACCCCTCGTGTGAGACAACACACCAGCTGAATTGCAACAAGTTCAGATTACAAACATTCATGCATTTTCCTACATTCACAATCTACAATTTCTCATTGATCCTAATACTTCAGCCTTCAATCTCTTGCACTCACCAGCAGTGAACCCTGGGCCTCCAAAATTTGCTCAGTCAAACCCTCCACTGACAGCCACTCCTCATATATCTCAGCTCACTCGCCTCCTCATGGGAAAAACTCTTCTTCGGGCCCAAGGATTTGGACAACATTCTTGGTTGGATGGATGGAAGGGTGGCTGGCTGGAGGGTGCTGGCAGAGGCTGCAGATCAACTTGTTCACTGATGGAGAGGAGAAGGGACTCAGGATGATGCATCAGGATTCTCTGACATCTACGAAAAAAAAAACAAATGTCATGATTGCATGTGCTGTTGTCAAGACAAGAATCACAAACATGACAAAAGACATAAAAGACCATGTCACTTACCACAAGTTGACTTGTGCTGCTGATAACACAAAAAAAGGTCCTGTTGAATCAACAACACTTACCCCTCGTGTGAGACAACACACCAGCTGAATTGCAACAAGTTCAGATGACAAACATTCATGCATTTTCCTACATTCACAATCTACAATTTCTCATTGATCCTAATACTTCAGCCTTCAATCTCTTGCACTCACCAGCAGTGACCCCTGGGCCTCCAAAATTTGCTCAGTCAAACCCTCCACTGACAGCCACTCCTCATATATCTCAGCTCACTCGCCTCCTCATGGGAAAAACTCTTCTTCTTCAGGCCCAAGGATTTGGACAACATTCTTGGTTGGATGGATGGAAGGGTGGCTGGCTGGAGGGTGCTGGCAGAGGCTGCAGATCAACTTGTTCACTGATGGAGAGGAAAAGGGACTCAGGATGATGCATCAGGATTCTCTGACATCTACGAAAAAAAAAACAAATGTCACGATTGCATGTGCTGTTGTCAAGACAAGAATCACAAACATTACAAAAGACAAAAAAGACCATGTCACTTACCACAAGTTGACTTGTGCTGCTGATAACACAGAAAGGTCCTGTTGAATCAACAACACTTTCCCCTCGTGTGAGACAACACACCAGGTGATTTGTAACAACGTCAGATGAAAAACATTCATGCATTTTCCTACATTCACAATCTAGAATTGGTCATTGATCCTAATACCTCAGCCTTCAATCTCTTGCACTCACCAGCAGTGAACCCTGGGCCTCCAAAATGTGCTCAGTCAAACCCTCCACTGACAGCCACTCCTCATATATCTCAGCTCACTCGCCTCCTCATGGGAAAAGCTCTTCTTCTTCTGGCCCAATGATTTGGACAACATTCTTGGTTGGATGAATGGAAGGGTGGCTGGCTGGAGGGTGCTGGCAGAGGCTGCACATCAACTTGTTCACTGATGGAGAGGAGAAGGGACTCAGGATGACTAATAAGGATTCTTTGAAATCTACAAAAGAACAAATGTTGGGATTGCATGTGATGTTGTCAAGACAAGAATCACAATCATGAAAAAAGACAAAAAAGACCATGTCACTTACCACAAGTTGACTTGTGCTGCTGATAACATAGAAAGGTCCTGTTGAATCAACAACACTAAACCCTCGTGTGAGACAACACACCAGCTGAATTGCAACAAGTTAAGATGACAAACATTCATGCACTTTCAGACACTAACAATCTACAATCATTCATTGATCCTAATACCTCAGCCTTCAATCTTTTGCACTCACCAGCAGTGAACCCTGGGCCTCCAAAATTTGCTCAGTCAAACCCTCCACTGACAGCCACTCCTCATATATCTCAGCTCACTCGCCTCCTCATGGGAAAAACTCTTCTTCTTCTGGCCCAAGGATTTGGACAACAATCTTGGTTGGATGGATGGAAGGGTGGCTGGCTGGAGGGTGCTGGCAGAGGCTGCACATCAACTTGTTCACTGCTGGAGAGGAGAAGGGACTCAGGATAATAAATCAGGATTCTCTGACATTTACAAAAGAACAAAAGTTGGGATTGCATGTGCTCCTGTCAAGACAAGAATCACAAACATGACAAAAAAGACATAAAAGACCATGTCACTTACCACAAGTTGACTTGTGCTGCTGATAACACAGAAAGGTCCTGATGAATCAACAACACTTACCCCTCGTGTGAGACAACACACCAGCTGAATTGCAACAAGTTCAGGTGAGCAAAAAATTCATGCATTTTCAGACACTAACAATCTCCAATTTCTCATTGATCCTAATACCTCAGCCTTCAATCTCTTGCACTCAACAGCAGTGAACCCTGGGCCTCCAAAATTTGCTCAGTCAAACCCTCCACTGACAGCCACTCCTCATATATCTCAGCTCACTCGCCTCCTCATGGGAAAAACTCTTCTTCTTCAGGCCCAAGGAGTTGGACAACAATCTTGGTTGGATGGAAGGGTGGCTGGCTGGAGGGTGCTGGCAGAGGCTGCACATCAACTTGTTCACTGATGGAGAGGAGAAGGGACTCAGGATGATGTATCAGGATTCTCTGACATCTACAAAAACACAAATGTTGTGATTGCATGTGCTGTTGTCAAGACAAGAATCACAAACAAGAAAAAAAGACATAAAAGACCATGTCACTTACCACAAGTTGACTTGTGCTGCTGATAACACAGAACGGTCCTGTTGAATCGACAACACTTACACCTTGTGTGAGACAACACACCAGCTGAATTGCAACAAGTTCAGATAACAAACATTCATGCATTTTCCTACATTCACAATCTCCAATATCTCATTGATCTGAATACTTCAGCCTTCAATCTCTTGCACTCACTAGCAGTGAACCCTGGGCCTCAAAAATTTGCTCAGTCAATCCCTCCACTGACAGCCACTCCTCATATATATCAGGTCAAGCGCCTCCTCATGGGAAAAACTCTTCTTCCTGCCCAAGGATTTGGACAACATTCTTGGTTGGATGGATGGAAGGGTGGCTGGCTGGAGGGTGCTGGCAGAGGCTGCACATCAACTTGTTCACTGATGGAGAGGAGAAGGGACTCAGGATGATGTATCAGGATTCTCTGACATCTACAAAAGAACAAAAGTTGGGATTGCATGTGCTGTTGTCAAGACAAGAATCACAAACATTACAGAAGACATAAAAGACCATGACATGTACCACAAGTTGACTTGTGCTGCTGATAACACAGAAAGGTCCTGTTGAATCAACAACACTTACCCCTCGTGTGAGACAACACACCAGCTGAATTGCAACAAGTTTAGGTGAGCAAAAAATTCATGCATTTTCAGACACTAACAATCTCCAATTTCTCATTGATCCTAATACCTCAGCCTTCAATCTCTTGCACTCACCAGCAGTGAACCCTGGGCCTCCAAAATTTGCTCAGTCAAACCCTCCACTGACAGCCACTCCTCATATATCTCAGCTCACTCGCCTCCTCATGGGAAAAACTCTTCTTCTTCAGGCCCAAGGAGTTGGACAACAATCTTGGTTGGATGGAAGGGTGGCTGGCTGGAGGGTGCTGGCAGAGGCTGCACATCTACTTGTTCACTGATGGAGAGGAGAAGGGACTCAGGATGATGAATCTGGATTCTCTGACATCTACAAAAGAACAAAAGTTGGGATTGCATGTGCTGTTGTCAAGACAAGAATCACAAACATGATAAAAGACATAAAAGTGTCACTTACCACAAGTTGACTTGTGCTGCTGATAACACAGAAAAGTCCTGTTGAATCAAATACACATTCCCCTGGTGTGTGACAACAAACCAGCTGAATTGCAACAAGTTCAGATGACAAACATTCATGCATTTTCCTTCATTCACAATCTAGAATTGGTCATTGATCCTAATACCTCAGCTTTCAATCTCTTGCACTCACCAGCAGTGAACCCTGGGCCTCCAAAATGTGCTCAGTCAAACCCTCCACTGACAGCCACTCCTCATATATCTCAGCTCACTCGCCTCCTCATGGGAAAAACTCGTCTTCCTGCCCAAGGATTTGGACAACATTCTTGGTTGGATGGATTGAAGGGTGGCTGGCTGGAGGGTGCTGGCAGAGGCTGCACATCAACTTGTTCACTGATGGAGAGGAGAAGGGACTCAGGATGATGTATCAGGATTCTCTGACATCTACAAAAGAACAAAAGTTGGGAACGATTTGCTGTTGTCAAGACTAGAATCACAAACATTACAAAAGACTTAAAAGACCATGACTTGAACCACAAGTTGACTTGTGCTCCTGATAACACAGAAAGGTCCTGTTGAATCAACAACACTTACCCCTCGTGTGAGACAACACACCAACTGAATTGCAACAAGTTCAGGTGAGCAAAAAATTCATGCATTTCCCTACATTCACAATCTCCAATTTATCATTGATCCTAAATACCTCAGCCTTCAATCTCTTGCACTCACCAGCAGTGAACCCTGGGCCTCCAAAATTTGCTCAGTCAAACCCTCCACTGACAGCCACTCCTCATATATCTCAACTCACTCGCCTCCTCATGCAAAAAACTCTACTTCTTCAGGCCCAAGGATTTGGACAACAATCTTGGTTGGATGTTGGTGTGGCTGGCTGGAGGGTGCTGGCAGAGGCTGCACATCAACTTGTTCACTGATGGAGAGGAGAACGGACTCAGGATGACTAATAAGGATTCTTTGAAATCTACAAAAGAACAAATGTTGGGATTGCATGTGATGTTGTCAAGACAAGAATCACAATCATGAAAAAAGACATAAAAGACCATGTCACTTACCACAGGTTGACTTGTGCTGCTGATAACACAGAAAAGTCCTGTGCAATCAACAACACTAAACCCTCGTGTGAGACAACACACCAGCTGAATTGCAACAAGTTAAGATGACAAACATTCATGCACTTTCAGACACTAATAATCTACAATCATTCATTGATCCTAATACCTCAGCCTTCAATCTTTTGCACTCACCAGC
Source organism: Scarus forsteni (assembly GCA_036419115.1). NCBI lineage: Eukaryota > Metazoa > Chordata > Actinopteri > Labriformes > Labridae > Scarus > Scarus forsteni. Next base: position 37,308,839 of record JAZDUH010000359.1, read on the forward strand.
AGTGAACCCTGGGCCTCCAAAATTTGCTCAGTCAAACCCTCCACTGACAGCCACTCCTCATATATCTCAGCTCACTCGCCTCCTCATGGGAAAAGCTCTTCTTCTTCAGGCCCAAGGAGTTGGACAACAATCTTGGTTGGATGGAAGGGTGGCTGGCTGGAGGGTGCTGGCAGAGGCTGCACATCAACTTGTTCACTGCTGGAGAGGAGAAGGGACTCAGGATGATGAATCAGGATTCTCTGACATCTACAAAAGAACAAAAGTTGGGATTGCATGTGCTCCTGTCAAGACAAGAATCACAAACATGACAAAAAAAGACATAAAAGACCATGTCACTTACCACAAGTTGACTTGTGCTGCTGATAACACAGAAAGGTCCTGATGAATCAACAACACTTTCCCCTCGTGTGAGATAACACACCAATTGAATTGCAACAAGTTCAGATGACAAACATTCATGCACTTTACAACATTCACAATCTACAATTGGTCATTGATCATAATAACTCAGCCTTCAATCTCTTGCACTCACCAGCAGTGAACCCTGGGCCTCAAAAATTTGCTCAGTCAAACCCTCCACTGACAGCCACTCCTCATATATCTCAGCTCACTCGCCTCCTCATGGGAAAAGCTCTTCTTCTGGCCCAAGGATTTGGACAACAATCTTGGTTGGATGGATGGAAGGGTGGCTGGCTGGAGGGTGCTGGTAGAGGCTGCAGATCAACTTGTTCACTGATGGAGAGGAGAGGGGACTCAGGATAATGAATCAGGATTCTCTGACATCTACAAAAGAACAAATGTTGTGATTGCATGTGCTGTTGTCAAGACTAGAATCACAAACATTACAAAAGACATAAAAGACCATGTCACTTACCACAAGTTGACTTGTGCTGCTGATAACACAGAAAGGTCCTGTGCAATCAACAACACTTACCCCTCGTGTGAGACAACACACCAGCTGAATTGCAACAAGTTCAGGTGAGCAAAAAATTCATGCATTTTGAGACACAAACAATCTACAATTTCTCATTGATCCTAATACCTCAGCCTTCAATCTCTTGCACTCACCAGCAGTGAACTCTGGGCCTCCAAAATGTGCTCAGTCAAACCCTCCACTGACAGCCACTCCTCATATATCTCAGCTCACTCGCCTCCTCATGGGAAAAACTCTTCTTCCTGCCCAAGGATTTGGACAACATTCTTGGTTGGATGGATGGAAGGGTGGCTGGCTGGAGGGTGCTGGCAGAGGCTGCACATCAACTAGTTCACTGATGGAGAGGAGAAGGGACTCAGGATGATGCATCAGGATTCTCTGACATCTACGAAAAAAAAAACAAATGTCATGATTGCATGTGCTGTTGTCAAGACAAGAATCACAGACATGACAAAAAAGACATAAAAGACCATGTCACTTACCACAAGTTGACTTGTGCTGCTAATAACACAGAAAAGTCCTGTTGAATCAACAACACTTACCCGTCATGTGAGACAACACACCAGCTGAATTGCAACAAGTTCAGGTGAGCAACAAATATTCATGCATTGTCAGACACTAACAATCTACAATTTCTCATTGATCCTAATACCTCAGCCTTCAATCTCTTGCACTCACCAGCAGTGAACCCTTGGTCTCCAAAATTTGCTCAGTCAAACCCTCCACTGACAGCCACTCCTCATACATCTAAGCTCACTCGCCTCCTCATGGGAAAAACTTTTCTTCTGCTCGTTCAAGGATTTGGACAACATTCTTGGTTGGATGGATGGAAGGGTGGCTGGCTGGAGGGTGCTGGCAGAGGCTGCACATCAACTTGTTCACTGATGGAGAGGAGAAGGGACTCAGGATGATGCATCAGGATTTTCTGACATCTACGAAAAAAACATATGTTGGGATTGCATGTGCTGATGTCAAGACTAGAATCACAGACATGACAAAAAAGACATAAAAGACCATGTCACTTACCACAAGTTGACTTGTGCTGCTGATAACACAGAAAGGTCCTGTTGAATCAACAACACTTTCCCCTCGTGTGAGACAACACACCAGCTGAATTGCAACAAGTTCAGATGACAAACATTCATGCATTTCTCTACATTCACAATCTCCAATTTCTCATTGATCCTAATACTTCAGCCTTCAATCTCTTGCACTCACCAGCAGTGAACCCTGGGCCTCCAAAATTTGCTCAGTCAAACCCTCCACTGACAGCCACTCCTCATATATCTCAGCTCACTCGCCTCCTCATGGGAAAAACTCTTCTTCCTGCCCAAGGATTTGGACAACATTCTTGGTTGGATGGATGGAAGGGTGGCTGGCTGGAGGGTGCTGGCAGAGCCTGCAGATCAACTGGTTCACTGATGGAGAGGAGAAGGGACTCAGGATGATGTATCAGGATTCTCTTACATCTACAAAAGAACAAATGTTGGGATTGCATGTGCTGTTGTCAAGACAAGAATCACAGACATGACAAAAAAGACATAAAAGAACATGTCACTTACCACAAGTTGACTTGTGCTGCTGATAACACAGAAAGGTCCTGTGCAATCAACAACACTTACCCCTCGTGTGAGACAACACACCAGCTGAATTGCAACAAGTTCAGATAACAAAAATTCATGCAATTTCCTACATTCACAATCTACAATTTCTCATTGATCCTAATACCTCAGCCTTCAATCTCTTGCACTCACCAGCAGTGAACCCTGGGCCTCCAAAATAAGCTCAGTCAAACCCTCCACTGACAGCCACTCCTCATATATCTCAGCTCACTCGCCTCCTCATGGGAAAAACTCTTCTTCCTGCCCAAGGATTTGGACAACATTCTTGGTTGGATGGATGGAAGGGTGGCTGGCTGGAGGGTGCTGCCAGAGGCTGCAGATCAACTGGTTCACTGATGGAGAGGAGAAGGGACTCAGGATGATGCATCAGGATTCTCTGACATCTACGAAAAAAAAAACAAATGTCATGATTGCATGTGCTGTTGTCAAGACAAGAATCACAAACATTACAAAAGACATAAAAGACCATGACATGTACCACACGTTGACTTGTGCTCCTGATAACACAGAAAGGTCCTGTTGAATCAACAACACTTTCACCTCATGTGAGATAACACACCAGCTGAATTGCAACAAGTTCAGATGACAAACATTCATGCATTTTCAGACACTAACAATCTACAATTGGTCATGATTCTAATACCTCAGCCTTCAATCTCTTGCACCCACCAGCAGTGAACCCTGGGCCTCCAAAATGTGCTCAGTCAAACCCTCCACTGACAGCCACTCCTCATATATCTCAGCTCACTGGCCTCCTCATGGGAAAAACTCTTCTTCTTCTGGCCCAAGGATTTGGACAACAATCTTGGTTGGATGGATGGAAGGGTGGCTGGCTGGAGGGTGCTGGCAGAGGCTGCACATCAACTTGTTCACTGCTGGAGAGGAGAAGGGACTCAGGATAATAAATCAGGATTCTCTGACATTTACAAAAGAACAAAAGTTGGGATTGCATGTGCTCCTGTCAAGACAAGAATCACAAACATGACAAAAAAGACATAAAAGACCATGTCACTTACCACAAGTTGACTTGTGCTGCTGATAACACAGAAAGGTCCTGATGAATCAACAACACTTACCCCTCGTGTGAGACAACACACCAGCTGAATTGCAACAAGTTCAGGTGAGCAAAAAATTCATGCATTTTCAGACACTAACAATCTCCAATTTCTCATTGATCCTAATACCTCAGCCTTCAATCTCTTGCACTCAACAGCAGTGAACCCTGGGCCTCCAAAATTTGCTCAGTCAAACCCTCCACTGACAGCCACTCCTCATATATCTCAGCTCACTCGCCTCCTCATGGGAAAAACTCTTCTTCTTCAGGCCCAAGGAGTTGGACAACAATCTTGGGTGGATGGAAGGGTGGCTGGCTGGAGGGTGCTGGCAGAGGCTGCACATCAACTTGTTCACTGATGGAGAGGAGAAGGGACTCAGGATGATGTATCAGGATTCTCTGACATCTACAAAAACACAAATGTTGTGATTGCATGTGCTGTTGTCAAGACAAGAATCACAATCATGAAAAAAGACATAAAAGACCATGTCACTTACCACAAGTTGACTTGTGCTACTGATAACACAGAAAGGTCCTGTTGAATCAACAACACTTACCCCTCGTGTGAGACAACACATGAGCTTAATTGCAACAAGTTCAGATAACAAACATTCATGCATTTTCCTACATTCACAATCTCCAATATCTCATTGATCTGAATACTTCAGCCTTCAATCTCTTGCACTCACTAGCAGTGAACCCTGGGCCTCAAAAATTTGCTCAGTCAATCCCTCCACTGACAGCCACTCCTCATATATATCAGGTCAAGCGCCTCCTCATGGGAAAAACTCTTCTTCCTGCCCAAGGATTTGGACAACATTCTTGGTTGGATGGATGGAAGGGTGGCTGGCTGGAGGGTGCTGGCAGAGGCTGCACATCAACTTGTTCACTGATGGAGAGGAGAAGGGACTCAGGATGATGTATCAGGATTCTCTGACATCTACAAAAAAAAACAAATGTTGTGATTGCATAAGCATTTGTCAAGACAAGAATCACAAACATGACAAAAAAGACATAAAAGACCATGTCACTTACCACAAGTTGACTTGTGCTGCTGATAACACAGAAAGGTCCTGATGAATCAACAACACTTACCCCTCGTGTGAGACAACACACCAGCTGAATTGCAACAAGTTCAGGTGAGCAAAAAATTCATGCATTTTCAGACACTAACAATCTCCAATTTCTCATTGATCCTAATACCTCAGCCTTCAATCTCTTGCACTCAACAGCAGTGAACCCTGGGCCACCAAAATTTGCTCAGTCAAACCCTCCACTGACAGCCACTCCTCATATATCTCAGCTCACTCGCCTACTCATGGGAAAAACTCTTCTTCTTCAGGCCCAAGGAGTTGGACAACAATCTTGGTTGGATGGATGGAAGGGTGGCTGGCTGGAGGGTGCTGGCAGAGGCTGCACATCAACTTGTTCACTGATGGAGAGGAGAAGGGACTCAGGATGATGTATCAGGATTCTCTGACATCTACAAAAACACAAATGTTGTGATTGCATGTGCTGTTGTCAAGACAAGAATCACAATCATGAAAAAAGACATAAAAGACCATGTCACTTACCACAAGTTGACTTGTGCTGCTGATAACACAGAAAGGTCCTGTTGAATCAACAACACTTACCCGTCGTGTGAGAAAACACACCAGCTGAATTGCAACAAGTTCAGGTGAGCAAAAAATTCATGCATTTTCAGACACTAACAATCTAGAATTGGTCATTGATCCTAATAACTCAGCCTTCAATCTCTTGCACTCACCAGCAGTGAACCCTTGGCCTCCAAAATTTGCTCAGTCAAACCCTCCACTGACAGCCACTCCTCATATATCTCAGCTCACTCGCCTCCTCATGGGAAAAACTCTTCTTCTTCTGGCCCAAGGATTTGGACAACAATCTTGGTTGGATGGATGGAAGGGTGGCTGGCTGGAGGGTGCTGGCAGAGGCTGCACATCAACTTGTTCACTGATGGAGAGGAGAAGGGACTCAGGATGATGTATCAGGATTCTCTGACATCTACAAAAGAACAAAAGTTGGGATTGCATGTGCTGTTGTCAAGACAAGAATCACAAACATGAAAAAAGACATAAAAGACCATGCCACGTACTACAAGTTGACTTGTGCTGCTGATAACACAGAAAGGTCCTGTTGAATCAAATACACTTTCCCCTCGTGTGAGACAACACACCAGGTGAAATGCAACAAGTTCAGATGACAAACATTCATGCATTTTCAGACACTAACAATTTACAATTGGTCATTGATCCTAATACCTCAGCCTTCAATCTCTTGCACCCACCAGCAGTGAACCCTGGGCCTCCAAAATGTGCTCAGTCAAACCCTCCACTGACAGCCACTCCTCATATATCTCAGCTCACTCGCCTCCTCATGGGAAAAACTCTTCTTCTGCTCGTTCAAGGATTTGGACAACATTCTTGGTTGGATGGATGGAAGGGTGGCTGGCTGGAGGGTGCTGGCAGAGGCTGCACATCAACTTGTTCACTGATGGAGAGGAGAAGGGACTCAGGATGATGTATCAGGATTCTCTGACATCTACAAAAGAACATATGTTGGGATTGCATGTGTTGTTGTCAAGACAAGAATCACAGACATGACAAAAAAGACATAAAAGACCATGTCACTTACCACAAGTTGACTTGTGCTGCTGATAACACAGAAAGGTCCTGTTGAATCAACAACACTTACCCCTCGTGAGACAACACACCAGCTGAATTGCAACAAGTTCAGATGACAAACATTCATGCATTTCCCTACATTCACAATCTCCAATATCTCATTGATCCTAATACCTCAGCCTTCAATCTCTTGCACTCACCAGCAGTGAACCCTGGGCCTCCAAAATGTGCTCAGTCAAACCCTCCACTGACAGCCACTCCTCATAGACTGCATCTCTGCTCTCTAACATTTGTCTGTAGGAATGTTCAATGGAAATGGGAAAATTTAGAAATCTAGAGGACCACATCATTGATTTTTAAATGAACTTAAGGGACACACTGAATTAGAACCAGGGCACTGTGTCCCCCCAGCTGCACCTTCATTACTATAACTGCACATTAATGATAATAATAATATCTTATTTTGAAGCACCTTTCAAGACACTCAAGGACACTGTACAGGATAAAAACAACAACAACGATAATCTTAATAAAACAAGAAAAGGCAACTCGAAAATTAGGTAAAAGCTTTTATCGAGTTTCAATAGTCTGAGCAAAAAACAAAAAAAATAGTTTAAATCTAAAATAAAATGCATACTTTATGCTCAATGTTGGTAGCATCAAAACAGGCGGTTCTTAAAACTTTCTGCATTTTACCAAAGTTACCATTTAAGTTTCCTCAACACCCTTCAGTGACTGTCAACAAAAAAGAAATTACAACCAAGTGTTGGATAAAACAACACTCATGACCTTCAAGATATGTACAGATAATTTACTATTTTAGTTAAAGCTACTCCATAAATACTTTATTACATGCATGAGCACCTTTGTGCATCAAAATGTTTTTATGGCATCCATTTATTTTCTGATAAGCACTCATGACTATAATCTTCAACCTGGTGAAGGTTTTTAAAAAATCTCATGGGCTGAAATATTAAGCTCAGCTCAGCATATTATAACAATTAGACAAAACAGTGAACAACTATTTTACTGAACATTAAACATGCATCTGTTTTTCAAACAACTTTCATACACTGTTGCAATAATCTATTTCCATGAAGATTATTTTGTAAATACAAAACACTACATATTTCCCATCTTAAATATAGACCAAAATTACATTCAAAAATTCAAGTCAAATGTTGTCTGTCTTAAGGAGTTACACTGCAACTGCAAGCCAAGCCAAAACACACTTACACTCATTTGAAATGACACACAGATGACTTTCTGCTGCAGAAAACCATCCAAAATGATAGTTTTAGGACTGTATTTAGCCCAATAAGAGATTCATTGATTAAAAATAGTAATGAGGATGAAGGTGCAGAAATATCCCAATATAGGTCTAGCTTAAAACTGGTCGGTTAGCAGTTTGGGGTCAGATGATCGTTCCTAGCTTGTTTCCATTTACTTCCAATACTCTGACAATATTCAGGTAAAACTTGATGAATAAACCCTAAAGTGTCAGTGTCATTTCAGGACATTTTATTAAGTTTGTTGTCATGTTGGTTTTTACAGCCGAGTGCCTCTGACTCTTGCCGAAAACATCTGGTGTTAAATATAATCATATTCTTACTTCTCGAGTAAAGATCCACTTTCTTCATTCTTTCTGATCCTAATGGTCATATACTTATGGCTGCAGAAACTTAATCATATTGACAGGGCCTCTGAAAACTGAACCGTCTTCCGTCTCTTGACAGCCACTCCTCACTCAAATCAATTTAATATTGATATAGCAACCAACATCGAACGTCAATCACGTTCTGACGTCTCTGACGTTATCGCGTATAAACGTTGCTGGCTCCACCTATGTTATTCATTGACAGCCTGATTATAACAGTTTCTTTTACACATTAAAATTTTAGCTCCGCGTTTTCTTTCCCATGTTTTTCTTTTTATTCCCAGAAAAAACAACAAACAGTATGTGTAGAATTCCTGGCTCAATTTTTCCAAACTCATTTTAACACCTTGAAAACCTATGAAAGGGAAACATTTTTCGTACAATTTTTGCTGTGTTACAGTAAAGCTGCATGAATAGTTTGAATTATTCAACATTTTTGCCTTTAACCCTTGCAGCTCCAGGCCACGTTTGCTATTTTTAGTCCACCTGAATATCCACTGTAATAATGCATGTCAATTCTCAATCGTTCAAACAGGACATTTTATATAAAGTCATTAACAAGCTGGACCATCGGTTTTTAGTGTGTAATGATGTGAGATTGGCGTTTTAAACATTGTATGACCACAGAGACAAAACAAAAATCAAAATGAATTTCAAATCTTAAACAAAGGAATGTAACGTAATAGCTATGAACATATTTGCAACCATCTAAACTTGATCTCGTAATGTTGACTTTTCATTCAATAATCATGACATCATATCCCTTACATTTAAGTTTCAATGTCATTATTTTGACTATTTTTTAACTATTGAGTTTTTTTCTCATATTCATGACTTTGTATCTCACAATTTCAACTTTTTATCACAAAAGTCTGAAAGAATATTTTAGTTTTACATTCGAATCTTGTAATCTTCAATTTTATTTCAACAATTTAAATTTGCTCTCTCTTTATTTTGACTTTGTATTTTAAGAGCTAATCTTGGAATCTAGGTTTTTTTTTTCATCAGCACTGATACGTTCCTATTTTTGGTGGTGGTAATGGACTTCCACAGTGATGCAAACACAACATTGTGAAGAAACAAGATTAAAAAAAACATCTTTTTAGTTTTTATTTATTTATTATAAACAAATAATTAGATATATGACAACAACCAAAGACAAATACAGAGATTTAGGTCAAGGAACAGTTCCTTTTTCATCAACTTCATGTTTAGTGATATTTAAATGAACTTAAAGGACACAATGAGTGAGAGGGAGGGCACTGTGTGCCCCCAGTCGCACCTTCATTTCTCGAACTGCATATTAAAAGGCAGACATCATGATATTACCTTTAAGTAATTCAAAAAATCGTTACATATACATTTAATGCATTTTTAAAGACCAAACAGATATTATGAAACCCATATGCACATCATGATAGATGGCTGAAACAGCTATGAACAGAATCAAGGCTGGTCAGAGATTTTATTTAAAAAGTCCAAGTAAATACCAATAATGAATGAAATTTCAGGTTGTATGTAAATTAAAATGCATACTTTATGATCCATGTTACGATCATTAATATAGGCTGCACTAAACACTTTCTGAAGTTGTCCAAAGTTATCATCAGGTTTCCTCAATACTCTATAGTGACTGTCAACAAAAGAGGAAAGAACAACAACCAAGTTCCTCTTTTGGAAAAAACAACAATCATGACCTTGAAGACATGGACAGAGTATTCACTATTTTAGTTATAGAAACTGGATAAAAACTTAACTCTATATATGCACCTTAAAGCTCATTGTAAGTATCAAAATGTTGTCAGTTTCTTTATCGGTGACAAGCAAAAAACTCGCCTACTCTTGGGAAGAACTCTTCTTCTGGCCCAAAGGTTTGGAAAACAGTCGTGGTTGGATGTTGGGGTGGCTGGCTGGAGGGTGCTGGCAGAGGCTGCACATCAACTTGTTCACTGATGGAGAGGAGAAGGGACTCAGGATGACTAATCAGGATTCTCTGACAATGACAAAAGAACAAATGTTGTGACTGCACCTGCTTTTGTCAAAACTAAAATCATGTAAATGAAAAAAGAGATCATGTCACTTACCACAAGATGACTTGTACTGCTGATAACACAGAAAAGTCCTGTTGAATCAACAACACTTACCCCTCGTGTGAGACAACACACCAGCTGAATTGCAACAAGTTCAGATGACAAACATTCATGCATTTTTAGACACTAACATCCTCCAATTGTTCATTGATCCTAATACCTCAGTCTTCAATCTCTTGCACTCACAAGCAGTGAACCCTGGGCCTCTAAAATGTGCTCAGTCAAACCCTCCATTGACAGCCACTCCTCATATATCTCAGCTCACTTGCCTCCTCATGGGAAAAACTCTTCTTCTTCTGGCCCAAGGATTTGGACAACATTCTTGGTTGGAGGGATGGAAGGGTGGCTGGCTGGAGGGTGCTGGCAGAGGTTGCACATCAACTGGTTCACTGATGGAGAGGAGAAGGGACTCAGGATGATGTATCAGGATTCTCTGACATCTACAAAAAAAAACAAATGTTGTGATTGCATAAGCATTTGTCAAGACAAGAATCACAAACATGAAAAAAGACATAAAAGACCATGTCACTTACCACAAGTTGACTTGTGCTGCTGATAACACAGAAAAGTCCTGTTGAATCAAAACACTTACCCCTCGTGTGAGACAACACACCAGCTGAATTGCAACAAATTCAGATGACAAACATTCATGCATTTTCCTACATTCACAATCTCCAATTGGTCATTGATCCTAATACTTCAGCCTTCAATCTCTTGCACTCACCAGCAGTGAACCCTGGGCCTCAAAAATTTGCTCAGTCAAACCCTCCACTGACAGCCACTCCTCATATATCTCAGCTCACTCGCCACCTCATGGGAAAAACTCTTCTTCTTCTGGCCCAAGGATTTGGACAACATTCTTGGTTGGATGTTGGGGTGGCTGGCTGGACGGTGCTGGCAGAGGCTGCACATCAACTTGTTCACTGATGGAGAGGAGAAGGGACTCAGGATGACGTATCAGGATACTCTGACATCTACAAAAGAACAAATGTTGTGATTGCACGTGCTGTTGTCAAGACTAGAATCACAAACATGAAAAAAAGACATAAAAGACCATGTCACTTACCACAAGTTGACTTGTGCTCCTGATAACACAGAAAGGTCCTGTTGAATCAAAAACACTTTCCCCTCGTGTGAGACAACACACCAGCTGAATTGCAACAAGTTCAGATGAGCAAAAAATTCATGCATTTTCAGACACTAACAATCTCCAATTGGTCATTGATCCTAATACCTCAGCCTTCAATCTCTTGCACTCACAAGCAGTGAATCCTGGGCCTCAAAAATTTGCTCAGTCAAAACCTCCACTGACAGCCACTCCTCATATATCTCAGCTCACTCGCCTCCTCATGGGAAAAACTCTTCTTCTTCCGGCCCAAGGATTTGGATAACAATCTTGGTTGAATGGATGTTGGGGTGGCTGGCTGGAGTGTGCTGGCAGAGGCTACAGATCAACTTGTTCACTGATGGAGAGGAGAAGGAACTCAGGATGATGTATCAGGATTCTCTGACATCTATAAAAGAACAAATGTTGTGATTGCATGTGCTGTTGTCAAGACTAGAATCACAAACATGAAAAATAGACATAAAAGATTATGTCACTTACCACAAGTTGACTTGTACTCCTGATAACACAGAAAGGTCCTTTTGAATCAACAACAGTTTCCCCCTGTGTGAGACAACACACCAGCTGAATTGCAACAACTTCAGAGGGGCAAAAAATTCATGCATTTTCAGACACTAACAATCTCCAATTGGTCATTGATCCTAATACCCCAGCTTTCAATCTCTTACACTCACCAGCAGTGAACCCTGGGCCTCAAAAATTCGCTCAGTCAAACCCTCCACTGACAGCCACTCCTCATATATCTCAGCTCACTCGCCTCCTCATGGGAAAAACTCTTCTTCTTCTGGCCCAAGGATTTGGACAACATTCTTGGTTGGATGTTGGGGTGGCTGGCTGGAGGGTGCTGGCAGAGGCTACACATCAACTTGTTCACTGATGGAGAGGAGAAGGGACTCAGGATGACTAATCAGGATTCTCTGACAATGACAAAAGAACAAATGTTGGGATTGCATGTGATGTTGTCAAGACAAGAATCACAGATGTGACAAAAAAGACATAAAAGACCATGTCACTTACAACAAATGAAGCGAAGCCTGCGAGCTAGTTCAGGCAGATTACTCGAGCGGTGCTGCTATTCACAAGTCACATTCACATGTCATACGTCACAGTCCTTACATCAATCCTCCAATCACACTCTCCACCTCTCAATTTGGCGGTGTATTTAAACTGGGAGTTTACCCATCCCTCCCTCTGCTCAGAAAACGTCTATGCTGCCAGACGCTGATTGCTGCGTGTTCTTTCACCCCCATCTCCACCCCAGCCTCCACCTGCAGGCTCCAGGGGGTGTTCTCATATGTTTTGCTCATCAATCCTCCATGCCTTCATGTAAACATTTCTGCAAGGAGTGATGAGACTGGAGCCTGGACGCCAAACCTATAACATGTATTTGCAGCAACAATAAAAGAATTGAACGTGAGTTGACGGACTGATGTTGAGTTGTGCTAATGATAACACAGAAAAGTCCTGTTGAATCAACAACATTTACCATTCATGTGAGACAACACACCAGCTGAATTGCAATAACTTCAGATGACAAACATTCATGCATTTTAAGACACTAACAATCTACAATTATTCATTGATCCTAATACCTCAGCCTTCAATCTCTTGCACTCACCAGCAGTGAACCCTGGGCCTCCAAAATGTGCTCAGTCAAACCCTCCACTGACAGCCACTCCTCATATATCTCAGCTCACTCGCCTCCTCATGGGAAAAACTCTTCTTCTTCTGGCCCAAGGATTTGGACAACATTCTTGGTTGGATTGATGGAAGGGTGGCTGGCTGGAGGGTGCTGGCAGAGGCTACAGATCAACTTGTTCACTGATGGAGAGGAGAGGGGACTCAGGATGATGCATCAGGATTTTCTGACATCTACAAAAGAACAAATGTTGGGATTGCATGTGCTGATGTCAAGACAAGAATCACAAACATGACAAAAAAGACATAAAAGACCATGTCACTTACCACAAGTTGACTTGTGCTGCTGATAACACAGAAAGGTCCTGTTGAATCAACAACACTTTCCCCTCGTGTGAGACAACACACCAGCTGAATTGCAACAAGTCCAGATGGCAAACATTCATGCATTTCCCTACATTCACAATCTCCAATATCTCATTGATCCTAATACTTCAGCCTTCAATCTCTTGCACTCACCAGCAGTGAACCCTGGGCCTCCAAAATTTGCTCAGTCAAACCCTCCACTGACAGCCACTCCTCATATATCTCAGCTCACTCGCCTCCTCATGGGAAAAAACTCTTCTTCTTCTGGCCCAAGGATTTGGATAACAATCTTGGTTGGATGGATGGAAGGGTGGCTGGCTGGAGGGTGCTGGAAGAGGCTGCAGATCAACGTGTTCACTGATGGAGAGGAGAAGGGACTCAGGATAATGAATCAGGATTCTCTGACATCTACGAAAAGAACATATGTTGTGAATGCATGTGCTGGTGTCAAGACTAGAATCACAAACGTGACAAAAAAGACATAAAAGACCATGTCACCTACCACAAGTTGACTTGTGCTCCTGATAACACAGAAAAATCCTGTTGAATCAACAACACTTTCCCCTCGTGTGAGACAACACACCAGGTGATTTGTAACAACGTCAGATGAAAAACATTCATGCATTTTCCTACACTCACAATCTAGAATTGGTCATTGATCCTAATACCTCAGCCTTCAATCTCTTGCACTCACCAGCAGTGAACCCTGGGCCTCCAAAATTTGCTCAGTCAAACCCTCCACTGACAGCCACTCCTCATATATCTCAGCTCACTCGCCTCCTCATGGGAAAAGGTCTTCTTCTTCTGGCCCAATGATTTGGACAACATTCTTGGTTGGATGAATGGAAGGGTGGCTGGCTGGAGGGTGCTGGCAGAGGCTGCACATCAACTTGTTCACTGATGGAGAGGAGAAGGGACTCAGGATGACTAATAAGGATTCTTTGAAATCTACAAAAGAACAAATGTTGGGATTGCATGTGATGTTGTCAAGACAAGAATCACAATCATGAAAAAAGACATAAAAGACCATGTCACTTACCACAGGTTGACTTGTGCTGCTGATAACACAGAAAAGTCCTGTTGAATCAACAACACTTTCCCCTCGTGTGAGACAACACACCAGCTGAATTGCAACAACTTCAGATGACAAACATTCATGCATTTTCCTATATTCACAATGTATAATTGGTCATTGATCCTGAAACCTCAGCCTTCAATCTCTTGCACTCACCAGCAGTGAACCCTGGGCCTCCAAAATGTGCTCAGTCAAACCCTCCACTGACAGCCACTCCTCATATATCTCAGCTCACTCGCCTCCTCATGGAAAAAACTCTTCTTCATGCCCAAGGATTTGGACAACAATCGTGGTTGGATGTTGGGGTGGCTGGCTGGAGGGTGCTGGCAGAGGCTGCACATCAACTTGTTCACTGATGGAGAGGAGAGGGGACTCAGGATGATGTATCAGGATTCTCTGACATCTACAAAAGAACAAATGTTGTGATTGCATGTGCTGTTGTCAAGACAAGAATCACAGACATGACAAAAAAGTCATAAAAGACCATGTCACTTACCACAAGTTGACTTGTGCTGCTGATAACACAGAAAGGTCCTGTTGAATCAACAACACTTACCCCTCGTGTGAGACAACACACCAGGTGATTTGCAACAACGTCAGATGAAAAACATTCATGCATTTTTAGACACTAACAATCTACAATTTCTCATTGATCCTAATACCTCAGCCTTCAATCTCTTGCACTCACCAGCAGTGAACCCTGGGCCTCCAAAATTTGCTCAGTCAAACCCTCCACTGACAGCCACTCCTCATATATCTCAGCTCACTCGCCTCCTCATGGGAAAAACTCTTCTTCCTGCCCAAGGATTTGGACAACAATCTTGGTTGGATGGATGGAAGGGTGGCTGGCTGGAGGGTGCTGGCAGAGGCTGCAGATTAACTGGTTCACTGATGGAGAGGAGAAGGGACTCAGGATGATGCATCAGGATTCTCTGACATCTACAAAAGAACAAATGTTGTGATTGCATGTGCTGTTGTCAAGACAAGAATCACAGACATGACAAAAAAGACATAAAAGACCATGACATGTACCACAAGTTGACTTGTGCTCCTGATAACACAGAAAGGTCCTGTTGAATCAACAACACTTACCCCTCGTGTGAGACAACACACCAGCTGAATTGCAACAAGTGCAGGTGAGCAAAAAATTCATGCATTTTCAGACACTAACAATCTACAATTTCTCATTGATCCTAATACCTCAGCCTTCAATCTCTTGCACTCACCAGCAGTGAACCCTGGGCCTCCAAAATTTGCTCAGTCAAACCCTCCACTGACAGCCACTCCTCATATATCTCAGCTCACTCGCCACCTCAAGGGAAAAACTCTTCTTCCTGCCCAAGGATTTGGACAACACTCGTGGTTGGATGGAAGGGTGGCTGGCTGGAGGGTGCTGGCAGAGGCTGCACATCAACTGATTCACTGATGGAGAGGAGAAGGGACTCAGGATGATGTATCAGGATTCTCTGACATCTACAAAAGAACAAAAGTTGTGATTGCATGTGCTGTTGTCAAGACAAGAATAACAAACATGAAAAAAAGACATAAAAGACCATGTCACTTACCACAAGTTGACTTGTGCTGCTGATAACACAGAAAGGTCCTGTGCAATCAACAACACTTCCCCCTCGTGTGAGAAAACACACCAGCTGAATTGCAACAAGTTCAGATGACAAACATTCATGCATTTTACAACATTCACAATCTACAATTGGTCATTGATCCTAATACCTCAGCCTTCAATCTCTTGCACTCACCAGCAGTGAACCCTGGGCCTCCAAAATTTGCTCAGTCAAACCCTCCACTGACAGCCACTCCTCATATATCTCAGCTCACTCGCCTCCTTATGCAAAAAACTCTTCTTCTTCTGGCCCAAGGATTTGGACAACACTCGTGGTTGGATGGAAGGGTGGCTGGCTGGAGGGTGCTGGCAGAGGCTGCACATCAACTTGTTCACTGATGGAGAGGAGAAGAGACTCAGGATGATGTATCAGGATTCTCTGACATCTACAAAAGAACAAATGTTGGGATTGCATGTGCTGTTGTCAAGACAAGAATAACAGACATGACAAAAAAGACATAAAAGACCATGTCACTTACCACAAGTTGACTTGTGCTGCTGATAACACAGAAAGGTCCTGTGCAATCAACAACACTTACCCCTCGTGTGAGACAACACACCAGCTGAAATGCAACAAGTTCAGATGACAAACATTCATGCATTTTCCTACATTCACAATCTACAATTTCTCATTGATCCTAATACCTCAGCCTTCAATCTCTTGCACTCACCAGCAGTGAACCCTGGGCCTCCAAAATTTGCTCAGTCAAACCCTCCACTGACAGCCACTCCTCATATATCTCAGCTCACTCGCCTCCTCATGGGAAAAACTCTTCTTCTTCTGGCCCAAGGATTTGGATAACAATCTTGGTTGGATGGATGGAAGGGTGGCTGGCTGGAGGGTGCTGGCAGAGGCTGCAGATCAACTTGTTCACTGATGGAGAGGAGAAGGGACTCAGGATAATGAATCAGGATTCTCTGACATCTACAAAAGAACAAATGTTGTGAATGCATGTGCGGGTGTCAAGACGAGAATCACAATTGTGACAAAAAAGACATAAAAGACCATGTCACTTACCACAAGTTGACTTGTGCTGCTGATAACACAGAAAGGTCCTGTTGAATCAAAAACACTTTCCCCTCGTGTGAGACAACACACCAGGTGATTTGCAACAACGTTAGATGAAAAACATTCATGCATTTTCCTACATTCACAATCTAGAATTGGTCATTGATCCTAATACCTCAGCCTTCAATCTCTTGCACTCACCAGCAGTGAACCCTGGGCCTCCAAAATTTGCTCAGTCAAACCCTCCACTGACAGCCACTCCTCATATATCTCAGCTCACTCGCCTCCTCATGCAAAAAACTCTTCTTCTTCTGTCCCAAGGATTTGGACAAAACATCAGCGGTTGGATGTTGGGGTGGCTGGCTGGAGGGTGCTGGCAGAGGCTGCAGATTAACTTGTTCACTGATGGAGAGGAGAAGGGACTCAGGATGATGTATCAGGATTCTCTGACATCTACAAAAGAACAAAAGTTGGGATTGCATGTGCTGTTGTCAAGACAAGAATCACAAACATGAAAAAAGACATAAAAGACCATGTCACTTACCACAAGTTGACTTGTGCTGCTGATAACACAGAAAGGTCCTGTTGAATCAACAACACTTTCACCTCATGTGAGAGAACACACCAGCTGAATTGCAAAGAGTTCAGATGACAAACATTCAAGCATTTTCCTACATTCACAATCTCCAATTGGTCATTGATCCTAATACCTCAGCCTTCAATCTCTTGCACTCACCAGCAGTGAACCCTGGGCCTCCAAAATGTGCTCAGTCAAACCCTCCACTGACAGCCACTCCTCATATATCTCAGCTCACTCGCCTCCTCATGGGAAAAACTCTTCTTCTTCCGACCCAAGGATTTGGACAACAATCTTGGTTGAATGGATGTTGGGGTGGCTGGCTGGAGGGTGCTGGCAGAGGCTACAGATCAACTTGTTCACTGATGGAGAGGAGAAGGGACTCAGGATGATGTATCAGGATTCTCTGACATCTATAAAGGAACAAATGTTGTGATTGCATGTGCTGTTGTCAAGACTAGAATCACAAACATGAAAAAAGACATAAAAGACCATGTCACTTACCACAAGTTGACTTGTGCTGCTGATAACACAGAAAGGTCCTGTTGAATCGACAACAACAGTTTCCCCTGTGTGAGACAACACACCAGCTGAATTGCAACAACTTCAGAGGGGCAAAAAATTCATGCATTTTCAGACATTCACAATCTCCAATTGGTCATTGATCCTAATACTTCAGCCTTCAATCTCTTGCACTCACCAGCAGTGAACCCTGGGCCTCCAAAATTTGCTCAGTCAAACCCTCCACTGACAGCCACTCCTCATATATCTCAGCTCACTCGCCTCCTCATGGAAAAAACTCTTCTTCTTCTGGCCCAAGGATTTGGACAACATTCTTGGTTGGATGTTGGGGTGGCTGGCTGGACGGTGCTGGCAGAGGCTGCACATCAACTTGTTCACTGATGGAGAGGAGAAGGGACTCAGGATGACTAATCAGGATTCTCTGACAATGACAAAAGAACAAATGTTGGGATTGCATGTGATGTTGTCAAGACAAGAATCACAGATGTGACAAAAAAGACATAAAAGACCATGTCACTTACAACAAATGAAGCGAAGCCTGCGAGCTAGTTCAGGCAGATTACTCGAGCGGTGCTGCTATTCACAAGTCACATTCACATGTCATACGTCACAGTCCTTACATCAATCCTCCAATCACACTCTCCACCTCTCAATTTGGCGGTGTATTTAAACTGGGAGTTTACCCATCCCTCCCTCTGCTCAGAAAACGTCTATGCTGCCAGACTGATTGCTGCGTGTTCTTTCACCCCATCTCCACCCCAGCATCCACCTGCAGACTCCAGGGGTGTTCTCATATGATCCTCATCACTCCTCCATGCCTTCATGTAAACATTTCTGCAAGCAGTGAGACTGGAGCCTGGGCCATGTATTTGCAGCAACAATGAATTGAGCTCTGATGTTGAGTTGTGCTAATGATAACACAGAAAAGTCCTGTTGAATCAACAACACTTACCATTCATGTGAGACAACACACCAGCTGAATTACAATAACTTCAGATGACAAACATTCATGCATTTTAAGACACTAACAATCTACAATTATTCATTGATCCTAATACCTCAGCCTTCAATCTCTTGCACTCACCAGCAGTGAACCCTGGGCCTCCAAAATGTGCTCAGTCAAACCCTCCACTGACAGTCACTCCTCATATATCTCAGCTCACTCGCCTCCTCATGGGAAAAACTCTTCTTCTTCTGGCCCAAGGATTTGGACAACATTCTTGGTTGGATTGATGGAAGGGTGGCTGGCTGGAGGGTGCTGGCAGAGGCTACAGATCAACTTGTTCACTGATGGAGAGGAGAAGGGACTCAGGATGATGTATCAGGATTCTCTGACATCTATAAAGGAACAAATGTTGTGATTGCATGTGCTGTTGTCAAGACTAGAATCACAAACATGACAAAAGGACTTACAAGACCATGTCACTTACCAGAAATAGAGTTGTGCTGCTGATAAAACAGAAAGGTCCTGTTGAATCAACAACAGTAACCCCTCGTGTGAGACAACACACCAGCTGAATTGCAACAAGTTCAGGTGAGCAAAAAATTCATGCATTTTAAGACACTTACAATCTCCAATTGGTCATTGATCCTAATATCTCAGCCTTCAATCTCTTGCACTCACAAGCAGTGAACCCTGGGCCTCCAAAATGTGCTCAGTCAAACCCTCCACTGACAGTCACTCCTCATATATCTCAGCTCACTCGCCACCTCAAGGGAAAAACTCTTCTTCTTCTGGCCCAATGATTTGGACAACACTCGTGGTTGGATGGAAGGGTGGCTGGCTGGAGGGTGCTGGCAGAGGCTGCACATCAACTTGTTCACTGATGGAGAGGAGAAGGGACTCAGGATGATGTATCAGGATTCTCTGACATCTACAAAAGAACAAATGTTGTGATTGCATGTGCTGTTGTCAAGACAAGAATCACAGACATGACAAAAAAGACATAAAAGACCATGTCACTTACCACAAGTTGACTTGTGCTGCTGATAACACAGAAAGGTCCTGTTGAATCAACAACACTTACCCCTCGTGTGAGACAACACACCAGCTGAATTGCAACAAGTTCAGATTACAAACATTCATGCATTTTCCTACATTCACAATCTACAATTTCTCATTGATCCTAATACTTCAGCCTTCAATCTCTTGCACTCACCAGCAGTGAACCCTGGGCCTCCAAAATTTGCTCAGTCAAACCCTCCACTGACAGCCACTCCTCATATATCTCAGCTCACTCGCCTCCTCATGGGAAAAACTCTTCTTCCTGCCCAAGGATTTGGACAACATTCTTGGTTGGATGGATGGAAGGGTGGCTGGCTGGAGGGTGCTGGCAGAGGCTGCAGATCAACTGGTTCACTGATGGAGAGGAGAAGGGACTCAGGATGATGCATCAGGATTCTCTGACATCTACGAAAAAAAAAACAAATGTCACGATTGCATGTGCTGTTGTCAAGACAAGAATCACAAACATTACAAAAGACATAAAAGACCATGTCACTTACCACAAGTTGACTTGTGCTGCTGATAACACAGAAAGGTCCTGTTGAATCAACAACACGTACCCGTCATGTGAGACAACACACCAGCTGAATTGCAACAAGTTCAGGAGAGCAAAAAATTCATGCATTATCAGACACTAACAATCTACAATTGGTCATTGATCCTAATACCTCAGCCTTCAATCTCTTGCACTCACCAGCAGTGAACCCTGGGCCTCCAAAATTTGCTCAGTCAAACCCTCCACTGACAGCCACTCCTCATATATCTCAGCTCACTCGCCTCCTCATGGGAAAAACTCTTCTTCTTCTGGCCCAAGGATTTGGATAACAATCTTGGTTGGATGGATGGAAGGGTGGCTGGCTGGAGGGTGCTGGCAGAGGCTGCAGATCAACTTGTTCACTGATGGAGAGGAGAAGGGACTCAGGATGATGTATCAGGATTCTCTGACATCTACGAAAAAAAAAACAAATGTCATGATTGCATGTGCTGTTGTCAAGACAAGAATCACAAACATGAAAAAAGACATAAAAGACCATGTCACTTACCACAAGTTGACTTGTGCTGCTGATAACACAGAAAAGTCCTGTTGAATCAAATTCACATTCCCCTGGTGTGTGACAACACACCAGCTGAATTGCAACAAGTTCAGATGACAAACATTCATGCATTTTCCTACGTTCACCATCTCCAATGTCTCATTGATCCTAATACCTCAGCCTTCAATCTCTTGCACTCACCAGCAGTGAACCCTGGGCCTCCAAAATGTGCTCAGTCAAACCCTCCACTGACAGCCACTCCTCATATATCTCAGCTCACTCGCCTCCTCATGCAAAAAACTCTTCTTCTTCAGGCCCAAGGATTTGGAAAACATCAGCAGTTGGATGTTGGTGTGGCTGGCTGGAGGGTGCTGGCAGAGGCTGCAGATCAACTTGTTCACTGATGGAGAGGAGAGGGGACTCAGGATGATGTATCAGGATTCTCTTACATCTACAAAAGAACAAATGTTGGGATTGCATGTGCTGTTGTCAAGACAAGAATCACAGACATGACAAAAAAGACATAAAAGACCATGTCACTTACCACAAGTTGACTTGTGCTGCTAATAACACAGAAAAGTCCTGTTGAATCAACAACACTTACCCGTCATGTGAGACAACACACCAGCAGAAATGCAACAAGTTCAGATGACAAACATTCATGCAATTTCCTACATTCACAATCTCCAATTTCTCATTGATCCTAATACCTCAGCCTTCAATCTCTTGCACTCACCAGCAGTGAACCCTGGGCCTCCAAAATTTGCTCAGTCAAACCCTCCACTGACAGCCACTCCTCATATATCTCAGCTCACTCGCCTCCTCATGGGAAAAACTCTTCTTCCTGCCCAAGGATTTGGACAACATTCTTGGTTGGATGGATGGAAAGGTGGCTGGCTGGAGGGTGCTGGCAGAGGCTGCACATCAACTTGTTCACTGATGGAGAGGAGAAGGGACTCAGGATGATGCATCAGGATTTTCTGACATCTACAAAAGAACAAATGTTGGGATTGCATGTGCTGATGTCAAGACTAGAATCACAGACATGACAAAAAAGACATAAAAGACCATGTCACTTACCACAAGTTGACTTGTGCTGCTGATAACACAGAAAGGTCCTGTTGAATCAACAACACTTTCCCCTCGTGTGAGACAACACACCAGCTGAATTGCAACAAGTTCAGATGACAAACATTCATGCATTTCCCTACATTCACAATCTCCAATATCTCATTGATCCTAATACTTCAGCCTTCAATCTCTTGCACTCACCAGCAGTGAACCCTGGGCCTCCAAAATTTGCTCAGTCAAACCCTCCACTGACAGCCACTCCTCATATATCTCAGCTCACTCGCCTCCTCATGGGAAAAACTCTTCTTCTTCTGGCCCAAGGATTTGGACAACATTCTTGGTTGGATGGATGGAAGGGTGGCTGGCTGGAGGGTGCTGGCAGAGGCTGCACATCAACTTGTTCACTGATGGAGAGGAGAAGGGACTCAGGATGATGTATCAGGATTCTCTGACATCTACAAAAGAACAAATGTTGTGATTGCATGTGCTGTTGTCAAGACAAGAATCACAAACATGACAAAAAAGACATAAAAGACCATGTCACTTACCACAAGTTGACTTGTGCTGCTAATAACACAGAAAAGTCCTGTTGAATCAACAACACTTTCCCCTCGTGTGAGACAACACACCAGCTGAATTGCAACAAGTTCAGATAAAAAACATTCATGCATTTTCCTACATTCACAATCTAGAATTGGTCATTGATCCTAATACCTTAGCCTTCAATCTCTTGCACTCACCAGCAGTGAACCCTGGGCCTCCAAAATGTGCTCAGTCAAACCCTCCACTGACAGCCACTCCTCATATATCTCAGCTCACTCGCCTCCTCATGGGAAAAGCTCTTCTTCTTCTGGCCCAATGATTTGGACAACATTCTTGGTTGGATGGAAGGGTGGCTGGAGGGTGCTGGCAGAGGCTGCACATCAACTTGTTCACTGATGGAGAGGAGAAGGGACTCAGGATGATAATCAGGATTCTCTGACATCTACAAAAGAACAAATGTTGGGATTGCATGTGCTGTTGTCAAGACAAGAATCACAACATGAAAAAAGACATAAAAGACCATGTCACTTACCACAGGTTGACTTGTGCTGCTGATAACACAGAAAAGTCCTGTTGAATCAACAACACTAAACCCTCGTGTGAGACAACACACCAGCTGAATTGCAACAAGTTAAGATGACAAACATTCATGCACTTTCAGACACTAATAATCTACAATCATTTATTGATCCTAATACCTCAGCCTTCAAACTCTTGCACTCACCAGCAGTGAACCCTGGGCCTCCAAAATGTGCTCAGTCAAACCCTCCACTGACAGCCACTCCTCATATATCTCAGCTCACTCGCCTCCTCATGGAAAAAAATCTTCTTCATGCCCAAGGATTTGGACAACAATCGTGGTTGGATGTTGGGGTGGCTGGCTGGAGGGTGCTGGCAGAGGTTGCACATCAACTTGTTCACTGATGGAGAGGAGAAGGGACTCAGGATGATGTATCAGGATTCTCTGACATCTACAAAAGAACAAATGTTGTGATTGCATGTGCTGTTGTCAAGACAAGAATCACAGACATGACAAAAAAGTCATAAAAGACCATGTCACTTACCACAAGTTGACTTGTGCTCCTGGTTACACAGAAAGGTCCTGTTGAATCAAAAAAACTATCCCTCGTGTGAGACAACACACCAGGTGATTTGCAACAACGTCAGATGAAAAACATTCATGCATTTTAAGACACTTACAATTTCCAATTTCTCATTGATCCTAATACCTCAGCCTTCAATCTCTTGCACTCACCAGCAGTGAACCCTGGGCCTCCAAAATTTGCTCAGTCAAACCCTCCACTGACAGCCACTCCTCATATATCTCAGCTCACTCGCCTCCTTATGCAAAAAACTCTTCTTCTTCTGGCCCAAGGATTTGGACAACACTCGTGGTTGGATGGAAGGGTGGCTGGCTGGAGGGTGCTGGCAGAGGCTGCACATCAACTTGTTCACTGATGGAGAGGAGAAGAGACTCAGGATGATGTATCAGGATTCTCTGACATCTACAAAAGAACAAATGTTGGGATTGCATGTGCTGTTGTCAAGACAAGAATCACAGACATGACAAAAAAGACATAAAAGACCATGTCACTTACCACAAGTTGACTTGTGCTGCTGATAACACAGAAAGGTCCTGTGCAATCAACAACACTTACCCCTCGTGTGAGACAACACACCAGCTGAAATGCAACAAGTTCAGATGACAAACATTCATGCATTTTCCTACATTCACAATCTCCAATTTCTCATTGATCCTAATACCTCAGCCTTCAATCTCTTGCACTCACCAGCAGTGAACCCTGGGCCTCCAAAATGTGCTCAGTCAAACCCTCCACTGACAGCCACTCCTCATATATCTCAGCTCACTCGCCTCCTCATGGAAAAAACTCTTCTTCATGCCCAAGGATTTGGACAACAATCGTGGTTGGATGTTGGGGTGGCTGGCTGGAGGGTGCTGGCAGAGGCTGCACATCAACTTGTTCACTGATGGAGAGGAGAAGGGACTCAGGATGATGTATCAGGATTCTCTAACATCTACAAAAGAACAAAAGTTGTGATTGCATGTGCTGATGTCAAGACAAGAATCACAGACATGACAAAAAAGTCATAAAAGACCATGTCACTTACCACAAGTTGACTTGTGCTCCTGGTAACACAGAAAGGTCCTGATGAATCAACAACACTTACCCCTCGTGTGAGACAACACACCAGCTGAATTGCAACAAGTGCAGGTGAGCAAAAAATTCATGCATTTTCAGACACTAACAATCTACAATTTCTCATTGATCCTAATACCTCAGCCTTCAATCTCTTGCACTCACCAGCAGTGAACCCTGGGCCTCCAAAATTTGCTCAGTCAAACCCTCCACTGACAGCCACTCCTCATATATCTCAGCTCACTCGCCACCTCAAGGGAAAAACTCTTCTTCCTGCCCAAGGATTTGGACAACACTCGTGGTTGGATGGAAGGGTGGCTGGCTGGAGGGTGCTGGCAGAGGCTGCACATCAACTGATTCACTGATGGAGAGGAGAAGGGACTAAGGATGATGTATCAGGATTCTCTGACATCTACAAAAGAACAAATGTTGGGATTGCATGTGCTGTTGTCAAGACAAGAATAACAAACATGAAAAAAAGACATAAAAGACCATGTCACTTACCACAAGTTGACTTGTGCTGCTGATAACACAGAAAGGTCCTGTTGAATCAAAAACACTTTCCCCTCGTGTGAGAAAACACACCAGCTGAAATGCAACAAGTTCAGATGACAAACATTCATGCATTTTCCTACATTCACAATCTAGAATTGGTCATTGATCCTAATACCTCAGCCTTCAATCTCTTGCACTCACCAGCAGTGAACCCTGGGCCTCCAAAATTTGCTCAGTCAAACCCTCCACTGACAGCCACTCCTCATATATCTCAGCTCACTCGCCTCCTCATGGGAAAAACTCTTCTTCTTCTGGCCCAAGGATTTGGACAACAATCTTGGTTGGATGGATGGAAGGGTGGCTGGCTGGAGGGTGCTGGCAGAGGCTGCACATCAACTTGTTCACTGATGGAGAGGAGAAGGGACTCAGGATGATGTATCAGGATTCTCTGACATCTACAAAAGAACAAAAGTTGGGATTGCATGTGCTGTTGTCAAGACAAGAATCACAAACATGAGAAAAGACATAAAAGACCATGTCACTTACCACAAGTTGACTTGTGCTGCTGATAACACAGAAAAGTCCTGTTGAATCAAATACACATTCCCCTGGTGTGTGACAACACACCAGCTGAATTGCAACAAGTTCAGATGACAAACATTCATGCATTTTCCTACATTCACAATCTAGAATTGGTCATTGATCCTAATACCTCAGCCTTCAATCTCTTGCACTCACCAGCAGTGAACCCTGGGCCTCCAAAATTTGCTCAGTCAAACCCTCCACTGACAGCCACTCCTCATATATCTCAGCTCACTCGCCTCCTCATGGGAAAAGCTCTTCTTCTTCTGGCCCAATGATTTGGACAACATTCTTGGTTGGATGAATGGAAGGGTGGCTGGCTGGAGGGTGCTGGCAGAGGCTGCACATCAACTTGTTCACTGATGGAGAGGAGAAGGGACTCAGGATGACTAATAAGGATTCTTTGAAATCTACAAAAGAACAAATGTTGGGATTGCATGTGATGTTGTCAAGACAAGAATCACAATCATGAAAAAAGACAAAAAAGACCATGTCACTTACCACAGGTTGACTTGTGCTGCTGATAAGTCCTGTTGAATCAACAACACTTTCCCCTCGTGTGAGACAACACACCAGCTGAATTGCAACAAGTTCAGATAACAAACATTCATGCATTTTCCTACATTCACAATCTCCAATATCTCATTGATCTGAATACTTCAGCCTTCAATCTCTTGCACTCACTAGCAGTGAACCCTGGACCTCAAAAATTTGCTCAGTCAATCCCTCCACTGACAGCCACTCCTCATATATCTCAGGTCAAGCGCCTCCTCATGGGAAAAACTCTTCTTCCTGCCCAAGGATTTGGACAACATTCTTGGTTGGATGGATGGAAGGGTGGCTGGCTGGAGGGTGCTGGCAGAGGCTACAGATTAACTTGTTCACTGATGGAGAGGAGAAGGGACTCAGGATGATGTATCAGGATTCTCTTACATCTACAAAAGAACAAATGTTGGGATTGCATGTGCTGTTGTCAAGACAAGAATCACAGACATGACAAAAAAGACATAAAAGACCATGACATGTACCACAAGTTGACTTGTGCTGCTAATAACACAGAAAAGTCCTGTTGAATCAACAACACTTTCCCCTCGTGTGAGACAACACACCAGCTGAATTGCAACAAGTTCAGATGACAAACATTCATGCAATTTCCTACATTCACAATCTACAATTTCTCATTGATCCTAATACTTCAGCCTTCAATCTCTTGCACTCACAAGCAGTGAACCCTGGGCCTCCAAAATGTGCTCAGTCAAACCCTCCACTGACAGCCACTCCTCATATATCTCAGCTCACTCGCCTCCTCATGCAAAAAACTCTTCTTCTTCAGGCCCAAGGATTTGGACAACATTCTTGGTTGGATGGATGGAAGGGTGGCTGGCTGGAGGGTGCTGGCAGAGGCTGCACATCAACTTGTTCACTGATGGAGAGGAGAAGGGACTCAGGATGATGTATCAGGATTCTCTGACATCTACAAAAGAACAAATGTCATGATTGCATGTGCTCCTGTCAAGACAAGAATCACAGACATGACAAAAAAGACATAAAAGACCATGTCACTTACCACAAGTTGACTTGTGCTGCTGATAACACAGAAAAGTCCTGTTGAATCAAATACACATTCCCCTGGTGTGTGACAACACACCAGCAGAAATGCAACAAGTTCAGATGACAAACATTCATGCATTTTCCTACATTCACAATCTACAATTTCTCATTGATCCTAATACCTCAGCCTTCAATCTCTTGCACTCACCAGCAGTGAACCCTGGGCCTCCAAAATGTGCTCAGTCAAACCCTCCACTGACAGCCACTCCTCATATATCTCAGCTCACTCGCCTCCTCATGGGAAAAAACTCTTCTTCTTCTGGCCCAAGGATTTGGATAACAATCTTGGTTGGATGGATGGAAGGGTGGCTGGCTGGAGGGTGCTGGAAGAGGCTGCAGATCAACTTGTTCACTGATGGAGAGGAGAAGGGACTCAGGATAATGAATCAGGATTCTCTGACATCTACGAAAAGAACATATTTTGAGAATGCATGTGCTGGTGTCAAGACTAGAATCACAAACGTGACAAAAAAGACATAAAAGACCATGTCACCTACCACAAGTTGACTTGTGCTCCTGATAACACAGAAAGGTCCTGTTGAATCAACAACACTTTCCCCTCGTGTGAGATAACACACCAGTTGAATTGCAACAACTTCAGATGAAAAACATTCATGCACTTTACAACATTCACAATCTCCAATTTCTCATTGATCCTAATACCTCAGCCTTCAATCTCTTGCACTCACCAGCAGTGAACCCTGGGCCTCCAAAATGTGCTCAGTCAAACCCTCCACTGACAGCCACTCCTCATATATCTCAGCTCACTCGCCCCCTCATGCAAAAAACTTTTCGTCTTCAGGCCCAAGGATTTGGAAAACATCAGCAGTTGGATGTTAATGTGGCTGGCTGGAGGGTGCTGGCAGAGGCTGCACATCAACTTGTTCACTGATGGAGAGGAGAAGGGACTCGTGATGATGTATCAGGATTCTCTTACATCTACAAAAGAACAAATGTTGGGATTGCATGTGCTGATGTCAAGACAAGAATCACAGACATGACAAAAAAGACATAAAAGACCATGTCACTTACCACAAGTTGACTTGTGCTGCTGATAACACAGAAAAGTCCTGTTGAATCAAATACACTAACCCCTCGTGTGAGACAACACACCAGCTGAATTGTAACAAGTTCAGATGACAAACATTCATGCAATTTCCTACATTCACAATCTCCAATTTCTCATTGATCCTAATACCTCAGCCTTCAATCTCTTGCACTCACCAGCAGTGAACCCTTGGCCTCCAAAATTTGCTCAGTCAAACCCTCCACTGACAGCCACTCCTCATATATCTCAGCTCACTCGCCTCCTCATGGGAAAAACTCTTCTTCTGCTCGTTCAAGGATTTGGACAACATTCTTGGTTGGATGGATGGAAAGGTGGCTGGCTGGAGGGTGCTGGCAGAGGCTGCACATCAACTTGTTCACTGAAGGAGAGGAGAAGGGACTCAGGATGATGTATCAGGATGTTCTGACATATATGAAAAGAACAAGTGTTGTGATTGCATTTGCTGTTGTCAAGACTAGAATCACAAACATTACAAAAGACTTAAAAGACCATGACTTGAACCACAAGTTGACTTGTGCTCCTGATAACACAGAAAGGTCCTGTTGAATCAACAACACTTACCCCTCGTGTGAGACAACACACCAACTGAATTGCAACAAGTTCAGGTGAGCAAAAAATTCATGCATTTCCCTACATTCACAATCTCCAATTTATCATTGATCCTAAATACCTCAGCCTTCAATCTCTTGCACTCACCAGCAGTGAACCCTGGGCCTCCAAAATTTGCTCAGTCAAACCCTCCACTGACAGCCACTCCTCATATATCTCAACTCACTCGCCTCCTCATGGGAAAAACTCTTCTTCTTCAGGCCCAAGGATTTGGACAACAATCTTGGTTGGATGGATGGAAGGGTGGCTGGCTGGAGGGTGCTGGCAGAGGCTGCAGATTAACTGGTTCACTGATGGAGAGGAGAAGGGACTCAGGATGATGCATCAGGATTCTCTGACATCTACAAAAGAACATATGTTGGGATTGCATGTGCTGTTGTCAAGACAAGAATCACAGACATGACAAAAAAGACATAAAAGACCATGTCACTTACCACAAGTTGACTTGTGCTGCTGATAACACAGAAAGGTCCTGTTGAATCAACAACACTTTCCCCTCGTGTGAGACAACACACCAGCTGAATTGCAACGAATTCAGATGACAAACATTCATGCATTTTCAGACACTACATTCACAATCTCATTGATCCTAATACCTCAGCCTTCAATCTCTTGCACTCACCAGCAGTGAACCCTGGGCCTCCAAAATTTGCTCAGTCAAACCCTCCACTGACAGCCACTCCTCATATATCTCAGCTCACTCGCCTCCTCATGGGAAAAACTCTTCTTCTGGCCCAAGGATTTAGACAACATTCTTGGTTGGATGGATGGAAGGGTGGCTGGCTGGAGGGTGCTGGCAGAGGCTGCACATCAACTTGTTCACTGATGGAGAGGAGAAGGGACTCAGGATGACTAATCAGGATTCTCTGACATCTACAAAAGAACAAATGTTGTGATTGCATGTGCTGATGTCAAGAGGAGAATCACAGACATGACAAAAAAGACATAAAAGACCATGTCACTTACCACAAGTTGACTTGTGCTGCTGATAACACAGAAAGGTCCTGTTGAATCAACAACACTTACCCCTCGTGTGAGACAACACACCAGCTGAATTGCAACAAGTTCAGGTGAGCAAAAAATTCATGCATTTTCAGACACTAACAATCTACAATTTCTCATTGATCCTAATACCTCAGCCTTCAATCTCTTGCACTCACCAGCAGTGAACCCTGGGCCTCCAAAATTTGCTCAGTCAAACCCTCCACTGACAGCCACTCCTCATATATCTCAGCTCACTCGCCTCCTTATGCAAAAACTCTTCTTCCTGCCCAAGGATTTGGACAACATTCTTGGTTGGATGGATGGAAGGGTGGCTGGCTGGAGGGTGCTGGCAGAGGCTGCACATCAACTTGTTCACTGATGGAGAGGAGAAGGGACTCAGGATGATGTATCAGGATTCTCTGACATCTACAAAAGAACAAATGTTGGGATTGCATGTGCTGTTGTCAAGACAAGAATCACAGACATGACAAAAAAGACATAAAAGACCATGTCACTTACCACAAGTTGACTTGTGCTGCTAATAACACAGAAAAGTCCTGTTGAATCAACAACACTTTCCCCTCGTGTGAGACAACACACCAGCTGAATTGCAACAAGTTCAGATGAAAAACATTCATGCATTTTCCTACATTCACAATCTAGAAATGGTCATTGATCCTAATACCTCAGCCTTCAATCTCTTGCAGTCACCAGCAGTGAACCCTGGGCCTCCAAAATTTGCTCAGTCAAACCCTCCACTGACAGCCACTCCTCATAAATCTCAGCTCACTCGCCTCCTCATGGGAAAAGCTCTTCTTCTTCTGGCCCAAGGATTTGGACAACATTCTTGGTTGGATGAATGGAAGGGTGGCTGGCTGGAGGGTGCTGGCAGAGGCTGCACATCAACTTGTTCACTGATGGAGAGGAGAAGGGACTCAGGATGATGTATCAGGATTCTCTGACATCTAGGAAAAAAACAAATGTTGTGATTGCATGTGCTGTTGTCAAGACTAGAATCACAAACATTACAAAAGACATAAAAGACCATGTCACTTACCACAAGTTGACTTGTGCTGCTGATAACACAGAAAAGGTCCTGTTGAATCAACAACACTTACCCCTCGTGTGAGACAACACACCAGCTGAATTGCAACAACTTCAGGTGAGCAGAAAATTCATGCATTCTGAGACACAAACAACCTACACTTTCTCATTGATCCTAATACCACAGCCTTCAATCTCTTGCACTCACCAGCAGTGAACCCTGGGCCTCAAAATTTGCTCAGTCAAACCCTCCACTGACAGCCACTCCTCATATATCTCAGCTCACTCGCATTCTCATGGGTAAAACTCTTCTTCTTCTGGCCCAAGGATTTGGACAACATTCTTGGTTGGATGGATGGAAGGGTGGCTGGCTGGAGGGTGCTGGCAGAGGCTGCACATCAACTTGTTCACTGATGGAGAGGAGAAGGGACTCAGGATGATGTATCAGGATTCTCTGACATCTACAAAAGAACAAATGTTGGGATTGCATGTGCTGTTGTCAAGACAAGAATCACAAACATTACAGAAGACATAAAAGACCATGTCACTTACCACAAGTTGACTTGTGCTGCTGATAACACAGAAAGGTCCTGTTGAATCAACAACACTTACCCCTCGTGTGAGACAACACACCAGCTGAATTGCAACAAGTTCAGATAACAAACATTCATGCAATTTCCTTCATTCACAATCTCCAATTTCTCATTGATCCCAATACTTCAGCCTTCAATCTCTTGCACTCACCAGCAGTGAACCCTGGGCCTCCAAAATTTGCTCAGTCAAACCCTCCACTGACAGCCACTCCTCATATATCTCAGCTCACTCGCCTCCTCATGGGAAAAACTCTTCTTCCTGCCCAAGGATTTGGACAACAATCTTGGTTGGATGGATGGAAGGGTGGCTGGCTGGAGGGTGCTGGCAGAGGCTGCAGATTAACTGGTTCACTGATGGAGAGGAGAAGGGACTCAGGATGATGCATCAGGATTCTCTGACATCTACAAAAGAAAAAATGTTGTGATTGCATGTGCTGTTGTCAAGACAAGAATCACAAACATGAAAAAAGACATAAAAGACCATGCCACTTACCACAAGTTGACTTGTGCTGCTGATAACATAGAAAGGTCCTGTTGAATCAACAACACTTTCACCTCATGTGAGATAACACACCAGCTGAATTGCAACGAGTTCAGATGACAAACATTCATGCATTTTCAGACAGTCATATTCTAAAATATCGCATTGATCCTAATACCTCAGCCTTCAATCTCTTGCACTCACCAGCAGTGAACCCTGGGCCTCCAAAATTTGCTCAGTCAAACCCTCCACTGACAGCCACTCCTCATATATCTCAGCTCACTCGCCTCCTCATGGGAAAAACTCTTCTTCTTCAGGCCCAAGGATTTGGACAACATTCTTGGTTGGATGGATGGAAGGGTGGCTGGCTGGAGGTGCTGGCAGAGGCTGCACATCAACTTGTTCACTGATGGAGAGGAGAAGGGACTCAGGATGATGAATCAGGATTCTCTGACATCTACAAAAGAACAAATGTTGGGATTGCATGTGCTGTTGTCAAGACAAGAATAACAAACATGAAAAAAAGACATAAAAGACCATGTCACTTACCACAAGTTGACTTGTGCTGCTGATAACACAGAAAGGTCCTGTGCAATCAACAACACTTACCCCTCGTGTGTGACAACACACCAGCTGAATTGCAACAAGTTCAGATGACAAACATTCATGCATTTTCCTACATTCACAATCTCCAATTTCTCATTGATCCTAATACCTCAGCCTTCAATCTCTTGCACTCACCAGCAGTGAACCCTGGGCCTCCAAAATTTGCTCAGTCAAACCCTCCACTGACAGCCACTCCTCATATATCTCAGCTCACTCGCCTCCTCATGGGAAAAACTCTTCTTCTTCTGGCCCAAGGATTTGGACAACAACATCTTGGTTGGATGTTGGTGTGGCTGGCTGGAGGGTGCTGGCAGAGGCTGCAGATCAACTTGTTCACTGATGGAGAGGAGAAGGGACTCAGGATGATGTATCAGGATTCTCTGACATCTACAAAAGAACATATGTTGGGATTGCATGTGCTGTTGTCAAGACAAGAATCACAGACATGACAAAAAAGACATAAAAGACCATGTCACTTACCACAAGTTGACTTGTGCTGCTGATAACACAGAAAAGTCCTGTTGAATCAACAACACTTACCCCTCGTGTGAGACAACACACCAGCTGAATTTGCAACAAGTTCAGATGACAAACATTCAAAGCATTTTCAGACACTCACGATTTACAATTGTTCATTGATCCTAATACCTCAGCCTTCAATCTCTTGCAGTCACCAGCAGTGAACCCTGGGCCACTGAAGGGTGGCTGGCTGGAGGTGCTGGCAGAGGCTGCACATCAACTTGTTCACTGCTGGAGAGGAGAAGGGACTCAGGATGACTAATCAGGATTCTCTGACATCTACAAAAGAACAAATGTTGGGATTGCATGTGCTGTTGTCAAGACTAGAATCACAAACATAAAAAAAGACATAAAAGACCATGTCACTTACCACAAGTTGACTTGTGCTGCTGATAACACAGAAAGGTCCTGTTGAATCAACAACACATACCCGTCGTGTGAGACAACACACCAGCTGAATTGCAACAAGTTCAGATGACAAACATTCATGCATTTTCAGACACTAACAATCTCCAATTATTGATCGGAATACCTCAGCCTTCAGTCTCTTGCACTCACCAGCAGTGAACCCTGGGCCTCCAAAATTTGCTCAGTCAAACCCTCCACTGACAGCCACTCCTCATATATCTCAGCTCACTCGCCTCCTCATGGGTAAAACTCTTCTTCTTCTGGCCCAAGGATTTGGACAACATTCTTGGTTGGATGGATGGTGGCTGGCTGGGGTGCTGGCAGAGGCTGCACATCAACTTGTTCACTGATGGAGAGGAGAAGGGACTCAGGATGATGCATCAGGATTCTCTGACATCTACGAAAAAAAAAAACAAATGTCATGATTGCATGTGCTGTTGTCAAGACAAGAATCACAAACATGACAAAAGACATAAAAGACCATGTCACTCACCACAAGTTGACTTGTGCTGCTGATAACACAGAAAGGTCCTGTTGAATCAACAAACTTACCCCTCGTGTGAGACAACACACCAGCTGAATTGCAACAAGTTCAGATGACAAACATTCATGCATTTTCCTACATTCACAATCTACAATTTCTCATTGATCCTAATACTTCAGCCTTCAATCTCTTGCACTCACCAGCAGTGACCCCTGGGCCTCCAAAATTTGCTCAGTCAAACCCTCCACTGACAGCCACTCCTCATATATATCAGGTCAAGCGCCTCCTCATGGGAAAAACTCTTCTTCCTGCCCAAGGATTTGGACAACATTCTTGGTTGGATGGATGGAAGGGTGGCTGGCTGGAGGGTGCTGGCAGAGGCTGCACATCAACTTGTTCACTGATGGAGAGGAGAAGGGACTCAGGATGATGTATCAGGATTCTCTGACATCTACAAAAGAACAAAAGTTGGGATTGCATGTGCTGTTGTCAAGACAAGAATCACAAACATGAAAAAAGACATAAAAGACCATGTCACTTACCACAAGTTGACTTGTGCTGCTGATAACACAGAAAGGTCCTGTTGAATCAACAACACTTACCCCTCGTGTGAGACAACACACCAGCTGAATTGCAACAAGTTATGATGACAAACATTTATGCATTTTCCTACATTCACAATCTCCAATTTCTCATTGATCCTAATACCTCAGCATTCAATCTCTTGCACTCACCAGCAGTGAACCCTGGGCCTCAAAAATTTGCTCAGTCAAACCCTCCACTGACAGCCACTCCTCATATATCTCAGCTCACTCGCCTCCTCATGCAAAAAATTCTTCTTCTTCAGGCCCAAGGATTTGGATAACAATCTTGGTTGGATGGAAGGGTGGCTGGAAGGTGCTGGCAGAGGCTGCACATCAACTTGTTCACTGATGGAGAGGAGAAGGGACTCAGGATGACTAATAAGGATTCTTTGAAATCTACAAAAGAACAAATGTTGGGATTGCATGTGATGTTGTCAAGACAAGAATCACAATCATGAAAAAAGACATAAAAGACCATGTCACTTACCACAAGTTGACTTGTGCTGCTGATAACACAGAAAGGTCCTGTTGAATCAACAACACTTACCCCTCGTGTGAGACAACACACCAGCTGAATTGCAACAAGTTCAGATGACAAACATTCATGCATTTTCAGACACTAACAATCTACAATTGGTCATTGATCCTAATACCTCAGCCTTCAATCTCTTGCACTCACCAGCAGTGAACCCTGGGCCTCCAAAATTTGCTCAGTCAAACCCTCCACTGACAGCCACTCCTCATATATCTCAGCTCACTCGCCTCCTCATGGGAAAAACTCTTCTTCTTCTGGCCCAAGGATTTGGACAACAATCTTGGTTGGATGGATGGAAGGGTGGCTGGCTGGAGGGTGCTGGCAGAGGCTGCACATCAACTTGTTCACTGATGGAGAGGAGAAGGGACTCAGGATGACGTATCAGGATTCTCTGACATCTACAAAAGAACAAAAGTTGTGATTGCATGTGCTGTTGTCAAGACAAGAATCACAAACATGACAAAAAAGACATAAAAGACCATGTCACTTACCACAAGTTGACTTGTGCTGCTGATAACACAGAAAGGTCCTGTTGAATCAACAACACTTACCCCTCGTGTGAGACAACACACCAGCTGAATTGCAACAAGTTCAGATGCAAAAATTCATGCATTTTCAGACACTAACAATCTCCAATTTCTCATTGATCCTAATACCTCAGCCTTCAATCTCTTGCACTCAACAGCAGTGAACCCTGGGCCTCCAAAATTTGCTCAGTCAAACCCTCCACTGACAGCCACTCCTCATATATCTCAGCTCACTCGCCTCCTCATGGGAAAAACTCTTCTTCTTCAGGCCCAAGGAGTTGGACAACAATCTTGGTTGGATGGAAGGGTGGCTGGCTGGAGGGTGCTGGCAGAGGCTGCACATCAACTTGTTCACTGATGGAGAGGAGAGGGGACTCAGGATGATGTATCAGGATTCTCTAACATCTACAAAAGAATAAAAGTTGTGATTGCATGTGCTGTTGTCAAGACAAGAATCACAATCATGAAAAAAGACATAAAAGACCATGTCACTTACCACAAGTTGACTTGTGCTGCTGATAACACAGAAAGGTCCTGTTGAATCAACAACACTTACCCCTCGTGTGAGACAACACACCAGCTGAATTGCAACAAGTTCAGATGACAAACATTCATGCATTTTCCTACATTCACAATCTCCAATTGGTCATTGATCCTAATACCTCAGCCTTCAATCTCTTGCACTCAAAGGAGTGAACCCTGGGCCTCCAAAATTTGCTCAGTCAAACCCTCCACTGACAGCCACTCCTCATATATCTCAGCTCACTCGCCTCCTCATGGGAAAAACTCTTCTTCCTGCCCAAGGATTTGGACAACATTCTTGGTTGGATGGATGGAAGGGTGGCTGGCTGGAGGGTGCTGGCAGAGGCTGCACATCAACTTGTTCACTGATGGAGAGGAGAAGGGACTCAGGATGATGTATCAGGATTCTCTGACATCTAGGAAAAAAACAAATGTTGTGATTGCATGTGCATTTGTCAAGACAAGAATCACAAACATGACAAAAAAGACATAAAAGACCATGTCACTTACCACAAGTTGACTTGTGCTGCTGATAACACAGAAAGGTCCTGTTGAATCAACAACACTTACCCCTCGTGTGAGACAACACACCAGCTGAATTGCAACAAGTTCAGATGAGCAAAAAATTCATGCATTTTCAGACACTAACAATGTACAATTGGTCATGATTCTAATACCTCAGCCTTCAATCTCTTGCACTCACCAGCAGTGAACCCTGGGCCTCCAAAATTTGCTCAGTCAAACCCTCCACTGACAGCCACTCCTCATATATCTCAGCTCACTCGCCTCCTCATGGGAAAAACTCTTCTTCTTCTGGCCCAAGGATTTGGACAACAATCTTGGTTGGATGGATGGAAGGGTGGCTGGCTGGAGGGTGCTGGCAGAGGCTGCACATCAACTTGTTCACTGATGGAGAGGAGAAGGGACTCAGGATGATGTATCAGGATTCTCTGACATCTACAAAAACACAAATGTTGTGATTGCATGTGCTGTTGTCAAGACAAGAATCACAATCATGAAAAAAGACATAAAAGACCATGTCACTTACCACAAGTTGACTTGTGCTGCTGATAACACAGAAAGGTCTTGTTGAATCAACAACACTTAACCCTCGGGTGAAACAACACACCAGCTGAATTGCAACAAGTTCAGATGACAAAAAATTCATGCATTTTCAGACACTAACAATCTAGAATTGGTCATTGATCCTAATAACTCAGCCTTCAATCTCTTGCACTCACCAGCAGTGAACCCTGGGCCTCCAAAATTTGCTCAGTCAAACCCTCCACTGACAGCCACTCCTCATATATCTCAGCTCACTCGCCTCCTCATGGGAAAAACTCTTCTTCTTCTGGCCCAAGGATTTGGACAACAATCTTGGTTGGATGGATGGAAGGGTGGCTGGCTGGAGGGTGCTGGCAGAGGCTGCACATCAACTTGTTCACTGATGGAGAGGAGAAGGGACTCAGGATGATGTATCAGGATTCTCTGACATCTACAAAAGAACAAAAGTTGGGATTGCATGTGCTGTTGTCAAGACAAGAATCACAAACATGAAAAAAGACATAAAAGACCATGCCACGTACTACAAGTTGACTTGTGCTGCTGATAACACAGCAAGGTCCTGTTGAATCAAATACACTTACCCCTCGTGTGAGAAAACACACCAGCTGAAATGCAACAAGTTCAGATAACAAACATTCATGCATTTTCAGACACTAACAATTTACAATTGGTCATTGATCCTAATACCTCAGCCTTCAATCTCTTGCACCCACCAGCAGTGAACCCTGGGCCTCCAAAATTTGCTCAGTCAAACCCTCCACTGACAGCCACTCCTCATATATCTCAGCTCACTCGCCTCCTCATGGGAAAAACTCTTCTTCTGCTTGTTCAAGGATTTGGACAACATTCTTG
Organism: Scarus forsteni; assembly: GCA_036419115.1. Classification (NCBI taxonomy): domain Eukaryota; kingdom Metazoa; phylum Chordata; class Actinopteri; order Labriformes; family Labridae; genus Scarus; species Scarus forsteni. Next base: position 37,347,154 of record JAZDUH010000359.1, read on the forward strand.
GTTGGATGGATGGAAGGGTGGCTGGCTGGAGGGTGCTGGCAGAGGCTGCACATCAACTTGTTCACTGATGGAGAGGAGAAGGGACTCAGGATGATGTATCAGGATTCTCTGACATCTACAAAAGAACATATGTTGGGATTGCATGTGTTGTTGTCAAGACAAGAATCACAGACATGACAAAAAAGACATAAAAGATCATGTCACTTACCACAAGTTGACTTGTGCTGCTGATAACACAGAAAGGTCCTGTTGAATCAACAACACTTACCCCTCGTGAGAGACAACACACCAGCTGAATTGCAACAAGTTCAGATGACAAACATTCATGCATTTCCCTACATTCACAATCTCCAATATCTCATTGATCCTAATACCTCAGCCTTCAATCTCTTGCACTCACCAGCAGTGAACCCTGGGCCTCCAAAATGTGCTCAGTCAAACCCTCCACTGACAGCCACTCCTCATAGACTGCATCTCTGCTCTCTAACATTTGTCTGTAGGAATGTTCAATGGAAATGGGAAAATTTAGAAATCTAGAGGACCACATCATTGATTTTTAAATGAACTTAAGGGACACACTGAATTAGAACCAGGGCACTGTGTCCCCCCAGCTGCACCTTCATTACTATAACTGCACATTAATGATAATAATAATATCTTATTTTGAAGCACCTTTCAAGACACTCAAGGACACTGTACAGGATAAAAACAACAACAACGATAATCTTAATAAAACAAGAAAAGGCAACTCGAAAATTAGGTAAAAGCTTTTATCGAGTTTCAATAGTCTGAGCAAAAAACAAAAAAAATAGTTTAAATCTAAAATAAAATGCATACTTTATGCTCAATGTTGGTAGCATCAAAACAGGCGGTTCTTAAAACTTTCTGCATTTTACCAAAGTTACCATTTAAGTTTCCTCAACACCCTTCAGTGACTGTCAACAAAAGAACAGAGTATTACAACCAAGTGTTGGATAAAACAACACTCATGACCTTCAAGATATGTACAGATAATTTACTATTTTAGTTAAAGCTACTCCATAAATACTTTATTCGCCTTACATGAGCACCTTTGTGCTCATTATAAGCATCAAAATGTTTTTATGGCATCCATTTATTTTCTGATAAGCACTCATGACTATAATCTTCAACCTGGTGAAGGTTTTTAAAAAAATCTCATGGGCTGAAATATTAAGCTCAGCTCAGCATATTATAACAATTAGACAAAACAGTGAACAACTATTTTACTGAACATTAAACATGCATCTGTTTTTCAAACAACTTTCATACACTGTTGCAATAATCTATTTCCATGAAGATTATTTTGTAAATACAAAACACTACATATTTCCCATCTTAAATATAGACCAAAATTACATTCAAAGTGGCTCTTTTCTCAGTTTCTTTCAAGTCTTTAAATGTTGTCTGTCTTAAGGTGGTGAGCAGTCACTTGAGTTACACTGCAACAAGCCAAAACACACTTACACTCATTTGAAATGACACACAGATGACTTTCTGCTGCAGAAAACCATCCAAAATGATAGTTTTAGGACTGTATTTAGCCCAATAAGAGATTCATTGATTAAAAATACTAATGAGGATGAAGGTGCAGAAATATCCCAATATAGGTCTAGCTTAAAACTGGTCGGTTAGCTGTTTGGGGTCAGATGGTCGTTTCTAGCTTGTTTCCATTTACTTCCAATACTCTCACAATATTCAGGTAAAACTTGATGAATAAACCCTAAAAGTGTCATTTCAGGACATTTTATTAAGTTTGTTGTCATGTTGGTTTTTACAGCCGAGTGCCTCTGACTCTTGCCGAAAACATCTGGTGTTAAATATAATCATATTCTTACTTCTCGAGTAAAGATCCACTTTCTTCATTCTTCTGATGTTCGGTCAATGAACTATGGCTGCAGAAACTTCTTCAAACTCGGGTATCCTGACAGAAAACTGACTTTGAAACCGTCTGAAATGTCTTCGCGGACTCAATGTGAGGGTTTGGCTGGATGTTATTCCTCAAATCAATTTAATATTGATATAGCAACCAACATCGAACGTCAATCACGTTCTGACGTCTCTGACGTTATCGCGTATAAACGTTGCTGGCTCCACCTATGTTATTCATTGACAGCCTGATTATAACAGTTTCTTTTACACATTAAAATTTTAGCTCCGCGTTTTCTTTCCCATGTTTTTCTTTTTATTCCCAGAAAAAACAACAAACAGTATGTGTAGAATTCCTGGCTCAATTTTTCCAAACTCATTTTAACACCTTGAAAACCTATGAAAGGGAAACATTTTTCGTACAATTTTTGCTGTGTTACAGTAAAGCTGCATGAATAGTTTGAATTATTCAACATTTTTGCCTTTAACCCTTGCAGCTCCAGGCCACGTTTGCTATTTTTAGTCCACCTGAATATCCACTGTAATAATGCATGTCAATTCTCAATCGTTCAAACAGGACATTTTATATAAAGTCATTAACAAGCTGGACCATCGGTTTTTAGTGTGTAATGATGTGAGATTGGCGTTTTAAACATTGTATGACCACAGAGACAAAACAAAAATCAAAATGAATTTCAAATCTTAAACAAAGGAATGTAACGTAATAGCTATGAACATATTTGCAACCATCTAAACTTGATCTGGTAATGTTGACTTTTCATTCAATAATCATGACATCATATCCCTTACATTTAAGTTTCAATGTCATTATTTTGACTATTTTTTAACTATTGAGTTTTTTTCTCATATTCATGACTTTGTATCTCACAATTTCAACTTTTTATCACAAAAGTCTGAAAGAATATTTTAGTTTTACATTCGAATCTTGTAATCTTCAATTTTATTTCAACAATTTAAATTTGCTCTCTCTTTATTTTGACTTTGTATTTTAAGAGCTAATCTAAACACTTTCTGAAGTTGTCCAAAGTTATCATCATATTGCCTTATTTTTGGTGGTGGTAATGGACTTCCACAGTGATGCAAACACAACATTGTGAAGAAACAAGATTAAAAAAAACATCTTTTTAGTTTTTATTTATTTATTATAAACAAATAATTAGATATATGACAACAACCAAAGACAAATACAGAGATTTAGGTCAAGGAACAGTTCCTTTTTCATCAACTTCATGTTTAGTGATATTTAAATGAACTTAAAGGACACAATGAGTGAGAGGGAGGGCACTGTGTGCCCCCAGTCGCACCTTCATTTCTCGAACTGCATATTAAAAGGCAGACATCATGATATTACCTTTAAGTAATTCAAAAAATCGTTACATATACATTTAATGCATTTTTAAAGACCAAACAGATATTATGAAACCCATATGCACATCATGATAGATGGCTGAAGCAGCTATGAACAGAATCAAGGCTGGTCAGAGATTTTATTTAAAAAGTCCAAGTAAATACCAATAATGAATGAAATTTCAGGTTGTATGTAAATTAAAATGCATACTTTATGATCCATGTTACGATCATTAATATAGGCTGCACTAAACACTTTCTGAAGTTGTCCAAAGTTATCATCAGGTTTCCTCAATACTCTATAGTGACTGTCAACAAAAGAGGAAAGAACAACAACCAAGTTCCTCTTTTGGAAAAAACAACAATCATGACCTTGAAGACATGGACAGAGTATTCACTATTTTAGTTATAGAAACTGGATAAAAACTTAACTCTATATATGCACCTTAAAGCTCATTGTAAGTATGAAAATGTTGTCAGTTTCTTTATCGGTGACAAGCAAAAAACTCGCCTACTCTTGGGAAGAGCTCTTCTTCTGGCCCAAGGATTTGGAAAACAGTCGTGGTTGGATGTTGGGGTGGCTGGCTGGAGGGTGCTGGCAGAGGCTGCAGATCAACTTGTTCACTGATGGAGAGGAGAAGGGACTCAGGATGACTAATCAGGATTCTCTGACAATGACAAAAGAACAAATGTTGTGATTGCACCTGCTTTTGTCAAAACTAAAATCATGTAAATGAAAAAAGAGATCATGTCACTTACCACAAGATGACTTGTACTGCTGATAACACAGAAAAGTCCTGTTGAATCAACAACACTTACCCCTCGTGTGAGACAACACACCAGCTGAATTGCAACAAGTTCAGATGACAAACATTCATGCATTTTTAGACACTAACATCCTCCAATTGTTCATTGATCCTAATACCTCAGTCTTCAATCTCTTGCACTCACCAGCAGTGAACCCTGGGCCTCTAAAATGTGCTCAGTCAAACCCTCCACTGACAGCCACTCCTCATATATCTCAGCTCACTTGCCTCCTCATGGGAAAAACTCTTCTTCTTCTGGCCCAAGGATTTGGACAACATTCTTGGTTGGATGGATGGAAGGGTGGCTGGCTGGAGGGTGCTGGCAGAGGTTGCACATCAACTGGTTCACTGATGGAGAGGAGAAGGGACTCAGGATGATGTATCAGGATTCTCTGACATCTACAAAAAAAACAAATGTTGTGATTGCATAAGCATTTGTCAAGACAAGAATCACAAACATGAAAAAAGACATAAAAGACCATGTCACTTACCACAAGTTGACTTGTGCTGCTGATAACACAGAAAAGTCCTGTTGAATCAAAAACACTTACCCCTCGTGTGAGACAACACACCAGCTGAATTGCAACAAATTCAGATGACAAACATTCATGCATTTTCCTACATTCACAATCTCCAATTGGTCATTGATCCTAATACTTCAGCCTTCAATCTCTTGCACTCACCAGCAGTGAACCCTGGGCCTCAAAAATTTGCTCAGTCAAACCCTCCACTGACAGCCACTCCTCATATATCTCAGCTCACTCGCCTCCTCATGGGAAAAACTCTTCTTCTTCTGGCCCAAGGATTTGGACAACATTCTTGGTTGGATGGATGGAAGGGTGGCTGGCTGGAGGGTGCTGGCAGAGGCTGCACATCAACTTGTTCACTGATGGAGAGGAGAAGGGACTCAGGATGACGTATCAGGATACTCTGACATCTACAAAAGAACAAATGTTGTGATTGCACGTGCTGTTGTCAAGACTAGAATCACAAACATGAAAAAAAGACATAAAAGACCATGTCACTTACCACAAGTTGACTTGTGCTCCTGATAACACAGAAAGGTCCTGTTGAATCAAAAACACTTTCCCCTCGTGTGAGACAACACACCAGCTGAATTGCAACAAGTTCAGATGAGCAAAAAATTCATGCATTTTCAGACACTAACAATCTCCAATTGGTCATTGATCCTAATACCTCAGCCTTCAATCTCTTGCACTCACAAGCAGTGAATCCTGGGCCTCAAAAATTTGCTCAGTCAAAACCTCCACTGACAGCCACTCCTCATATATCTCAGCTCACTCGCCTCCTCATGGGAAAAACTCTTCTTCTTCCGGCCCAAGGATTTGGATAACAATCTTGGTTGAATGGATGTTGGGGTGGCTGGCTGGAGTGTGCTGGCAGAGGCTACAGATCAACTTGTTCACTGATGGAGAGGAGAAGGAACTCAGGATGATGTATCAGGATTCTCTGACATCTATAAAAGAACAAATGTTGTGATTGCATGTGCTGTTGTCAAGACTAGAATCACAAACATGAAAAATAGACATAAAAGATTATGTCACTTACCACAAGTTGACTTGTACTCCTGATAACACAGAAAGGTCCTGTTGAATCAACAACAGTTTCCCCCTGTGTGAGACAACACACCAGCTGAATTGCAACAACTTCAGAGGGGCAAAAAATTCATGCATTTTCAGACACTAACAATCTCCAATTGGTCATTGATCCTAATACCCCAGCTTTCAATCTCTTACACTCACCAGCAGTGAACCCTGGGCCTCAAAAATTCGCTCAGTCAAACCCTCCACTGACAGCCACTCCTCATATATCTCAGCTAACTCGCCTCCTCATGGGAAAAACTCTTCTTCTTCTGGCCCAAGGATTTGGACAACATTCTTGGTTGGATGTTGGGGTGGCTGGCTGGAGGGTGCTGGCAGAGGCTACACATCAACTTGTTCACTGATGGAGAGGAGAAGGGACTCAGGATGACTAATCAGGATTCTCTGACAATGACAAAAGAACAAATGTTGGGATTGCATGTGATGTTGTCAAGACAAGAATCACAGATGTGACAAAAAAGACATAAAAGACCATGTCACTTACAACAAATGAAGCGAAGCCTGCGAGCTAGTTCTGGCAGATTACTCGAGCGGTGCTGCTATTCACAAGTCACATTCACATGTCATACGTCACAGTCCTTACATCAATCCTCCAATCACACTCTCCACCTCTCAATTTGGCGGTGTATTTAAACTGGGAGTTTACCCATCCCTCCCTCTGCTCAGAAAACGTCTATGCTGCCAGACGCTGATTGCTGCGTGTTCTTTCACCCCCATCTCCACCCCAGCATCCACCTGCAGGCTCCAGGGGGTGTTCTCATATGTTTTGCTCATCACTCCTCCATGCCTTCATGTAAACATTTCTGCAAGGAGTGATGAGACTGGAGCCTGGACAAGACTAGAATCACAGACATGTATTTGCAGCAACAATGACAAAAAAGACATAAAAGACCATGTCACTTACTACGTTGAGTTGTGCTAATGATAACACAGAAAAGTCCTGTTGAATCAACAACATTTACCATTCATGTGAGACAACACACCAGCTGAATTGCAATAACTTCAGATGACAAACATTCATGCATTTTAAGACACTAACAATCTACAATTATTCATTGATCCTAATACCTCAGCCTTCAATCTCTTGCACTCACCAGCAGTGAACCCTGGGCCTCCAAAATGTGCTCAGTCAAACCCTCCACTGACAGCCACTCCTCATATATCTCAGCTCACTCGCCTCCTCATGGGAAAAACTCTTCTTCTTCTGGCCCAAGGATTTGGACAACATTCTTGGTTGGATTGATGGAAGGGTGGCTGGCTGGAGGGTGCTGGCAGAGGCTACAGATCAACTTGTTCACTGATGGAGAGGAGAGGGGACTCAGGATGATGCATCAGGATTTTCTGACATCTACAAAAGAACAAATGTTGGGATTGCATGTGCTGATGTCAAGACTAGAATCACAGACATGACAAAAAAGACATAAAAGACCATGTCACTTACCACAAGTTGACTTGTGCTGCTGATAACACAGAAAGGTCCTGTTGAATCAACAACACTTTCTCCTCGTGTGAGACAACACACCAGCTGAATTGCAACAAGTCCAGATGGCAAACATTCATGCATTTCCCTACATTCACAATCTCCAATATCTCATTGATCCTAATACTTCAGCCTTCAATCTCTTGCACTCACCAGCAGTGAACCCTGGGCCTCCAAAATTTGCTCAGTCAAACCCTCCACTGACAGCCACTCCTCATATATCTCAGCTCACTCGCCTCCTCATGGGAAAAACTCTTCTTCTTCTGGCCCAAGGATTTGGATAACAATCTTGGTTGGATGGATGGAAGGGTGGCTGGCTGGAGGGTGCTGGCAGAGGCTGCAGATCAACTTGTTCACTGATGGAGAGGAGAAGGGACTCAGGATAATGAATCAGGATTCTCTGACATCTACAAAAGAACATATGTTGTGATTGCATGTGCTGGTTGTCAAGACAAGAATCACAGACATGACAAAAAAGACATAAAAGACCATGTCACTTACCACAAGTTGACTTGTGCTGCTAATAACACAGAAAAGTCCTGTTGAATCAACAACACTTTCCCCTCGTGTGAGACAACACACCAGGTGATTTGTAACAACGTCAGATGAAAAACATTCATGCATTTTCCTACATTCACAATCTAGAATTGGTCATTGATCCTAATACCTCAGCCTTCAATCTCTTGCACTCACCAGCAGTGAACCCTGGGCCTCCAAAATTTGCTCAGTCAAACCCTCCACTGACAGCCACTCCTCATATATCTCAGCTCACTCGCCTCCTCATGGGAAAAGGTCTTCTTCTTCTGGCCCAATGATTTGGACAACATTCTTGGTTGGATGAATGGAAGGGTGGCTGGCTGGAGGGTGCTGGCAGAGGCTGCACATCAACTTGTTCACTGATGGAGAGGAGAAGGGACTCAGGATGACTAATAAGGATTCTTTGAAATCTACAAAAGAACAAATGTTGGGATTGCATGTGATGTTGTCAAGACAAGAATCACAATCATGAAAAAAGACATAAAAGACCATGTCACTTACCACAGGTTGACTTGTGCTGCTGATAACACAGAAAAGTCCTGTGCAATCAATAACACTAAACCCTCGTGTGAGACAACACACCAGCTGAAATGCAACAAGTTCAGATGACAAACATTCATGCACTTTCAGACACTAATAATCTACAATCATTCATTGATCCTAATACCTCAGCCTTCAATCTCTTGCACTCACCAGCAGTGAACCCTGGGCCTCCAAAATGTGCTCAGTCAAACCCTCCACTGACAGCCACTCCTCATATATCTCAGCTCACTCGCCTCCTCATGGAAAAAACTCTTCTTCATGCCCAAGGATTTGGACAACAATCGTGGTTGGATGTTGGGGTGGCTGGCTGGAGGGTGCTGGCAGAGGCTGCACATCAACTTGTTCACTGATGGAGAGGAGAGGGGACTCAGGATAATGAATCAGGATTCTCTGACATCTACAAAAGAACAAATGTTGTGATTGCATGTGCTGTTGTCAAGACAAGAATCACAGACATGACAAAAAAGTCATAAAAGACCATGTCACTTACCACAAGTTGACTTGTGCTCCTGGTTACACAGAAAGGTCCTGTTGAATCAACAACACTTACCCCTCGTGTGAGACAACACACCAGGTGATTTGCAACAACGTCAGATGAAAAACATTCATGCATTTTTAGACACTAACAATCTACAATTTCTCATTGATCCTAATACCTCAGCCTTCAATCTCTTGCACTCACCAGCAGTGAACCCTGGGCCTCCAAAATTTGCTCAGTCAAACCCTCCACTGACAGCCACTCCTCATATATCTCAGCTCACTCGCCTCCTCATGGGAAAAACTCTTCTTCCTGCCCAAGGATTTGGACAACAATCTTGGTTGGATGGATGGAAGGGTGGCTGGCTGGAGGGAGCTGGCAGAGGCTGCAGATTAACTGGTTCACTGATCGAGAGGAGAAGGGACTCAGGATGATGTATCAGGATTCTCTGACATCTATAAAGGAACAAATGTTGTGATTGCATGTGCTGTTGTCAAGACTAGAATCACAAACATGACAAAAGGACTTACAAGACCATGTCACTTACCAGAAATAGAGTTGTGCTGCTGATAAAACAGAAAGGTCCTGTTGAATCAACAACAGTAACCCCTCGTGTGAGACAACACACCAGCTGAATTGCAACAAGTTCAGGTGAGCAAAAAATTCATGCATTTTAAGACACTTACAATCTCCAATTGGTCATTGATCCTAATATCTCAGCCTTCAATCTCTTGCACTCACCAGCAGTGAACCCTGGGCCTCCAAAATGTGCTCAGTCAAACCCTCCACTGACAGTCACTCCTCATATATCTCAGCTCACTCGCCACCTCAAGGGAAAAACTCTTCTTCCTGCCCAAGGATTTGGACAACAGTCATGGTTGGATGGAAGGGTGGCTGGCTGGAGGGTGCTGGCAGAGGCTGCACATCAACTTGTTCACTGATGGAGAGGAGAAGGGACTCAGGATGATGTATCAGGATTCTCTGACATCTACAAAAGAACAAATGTTGGGATTGCATGTGCTGTTGTCAAGACAAGAATCACAGACATGACAAAAAAGACATAAAAGACCATGTCACTTACCACAAGTTGACTTGTGCTGCTGATAACACAGAAAGGTCCTGTTGAATCAACAACACTTACCCCTCGTGTGAGACAACACACCAGCTGAATTGCAACAAGTTCAGATGACAAACATTCATGCATTTTCCTACATTCACAATCTACAATTTCTCATTGATCCTAATACCTCAGCCTTCAATCTCTTGCACTCACCAGCAGTGAACCCTGGGCCTCCAAAATTTGCTCAGTCAAACCCTCCACTGACAGCCACTCCTCATATATCTCAGCTCACTCGCCTCCTCATGGGAAAAACTCTTCTTCCTGCCCAAGGATTTGGACAACATTCTTGGTTGGATGGATGGAAGGGTGGCTGGCTGGAGGGTGCTGGCAGAGGCTGCAGATCAACTTGTTCACTGATGGAGAGGAGAAGGGACTCAGGATGATGCATCAGGATTCTCTGACATCTACGAAAAAAAAAAACAAATGTCACGATTGCATGTGCTGTTGTCAAGACAAGAATCACAAACATTACAAAAGACATAAAAGACCATGTCACTTACCACAAGTTGACTTGTGCTGCTGATAACACAGAAAGGTCCTGTTGAATCAACAACACTTACCCGTCATGTGAGACAACACACCAGCTGAATTGCAACAAGTTCAGGAGAGCAAAAAATTCATGCATTATCAGACACTAACAATCTACAATTGGTCATTGATCCTAATACCTCAGCCTTCAATCTCTTGCACTCACCAGCAGTGAACCCTGGGCCTCCAAAATTTGCTCAGTCAAACCCTCCACTGACAGCCACTCCTCATATATCTCAGCTCACTCGCCTCCTCATGGGAAAAACTCTTCTTCTTCTGGCCCAAGGATTTGGATAACAATCTTGGTTGGATGGATGGAAGGGTGGCTGGCTGGAGGGTGCTGGCAGAGGCTGCAGATCAACTGGTTCACTGATGGAGAGGAGAAGGGACTCAGGATGATGTATCAGGATTCTCTGACATCTACGAAAAAAAAAACAAATGTCATGATTGCATGTGCTGTTGTCAAGACAAGAATCACAAACATGAAAAAAGACATAAAAGACCATGTCACTTACCACAAGTTGACTTGTGCTGCTGATAACACAGAAAAGTCCTGTTGAATCAAATTCACATTCCCCTGGTGTGTGACAACACACCAGCTGAATTGCAACAAGTTCAGATGACAAACATTCATGCATTTTCCTACATTCACAATCTCCAATTGGTCATTGATCCTAATACCTCAGCCTTCAATCTCTTGCACTCACCAGCAGTGAACCCTGGGCCTCCAAAATGTGCTCAGTCAAACCCTCCACTGACAGCCACTCCTCATATATCTCAGCTCACTCGCCTCCTCATGCAAAAAACTCTTCTTCTTCAGGCCCAAGGATTTGGAAAACATCAGCAGTTGGATGTTGGTGTGGCTGGCTGGAGGGTGCTGGCAGAGGCTGCAGATCAACTTGTTCACTGATGGAGAGGAGAGGGGACTCGTGATGATGTATCAGGATTCTCTTACATCTACAAAAGAACAAATGTTGGGATTGCATGTGCTGTTGTCAAGACAAGAATCACAGACATGACAAAAAAGACATAAAAGACCATGTCACTTACCACAAGTTGACTTGTGCTGCTAATAACACAGAAAAGTCCTGTTGAATCAACAACACTTACCCGTCATGTGAGACAACACACCAGCAGAAATGCAACAAGTTCAGATGACAAACATTCATGCAATTTCCTACATTCACAATCTCCAATTTCTCATTGATCCTAATACCTCAGCCTTCAATCTCTTGCACTCACCAGCAGTGAACCCTGGGCCTCCAAAATTTGCTCAGTCAAACCCTCCACTGACAGCCACTCCTCATATATCTCAGCTCACTCGCCTCCTCATGGGAAAAACTCTTCTTCTGCTCGTTCAAGGATTTGGACAACATTCTTGGTTGGATGGATGGAAAGGTGGCTGGCTGGAGGGTGCTGGCAGAGGCTGCACATCAACTTGTTCACTGATGGAGAGGAGAAGGGACTCAGGATGATGCATCAGGATTTTCTGACATCTACAAAAGAACAAATGTTGGGATTGCATGTGCTGATGTCAAGACTAGAATCACAGACATGACAAAAAAGACATAAAAGTCCATGTCACTTACCACAAGTTGACTTGTGCTGCTGATAACACAGAAAGGTCCTGTTGAATCAACAACACTTTCCCCTCGTGTGAGACAACACACCAGCTGAATTGCAACAAGTCCAGATGGCAAACATTCATGCATTTCCCTACATTCACAATCTCCAATATCTCATTGATCCTAATACTTCAGCCTTCAATCTCTTGCACTCACCAGCAGTGAACCCTGGGCCTCCAAAATGTGCTCAGTCAAACCCTCCACTGACAGCCACTCCTCATATATCTCAGCTCACTCGCCTCCTCATGGGAAAAACTCTTCTTCTTCTGGCCCAAGGATTTGGACAACATTCTTGGTTGGATGGATGGAAGGGTGGCTGGCTGGAGGGTGCTGGCAGAGGCTGCACATCAACTTGTTCACTGATGGAGTTGTCAAGACAAGAATCACAAACATGACAAAAAAGACATAAAAGACCATGCCACTTACCACAAGTTGACTTGTGCTGCTGATAACACAGAAAGGTCCTGTTGAATCAACAACACTTTCACCTCATGTGAGATAACACACCAGCTGAATTGCAACAAGTTCAGATGACAAACATTCATGCATTTTCAGACACTAACAATCTACAATTGGTCATTGATCCTAATACCTCAGCCTTCAATCTCTTGCACTCACCAGCAGTGAACCCTGGGCCTCCAAAATGTGCTCAGTCAAACCCTCCACTGACAGCCACTCCTCATATATCTCAGCTCACTCGCCTCCTCATGGGAAAAGCTCTTCTTCTTCTGGCCCAATGATTTGGACAACATTCTTGGTTGGATGAATGGAAGGGTGGCTGGCTGGAGGGTGCTGGCAGAGGCTGCACATCAACTTGTTCACTGATGGAGAGGAGAAGGGACTCAGGATGACTAATAAGGATTCTTTGAAATCTACAAAAGAACAAATGTTGGGATTGCATATGATGTTGTCAAGACAAGAATCACAATCATGAAAAAAGACATAAAAGACCATGTCACTTACCACAAGTTGACTTGTGCTGCTGATAACACAGAAAAGTCCTGTGCAATCAACAACACTAAACACTCGTGTGAGACAACACACCAGCTGAATTGCAACAAGTTAAGATGACAAACATTCAAGCACTTTCAGACACTAATAATCTACAATCATTTATTGATCCTAATACCTCAGCCTTCAATCTCTTGCACTCACCAGCAGTGAACCCTGGGCCTCCAAAATGTGCTCAGTCAAACCCTCCACTGACAGCCACTCCTCATATATCTCAGCTCACTCGCCTCCTCATGGAAAAAACTCTTCTTCATGCCCAAGGATTTGGACAACAATCGTGGTTGGATGTTGGGGTGGCTGGCTGGAGGGTGCTGGCAGAGGCTGCACATCAACTTGTTCACTGATGGAGAGGAGAAGGGACTCAGGATGATGTATCAGGATTCTCTGACATCTACAAAAGAACAAATGTTGTGATTGCATGTGCTGTTGTCAAGACAAGAATCACAGACATGACAAAAAAGTCATAAAAGACCATGTCACTTACCACAAGTTGACTTGTGCTCCTGGTTACACAGAAAGGTCCTGTTGAATCAAAAAAACTATCCCTCGTGTGAGACAACACACCAGGTGATTTGCAACAACGTCAGATGAAAAACATTCATGCATTTTAAGACACTTACAATTTCCAATTTCTCATTGATCCTAATACCTCAGCCTTCAATCTCTTGCACTCACCAGCAGTGAACCCTGGGCCTCCAAAATTTGCTCAGTCAAACCCTCCACTGACAGCCACTCCTGATATATCTCAGCTCACTCACCACCTCAAGGGAAAAACTCTTCTTCCTGCCCAAGGATTTGGACAACACTCGTGGTTGGATGGAAGGGTGGCTGGCTGGAGGGTGCTGGCAGAGGCTGCACATCAACTTGTTCACTGATGGAGAGGAGAAGGGACTCAGGATGATGTATCAGGATTCTCTGACATCTACAAAAGAACAAATGTTGTGATTGCATGTGCTGTTGTCAAGACAAGAATCACAATCATGAAAAAAGACATAAAAGACCATGACATGTACCACAAGTTGACTTGTGCTCCTGATAACACAGAAAGGTCCTGTTGAATCAACAACACTTATCCCTCGTGTGAGACAACACACCAGCTGAATTGCAACAAGTGCAGGTGAGCAAACATTCATGCATTTTCAGACACTAACAATCTACAATTTCTCATTGATCCTAATACCTCAGCCTTCAATCTCTTGCACTCACCAGCAGTGAACCCTGGGCCTCCAAAATTTGCTCAGTCAAACCCTCCACTGACAGCCACTCCTCATATATCTCAGCTCACTCGCCACCTCAAGGGAAAAACTCTTCTTCCTGCCCAAGGATTTGGACAACACTCGTGGTTGGATGGAAGGGTGGCTGGCTGGAGGGTGCTGGCAGAGGCTGCACATCAACTTGTTCACTGATGGAGAGGAGAAGGGACTCAGGATGATGTATCAGGATTCTCTGACATCTACAAAAGAACATATGTTGGGATTGCATGTGCTGTTGTCAAGACAAGAATCACAGACATGACAAAAAAGACATAAAAGACCATGTCACTTACCACAAGTTGACTTGTGCTGCTAATAACACAGAAAAGTCCTGTTGAATCAACAACACTTTCCCCTCGTGTGAGACAACACACCAGGTGATTTGTAACAACGTCAGATGAAAAACATTCATGCATTTTCCTACATTCACAATCTAGAATTGGTCATTGATCCTAATACCTCAGCCTTCAATCTCTTGCAGTCACCAGCAGTGAACCCTGGGCCTCCAAAATTTGCTCAGTCAAACCCTCCACTGACAGCCACTCCTCATATATCTCAGCTCACTCGCCTCCTCATGGGAAAAACTTCTTCTTCTGGCCCAAGGATTTGGACAACATTCTTGGTTGGATGAATGGAAGGGTGGCTGGCTGGAGGGTGCTGGCAGAGGCTTCAGATCAACTTGTTCACTGATGGAGAGGAGAAGGGACTCAGGATGATGCATCAGGATTCTCTGACATCTACAAAAGAACAAATGTTGTGATTGCATGTGCTGTTGTCAAGACAAGAATCACAAACATGACAAAAAAGACATAAAAGACCATGTCACTTACCACAAGTTGACTTGTGCTGCTGATAACATAGAAAGGTCCTGTTGAATCAACAACACTTTCACCTCATGTGAGATAACACACCAGCTGAATTGCAACGAGTTCAGATGACAAACATTCATGCATTTTCAGACACTATCAATGTACAATTGGTCATGATCCTAATACCTCAGCCTTCAATCTCTTGCACCCACCAGCAGTGAACCCTGGGCCTCCAAAATGTGCTCAGTCAAACCCTCCACTGACAGCCACTCCTCATATATCTCAGCTCACTCGCCTCCTCATGGAAAAAACTCTTCTTCATGCCCAAGGATTTGGACAACAATCGTGGTTGGATGGAAGGGTGGCTGGCTGGAGGGTGCTGGCAGAGGCTGCACATCAACTTGTTCACTGATGGAGAGGAGAGGGGACTCAGGATGATGTATCAGGATTCTCTGACATCTACAAAAGAACAAATGTTGTGATTGCATGTGCTGTTGTCAAGACAAGAATCACAGACATGACAAAAAAGTCATAAAAGACCATGTCACTTACCACAAGTTGACTTGTGCTCCTGGTTACACAGAAAGGTCCTGTTGAATCAACAACACTTACCCCTCGTGTGAGACAACACACCAGCTGAATTGCAACAAGTTCAGATGACAAACATTCATGCATTTTCCTACATTCACAATCTCCAATTTCTCATTGATCCTAATACATCAGCCTTCAATCTCTTGCACTCACCAGCAGTGAACCCTGGGCCTCCAAAATGTGCTCAGTCAAACCCTCCACTGACAGCCACTCCTCATATATCTCAGCTCACTTGCCTCCTCAAAGGAAAAACTCTTCTTCTTCTGGCCCAAGGATTTGGACAACATTCTTGGTTGGTTGGATGGAAGGGTGGCTGGCTGGAGGGTGCTGGCAGAGGCTGCACATCAACTTGTTCACTGATGGAGAGGAGAAGGGACTCAGGATGATGTATCAGGATTCTCTGACATCTACAAAAGAACAAATGTTGTGATTGCACGTGCTGTTGTCAAGACAAGAATCACAAACATGAAAAAAGACATAAAAGACCATGTCACTTACCACAAGTTGACTTGTGCTGCTGATAACACAGAAAAGTCCTGTTGAATCAAATACACATTCCCCTAGTGTGTGACAAGACACCAGCTGAATTGCAACAAGTTCAGATGACAAACATTCATGCATTTTCCTACATTCACAATCTCCAATTTCTCATTGATCCTAATACCTCAGCCTTCAATGTCTTGCACTCACCAGCAGTGAACCCTGGGCCTCCAAAATGTGCTCAGTCAAACCCTCCACTGACAGCCACTCTTCATATATCTCAGCTCACTCGCCTACTCATGGGAAAAACTCTTCTTCTTCTGGCCCAAGGATTTGGACAACATTCTTGGTTGGATCGAAGGGTGGCTGGCTGGAGGGTGCTGGCAGAGGCTGCAGATCAACTTGTTCACTGATGGAGAGGAGAAGGGACTCAGGATGATGCATCAGGATTCTCTGACATCTACAAAAGAACAAATGTCATGATTGCATGTGCTGTTGTCAAGACAAGAATCACAGACATGACAAAAAAGACATAAAAGACCATGTTACCACAAGTTGACTTGTGCTGCTAATAACACAGAAAGGTCCTGTTGAATCAACAACACTTTCCCCTCGTGTGAGACAACACACCAGCAGAATTGCAACAAGTTCAGATGACAAACATTCATGCATTTCCTTACATTCACAATCCCCAATATCTCATTGATCCTAATACTTCAGCCTTCAATCTCTTGCACTCACCAGCAGTGAACCCTGGGCCTCCAAAATGTGCTCAGTCAAACCCTCCACTGACAGCCACTCCTCATATATCTCAGCTCACTCGCCTCCTCATGGGAAAAACTCTTCTTCTTCTGGCCCAAGGATTTGGATAACAATCTTGGTTGGATGGATGGAAGGGTGGCTGGCTGGAGGGTGCTGGCAGAGGCTGCACATCAACTTGTTCACTGATGGAGAGGAGAAGGGACTCAGGATGATGTATCAGGATTCTCTGACATCTACAAAAGAACAAATGTCGTGATTGCATGTGCTGTTGTCAAGACAAGAATCACATACATTAAAAAAGACATAAAAGACCATGTCACTTACCACAAGTTGACTTGTGCTGCTGATAACACAGAAAAGTCCTGTGCAATCAACAACACTTCCCCCTCGTGTGAGAAAACACACCAGCAGAAATGCAACAAGTTCAGATGACAAACATTCATGCATTTTCCTACATTCACAATCTACAATTTCTCATTGATCCTAATACCTCAGCCTTCAATCTCTTGCACTCACCAGCAGTGAACCCTGGGCCTCCAAAATTTGCTCAGTCAAACCCTCCACTGACAGCCACTCCTCATATATCTCAGCTCACTCGCCTCCTCATGGGAAAAAACTCTTCTTCTTCTGGCCCAAGGATTTGGATAACAATCTTGGTTGGATGGATGGAAGGGTGGCTGGCTGGAGGGTGCTGGAAGAGGCTGCAGATCAACGTGTTCACTGATGGAGACGAGAAGGGACTCAGGATGATGTATCAGGATTCTCTGACATCTACGAAAAAAAAAACAAATGTCATGATTGCATGTGCTGTTGTCAAGGCAAGAATCACAATCATGAAAAAAGTCATAAAAGACCATGTCACTTACCACAAGTTGACTTATGCTCCTGGTTACACAGAAAGGTTCTGTTGAATCAACAACACTTACCCCTCGTGTGAGACAACACACCAGCTGAATTGCAACAAGTTCAGATGACAAACATTAATGCATTTTCCTACATTCACAATCTCCAATTTCTCATTGATCCTAATACATCAGCCTTCAATCTCTTGCACTCACCAGCAGTGAACCCTGGGCCTCCAAAATGTGCTCAGTCAAACCCTCCACTGACAGCCACTCCTCATATATCTCAGCTCACTTGCCTCCTCAAAGGAAAAACTCTTCTTCTTCTGGCCCAAGGATTTGGACAACATTCTTGGTTGGATGTTGGGGTGGCTGGCTGGACCGTGCTGGCAGAGGCTGCACATCAACTTGTTCACTGATGGAGAGGAGAAGGGACTTAGGATAACTTATCAGGATTCTCTGAAATCTACAAAAGAACAAATGTTGTGATTGCATTTGCTGTTGTCAAGACAAGAATCACAAACATGAAAAAAGACATAAAAGACCATGTCACTTACCACAAGTTGACTTGTGCTGCTGATAACACAGAAAAGTCCTGTTGAATCAAATACACATTCCCCTAGTGTGTGACAAGACACCAGCTGAATTGCAACAAGTTCAGATGACAAACATTCATGCATTTTCCTACATTCACAATCTCCAATTTCTCATTGATCCTAATACCTCAGCCTTCAATGTCTTGCACTCACCAGCAGTGAACCCTGGGCCTCCAAAATGTGCTCAGTCAAACCCTCCACTGACAGCCACTCTTCATATATCTCAGCTCACTCGCCTACTCATGGGAAAAACTCTTCTTCTTCTGGCCCAAGGATTTGGACAACATTCTTGGTTGGATCGAAGGGTGGCTGGCTGGAGGGTGCTGGCAGAGGCTGCAGATCAACTTGTTCACTGATGGAGAGGAGAAGGGACTCAGGATGATGCATCAGGATTCTCTGACATCTACAAAAGAACAAATGTCATGATTGCATGTGCTGTTGTCAAGACAAGAATCACAGACATGACAAAAAAGACATAAAAGACCATGTTACCACAAGTTGACTTGTGCTGCTAATAACACAGAAAGGTCCTGTTGAACCAACAACACTTCGTGTGAGACAACACACCAGCAGAATTGCAACAAGTTCAGATGACAAACATTCATGCATTTCCTTACATTCACAATCCCCAATATCTCATTGATCCTAATACTTCAGCCTTCAATCTCTTGCACTCACCAGCAGTGAACCCTGGGCCTCCAAAATGTGCTCAGTCAAACCCTCCACTGACAGCCACTCCTCATATATCTCAGCTCACTCGCCTCCTCATGGGAAAAACTCTTCTTCTTCTGGCCCAAGGATTTGGATAACAATCTTGGTTGGATGGATGGAAGGGTGGCTGGCTGGAGGGTGCTGGCAGAGGCTGCACATCAACGTGTTCACTGATGGAGAGGAGAAGGGACTCAGGATGATGTATCAGGATTCTCTGACATCTACAAAAGAACAAATGTCGTGATTGCATGTGCTGTTGTCAAGACAAGAATCACATACATTAAAAAAGACATAAAAGACCATGTCACTTACCACAAGTGACTTGTGCTGCTGATAACACAGAAAAGTCCTGTTGAATCAACAACACTTCCCCCTCGTGTGAGAAAACACACCAGCAGAAATGCAACAAGTTCAGATGACAAACATTCATGCATTTTCCTACATTCACAATCTACAATTTCTCATTGATCCTAATACCTCAGCCTTCAATCTCTTGCACTCACCAGCAGTGAACCCTGGGCCTCCAAAATTTGCTCAGTCAAACCCTCCACTGACAGCCACTCCTCATATATCTCAGCTCACTCGCCTCCTCATGGGAAAAACTCTTCTTCTTCTGGCCCAAGGATTTGGACAACATTCTTGGTTGGATGGATGGAAGGGTGGCTGGCTGGAGGGTGCTGGCAGAGGCTGCACATCAACTTGTTCACTGATGGAGAGGAGAAGGGACTCAGGATGATGTATCAGGATTCTCTGACATCTACGAAAAAAAAAACAAATGTCATGATTGCATGTGCTGTTGTCAAGACAAGAATCACAATCATGAAAAAAGACATAAAAGACCATGACATGTACCACAAGTTGACTTGTGCTCCTGATAACACAGAAAGGTCCTGTTGAATCAACAACACTTTCCCCTCGTGTGAGACAACACACCAGCTGAATTGCAACAAGTTCAGATGAGCAAAAAATTCATGCATTTTCAGACACTAACAATCTCCAATTGGTCATTGATCCTAATACCTCAGCCTTCAATCTCTTGCACTCACAAGCAGTGAATCCTGGGCCTCAAAAATTTGCTCAGTCAAAACCTCCACTGACAGCCACTCCTCATATATCTCAGCTCACTCGCCTCCTCTTGGGAAAAACTCTTCTTCTTCCGGCCCAAGGATTTGGATAACAATCTTGGTTGAATGGATGTTGGGGTGGCTGGCTGGAGTGTGCTGGCAGAGGCTACAGATCAACTTGTTCACTGATGGAGAGGAGAAGGAACTCAGGATGATGTATCAGGATTCTCTGACATCTATAAAAGAACAAATGTTGTGATTGCATGTGCTGTTGTCAAGACTAGAATCACAAACATGAAAAATAGACATAAAAGATTATGTCACTTACCACAAGTTGACTTGTACTCCTGATAACACAGAAAGGTCCTGTTGAATCAACAACAGTTTCCCCCTGTGTGAGACAACACACCAGCTGAATTGCAACAACTTCAGAGGGGCAAAAAATTCATGCATTTTCAGACACTAACAATCTCCAATTGGTCATTGATCCTAATACCCCAGCTTTCAATCTCTTACACTCACCAGCAGTGAACCCTGGGCCTCAAAAATTCGCTCAGTCAAACCCTCCACTGACAGCCACTCCTCATATATCTCAGCTAACTCGCCTCCTCATGGGAAAAACTCTTCTTCTTCTGGCCCAAGGATTTGGACAACATTCTTGGTTGGATGTTGGGGTGGCTGGCTGGAGGGTGCTGGCAGAGGCTGCACATCAACTTGTTCACTGCTGGAGAGGAGAAGGGACTCAGGATGACTAATCAGGATTCTCTGACATCTACAAAAGAACAAATGTTGTGATTGCATGTGATGTTGTCAAGACAAGAATCACAGATGTGACAAAAAAGACATAAAAGACCATGTCACTTACCACAAGTTGACTTGTGCTGCTGATAACACAGAAAGGTCCTGTGCAATCAACAACACTTACCCCTCGTGTGAGACAACACACCAGCTGAAATGCAACAAGTTCAGATGACAAACATTCATGCATTTTACAACATTCACAATCTACAATTGGTCATTGATCCGAATACCTCAGCCTTCAATCTCTTGCACTCACCAGCAGTGAACCCTGGGCCTCCAAAATTTGCTCAGTCAAACCCTCCTCTGACAGCCACTCCTCATATATCTCAGCTCACTCGCCTCCTCATGGGAAAAACTCGTCTTCTTCTGGCCCAAGGATTTGGACAACACTCGTGGTTGGATGGAAGGGTGGCTGGCTGGAGGGTGCTGGCAGAGGCTGCACATCAACTTGTTCACTGATGGAGAGGAGAAGGGACTCAGGATGATGTATCAGGATTCTCTGACATCTACAAAAGAACAAATGTTGGGATTGCATGTGCTGTTGTCAAGACAAGAATCACAGACATGACAAAAAAGACATAAAAGACCATGTCACTTACCACAAGTTGACTTGTGCTGCTGATAACACAGAAAGGTCCTGTTGAATCAACAACACTTACCCCTCGTGTGAGACAACACACCAGCTGAATTGCAACAAGTGCAGGTGAGCAAAAAATTCATGCATTTTCAGACACTAACAATCTACAATTTCTCATTGATCCTAATACCTCAGCCTTCAATCTCTTGCACTCACCAGCAGT
This sequence comes from Scarus forsteni, assembly GCA_036419115.1. Classification (NCBI taxonomy): domain Eukaryota; kingdom Metazoa; phylum Chordata; class Actinopteri; order Labriformes; family Labridae; genus Scarus; species Scarus forsteni. The sequence continues at coordinate 37,368,868 of JAZDUH010000359.1, forward strand.
GAACCCTGGGCCTCCAAAATGTGCTCAGTCAAACCCTCCACTGACAGCCACTCCTCATATATCTCAGCTCACTCGCCACCTCAAGGGAAAAACTCTTCTTCCTGCCCAAGGATTTGGACAACACTCGTGGTTGGATGGAAGGGTGGCTGGCTGGAGGGTGCTGGCAGAGGCTGCACATCAACTTGTTCACTGATGGAGAGGAGAAGGGACTCAGGATGATGTATCAGGATTCTCTGACATCTACAAAAGAACAAATGTTGGGATTGCATGTGCTGTTGTCAAGACAAGAATCACAGACATGACAAAAAAGACATAAAAGACCATGTCACTTACCACAAGTTGACTTGTGCTGCTGATAACACAGAAAGGTCCTGTTGAATCAACAACACTTTCCCCTCGTGTGAGACAACACACCAGGTGATTTGCAACAACGTCAGATGAAAAACATTCATGCATTTTCCTACATTCACAATCTAGAATTGGTCATTGATCCTAATACCTCAGCCTTCAATCTCTTGCACTCACCAGCAGTGAACCCTGGGCCTCCAAAATTTGCTCAGTCAAACCCTCCACTGACAGCCACTCCTCATATATCTCAGCTCACTCGCCTCCTTATGCAAAAAACTCTTCTTCTTCTGGCCCAAGGATTTGGACAACACTCGTGGTTGGATGGAAGGGTGGCTGGCTGGAGGGTGCTGGCAGAGGCTGCACATCAACTTGTTCACTGATGGAGAGGAGAAGAGACTCAGGATGATGTATCAGGATTCTCTGACATCTACAAAAGAACAAATGTTGGGATTGCATGTGCTGTTGTCAAGACAAGAATCACAGACATGACAAAAAAGACATAAAAGACCATGACACTTACCACAAGTTGACTTGTGCTGCTGATAACACAGAAAGGTCCTGTTGAATCAACAACACTTACCCCTCGTGTGAGACAACACACCAGCTGAAATGCAACAAGTTCAGATGACAAACATTCATGCATTTTCCTACATTCACAATCTCCAATTTCTCATTGATCCTAATACCTCAGCCTTCAATCTCTTGCACTCACCAGCAGTGAACCCTGGGCCTCCAAAATTTGCTCAGTCAAACCCTCCACTGACAGCCACTCCTCATATATCTCAGCTCACTCGCCTCCTCATGGGAAAAACTCTTCTTCTTCAAGGATTTGGATAACAATCTTGGTTGGATGGATGGAAGGGTGGCTGGCTGGAGGGTGCTGGCAGAGGCTGCACATCAACTTGTTCACTGATGGAGAGGAGAAGGAACTCAGGATAATGAATCAGGATTCTCTGACATCTACAAAAGAACAAAAGTTGGGATTGCATGTGCTGTTGTCAAGACAAGAATCACAAACATGACAAAAAAGACATAAAAGACCATGTCACTTACCACAAGTTGACTTGTGCTGCTGATAACACAGAAAGGTCCTGTTGAATCAACAACACTTTCCCCTCGTGTGAGATAACACACCAGTTGAATTGCAACAACTTCAGATGAAAAACATTCATGCACTTTACAACATTCACAACCTCCAATTTCTCATTGATTCTAATACCTCAGCCTTCAATCTCTTGCACTCACCAGCAGTGAACCCTGGGCCTCCAAAATGTGCTCAGTCAAACCCTCCACTGACAGCCACTCCTCATATATCTCAGCTAACTCGCCTCCTCATGCAAAAAACTCTTCTTCTTCTGGCCCAAGGATTTGGAAAACATTGGCAGTTGGATGTTGGTGTGGCTGGCTGGAGGGTGCTGGCAGAGGCTGCACATCAACTTGTTCACTGATGGAGAGGAGAAGGGACTCAGGATAACTTATCAGGATTCTCTGACATCTACAAAAGAACAAATGTTGTGATTGCATGTGCTGTTGTCAAGACAAGAATCACAGACATGACAAAAAAGACATAAAAGACCATGTTACCACAAGTTGAGTTGTGCTCCTGATAACACAGAAAGGTCCTGTTGAATCAACAACACTTACCCCTCGTGTGAGACAACACACCAGCTGAATTGCAACAAGTTCAGATGACAAACATTCATGCATTTTCCTACATTCACAATCTCCAATTTCTCATTGATCCTAATACATCAGCCTTCAATCTCTTGCACTCACCAGCAGTGAACCCTGGGCCTCCAAAATGTGCTCAGTCAAACCCTCCACTGACAGCCACTCCTCATATATCTCAGCTCACTTGCCTCCTCAAAGGAAAAACTCTTCTTCTTCTGGCCCAAGGATTTGGATAACAATCTTGGTTGGATGGATGGAAGGCTGGTTGGCTGGAGGGTGCTGGCAGAGGCTGCAGATAAAAGTGTTCACTGATGGAGAGGAGAAGGGACTCAGGATAACTTATCAGGATTCTCTGAAATCTACAAAAGAACAAATGTTGTGATTGCATTTGCTGTTGTCAAGACAAGAATCACAAACATGAAAAAAGACATAAAAGACCATGTCACTTAACACAAGTTGACTTGTGCTGCTGATAACACAGAAAAGTCCTGTTGAATCAAATACACATTCCCCTAGTGTGTGACAACACACCAGCTGAATTGCAACAAGTTCAGATGACAAACATTCATGCATTTTCCTACATTCACAATCTCCAATTTCTCATTGATCCTAATACCTCAGCCTTCAATGTCTTGCACTCACCAGCAGTGAACCCTGGGCCTCCAAAGTTTGCTCAGTCAAACCCTCCACTGACAGCCACTCCTCATATGTCTCAGCTCACTCGCCTACTCATGGGAAAAACTCTTCTTCTTCCGGCCCAAGGATTTGGACAACATTCTTGGTTGGATCGAAGGGTGGCTGGCTGGAGGGTGCTGGCAGAGGCTGCAGATAAACTTGTTCACTGATGGAGAGGAGAAGGGACTCAGGATGATGCATCAGGATTCTCTGACATCTACAAAAGAACAAATGTCATGATTGCATGTGCTGTTGTCAAGACAAGAATCACAGACATGACAAAAAAGACATAAAAGACCATATCACTTACCACAAGTTGACTTGTGCTGCTAATAACACAGAAAGGTCCTGTTGAATCAACAACACTTTCCCCTCGTGTGAGACAACACACCAGCTGAATTGCAACAAGTTCAGATGACAAACATTCATGCATTTCCTTACATTCACAATCCCCAATATCTCATTGATCCTAATACTTCAGCCTTCAATCTCTTGCACTCACCAGCAGTGAACCCTGGGCCTCCAAAATGTGCTCAGTCAAACCCTCCACTGACAGCCACTCCTCATATATCTCAGCTCACTCGCCTCCTCATGCAAAAAACTCTTCTTCTTCAGGCCCAAGGATTTGGAAAACATCAGCAGTTGGATGTTGGTGTGGCTGGCTGGAGGGTGCTGGCAGAGGCTGCACATCAACTTGTTCACTGATGGAGAGGAGAAGGGACTCAGGATAACTTATCAGGATTCTCTGACATCTAGGAAAAAAACAAATGTCGTGATTGCATGTGCTGTTGTCAAGACTAGAATCACAAACATTACAAAAGACATAAAAGACCATGTCACTTACCACAAGTTGACTTGTGCTGCTGATAACACAGAAAGGTCCTGTGCAATCAACAACACTTACCCCTCGTGTGAGACAACACACCAGCTGAATTGCAACAAGTTCAGGTGAGCAAAAAATTCATGCATTTTGAGACACAAACAATCTACAATTTCTCATTGATCCTAATACCTCAGCCTTCAATCTCTTGCACTCACCAGCAGTGAACCCTGGGCCTCCAAAATGTGCTCAGTCAAACCCTCCACTGACAGCCACTCCTCATACATCTCAGCTCACTCGCCTCCTCATGGGAAAAGCTCTTCTTCTTCTGGCCCAAGGATTTGGACAACATTCTTGGTTGGATGGATGGAAGGGTGGCTGGCTGGAGGGTGCTGGCAGAGGCTGCACATCAACTAGTTCACTGATGGAGAGGAGAAGAGACTCAGGATGATGCATCAGGATTCTCTGACATCTACGAAAAAAAAAACAAATGTCATGATTGCATGTGCTGTTGTCAAGACAAGAATCACAGACATGACAAAAAAGACATAAAAGACCATGTCACTTACCACAAGTTGACTTGTGCTGCTAATAACACAGAAAAGTCCTGTTGAATCAACAACACTTTCCCCTCGTGTGAGACAACACACCAGCTGAATTGCAACAAGTACAGATGACAAACATTCATGCAATTTCCTACATTCACAAACTCCAATTTCTCATTGATCCTAATACCTCAGCCTTCAATCTCTTGCACTCACCAGCAGTGAACCCTGGGCCTCCAAAATGTGCTCAGTCAAACCCTCCACTGACAGCCACTCCTCATACATCTCAGCTCACTCGCCTCCTCATGGGAAAAGCTCTTCTTCTTCTGGCCCAAGGATTTGGACAACATTCTTGGTTGGTTGGAAGTTGGTGTGGCTGGCTGGAGGGTGCTGGCAGAGGCTGCAGATCAACTGGTTCACTGATGGAGAGGAGAAGGGACTCAGGATGATGTATCAGGATTCTCTAACATCTACAAAAGAACAAAAGTTGTGATTGCATGTGCTGATGTCAAGACAAGAATCACAGACATGACAAAAAAGTCATAAAAGACCATGTCACTTACCACAAGTTGACTTGTGCTGCTGATAACACAGAAAGGTCCTGTTGAATCAACAACACTTACCCCTCGTGTGAGACAACACACCAGCTGAATTGCAACAAGTTCAGATGACAAACATTCATGCATTTTCAGACACTAACAATCTACAATTTCTCATTGATCCTAATACCTCAGCCTTCAATCTCTTGCACTCACCAGCAGTGAACCCTGGGCCTCCAAAATTTGCTCAGTCAAACCCTCCACTGACAGCCACTCCTCATATATCTCAGCTCACTCGCCACCTCAAGGGAAAAACTCTTCTTCCTGCCCAAGGATTTGGACAACACTCGTGGTTGGATGGAAGGGTGGCTGGCTGGAGGGTGCTGGCAGAGGCTGCACATCAACTGATTCACTGATGGAGAGGAGAAGGGACTCAGGATGATGTATCAGGATTCTCTGACATCTACAAAAGAACAAAAGTTGTGATTGCATGTGCTGTTGTCAAGACAAGAATAACAAACATGAAAAAAAGACATAAAAGACCATGTCACTTACCACAAGTTGACTTGTGCTGCTGATAACACAGAAAGGTCCTGTGCAATCAACAACACTTCCCCCTCGTGTGAGAAAACACACCAGCTGAAATGCAACAAGTTCAGATGACAAACATTCATGCATTTTACAACATTCACAATCTACAATTGGTCATTGATCATAATACCTCAGCCTTCAATCTCTTGCACTCACCAACAGTGAACCCTGGGCCTCCAAAATTTGCTCAGTCAAACCCTCCACTGACAGCCACTCCTCATATATCTCAGCTCACTCGCCTCCTTATGCAAAAAACTCTTCTTCTTCTGGCCCAAGGATTTGGACAACACTCGTGGTTGGATGGAAGGGTGGCTGGCTGGAGGGTGCTGGCAGAGGCTGCAGATCAACTTGTTCACTGATGGAGAGGAGAGGGGACTCAGGATGATGTATCAGGATTCTCTGACATCTACAAAAGAACAAATGTTGGGATTGCATGTGCTGTTGTCAAGACAAGAATCACAGACATGACAAAAAAGACATAAAAGACCATGTCACTTACCACAAGTTGACTTGTGCTGCTAATAACACAGAAAAGTCCTGTTGAATCAACAACACTTTCCCCTCGTGTGAGACAACACACCAGCTGAATTGCAACAAGTTCACGTGAGCAAAAAATTCATGCATTTTCAGACACTAACAAGCTCCAATTTCTCATTGATCCTAATACCTCAGCCTTCAATCTTTTGCACTCACCAGCAGTGAACCCTGGGCCTCCAAAATTTGCTCAGTCAAACCCTCCACTGACAGCCACTCCTCATATATCTCAGCTCACTCGCCTCCTCATGGGAAAAGCGCTTCTTCTTCTGGCCCAAGGATTTGGACAACATTCTTGGTTGGATGAATGGAAGGGTGGCTGGCTGGAGGGTGCTGGCAGAGGCTGCACATCAACTTGTTCACTGATGGAGAGGAGAAGGGACTCAGGATGACTAATAAGGATTCTTTGAAATCGACAAAAGAACAAATGTTGGGATTGCATGTGCTGTTGTCAAGACTAGAATCACAAACATTACAAAAGACATAAAAGACCATGACATGTACCACAAGTTGACGTGTGCTCCTGATAACACAGAAAGGTCCTGTTGAATCAACAACACTTACCCCTCGTGTGAGACAACACACCAGCTGAATTGCAACAAGTTCAGGTGAGCAAAAAATTCATGCATTTTGAGACACAAACAATCTCCAATTTCTCATTGATCCGAATACCTCAGCCTTCAATCTCTTGCACTCACCAGCAGTGAACCCTGGGCCTCCAAAATTTGCTCAGTCAAACCCTCCACTGACAGCCACTCCTCATATATCTCAGCTCACTCGCCTCCTCATGGGAAAAACTCTTCTTCTTCTGGCACAAGGATTTGGACAACATTCTTGGTTGGATGTTGGGGTGGCTGGCTGGACGGTGCTGGCAAAGGCTGCACATCAACTGGTTCACTGATGGAGAGGAGAGGGGACTCAGGATGATGCATCAGGATTTTCTGACATCTACGAAAAGAACATATGTTGGGATTCCATGTGCTGATGTCAAGACGAGAATCACAGACATAACAAAAAAGACATAAAAGACCATGTCACTTACCACAAGTTGACATGTGCTGCTGATAACACAGAAAGGTCCTGTTGAATCAACAACACTTTCCCATCGTGTGAGACAACACACCAGCTGAATTGCAACAAGTTCAGATGACAAACATTCATGCATTTCCCTACATTCACAATCTCCAATATCTCATTGATCCTAATACTTCAGCCTTCAATCTCTTGCACTCACCAGCAGTGAACCCTGGGCCTCCAAAATGTGCTCAGTCAAACCCTTCACTGACAGCCACTCCTCATATATCTCAGCTCACTCGCCTCCTCATGCAAAAAACTCTTCTTCTTCAGGCCCAAGGATTTGGAAAACATCAGCAGTTGGATGTTGGTGTGGCTGGCTGGAGGGTGCTGGCAGAGGCTGCAGATCAACTTGTTCACTGATGGAGAGGAGAGGGGACTCGTGATGATGTATCAGGATTCTCTTACATCTACAAAAGAACAAATGTTGGGATTGCATGTGCTGTTGTCAAGACAAGAATCACAGACATGACAAAAAAGACATAAAAGACCATGTCACTTACCACAAGTTGACTTGTGCTGCTGATAACACAGAAAGGTCCTGTGCAATCAACAACACTTACCCCTCGTGTGAGACAACACACCAGCTGAAATGCAACAAGTTCAGATGACAAACATTCATGCATTTTACAACATTCACAATCTACAATTGGTCATTGATCCTAATACCTCAGCCTTCAATCTCTTGCACTCACCAGCAGTGAACCCTGGGCCTCCAAAATTTGCTCAGTCAAACCCTCCACTGACAGCCACTCCTGATATATCTCAGCTCACTCGCCACCTCAAGGGAAAAACTCTTCTTCCTGACCAAGGATTTGGACAACACTCGTGGTTGGATGGAAGGGTGGCTGGCTGGAGGGTGCTGGCAGAGGCTGCACATCAACTTGTTCACTGATGGAGAGGAGAAGAGACTCAGGATGATGCATCAGGATTCTCTGACATCTACAAAAGAACAAATGTTGGGATTGCATGTGCTTTTGTCAAGACAAGAATCACAGACATGACAAAAAAGACATAAAAGACCATGTCACTTACCACAAGTTGACTTGTGCTGCTGATAACACAGAAAGGTCCTGTGCAATCAACAACACTTACCCCTCGTGTGAGACAACACACCAGTTGAATTGCAACAACTTCAGATGAAAAACATTCATGCACTTTACAACATTCACAATCTACAATTGGTCATTGATCCTAATACCTCAGCCTTCAATCTCTTGCGCTCACCAGCAGTGAACTCTGGGCCTCCAAAATGTGCTCAGTCAAACCCTCCACTGACAGCCACTCCTCATATATCTCAGCTCACTCGCCTCCTCATGGGAAAAACACTTCTTATTCTGGCCCAAGGATTTGGACAACATTCTTGGTTGGATGGAAGGGTGGCTGGCTGGAGGGTGCTGGCAGAGGCTGCACATCAACTTGTTCACTGATGGAGAGGAGAAGGGACTCAGGATGATGTATAAGGATTCTCTTACATCTACAAAAGAACAAAAGTTGGGATTGCATGTGCTGTTGTCAAGACAAGAATCACAAACATGAAAAAAGACATAAAAGTGTCACTTACCACAAGTTGACTTGTGCTGCTGATAACACAGAAAGGTCCTGTTGAATCAACAACACTTACCCCTCGTGTGAGACAACACACCAGCTGAATTGCAACAAGTTCAGATGACAAACATTCATGCATTTTCCTACATTCACAATCTCCAATTTCTTATTGATCCTAATACATCAGTCTTCAATCTCTTGCACTCACCAGCAGTGAACCCTGGGCCTCCAAAATGTGCTCAGTCAAACCCTCCACTGACAGCCACTCCTCATATATCTCAGCTCACTTGCCTCCTCAAAGGAAAAACTCTTCTTCTTCTGGCCCAAGGATTTGGATAACAATCTTGGTTCGATGGATGGAAGGCTGGTTGGCTGGAGGGTGCTGGCAGAGGCTGCAGATAAAAGTGTTCACTGATGGAGAGGAGAAGGGACTCAGGATAACTTATCAGGATTCTCTGAAATCTACAAAAGAACAAATGTTGTGATTGCATTTGCTGTTGTCAAGACAAGAATCACAAACATGAAAAAAGACATAAAAGACCATGTCACTTACCACAAGTTGACTTGTGCTGCTGATAACACAGAAAAGTCCTGTTGAATCAAATACACATTCCCCTAGTGTGTGACAACACACCAGCTGAATTGCAACAAGTTCAGATGACAAACATTCATGCATTTCCTTACATTCACAATCCCCAATATCTCATTGATCCTAATACTTCAGCCTTCAATCTCTTGCACTCACCAGCAGTGAACCCTGGGCCTCCAAAATGTGCTCAGTCAAACCCTCCACTGACAGCCACTCCTCATATATCTCAGCTCACTCGCCTCCTCATGGGAAAAACTCTTCTTCCTGCCCAAGGATTTGGATAACAATCTTGGTTGGATGGATGGAAGGGTGGCTGGCTGGAGGGTGCTGGCAGAGGCTGCACATCAACTTGTTCACTGATGGAGAGGAGAAGGGACTCAGGATGATGTATCAGGATTCTCTGACATCTACAAAAGAACAAATGTCGTGATTGCATGTGCTGTTGTCAAGACAAGAATCACATACATTAAAAAAGACATAAAAGACCATGTCACTTACCACAAGTTGACTTGTGCTGCTGATAACACAGAAAAGTCCTGTGCAATCAACAACACTTCCCCCTCGTGTGAGAAAACACACCAGCTGAAATGCAACAAGTTCAGATGACAAACATTCATGCATTTTCCTACATTCACAATCTACAATTTCTCATTGATCCTAATACCTCAGCCTTCAATCTCTTGCACTCACCAGCAGTGAACCCTGGGCCTCCAAAATTTGCTCAGTCAAACCCTCCACTGACAGCCACTCCTCATATATCTCAGCTCACTCGCCTCCTCATGGGAAAAAACTCTTCTTCTTCTGGCCCAAGGATTTGGATAACAATCTTGGTTGGATGGATGGAAGGGTGGCTGGCTGGAGGGTGCTGGCAGAGGCTGCAGATCAACGTGTTCACTGATGGAGAGGAGAAGGGACTCAGGATAATGAATCAGGATTCTCTGACATCTACAAAAGAACATATGTTGTGAATGCATGTGCTGGTGTCAAGACTAGAATCACAAACGTGACAAAAAAGACATAAAAGACCATGTCACTTACCACAATTTGACTTGTGCTCCTGATAACACAGAAAGGTCCTGTTGAATCAACAACACTTTCCCCTCGTGTGAGATAACACACCAACTGAATTGCAACAAGTTCAGGTGAGCAAAAAATTCATGCATTTCCCTACATTCACAATCTCCAATTTATCATTGATCCTAATACCTCAGCCTTCAATCTCTTGCACTCACCAGCAGTGAACCCTGGGCCTCCAAAATGTGCTCAGTCAAACCCTCCACTGACAGCCACTCCTCATATATCTCAGCTCACTCGCCTCCTCATGCAAAAAACTCTTCTTCTTCAGGCCCAAGGATTTGGACAACATCTTGGTTGGATGGATGGTGTGGCTGGCTGGAGGGTGCTGGCAGAGGCTGCACATCAACTTGTTCACTGATGGAGAGGAGAAGGGACTCAGGATGATGTATCAGGATTCTCTGACATCTACAAAAGAACAAATGTTGGGATTGCATGTGCTGTTGTCAAGACAAGAATCACAGACATGACAAAAAAGACATAAAAGACCATGTCACTTACCACAAGTTGACTTGTGCTGCTAATAACACAGAAAAGTCCTGTTGAATCAACAACACTTGCCCCTCGTGTGAGACAACACACCAGCTGAATTGCAACAAGTTCAGATGACAAACATTCATGCAATTTCCTACATTCACAATCTCCAATTTCTCATTGATCCTAATACCTCAGCCTTCAATCTCTTGCACTCACCAGCAGTGAACCCTGGGCCTCCAAAATTTGCTCAGTCAAACCCTCCACTGACAGCCACTCCTAATATATCTCAGCTCACTCGCCTCCTCATGGGAAAAACTCTTCTTCTGCTCGTTCAAGGATTTGGACAACATTCTTGGTTGGATGGATGGAAAGGTGGCTGGCTGGAGGGTGCTGGCAGAGGCTGCACATCAACTTGTTCACTGAAGGAGAGGAGAAGGGACTCAGGATGATGTATCAGGATGTTCTGACATATATGAAAAGAACAAGTGTTGTGATTGCATGTGCTGATGTCAAGAGGAGAATAACAGACATGACAAAAAAGACATAAAAGACCATGTCACTTACCACAAGTTGACTTGTGCTGCTGATAACACAGAAAGGTCCTGTTGAATCAACAACACTTACCCCTCGTGTGAGACAACACACCAGCTGAATTGCAACAAGTTCAGGTGAGCAAAAAATTCATGCATTTTCAGACACTAACAATCTACAATTTCTCATTGATCCTAATACCTCAGCCTTCAATCTCTTCCACTCACCAGCAGTGAACCCTGGGCCTCGAAAATGTGCTCAGTCAAACCCTCCACTGACAGCCACTCCTCATATATCTCAGCTCACTCGCCTCCTCATGGAAAAAACTCTTCGTCTTCAGGCCCAAGGATTTGGAAAACAATCTTGGTTGGATGGATGGAAGGGTGGCTGGCTGGAGGGTGCTGGCAGAGGCTGCAGATCAACTGGTTCACTGATGGAGAGGAGAAGGGACTCAGGATGATGTATCAGGATTCTCTTACATCTACAAAAGAACAAATGTTGGGATTGCATGTGCTGTTGTCAAGACAAGAATCACAGACATGACAAAAAAGACATAAAAGACCATGTCACTTACCACAAGTTGACTTGTGCTGCTGATAACACAGAAAGGTCCTGTGCAATCAACAACACTTACCCCTCGTGTGAGACAACACACCAGCTGAATTGCAACAAGTTCAGATAACAAAAATTCATGCAATTTCCTACATTCACAATCTACAATTTCTCATTGATCCTAATACCTCAGCCTTCAATCTCTTGCACTCACCAGCAGTGAACCCTGGGCCTCCAAAATAAGCTCAGTCAAACCCTCCACTGACAGCCACTCCTCATATATCTCAGCTCACTCGCCTCCTCATGGGAAAAACTCTTCTTCCTGCCCAAGGATTTGGACAACATTCTTGGTTGGATGGATGGAAGGGTGGCTGGCTGGAGGGTGCTGCCAGAGGCTGCAGATCAACTGGTTCACTGATGGAGAGGAGAAGGGACTCAGGATGATGCATCAGGATTTTCTGACATCTACGAAAAAAACATATGTTGGGATTGCATGTGCTGATGTCAAGACTAGAATCACAGACATGACAAAAAAGACATAAAAGACCATGTCACTTACCACAAGTTGACTTGTGCTGCTGATAACACAGAAAGGTCCTGTTGAATCAACAACACTTTCCCCTCGTGTGAGACAACACACCAGCTGAATTGCAACAAGTTCAGATGACAAACATTCATGCATTTCTCTACATTCACAATCTCCAATATCTCATTGATCCTAATACTTCAGCCTTCAATCTCTTGCACTCACCAGCAGTGAACCCTGGGCCTCCAAAATTTGCTCAGTCAAACCCTCCACTGACAGCCACTCCTCATATATCTCAGCTCACTCGCCTCCTCATGGGAAAAACTCTTCTTCCTGCCCAAGGATTTGGACAACATTCTTGGTTGGATGGATGGAAGGGTGGCTGGCTGGAGGGTGCTGGCAGAGCCTGCAGATCAACTGGTTCACTGATGGAGAGGAGAAGGGACTCAGGATGATGTATCAGGATTCTCTTACATCTACAAAAGAACAAATGTTGGGATTGCATGTGCTGTTGTCAAGACAAGAATCACAGACATGACAAAAAAGACATAAAAGAACATGTCACTTACCACAAGTTGACTTGTGCTGCTGATAACACAGAAAGGTCCTGTGCAATCAACAACACTTACCCCTCGTGTGAGACAACACACCAGCTGAATTGCAACAAGTTCAGATAACAAAAATTCATGCAATTTCCTACATTCACAATCTACAATTTCTCATTGATCCTAATACCTCAGCCTTCAATCTCTTGCACTCACCAGCAGTGAACCCTGGGCCTCCAAAATAAGCTCAGTCAAACCCTCCACTGACAGCCACTCCTCATATATCTCAGCTCACTCGCCTCCTCATGGGAAAAACTCTTCTTCCTGCCCAAGGATTTGGACAACATTCTTGGTTGGATGGATGGAAGGGTGGCTGGCTGGAGGGTGCTGCCAGAGGCTGCAGATCAACTGGTTCACTGATGGAGAGGAGAAGGGACTCAGGATGATGCATCAGGATTCTCTGACATCTACGAAAAAAAAAACAAATGTCATGATTGCATGTGCTGTTGTCAAGACAAGAATCACAAACATTACAAAAGACATAAAAGACCATGACATGTACCACACGTTGACTTGTGCTCCTGATAACACAGAAAGGTCCTGTTGAATCAACAACACTTTCACCTCATGTGAGATAACACACCAGCTGAATTGCAACAAGTTCAGATGACAAACATTCATGCATTTTCAGACACTAACAATCTACAATTGGTCATGATTCTAATACCTCAGCCTTCAATCTCTTGCACCCACCAGCAGTGAACCCTGGGCCTCCAAAATGTGCTCAGTCAAACCCTCCACTGACAGCCACTCCTCATATATATCAGCTCACTCGCCTCCTCATGGAAAAAACTCTTCTTCATGCCCAAGGATTTGGACAACAATCGTGGTTGGATGTTGGGGTGGCTGGCTGGAGGGTGCTGGCAGAGGCTGCAGATCAACTTGTTCACTGATGGAGAGGAGAGGGGACTCAGGATGATGTATCAGGATTCTCTGACATCTACAAAAGAACAAATGTTGTGATTGCACGTGCTGTTGTCAAGACTAGAATAACAAACATGAAAAAAAGACATAAAAGACCATGTCACTTACCACAAGTTGACTTGTGCTGCTGATAACACAGAAAGGTCCTGTGCAATCAACAACACTTACCCCTCGTGTGAGACAACACACCAGCTGAATTGTAACAAGTTCAGATGACCAACATTCATGCAATTTCCTACATTCACAATCTCCAATTTCTCATTGATCCTAATACCTCAGCCTTCAATCTCTTGCACTCACCAGCAGTGAACCCTGGGCCTCCAAAATTTGCTCAGTCAAACCCTCCACTGACAGCCACTCCTCATATATCTCAGCTCACTCGCCTCCTCATGGGAAAAGCTCTTCTTCTTCTGGCCCAAGGATTTGGACAACATTCTTGGTTGGATGAATGGAAGGGTGGCTGGCTGGAGGGTGCTGGCAGAGGCTGCAGATCAACTGGTTCACTGATGGAGAGGAGAAGGGACTCAGGATGATGCATCAGGATTCTCTGACATCTACAAAAGAACAAATGTTGTGATTGCATGTGCTGTTGTCAAGACAAGAATCACAAACATGACAAAAAAGACATAAAAGACCATGCCACTTACCACAAGTTGACTTGTGCTGCTGATAACACAGAAAGGTCCTGTTGAATCAACAACACTTTCACCTCATGTGAGATAACACACCAGCTGAATTGCAACGAGTTCAGATGACAAACATTCATGCATTTTCAGACACTAACAATGTACAATTGGTCATGATTCTAATACCTCAGCCTTCAATCTCTTGCACCCACCAGCAGTGAACCCTGGGCCTCCAAAATGTGCTCAGTCAAACCCTCCACTGACAGCCACTCCTCATATATCTCAGCTCACTCGCCTCCTCATGGAAAAAACTCTTCTTCATGCCCAAGGATTTGGACAACATTCTTGGTTGGATGGATGGAAGGGTGGCTGGCTGGAGGGTGCTGGTAGAGGCTGCACATCAACTTGTTCACTGATGGAGAGGAGAAGAGACTCAGGATGATGTATCAGGATTCTCTGACATCTACAAAAGAACAAATGTTGGGATTGCATGTGCTGTTGTCAAGACAAGAATCACAAACATGAAAAAAGACATAAAAGACCATGTCACTTACCACAAGTTGACTTGTGCTGCTGATAACACAGAAAAGTCCTGTTGAATCAAATACACATTCCCCTGGTGTGTGACAACACACCAGCTGAATTGCAACAAGTTCAGATGACAAACATTCATGCATTTTCCTACATTCACAATCTCCAATTGGTCATTGATCCTAATACCTCAGCCTTCAATCTCTTGCACTCACCAGCAGTGAACCCTGGGCCTCCAAAATGTGCTCAGTCAAACCCTCCACTGACAGCCACTCCTCATATATCTCAGCTCACTCGCCTCCTCATGCAAAAAACTCTTCTTCTTCAGGCCCAAGGATTTGGAAAACATCAGTAGTTGGATGTTGGTGTGGCTGGCTGGAGGGTGCTGGCAGAGGCTGCAGATCAACTTGTTCACTGATGGAGAGGAGAGGGGACTCGTGATGATGTATCAGGATTCTCTTACATCTACAAAAGAACAAATGTTGGGATTGCATGTGCTGTTGTCAAGACTAGAATCACAGACATGACAAAAAAGACATAAAAGACCATGTCTTGTACCACAAGTTGACTTGTGCTGCTAATAACACAGAAAAGTCCTGTTGAATCAACAACAATTTCCCCTCGTGTGAGACAACACACCAGCTGAAATGCAACAAGTTCAGATGACAAACATTCATGCAATTTCCTACATTCACAATCTCCAATATCTCATTGATCCTAATACCTCAGTCTTCAATCTCTTGCACTCACCAGCAGTGAACCCTGGGCCTCCAAAATGTGCTCAGTCAAACCCTCCACTGACAGCCACTCCTCATATATCTCAGCTCACTCGCCTCCTCATGGGAAAAACTTTTCTTCTTCTGGCCCAAGGATTTGGACAACATCCTTGGTTGGATGGATGGAAGGGTGGCTGGCTGGAGGGTGCTGGCAGAGGCTGCACATCAACTTGTTCACTGATGGAGAGGAGAAGGGACTCAGGATGATGTATCAGGATTCTCTTACATCTACAAAAGAACAAAAGTTGGGATTGCATGTGCTGTTGTCAAGACAAGAATCACAAACATGAAAAAAGACATAAAAGACCATGTCACTTACCACAAGTTGACTCGTGCTGCTGATAACACAGAAAGGTCCTGTTGAATCAACAACACTTACCCCTCGTGTGAGACAACACACCAGCTGAATTGCAACAAGTTCAGATGACAAACATTCATGCATTTCCCTACATTCACAATCTCCAATTTCTCATTGATCCTAATACCTCAGCCTTCAATCTCTTGCACTCACCAGCAGTGAACCCTGGGCCTCCAAAATGTGCTCAGTCAAACCCTCCACTGACAGCCACTCCTCATAGACTGCATCTCTGCTCTCTAACATTTGTCTGTAGGAATGTTCAATGGAAATGGGAAAATTTAGAAATCTAGAGGACCACATCATTGATTTTTAAATGAACTTAAGGGACACACTGAATTAGAACCAGGGCACTGTGTCCCCCCAGCTGCACCTTCATTACTATAACTGCACATTAATGATAATAATAATATTTTATTTTGAAGCACCTTTCAAGACACTCAAGGACACTGTACAGGATAAAAACAACAACAACGATAATCTTAATAAAACAAGAAAAGGCAACTCGAAAATTAGGTAAAAGCTTTTATCGAGTTTCAATAGTCTGAGCAAAAAACAAAAAAAATAGTTTAAATCTAAAATAAAATGCATACTTTATGCTCAATGTTGGTAGCATCAAAACAGGCGGTTCTTAAAACTTTACGCATTTTACCAAAGTTACCATTTAAGTTTCCTCAACACCCTTCAGTGACTGTCAACAAAAGAACAGAGTATTACAACCAAGTGTTGGATAAAACAACACTCATGACCTTCAAGATATGTACAGATTATTTACTATTTTAGTTAAAGCTACTCCATAAATACTTTATTCGCCTTACATGAGCACCTTTGTGCTCATTATAAGCATCAAAATGTTTTTATGGCATCCATTTATTTTCTGATAAGCACTCATGACTATAATCTTCAACCTGGTGAAGGTTTTTAAAAAAATCTCATGGGCTGAAATATTAAGCTCAGCTCAGCATATTATAACAATTAGACAAAACAGTGAACAACTATTTTACTGAACATTAAACATGCATCTGTTTTTCAAACAACTTTCATACACTGTTGCAATAATCTATTTCCATGAAGATTATTTTGTAAATACAAAACACTACATATTTCCCATCTTAAATATAGACCAAAATTACATTCAAAGTGGCTCTTTTCTCAGTTTCTTTCAAGTCTTTAAATGTTGTCTGTCTTAAGGTGGTGAGCAGTCACTTGAGTTACACTGCAACAAGCCAAAACACACTTACACTCATTTGAAATGACACACAGATGACTTTCTGCTGCAGAAAACCATCCAAAATGATAGTTTTAGGACTGTATTTAGCCCAATAAGAGATTCATTGATTAAAAATACTAATGAGGATGAAGGTGCAGAAATATCCCAATATAGGTCTAGCTTAAAACTGGTCGGTTAGCTGTTTGGGGTCAGATGGTCGTTTCTAGCTTGTTTCCATTTACTTCCAATACTCTCACAATATTCAGGTAAAACTTGATGAATAAACCCTAAAAGTGTCATTTCAGGACATTTTATTAAGTTTGTTGTCATGTTGGTTTTTACAGCCGAGTGCCTCTGACTCTTGCCGAAAACATCTGGTGTTAAATATAATCATATTCTTACTTCTCGAGTAAAGATCCACTTTCTTCATTCTTCTGATGTTCGGTCAATGAACTATGGCTGCAGAAACTTCTTCAAACTCGGGTATCCTGACAGAAAACTGACTTTGAAACCGTCTGAAATGTCTTCGCGGACTCAATGTGAGGGTTTGGCTGGATGTTATTCCTCAAATCAATTTAATATTGATATAGCAACCAACATCGAACGTCAATCACGTTCTGACGTCTCTGACGTCATCGCGTATAAACGTTGCTGGCTCCACCTATGTTATTCATTGACAGCCTGATTATAACAGTTTCTTTTACACATTAAAATTTTAGCTCCGCGTTTTCTTTCCCATGTTTTTCTTTTTATTCCCAGAAAAAACAACAAACAGTATGTGTAGAATTCCTGGCTCAATTTTTCCAAACTCATTTTAACACCTCGAAAACCTATGAAAGGGAAACATTTTTCGTACAATTTTTGCTGTGTTACAATAAAGCTGCATGAATATTCTGAATTATTCAACATTTTTGCCTTTAACCCTTGCAGCTCCAGGCCACGTTTGCTATTTTTAGTCCACCTGAATATCCACTGTAATAATGCATGTCAATTCTCAATCGTTCAAACAGGACATTTTATATAAAGTCATTAACAAGCTGGACCATCGGTTTTTAGTGTGTAATGATGTGAGATTGGCGTTTTAAACATTGTATGACCACAGAGACAAAACAAAAATCAAAATGAATTTCAAATCTTAAACAAAGGAATGTAACGTAATAGCTATGAACATATTTGCAACCATCTAAACTTGATCTCGTAATGTTGACTTTTCATTCAATAATCATGACATCATATCCCTTACATTTAAGTTTCAATGTCATTATTTTGACTATTTTTTAACTATTGAGTTTTTTTCTCATATTCATGACTTTGTATCTCACAATTTCAACTTTTTATCAAAAAAGTCTGAAAGAATATTTTAGTTTTACATTTGAATCTTGTAATCTTCAATTTTATTTCAACAATTTAAATTTGCTCTCTCTTTATTTTGACTTTGTATTTTAAGAGCTAATCTTGGAATCTAGGTTTTTTTTTTCATCAGCACTTACATACGTTCCTATTTTTGGTGGTGGTAATGGACTTCCACAGTGATGCAAACACAAGATTTTAAAGACACAAGATTAAAAAAAACATCTTTTTAGTTTTTATTTATTGACAAATAGATATTATAGATATTATGAAACCCATATGCACATCATGATAGATGGTTGAAGCAGCTTTGAACAGAATCAAGGCTGGTCAGAGATTTTATTTAAAAAGTCCAATTAAATACCAATAATGAATGAAATTGAGCTTATATCTAAATTAAAATTAAAATAAATTAAATTGCATACTTTTTGCTCCATGTTACGATCATTAATATAGGCTGCTCTAAACGCTTTCTGAAGTTGTCCAAAGTTATCATCAGGTTTCCTCAATATTCTACAGTGACTGTCAACAAAAGAGTAAATAACTACAACCAAGTTCCTCTTTTGGAAAAAACAACAATCATGACCTTGAAGACATGAACAGAGTATTCACTATATTATAGTTACTGAATAAATACTTAACTCTATATATGCACCTTTAAGCTCATTGTAAGCGTCAAACTGTTGTCATCTCTTTTTTGGTGAAAAGTACAAAAACTCAACTCCTCATGGGAAAAACTCTTCATCTGGCCCAAGGATTTGGACAACATTCGTGGCTGGCTGGAGGGTGCTGGCAGAGGCTGCAGATCAACTTGTTCACTGATGGAGAGGAGAAGGGACTCAGGATGACTAATCAGGATTCTCTGACATTGACAAAAGAACAAATGTTGTGATTGCATGTGCTGTTGTCAAGACTAGAATCATATACACAAATGAAAACAAAAAGACATAAAAGACCATGTCAGTACCCAAAATTGACTTGTGCTGCTGATAACACAGAAAGGTCCTGTTGAATCAACAACACACCAGCTGAATAGATAGATAGATGGTTGAAGCAGCTATTAACAGAATCAAGGCCGGACAGAGCATCTTTTCATGTTCATTTGTCTGAGCAAAATACCAATAATAAATGAAATTTTAGTTTATATCTAAATTAAAATGCAAACATGTACAAACTACATAACAGTGATGAGGGTGTTGTGATTTTAAATCTTTTTTTGAAAAGAAATTCTCTTTGACAATAAAATTTGTGAGGATTCACCTTCCTCTCCAGTTTCCTCTGCTCCTTCCCCCCCTCCCCTTCGGCTCTCCTCTCTCCTGGCTGCTGCAGCAGGGGCATGGCCTGGAGCAGACCTGCGGTGGATCCTCACCTGTTTCCTGTTGTCCAGATCACCTTCCCTATTTAAAGCTGGGAGCTTCACCTGCTGGTCGCCGGCTGGTTGCACTTATTTTGTGGTTCGTCTCAACCTCAAGTTCTCTCAGTGCTGGCCTTCAGCTCTCTGTCTCCGCTATTCGGAGCTCATTTTGCCTTTTGATGGTTTTTGTGCCTATGCTCACCTTGCCTGAAGAGTCACCAGCTTTTCCTTGGCCCGATCCCAAAGTCCACACTCACACACTCACTGACTTTGAGGCGCGCTCCCGCAGAGTCCGTGAGAGCTCAGGGCTGTCCCACTGCCAAATCACAAAGTGTGTGAGGGATCTCTCGCTGACTTTTTGAGCCCTTCATGCGCCCTTTCCGTGAGTGGGCATCTCTGCAGACTTAGCCTGAGGGAATTACCCATAGTTCATTTCGTTGTGACGTGTGGGAGCAACCAGCTGTCAACAAACTAACTACAAACTGGCAGTCGCTAAAATATGAAATCCCAGTCACTCCTAAAAAGTTCACAATTGTGTTTGAATAGATTACTTTAGATTAGATAGTACTTTATTAATGCCTTTGAGAAAAACTCAACCAGGGACAAAGATATATTAGAAGAAAAGACAGACCGAAATTAAACTATTAATTAAAATACATAAATATAAATATGAATAAAATAAAAGTATTAAAATAAATAAAATAAAGATATTAAATAAAATTAGATATAGAAATAATGCACTTATGCTCTCTTGACATTAGTGCAATGGGGAGGAGATCATACAATATTCATCAGAGCTCTAATTGTATGTGGTGTACAGTTAATAAGCAAACAATCTACCAATAAACGTATGAGGAAACTACCACTCTTTTTTAAAAATCTAATCTATTGTTCATTTGTTGTACTTGTTTGAATATGAGCTGTTGAGGTAACAAAGCACCTTTGTATCCCATCGAGAGTGTTTGTTTATTATATTTTGCAAAAATAAAAGGAAGTTTATTCTTTAATTAAAAAAGTGATATTAAATCCAACTTTTCAAGATGTCGCTAGGTTTGGAGTCATGAGAGATGCAGCGTTTTGTTACTATGCAATTGAAACTTTTTGGCATTTGTTTTTTTAATGTTTTTATAGCCGGGCATTTTGGTCAGGTGCAGAGCAACTCTTAAATGCACAAACCAGGTCCACAGTTCAACTTAGAGAAAAGGACGTTTTACTTGTGAAAATAGAAACTGTCAGAAGATATATTTTCTTTATTTAGTTATACTATATGGGAAATGTTAAATGTATGTAAGTGTAAATGGACACAAAAATTACCAAACATTAAACAATTAAAAAAGGAAATAGAATATTATTTGAGCTCACTTAAAGAAATGGAAGACAAAAGAACAAACAAAACTCTGAACATTATGGAATCATTCAGTATGATCATTTTTGAGATGCTTCTTGTACTTTTGTATGTATGTGTATGTATGTATACATGTAAATATGTGTATAATGTAAAGTTTGTATATACGCGGTGTTGAAAATCTTTGCATATTGGTGTATGTGTTTCACATAAATAAAAAAAAATGTTAAAAGTAAAAAAAAAAAGGTGGCAGTTTATGTTATCTCTTGCATGATTGCTGTGAATAAAAACAAAGGGCTGTCCCATTCTTGTCTATAGCACTTCAAGCCCTTGCAGCCTCATGCTCTCAATCACTTTCCAGGTGAAGGGGACTTAAGTTAATGAGGGCTCAGGGCATAGGGTTTAGGGAGGAGATTGAGATTCAGCCCTTGTCTTTTAGGTCTCCATGAGCTCCCGCCACCGCCATCACTACCTCTGTATACTCGCCTGCTTTTTAGGGACTGTTTGGAGAAACAATAAAACCTGAGTTTTGATCATCTGCCCCAGTTCAATAATAAAGTAGTGGTTGTGGGGTTAAAGAACTCAAACAAAACTGAAGCCTGTGTGAAAATAAAAGGCGACTTAAAAACAAGTTTTATGTATTAAGAAACAAAAGAAAATTGGACATGATTGGACATGTATTAAATAGCTTAATTGTAATGATGTGGATTATAAATCAAAAATTAAAATTAACTTAGACTAAAGTACTGGTCAAATAGGAATAAGGTAGCTGACAAAAAAACAGTTTATTCAATTATGAAATAAATTATTATGAATATATAATAGTGTTTTCTCCTATAAGCCAGGTAAAGTTTAATGAAAATGTGTGCCTTACTTTTAAATGAAAAAATCGAAAAAAATATTCAAAATTCAGTACTAAGAGTAGTATAGTCATCCGTACTGATCCACATCAACCACAACTTCATAACTTCCATAAAAAACTTTGTCAGAAGTTAGATGTAGTTTCACAGCAGGGCCACTAGGTGGCAGCCATGTGCTTTGAGTCAAGGTGAAGGGTTTCATTTGCTGGTTGAGAGTCGAGTGAGCTGCAGAGAGCAGGTAACAGGAGCTGGAGTAAGAGCTGACCAACACGGTTACCTACCTCCTGAACGGACAGGAAACGTTCTCAGATATGCTGGATGTCGTAGGCTATATATTCTTTCACATCAACAGCAATGATCATTGTTCATGTTGATCTAAACAGTTAAATTAACTAGCCTATATGACTGAGTGATATGTTTTTACAATGACTGACCTGAAGTGTCACTCAGGGCTTCTTTATGTAGAGTATTTTCAGAATGAAGATAATTTTTCCTCTGATGAAGGCGATGGTTTGTTAAGATAAAAATTGATAAACTCAAAAGTAGTCTATTAATCTTTTACCTATTAATACAGATAACTGCTACACGAAACAGCTCCTGAAATCCTAATTTCCCCGACAGAGTTTTCCAAAGAAATTAATAAAGTTCTATCTAATTTCTAATGTAGGCTAATCTTAAACTGTTTAATTCAATGCAATATCATTTAGTATAACTGAATCAAAAATGACCCACAAGTGTCACCAATAACATGTTTCTGGATATGACTTTACCTGCACATTCTTACCAAATTGATGTGGATGAATGTAATTTGAAGTGAAATCTGTGAAGATGAAGGTTTAGGACCTGATTCTTTAACACTAAACCAGAAGTGTTCATAGAGCACAACCCTCTGCCAAGTCATATCTGACATTCCTTGTCAAATTATCAGTGAAAACTGCCCTGTTCTTCAAATGTTAACAAATCCCTCAAAAAAAAACAAAAAAAAAAAAACCTAGATCTGCATCTACATTTTGATCACCACCAAAATACCATCACTACTACTTTGAACCATGACCTCCATCCCTGAAAATGTCATCAAAATCTGTTCTTAACTTTTAGAGTTACCTTGCTCACAGTCAAACAGAAAGAGAAATGCCAGCATATACTTAACTTTGTTTGTGGAGGTAAAACCTTTTTCTTGTCCTCCATTGAGGGGGTTTATGGGTCTGTGACGGAAGAACAAAAAGAGTGCCTGTAAGGAAATAGGAGTCAGTTGATGTCTTGTTTAACACAGTCAAATAGGAAATAGATTTACAGATAATTTAATAGATTCAATATAACAAAATATAACAAATAAAATGAACTAAATAATTTGATTTCATCAGAAAGAAGTAGAGCCCTAAAGATTAAAGTAGTTGCCACTTGAATGCAGTAATTAATAATACAAAATAGACTTTGATGTAATGTGATCAGTAATAATTACTGTGGGGAGCACTATGAGACATGAAATCCTAAATCAGATTTGATCTGCCCCAAATTTGCACAGTTGTCAAAGCCTACATGGTCTACGTCAATCTTAGCAGAACACTGTATTCTGCTTTTAACTGACATTTGACACAGTGTCCTAACTTCATTGGAAATGGGGCATTCCATTGTCCTTGTTTGCCTCACGTTTATGTTGTCCAGCTCTGCTCTGATGTCTTTTCTAACTTGTTGAGAGCTCTCTTTCAAAGTTGCCATTCCCTCTGAGCTGGAGGGGGAACCCCCTGGCCATCCTATTTTCTGAGCTTCAGGGCCTCTCAAATTCAAAGGATTTACAAGCACCAATTGTGATCTCAGCTACTGCAGTACCAGGACTTTTGGAACATCAGGACCTATCAGATCCAGAGGATCCCCGTTCGCGGGTACTGGTAGTGATCCCAGATTCTCCAGTGCCCAGCCCTCAGAACATCAGTTCCAGATCATCAGGCAGCAGCTGTAGTTCTTCCTGAAACACAGGATCTACGAAGAGCAGCATGAGGGCCCTTAATAGTTGCCACAGTAGTTGAATTTGGACAATTATTAAGTTCTTGTGTGTTTGTGAAGTTTAGCTCTATCTAATGGCAATATGTTGGAGTGGCACTTTTAATATCTTGCTCACATCATGAGAACCGGCTCTTCTGATTCACTACAAAGCATCAGCTCTCAGAGCCGGTTCTTATGAGACATATGACATATCACTAGCTCTTTCTCTTTGCACCTCTGGACTGCCTGATATTTTGTCTGTGCTGTTGTCGTTTGAATACATTTGGGTGAAACTTAACTGTGTGGACCTCCCTTAATGTTGTGACTTACACGAGCAGGTCATAACAAATGGGGGCTTGTTTAAAACCAACCTTTCAATGTCTGTTTAGCTGTCTCTGTAGAGTTTTTCCTCTGAGAAAATGTGGGTGGGGGTTCACATAGTTAGTTGTTTGTTGACTAGAAAATGACCTTTGGGCACACAAAGGGAGCAGGTTAAATTTTTTGGTGCCATGATGTTATAGAGACGCTGATGTGTTTGGTTGTGAAAGGGAGTTGGATGTGTGATTTATTCGCTGGTGTATACACATCTTTTTCCCCAGTTAGGCTGTAGCAGCAATAAGGATTGTTGAATTTGGTTATTATTGAATTTTTGGTTGTGGTCCACATGGCTTAAAGCAGTTGTCTTGTGGGTACCTTCTGTGGCATTGGCTCCATCAAAAAATTTGGCTCTATCAAGTGGCAGTATGTTGTAGTGGCTTTCAACTAGGGCCCGACTGATATGGATTTCTTGAAGCCGATATTTGGCAGAAAAAAATACAAATAGTAAAATGGTAGTTTACTTATATATATGTATATATATACATATACATATGTGTGTATATATATACATATATACATATACATATGTATATATATACATATATATATATATATATATATATATATATATATATATATATATATATATATATATATATATATATATATATATATATATATATATATATATATATATATATATATATATATATATATATATATATATATATATATATATATATATATATATATATATATATATATATATATATATATATATATATATATATATATATAAATATATATATATATATATGTAAATATATATATATATATATATATATATATTTAAAACACAAATTTCTATTTCTATTGTGTGAAAGTGGAACAATTGATTGAAAGCTACATTGTCAGTGATAAAAAAAATGTTCCAAATATTCAGCTATTCCTTAATTCAAGTATTCAGGAAGTGAAAAGTGCCTCTCTAAAAAGCGATGTGACAAATTTTTCGATTGACACTCATCTAAGATCACCATACATTTAGAATTCCTTGACTGAAATATTTGATTTGTAAATGAAAGGTTCGTTGTGCTTCTAAAGAAAAATATGATGGTACTGACATCAGCCTGGTTAACATTATGATCTGCAGATTGAGCAAGATGTCATCTTACAGCTTGATAAGGACGTGGCTGCCAGGTTTTTGAAAAAGTAAGTCTGAGCTATTCAAGACTTTGTTTATGCAAGGTAAATTTAGCATAGATTTTACGCAACTCATTACAGAACCTGGATTTTTAAAAAATGAATCTCACTGATGCAGTCATTTTACTGATAAGATGTCACTATTTCAGCCATCGTTAGTTTCTTGTTGGTTTGATCTCTATCCAGGTAGCCTACTACAGTCAAGCCAAAGATGACAGAGAAACGCTCTTCCTACCACAAGTGACCTAGAGGAACTGATCCACTGTGCTGAGGCTACATCAGTTGAGGAGGAAATGGATGACACCCTTGCCTCTGGTACTTTTCATCATGTACTTTGAGCTTTGACCGTTTTCCTGTTTTAGTTCCTAACATTTTTGTTGTTTGAGTTATTGGTCTAAAGCTATGTTTTTAATATGAGTTCATGGCACTACTGCAGTAAAACATTTTGGTGGGACAGTGACCTTTCCTCCATCCTCCTCCTCCTCTTGTTTAATCCAGCAGGATTAAGGCCATAAAAGACCAAGCAAGGTGTAAGCTTCTCAAGCTGAGAAGCATGTTGTCATGTTTAAGGTTTGTATTGGTGTTTACTTGTTATTTGTTATTGGTATTTGTCGTTTGACTTCTGTATATTTGTCTTGTTTGAACATTTTTCTCAGTTTTATGTATTTTATCAGACACACAGGTAACAGTGTAAAATTATGTAATATGTTTCGAGAACTGAACACCATAGAGACTGTTGGAAGACCTCCAGCAAAAGACATCTAAAGCATAGTGTCAGCTGTAGCAGAATTGTCCATTGGACCCAAAAGCTCAAGAAAGGAGTAAGCCAGAGAAGGTTTAACAGGTTAATTAGTATGAAAAAAACTAAAAACACAGGAACATATGTAGCCTAGCTAGCCAAATAAATGAGGGTTGCCCCGTGGTTGTCTTAAGAGGTGGCATCTGCTCGGTGGATTCCACATCAACAGCGTAACATGCCGCGTCTTGCTGTTGTTTACTTGTTGCTATTACCGTGCTAGTGGTTGCCCGCCTGGTTCTGCTCGAGGTGGATTCTGACGTTAACAGCGCCTGCGCACGCTGCACATGCTGCATCTCTGCATGAGCACTTGTTGCTGCTAGCGCCTTGGTGTTCCGTGAGCAAATGTTGGCATAAAAGTTGTAGCAATATTTGTAGCTGCTGGAACAAGATCAGAATCAGCCCGGCCGCCGCCATTGTTGTTGTTGGTGTGTGTGACAGTGTGGGTTGGGGGGCGGGGAGGAAGAGGGGTGCTATGAGGTCACCGTCTTTCTCGGACTTATCTGTTTATACCAACTACAGCATGAAGACGAATACACAGATATTCACTTGCAGACCGGTTTTCAAAAAAGATGCAGAGTCATGGACAAATACGCGTCTCTGTGTGTCAATATCACCGGATCGATAGTTTATTTTACCGGAGTCTTACAAATTCGTACTTGTGTAAAGTCCACCTAAAATAGGCCGGGCAATCCAGTGAACAGATAGCAGGTATGCCAGGAGCAGAGCGGGAGACTCCGCCCCTGAGACAGGAGCAGGAAGGAAAAGTGAGGGAGAGAAGAGAGAGAGGCAACCGTGAGGAGTCATTGACTCCTCACACTTAGAACTGAGTTTTGATTTTCACTTTTTCCCTGTGCACTATGTTCATTAGAAATAAGGAGATTTCTTTTGACATAAACATCATCTTTTAAATCTAAATATACGCCATCCTTGGGGGGTTTGGATGCAAACATATCACCCGGGTTTGGGTTTCTTATAATAGATTGCAGTGTTTCTAATATTGGAATACATGCAAACTTATCAGTCACAACAACCTGACTGTATGATCCTGTGCTTTTGTTTTTACTATTTTCACATCTGACACCTCATACTCTATTAACAGGTTCAACTTTTTTTCCATTTCTGGTCGAATTTTTTTTTTTTTTTTTTTAAATGTATATTTTGGGCATTTTGTGCCTTTATCGATAGGAGAGAGACAGTGGACAGGCTTGTGAAAGGGGGTGAGAGAGCAGGGGTAGACACTCTGCAAACTGGTCACAGGCGGGATTGAACCTGGACTCAAACCAGCACCCCATGGTCGAATTTTTTTTTGTTTGTTTTGATTCTGTATTCAATGAAGTTAAAGGATTTTAAAGTTTTTCAAAATGTTGCTAATTTTAGATTTTGTACTTGTATCCTGAGGAGATAAACATTCTAAAACTGCATCACTTAGTTCTGCAACTCAAGCACTACTTCTTCCATAGATTATACAAAATTGTTCAAAGTAGAACTGGCCAATCCCAGCAACCTGGAGCTGTGTGATGACAGGTGCACAAATATCTCATGTGTTTATGTTGGATGATGGTAGGACCTGAGAGCTACTGGCAGTTTCTTCAGTATCTTGTAGTTCAACATTATCTCAAACACTTTGACCCTCTACATCATTAATAACCTCTGTCTCATTTTTTAGATGTTTCCTAAAGCCTGAAAAAGTGCCAAAAACGTGACAACATCCCATCTGAGCACAGTTTAGGTGTTATGACACCAGGACAGCAACCATGGATCAATCCCATGTGCCTTCTTAGCATGTTTGTGCTCACAAAAAGAGCTGATTGTTATTGGTGCCCAAGACAAAATGTGCCTTAAAGAGATCTAAAAAGCCCCAAGAGAACTGTTTGGCTTGCATGGTAAGACCTGCTTGTCCAGTTTGATGAATCAATAATGCAATTTGACCAAAGAGAAGTCCAAAAATTCAATTTCAACTGCAGGGGAGGTTTTAAAGAAAAGAAGTTGTAAAGTTCCAGTGAGGAACTGCTTGTTTACCTAAGTTCTGGCATCCATTATGTGCCTGAAGGAAACTCTGATTGCTTTGCTGATTATGTCCTCTGCTCTGCATCTGCATTACTATTTTTTATGAAGGACTCCCTTGCTCCATTTAAAGAGTAAAATGTATCAGTTAACCCTATAAAGCCAGTTGTATGATATTTGATACATACTTTTATAATACCTCTTTCTACTCAATATGATCAACAAATTACAATTTGAATACAATCAGATAAATGATAAAAATGTCCTCAAATGGATAATCAGTTGCCAAAAACACCTAATGTATCAAATGAGATACAAAAAATCTATATGTTGAATTTTATGGACATTTTGATTTTTATGAATTTTAGCAGAAAGTGAAACAAACATTTCAGCTCCAAAAAATTAGAATTTTCTGGCTATAATCTATGGTCTTGGGCCTTAAAGGGTTAAAAATGCTTGTCATCTAATGTCAAAAAGGTACACTGTCTCCATAGAACATTGTTGTCTGTCTGTCTCCAGCTTCAGGCAAGAAGAACAGTTGAAATAAATACTTGAGCTTTACAATCAATGTGTCTCCTTTTTAGCGTGAAAATAACTCATATGACCTTGAATTAAGAACATTTCTGTTTTTTTTTTTTTTTTAGAAAGACTTACATTTTTTTTATTAAGAAAAAAAATAATGTGTATACTTACGTGGTAACAAGCACAGGCAAGTTGCACTCAAAGAAAGACCATGAGTCAACTCTGCAGTGTATTTGATAAAGATTTACTTTTTATACAAAGATAGTATTTCGCACACAAACAGTATGGAGTGCATGTCAAGTACATTATACTTCAAAGCCAGATGCCACCCACATCTTTACTTTGTATTTTATACAACAAATGAACTTAGATAAACATCAGGATGTGCAACAAAGAACAGACAGACATGATGTGTGTTGTTTGTAGAGAAATAACAGTAAAATTATTGTAAAAAATAATTAGAAATGTCAGGAAACAAACAAAGAAAGTAACTTTTGACTGTAAGATCCAGATTCACAATGCTTAGAATGAGGGACCCTAATTCACAAAGAGGGAGAGGGGTCCTGTGATGAATAAGTCAAATTCATCACAGCCAAAATTTGAAGATAGCCACTGAGGTCTTTAGGAGAAGGAGGATGAAAGCATCAGGATTGTAAGCACCAGAAAACTGACCAAGATGTTAGAAAAAAGAAAAGAAACATTTACAATCTGCTGGCTTAAAGATTCACTCCTGATGATTGGACATCAAATAGTATTAAAAATGACAAGAGGTCCTTTAACAACAATCTAATTGAGATGTTTTAATGTTTGTAAATAGTTTAAGGGAAATGAGGAGGGCATTGTGTTCCTGGTTAAAAAAATCTTC
This sequence comes from Scarus forsteni, assembly GCA_036419115.1. Lineage (NCBI taxonomy): Eukaryota > Metazoa > Chordata > Actinopteri > Labriformes > Labridae > Scarus > Scarus forsteni. The sequence goes on from JAZDUH010000359.1 coordinate 37,398,589, forward strand.
TGAAATGCATATTATCATAAGGTTTAACACACGCAGAAACTATCCTTATGTGATGCATGTGGAAGAGATAGATTCGTTCCAGTTAGATTAAAGTTTGTCCAGCAGGTGGCACTGTTATACAGGTAGATAAATGCATAAATGCATTAACCCCCATAGCAAGAACTGGTCATTCGTGCCAATGGATATATTCTTTCGTCATTGTGGTTACATTCCACAGCGATTTTGGTCTGGTGTGTCCTATCATAACTCTCTAAAATAACTTCGATCATAAGTGCCGATCTTATAACCTTTTTAACCTGCATAAATGTGTCAAACTTGCAAAAGCTGATCTTGGCCTGGCTCTATGTCATACTCGAAAAAAGGTGAGCTGTAACTTAAAGGAGACATATTATGCTGATGCATGATTTAATACTTACATATAATATAATAAATTTGAAAACAAGACCTTACACCCCCTTAATTTTCAAAAAATGAAATATTGTATTTTTTCTGATATCCTAGAACGAGATTTGATGCCTCTGAAAATAGGTCATTGCGAGATGACTGCGAGATTTAAATCGTCGTTACGACACGAGGTACCTTTCTTTTTATTGGAGTAATCTGATAAAACACTTCCTCCTCTGTGATGTCCGTTAGCCCCACAACCATCAGTCAGGAACACATCCACCCAGCAGCAGTATATAGCTCCCTAGCTCACACTCACTCATTACCAGCTCTGGCCTGTAGGGGGACTCAATACACGGTCCCTGCTTTGAGCCTGCCGGAAAATACAGTAGAAGAAGAAGGACAGGCTGGCTCTACCCCCGATAGAACTGACTAATCAGAGCACAAAGGGCTGTGACGTTGCGAGGTTACTGTAGGTCAGCCTGAGATCTGAGCGTTTCAACGAGACCTTGTTAATGGCCTAAAATGAGGATTTTGAGAACGCTATTGTGGGGCAATGAAGGAACTATATGACTTGTACTGAGGGCAGAAATGCTTTACAGGCATCCTAGTCTGGCATAGTGAAAAGGAGAAACAAGCATGATATGTCTCCTTTAATCTCAGCCTCTGCATTGGAAGCAAGTCAAATGCAAAAAACAAACAAACAAACAAATAGACTGAGATTGGTGCAGCAAAATTTTTAGAGGTGGGATGACATACTTAACTTGCTCAAGTACAAATGACTTTTTCTCAGGATTGTGTAACTTCATTTAATCGAAACAAGGTTAAAATAAGTGGTCAAAAAATGAAAAAAACGTATACAAAACAATTGAGATGGATATCCATGGTAAACTATAGAGCTTGTGTTATTTAACTGGGAGAATAAAAAAGATGCTGTGAAACTGATATCAGAATGGCACTGCTTTCATTATGTGTAATTTAATGTCAGTCCATCATTCAAATATGTAGAAAAGAAATCATAGAAATGATGTACACCTAATGTGTTCAGTCAAATCTGTGTTTGTAGAATTGGAAAACCAGGTAATAGTTTTTTTATAGACTGCAAAAACCAAGAATGATTTTAGTTAAAGCGTCCAAAAAGTTTATGCGCGGTGTTTATTTATTCATTTAAATACAGTATTTCTTGAATTACTACTTTTACCATAAACTATGAGCATGACTGCTTGGGTCAGGTCAACATTGTCTTAAATATTCTGTATGCTCAAAGGACCAACATTTGTCGTTGCTTTGTCCCTTAAAGACAACATTAAACCTAAAGATTTTAAAAGCTTTTAACTAGTGAAGAAATAAAGGGTCAAAATATTAATTGGTTAACCTATTGAGCTTATCTAGCACTTTAGAAGTCTTTTGGACCACTCAAAGCAGCTTTTTATTGAAAGTCAAATCTACCCATTCACTCCCATCTTCACAAATTGATGAAAACAGTTTCTATGTCAGTTGTCCATCAGTATCAACTGACACATTCACACCCTTTTATTTCCATTTGCGCACCACTGACACAACGGTGGGAGCAAGTTGGGGTTAATGGTGCAGTCACATCCAAGTTGCATTGCCTGTCCATAATAGGTCATTTAGCCACCGCCACTCAGTGATGCCAAACCCGCTTGAGTTTCACCGTGATCATATCATGTAATAGGACATATAAGCTGACATTATTCCAACTGTATTGTTTTCACCAACCACAAAACACTGCAGTTGATGGCCCTGAAACAGCAGCCAGCTGCACCCAAGTAGGAGTTCTTTGCAGTCCTGTCTAGGCGGAACGAATGTACTCACTAACTTAATGTTCCCACACGGACATGAACTGTCACTCTGTGAAACAGAATAAAAACAGTCGTTGAGGTCGCCCAAGTCGCGCTGGGTGTGAATGCACCTTAAGTGTCTTTCTCAAGGACACACTGCCATGTGACAGCCAGAGCTGGGCTCAAGCTGGGCGACTTAAAAGTGGTCATATTTTTTCTAAACTTCAGTTTGTATATCTGATTTCATGACTCAATGAGAATATTCAAAATTACTGAGCTTGAGCCCTGATCCACCTCCACTCTCACTCTGTTTGACACTCTGTTGGAGCTCCTTCCAGATTCAGGCACTCTCTCCCAGGTGGGCCTGGTTCTCTCTTACCCCTTTTCCACCAAGCTGGTTCCAGGGCTGGTTCGGAGCTAGAGCCAGCTCAGCACCAGTTCTTTGGTTTTCCACAGACTAAGCACCGATTGCTGGCTCTCAAAACCGGTGCTTAGCAAGCAGAACCACTTTACGTCGGGGGCTACGACTTACATCAGGGGGTGGGGGCGGGTGAAAACACGGAAGCACCAAAGCAGAGGAAAAACACGGAAGCATTCTTACCTTCGTCTTCTCAAGCGTGATCGCTGTTCGTTGCATAATCGTCGAGCAGCATTAACTTGCTGGATCGCCAACTTTTGCTCTACAAAGGAAGGCTCGAAAAGCCAACAGCAACACTTGAATCGCAACGTAGTCCTCCATCTTTGTAGTGGCAATTGAATTCGGCGCTAGTTGTTATGGGAAACTAGCGTGACGTATACAGACGTATACATTGACGTGATGACGTAGCCCTCTGGCCGGCACCCATTTGTGGAAAAGCAAACGGTTCTAAACAGGTTCGCAGTTGAACCAACTGCGAACTGGCTCTAGCACCAGCACTAGCACCAGCCCTGGAACCAGCTTGGTGGAAAAGGGGTATGATTGGTTGATGGGTCTTCTCTGTAGTAATTGGTCAGTTCAGCTCTGCTCAGCTCAGTGTTTCAACATTCATCCTGCTGTCCATGCTCTGCACTGGCCTGAGCCAGTTGGCTTTGACTGCTGATTAAATACTGGAGGGCATCACACTGCTAGGTCTGTCCAGGGGGCTGGAGAAATGAGCCATTTCAGACAGAAAACTATTGTGATAATAGATAGAATGAACGAGAGAAGTTCTGGTGCTGTCTGCACTTTGTCTTTTGCATAGAAGATGCAAAGGAGACATACCAAACTCACAGACAGCATGTTGAGCTTAAGAAAAGGATGCACAATGGTAAAGATCAGTAAAGATACAGCTGTTCTTCATTCTTTAGAGACATTTGCTAAAGGTGTCTGAGAGATGATTTAACACTGACAGTATTTTCAGTAAATATGAGATTTAGTTAGAACACAGTTTTTTGTCTACTTTGAGCCAAGTAACTTTGGCTTTAAAACTGTTTATACTACCAAAAGTAAAATCTTTTTTGGCTGTGATAATCCTCCAGGACCAGCGGATTTTGCAAAAAGCAGCACCAAGGTACACACGGCGTTTGTCAATCCATCATCCACTGGGATACTGTCGTTTCCCTGGTCTTCTTTTATTACAACAGGCCGCAAATTGCTGTACATTCATCAAGATCACATAAAAAACAATAAGATGAGAAGAGATAAAAGACATAACTTAATGCTACAAAGACAATCAGATGACATGGAGACCGCAAAGAAAGCAATGTCATATATGCATCACTGAACTGCATTATTGCTGAGCAGATAAATTCAGCCAGAGGGCAAAAACGGACCAGTCCAACCCTCTAACAGCTCTTATTTTTCAACATCATAAACTGAAGTAGACTCCAATGTATTAAAAACAACATTTTTTCTGGTATAAAAGGGTCTGTAAAGGTGCAAGAATTCACCTTGTTGGCCCTCATTCCCAGTTCAAGTGCAGTTCATGTGCGTTCAGGAAGTCAGAGGAGAAGACACCCACAGGCGTTGACATGTCCAAAGTGTTAACCCCACCGCCTGGCACAGACAGTGTAAGGTCCAGCCAGTCCATGCTATCAATGTTAGTGCTGTCATTCAAATCTATCTCCATTGTAACCGCAGGCGAGTGGAGCTCCTCCATCAGCTTCAGAGTCTGTGGCTCGCTGTGGAAGTTGTCCAGAAGGGTCTCCAGCTGGGGGTCGGACACCAGGGCTGCCAAACTGCTGGTAGGGCTCAGAGGGGACGTAGGTAGCTGGGCAACTTGAACCACAGGTGGAGGGCGGGATAATACCATGTTGATGGGAAGGGTGGTTACACAAGCTGTCACAGGGAGAGGTTTGTCCTGACTGAGAGGGTCCTGTCTGATGAAGGGGGAGATCTCTGAAATTACAAGTACCAAATCACAAGGTGTTAGAGCCCTTTTACCCCATGACTTCTCCCGGCTTATAAAAGTTACATTATGTCTTACCACCACTCTCGATCAGCACAGCGAACAGGTCGTCCATCTGCTGGCTAGCTACAGTGGGAGCCTAAGAGAAAGGAATAACACCAGTAAATATTCACATCACCAATTCTGTGGTGAGGGAGCTAGAGCCTATCCCAGCTGACAATGGGCAAGAGGTAGGGAGCGCCATCAGTTGGTAACTAGCCAATCACAGGTCTGATACAGAAAGATAGACAACTGTTAACACTCTCACCAGCAAACAATTTAGGCCAACAAGCCAGCTGTTTTTGATATGTGAGAGGCAACTGGTGTAGCCAATGGAAACCCACATATGCACAGGGAGAACATGAAAACTCCACACAGAAAGGTCTCGCTCAACAGGGGAAGCCGACCCAGTACCCTTCCTGACAAAAATACAACTTAAGCCCCTAATTCATAAAGCAGCACTGCAGGAAATCTTCAACCTTGCCAAAGAATATCATAATGATGGCAAGGAACTGACGTATTTTTTCCATGTCAGAACTCAGCTTTGACAGTCAGCTGGCTCCTTCTTTGGAGTCAGTACGGTTTTCTCTTTCCCATTTTAATTTGTTGTATGAAAGACATTAAAAAAGCCAAAATGTTACCAAATGAGGAGCTGCTTCAGAGCTAAAAGACCAAGTTAGCTTCATGAGCCAGTTCTCTTAAAATACCTCATTATCACAAGCAAACAGGTAACAACTAATGACACCACTAATAATCAACTAATCAGCACCACTAAATCAATAATCAATCTGGACAAAAGCATCTCAGAACAACTCATTTTGTAGTCTTAGCCACTGGATACAGCTTAAAGGTTTAGTCACTGGAATCTGTGGTAGTATTTGTGATAGTACAGGGTCCTGCTGGGGTTTTTATTCCTCACCTGAATGGGTGTTTGCATGCAGCGAGTCTGTTTTACTGCATCCTCATACGGGGGTGGGTCTTTACACTTGGAGGCATGGTTTGTGGGCTTTGACTGCTGCAGAATCAAACTTGGTTGGCTGGCAGACAAAGACTAAAAGATAAAGAAAGACAACAGAAAACATCACCAAATGAAAAGTAACTGAATAATATTCAACAAAAATAATTTAAATGTACTTATACAAAGAGAAATATCAACATCTACCATCATTTATCTGTCACTATAACTGGCTAATGTAGCTGAAATAACAAAAACTGATGAAATAGCATTTTTATCCGTAATTGACTGAGGTGATATCCCTACAGACATCCTATTGCAGCTTCACTAAAATGGAGAAGTTTGAATGTTTTTAAAAGTAATTACATAGAAATGAACCCTGGAACCAAAAAAGTTCGTTTTCAGAAATCAGGTAATTTATTGGGTCAGTTGAGAGCTAATATGGCCGCCGTTCAAGATGACAGGATGCAAAGAGGCCCATTTGTCATCTTAGGTTTGAGACCACAGGTTTAGGGGAAGGAAAAAAGAGGCGGTAAAGGAGAAGCAACTATTAACTTCAGTCTTTTATGTTTTTTTATGTTGATACTAATTAAACAGCATTGAAGGATATTTAATTGGTGTTGACCACCATATCCAGCACCAGAATGTGCTATGTAATCTGAATACACTGTCTAAAAAGCATCAATGTTTCCAGGTGGGAGCACCTGGATTAAGGGACGGCAACTGGTGGAATTCATGCTCACTCTGTGACCTCAAAGTCAAACTAAATGCTAAGAACTTATGAACTTAAGCAAAACACGACAAAATCTGTCACAAAGTTGCCTGAAAGGGATGCTAGTACAGCACCAATTCAAATGTAGAATTTATAATAACTAGCTTAAGGAATAGATATAGTAGTCTTTATACTAACAAATTAACTAATTTTATTCCCTCCACTTTGTTCTACACGCCTGTAAATCAAGGATGTCACATTGTCATTGGAGGCAGTCAGCAGAATAAATAACAAAGTTGCAAAACTTGATCATGACAGACCAGAAACAGAAGCTGTTAAAATTGAGGGGATGAGGTTTGGAAACGTCAGTCAACCAAAGCAACTGTCTATGCAGCACTGCATTAGATATCAGGGGTGACACATTTTTGACGATACCACAGAAAACCTTCAAAATCAAAACCCTTCAAAACCCACAATAATTCCACAGGTCACAATAAGGGGCAATAAGTCAGCAAATTAATCAATAACTGGATTGGTATGAATAAAACCTTTTCAATTTTCAACCCTATACACTGTGCACAAGGCCTAGTTGCAACCTAGGGCTGGGCGGTATGGCCTAGAAATAAAATCGCCGATTTTTTTCCACAACACTTGATTTACGATTTTAATCAATTATTCCCTCCCTAAAAGAAACAAAACTCACAGTGACTTAAAAATGAAACAAATCAAGTTTTGCCCTTATGTTATCTAAATTTTTCTCTCTTAAAGTCAAAGTCTGGGTCATAAAAGGTTGATTATGTAGTATAAAGTAGGCAGGTTTGTCTACATAAACACTAACAGGCTAAGGTATTTTTACAGTACTACCATGAATCTCTCTGATCAATATTTAATCTACTTAAATAACAAATATAAGCCTATAAAAGTGCTTGTGCAAACCCTACAAGGCTGACCATCGTGAGAATTGTAATTTTTTTCAAAAATTGCAACTACTTACAATTGGACTAAGGCTAGAAAAAAAATCTCGATTTTTAATTTTTTAAATCTTCTGCCGAAAATAATTCGAATTAATCGATTTAATCGATTTTTTGCCCAGCTCTAGTTCAACCATGAAAATGAAAGATTTTCTAAAACCTGTAATCTGTGTTTCAGTTTTGGCATGACGAACTGTTAAGAAAAACTACCAAATGCATTTTAACAAAAGTCAGCAAAGTAAAACACACCTTAGAACTGGTTAATATCTGATTGGTTGTTTTAAAACAAACTATTCAATGTCTTTAATTATTTCTTTGAGATATAATACATAAGTTATTCATGAAGTTTGAATGATCTAATTGTTACAATTCCACGTGACGTGACCATTTGTCCCTCTGTCAGTGAGAATAACATTGATATAGTCCTCATGTGAGCCACATTAGCCCATGCCTGGTAATTACAAACTATTTCAGTTCTTAGATTGAAATGAAGAAAAAAGTTACTGGGATGAAGATAACTGATAAATACATGTGTAAAGGAGGCCTGTAAAATTGTTTGGTTGTTTTCATACCTTTGTCAGAGCCTCAGACTGACTCCTGTGTTGTTGTTGTAGCTCTGCACAGGCCTCTATTTTCTGTGGCATCTGTCCAGAAGTCTGGAGGAGGCCTGTGGCTGCACTGCCAACGCTTGTCTGTAATCTGATGCCGTTGGCAGGGAACGATGCAGCCAGAAGAACCTGAGCTTCAGTCTGAACTGGCTGCAGAGTTTCAGTCTGATGGCTGATGATAAACTGATTTTGAGGTGTTGTGCTGCTCTGATCACCAGCCTCTTCCCGCTTGATCACTACAGGAGGACCAGGAGATCTACAGCAACCTGACGGGCTCATACTTTCCTCTTTGACATGGACGCAGGTAAGAGGGCCGAGCTGAGGTGGAGAATCTCCATGCTGACTCCTCTTCTCCACCTCCAACTGCATCTTCAGCTCCTCTACCAGCTTCTGCTCCTTCTCCAGCCTTCTCAGCAGCTCCTCAATCTGACGCTCCTTCTCGTGAAGACGCTTGTCCTTTTCAGAATCTTCAGCATGGGGTGGAGAGTCTGCTGAACATTCTTCTGATGGAGCTCGTGGTGGGGAGTTGACACATGGAGATGAGCTCCCAGAGAGCTTTGCTGGGCTCTCTACCATATCACAGTCCTCTATGCCCAGACAAGACACTCTGGAGGCTATAGGGGACACAGGAGGGGTTAACTTTGTGATTTCAGGTTGGCAGGCCAATGGGACTTCAGTAGCAGCAGCAGTCTCCTGGAACACCTTTAGCCTTTCTATCAGGTCTGTTTTCGTGCCAGAGACAGGGAGGGATCGAAGTTTTAATTCCAGTTTCAGCTCAGCAACCTGTGAAGAAAAGACACTTCTATAAAAAGAAGCTTTAAAAAAGGCCTTTGCCCTCTGCTGCATGCATGAGGAATATAAAGGGACACTGTGTGATTCACCTTCATTTCATCCAGATTAGCAGGTAAATGATCCGGTCTGCGGTTTGTCTGAGTGTGTCGAGCCTGCACAGGGGTCGACAAAGTGTTTCCACAAAGAGCAGCAACACTGGAACAGCCGGTTTGCACTTCAGTTGTTGGTCTGTTGCAACTAAATGGGAGGAAAAGAAGAGTGCAGATTTAAAGGGAGATCTAAGGTTTGAAGTGACTGATCCTTTTTTTACTTTCAAAAGCTTATGTGCAGGGAGCTGTAAAATATTTAAGGCAAACTCATCTGTGGTCTGAAAGCAAAGCATTTATCTGATGAACCTGGTGACGCTGAAAAATGACTTTTGATAGTTCTGAAATAATGTAACATAACAGGTTTACTTTCAGTCATAGTCATCTGAATTTCAGTATGCTTAATAGCCATATAGACATTTTTTTCTCTGTTCAAAATTTATCCACAGAGATAAAGCTAGGACAGTTGTTCTCAAATGGTGTGGCTTCAGACAAGTTGAGGTGTGCCTTTGGAATTTGTACAACCATGTTTTACTACAACAACTACACAGCAGCTGATAGTTTAGTTTTAGTTAGTTAGTTTAGTTAGTTTTAGTTTTTGGTATTAACTACTATGGAACTATATTAGGAGTGGTTAAGTGGGTACCCAGAGGCCACATGCAACACATTGACTTAATACAGTTCAGGAGTCATTATCACAAAATTATTTGCAAATAATGATGAGCCCACTAAAAGATATATGCCATTAAGTTATGTGAATCATAAAAATTTTGAAAGAAATCAGCAGAAATAGTTGTTATCTCATGTTGAGATTCTAGAGACAGAAATGGAGCACCTTCTGTTATTGGCTCTGTTATGCTATTTGACTTCCAATTCTCTCCTCACCTTAATACAGTATGTTTTTTTGTTGTTGCTTGTAACCATCTCTAACACAGAACTTGTCTCCTTACAGTCACAAAAAGCCATGGACTAAGAGCCAGTTACACCATAGCCTCTGTTTGCATCTTTATTGCTTTGATGGATGGAAAAGTAGAATCATATTACTGTGCTATGACAACTGATGAGGTCTAATCAAAATTTATACTGTCCTGGAGAAGAGAGTGACCAGTAGCACCGCACAACGAAGCCAAGTAGAAGCAAGTAGAGGCAAGTTGAGCTGATACCACAAAAATAGACCTCATGTTAGGAGATTAATGTTTTTGTATAGTTTTAAAGTTGAGTCAGTGACTCTGATCTGAGCTGATTTTGTCTGTCGGTGTGCAAAAATCATCTTTAGAAAAAATACTTTTAATCTGAGTCATTTTGAAAGTAGTTTGATTGCATTCTTAACAATCTTTCCCAGAAAAGGAACAAAACAACATATTTTGGTCACATGCTGTTAATCACTGTGTCTGGGGGAAAAGAAAACAGCCTTTTCAGCCTCTAGAAAGTACTCGGAGAGCACAAACCTCTACCAAAGTAGCTCCCATATTGCTGTTACATGTATGAGCAGTAGTCGCATGATAAAGCTACCATCATAATATGATTTGTGACCCTGAAAACCCAAATCTAGCAATCATGTCGATATCATTATTTGTGAGACAGCCATTGAATAAAGTTGATTGTTTTGTAATGACGGTTATTTGGACCACCCACCGAAATCTAATCACTTTAAATTGGGCCATTGCCAATATCTCCTGAAAATTTCAGCAAAATATGTCCAGTAGTTTATGCATAACCTTGCTAATAAACGAACAAAAAACACAAGTTGGCAAAAACATAACCTTCTTGGCAGAGGTAACCAAATAAAAAAGGCCATCATTAAGACTTATTTTTGCCCTGCCCCAAAATTAAATATTCCATAAAACTGATGTTAAATGCTCAATTTTTTCAAATTTGGTTTTTAGTCTTTTCACATGTGTGCAGCTACTTTTTGTCCAATATTTACAGTGAATTTGGAGAACAATTTCAGGTTTTGTGTGGTCCCTGTAGTACTTAAAGCTTGTCTCATTATATTATTGGAGCACTCCCTAAAGATAGACTAGAAAAAGGGAAATTGTATTTATTGCAAGTTCTACTATTAATAGCCAGGAAGATGATCACTCTGTCATGGTTACAACCACTTCCTCCTACTATACCTCAGTGGCATGAAAGGGTGAAGAAGGTTTATGAAATGGAAAAGATAACAGCTCTACTTCATATAAAGATGGACCTTTTCAAAACAAGATGGACTACCATAAGTGGATATTTAAACTTACTAATGTGTGAAACCTTGTTAAACTGTGCTGTATTAAGAGAAACATTCAGATGTACTTGTAATTATTATTATTATTATTATTGTTATTATTATATTTTTTTTGGGAGGAACTTCAGAAACAATCCAATGAACTTGAATTGCTGGATTGTAAATAGTCCTCGCATACTTTTCTTTGGGGAAAAAAAAACAAAGATTCTGATGTAACTTAAAATCTGTTTGTGTATACATATGAATTCTTATAAAAATGTGGTTAAAAAAAAGCTTGTCTCATAAGCAACCAATAAAAAAACTTTACAGAAAATCATTAATTAATACATTGAAACACGAATGGCCAACAATGTCCTTTACAGAAAGTTGATGGATTTTTCTCAGTGACAGTTCTTGTCTTAGATTGTGTAAAACGTATGTGACTTTAAAACAAAATGGAGCCATACTTGTGTGCTGCAGGAGACACAGTCTGATAGTTGTACTGCTGCTGTTGTTGGCTCAAGATCTGGAGCTGTAAAAACTGTTGCTGCTGCTGCAGAAGGCGGGCATAGGCTGAGTCCATCGGCACTTCATTGAGCTCCTTTTGGTCTGGGGGAATGTACTGATGGTATTTCAACTTTTTAACCCGCGGTTTGGAATCTTTGCTCCTCTTGCTGCGGCTTTTCTCACTGGGCAGCTGGGCCAGGCTCTGCTGCAGAACACAACACATAAAAATGTATGTAATGTTAAACCAGAGAGGTCCATCTGGAGGTTATTTGATCTCTGTCTATGATCTTTGTCCAGTTTATCGGGAACACAGTCAGCAAAGCCAGAACCAACAGATCGGTCTTGGAACAACTAGTGACTCCTGAAAGCTCAAAGCTCAAAGCATAGAGGTGGAGCACTGTCCTGGTACCTGATGAGAGCTGAGGGATGAGGAAACAGGTAGTGGAAATGGAGCTTTATTGTTTTAACACCTGCAGTTACAGGATACCATAAAATAGCTTGGCATAAAAGCTGCGGGTTCCTGCAATGAAACAAGAAACCAAGGCTCAGTGAAGCGAGCACACACCCTTCAATTTGTCAAAGTCATTACTCATTTTTTTCCTCTTTTCCAAAGAAGGCAGGGTTCATCCTCTTCCCTGAGAATGTGTGGAAAATGACAACACAGCATAAGTTATTTCCTTAATCCTCTCCTTTAATGTTTGAGTTACCGTATACAAAGCCTCACAAATGGAGTCAGAACAGCTAGGGTTCAATTTGACAACAGTAAACTGGCTGACACAAACTTGAACCATAGCTTTTTTCTAAAATGACAAGACTGCATTTGAATTGCCTTAAAGCAACAATATGCAACCTTGAACGCTGTTCTTGGATGTCATATCTGATCTAACTGTAAAATAACTTTGATGAGTAAAACAGAGTCTATCCTATTTCTTTTCCATCATTGTCCATGATGTAGCTACACCCACTGCATCAAACAGTACTGAGTTAGGATGACTGGCTTCTTTTTAGCTCTGGTGTGATGTTTAAACTGATGATGTTGAGCTGCACTAAATTCTCAGAGAGAACTGCCACCACAGTTAAATAATGTTGAAAACAGATGAATGGGTGCTTTGTTGAAATGGGATGGAAGGCATTCTTACAGTTGAAAGTTTATATGCTGTTACACTGATTTTGAAACTACAGTTTAAAGGGTTGAATAGTAACTGTACAGCAGAGGTCCCCAACCGCTGAGCTGCAGACCAATACTGTGCTGTATATTTGGCACCTGGCCATATAGAAATACAAATAATCAATATCATTACCCTTTCATTACTGATTAAGTTAATCTTGTCTTCTTAGAATATAAGTCTAACCATACCTTTTTGTCTTTAAAAAAGAACACTAAAAACACATTACCCTTTCATGAATGACTAAAACTGATGGGTGCTTTACTGTGAAAAGAAGCTCAAAGCTCCTTCTGATCCTTCATTACTGTGAGATATACTATACATTATAACGGTGTTTGTTGCCCTTCCCCCCAAGATCAGTCTATGACCGTCTTCTAAATATTATATTATATTTTAATTTAACCAATGGCTGATCTGTTAAGGCAGATGACTTATTGTGCCAAACACTATCACCAAAGAGCTCCACATTTTTGGGGCAAAAACAGGCTTTACCAATGTGAGATGATTAAGACATGGGACTCTAGAATTATGGATAGTGTAACTGTTCACCTAAAATAGAAGTAAAAATAAAAAATAATAAAAGGAAACATATTGATCTTGATAACAGGCTTAATTGTGTTTATATAGGTCTGTATGCCATTACTTCTAAATTTAAGCCTCCAAAGTATACTTTTTTTTAATTCAGTAAAGGCAGCTGCCTTGGAAGTCTGAAGTGACTACAGGCTCCATGAACGAGAGATGTTGCTGTGAAACTCCAGGACTGTGGGAGGTTTAGTTTGTTTGCTCAATGCTGCCACATACCAAGAAAGTCTTAAAAGCAGGCTGATCCACAACTCTGTCTCATACAGGAGCTTGCACCATTCTTTCAACCTCATGTACCTAACTGTAACTCTGCCTTAGATGGTTATGTATAGTATTACATTTTGGCCAACAATCAAACAAACAAAAAAAAAATCAGCAAAGACTGTGAGGTGCTGTAGCTGAGCATGAGAAGTAGGTGAATGTAAATCACCTCTCTCCCTTTCCAGTCCAGCCCAGCCCATGATGCTCTAGAGGGATTTTCTAAATTCCAGAGTAGATGCGCCTCAGCTGAAACCCTAGGGTCTAGTTTTTATGATCAATTTACAATTTAAAGCCTATAAAGGTCCCATATTTTGCTCCTTTTATGCAGTTTGACATGGATCCTGGATGTCTTCATGAAACGTTAGTAACAAAAAGCCTATAAATCAGCATTTTTTCCATACTCACATAACCCCTCTGTTCAGAATGGCTGGTTTTGAGGGAAGTCACCTTGATAGGCTAACGAACCAGAGCAGAGCAGCTTACATACAGGGACTTCACAACAGACCTCCTGCTTAACTGGAGCAAAGCGCCCTCCAGCCATGCGTGGCTTGCAGTCCTGAACACACACAAACTGCAAATTCATACCGGTTACCAAATAACACTAAAGCTCACTTCCCCCAAACATCACAGGCTAATGCACAACATGGTAACCCCAGTGGGACAGCCGCAGATTAGCCTAACTTCCGGACTGATTATATTCAGCCAACTGTTGAACTCCTCTTGACAAGGTAGGAATGGTCATACTTTGAAATCCCTAATACTTTCAACAAGTATGTTAAGATTAACAACAGATGATTACCTCTGGTTCATTCCCCTCTGCTGTTAGCATTAGCTCATAGCAATGAGCAAAATAAATAATACACAGCATTGAAATGCTCACATTTCCATCATTAGGTTTGGTGACAGATTGTTGGTACTGAGCCTGGGTTCAGTTAAAGTCTATTTGCCAGTTCTGTGTTGAACTGACAGAAGTTGAGGAAGTAGTCGGATGTGAAGTGACTGACACACATGTACAGGTTTTAGCTGGCTGTAGCTGCTGATTCCCTTAAAAATACAATTAATCCAGTGGGCCCTTTGATCCTCTGAGGCTGGTAGCCCATATGTTAAGATATAAGTGGCTGTTTACAGCCAACAACTGAGCAGTGATTGGTTTTGAGCCGAGACATGGTATACAGCGATCTCTCACCAAGAATGTAAACTACACTTAGAAATTTCACTCAGGTTGACGTAGGCTTGTAGGCTTTATAAATAAAATGCTTGTTATGTAACAGTATATCCACAAACTCAACAACTCACTAAATACCATGAGTATACATGTATGCATCCTGCTAGATGCAGGTTTTGTTGTATCCTCTCATTTTGTGGGCTGGAAGATATACCAAATACCCAAAAATGTGTTCAAAAGCTTTAAAAGTGTTTTTTTTTCTAATAATATGGGACCTTTAGGATTTGTGCCAGAGTGCATATTTAGTTCAGCCTACAAAAATAGAAATGCAACTGTAAAGTAGAGTGAGGTAAATTGGAGGAAGAAGAACAATAAAACTACCTGTCATCACAACCCAGTGCACTGAACATCAATCAGCCAATGTGCTGATTTTGAGTTTTTCCATTTTTAATCGAGAAATCGAATATGTCTTCTTGCACAACATACTGAACATATGAAAAATGCTGACAATCACCTAATAGGGACAACATGTATTAGTATGAAGAATACTCTAAATTCAGATATGAAGTGTAACTTTCAGAAAAACAGAAACTCTGTATCTTGTTTTGTCACATTTTGAAGAGAAACAGCCCAGACAGCGGTTGATGGTGCACAAATATGAAGGCCTTAGCTCGACAGTTTATATGTTATAGACTTAAATGTTACTATTACTTTCCAAATGGTTTATAACTGGCAACATAAAAACAAACAAAATCAATATTTCAGACGGTACATAAAAAAACCCATAAGGTCAAAAAAACATCTGAAACTCACTTTTATGAGAACTGGCGCTGGTGTAACAGAGGGGCCACTTGTGTTAACTGGTTGAAGAGGGGATGCTTGTTGCTCACAGCTTAAGGTGAGGTTGACCACATCTGATTGTGAAGGTGGGTTAGGTGATACAAACTGCTAAAAAAAAACATAGACAGAAAGAATCCACATGATCCAGTCAGTAAGAGCAGTGAAGCCGCTTTGTCTGTTCAGAATCATCCAGTGCAAAAGCAGATAAGCACCCGAGCTGGTTTAATGTAACTAAAAGCAGGTGCTGAAACACCTCTCGAGTGAATGAATAGAACAAAATGTTCACCAAGTCGCACACAGCTGTATATTGTGTGCATAAATTAATGAAAAAGAAAATGGCAAATGTCATTGTTTTTAAGTTAAGTAAGCTCTCATCTTGTAAGGTGACTTTGATATTAGATCTTAATGGTTCAGTATGTTGTTTACCTGTGTGGAGGAGTTCATGTTAGAGGGATTAGGACTGGTCTCAGGCCCCTCAGACTCCCTTAGTGAGGTGCAGGGGGAGCTGGGAGATGGTTGGCTGTCAGGCTGTTTTGGTGAAAAGGCATCACTGCTGTCCTCATCAAAGTCGTAAATATCTTCTGGCTTCTTTGTCTCGCCTTCTGCAGCACAAATGAGAAGCCTTTAACCAGCTTATTATGAACATGAAGTTATCTATTCTTTTACACTTATAAGTATGATAAGTTTTTCTTATCTGAACTTCACATGCAGGATTGACTCTGATCAAATTGAGGCCTTGAGCGAAAATCTGACTTTTTGAGTGTGGTTCATTAAGCACTGTACTTAATGATGCTCATGAGCTAAGTGAAGAAAAAAATGTTTATCTGATAAATGACTAGGAAAATATGAGGGGATTGAAAGCTCTATTTCCTGAACATTTAATGTTAGGATAATCAACTTAAAACTCAAATATACTGTGCATGCATTTTGCCACTGTCATAGTCTTGATCAGAGTGAATCTGATCAAAAAAAGAACTTCAATATAATAAGTATATATAAACCCAATAGTCCACATTTTTTGTAATTACAAAATAATGCAGACATGCTCTGCAAATTGAAAAAGTTGTGCAAAAACACTTGCAAGCTGTCAACAAAAAACGGGGGTGCTGGCGACTTGGCCTGTGATTTCTTGCAGTTCACACATGGTGAAAGAGTTTTGCTGCAATTTTACTACTTTGGCGACACTTTAATCCACTAATGCCACTACAATCTTGTAGTTTTTGCACATCTGGCAGAAATGCTAACCTGACACAGAAACACTGGACTGTTTTATATACCCATGATAAATGTTTTATGTCCACCTGACCAACGTCCCATTAAGAAGGACGGGATCTTACAAGAAAAACTAGAGGGTGGCTGATCAATTTTTTTCTCTGCCATGTTCATCACAAGCCAGTCAGAGTCTTGTAACTCGAACACAGCTACCCGATTGGTCATAGCGGTTGCAACTTTTTTCTTAGAGGACCATGGAAATGCCTGGTCATTGTCTGACCAGGAGGAATCATGTCAGCTTTAAGCTTTGCAATATGGATCTTCCTGATGGTAGACATGGAACATTTCAGAAACTATGATCTGTGGGCTTGATACTGAGAACATGATGTTGCTCTCTGGTGGAAATCTTGTATCCAAAAAGTGAATTATTTTCGGGAAAATAAATATTGCATTTTCATGTTCTGTGATTTGTTTTGATATTTTTGATTTAAATCAAACGTATAAAACCCATCCACAGATCTAGAAGATCATTTGCGATGAGCACAGGTGAGAAAAACAGATTTCAGTTTTCTGCCGGATAACACTTTCACAAGGACTGAAGCTTTTTTGAAGTATATAGTTGTTGATCATAAATATTGCTCAACAGCAAGCTAACACAAACTTTGAGTCATTAAGGTTTCCTGAAAGAAGTGATATATCACAGATGATTAATATTTACCATCCTTAACCTCCTCCACGGTTGAGTCAACAGGCAGGATGTTCTTCTCTTGCAGCTCCATGAGTCCAGGCCGCAGTGCAATCTTCCCCTTAAGATCATCAGCCAGTCTGGCCCTCTTCAGCTTCATCTGTGTGGCCTGCAGAGAGGGCTCAGCCTGGGTCTCTGATAAACACACAGAGGATTATTAGCAGTGGTCCAGTCTGGCATCAGTCAGTCTATGGGCAGCTCTGTCAGAGTGACTCACTGCAGACTCTGCTAGAGCGCACAAACTTCAGTCAACCTCAGACATTTATCTGGCACGAACTTGTTTACACAAATTTAAACAGGAAATTAGTAAAGTTAGATGAACAACCTCTTTAATAACCCATTAAGAACACAGGGGATGGGTACCTTGCAGGATGTGCATTCGCACCAACTCAGAGCGTTCAGGTCTGCTGCACAGTTTGTGCTTTAAGAAGGTCCCTGTCTGAAAAAAATGAACCAAAGTTAAACACTATGTGTTGGAAGATTATTGTAATACAGACTGTTAAAAATATAAACAGCATTGTTCAATGTCTTACCCTAGCTCTCTCCAGGCTGCGGATCTGCTGATGAAAGGCTGCAGGTGTTTTCAGAGCTGTGAAAAGAGGAATCAGCAATTTCTGTGTCAAATACTTAAACAATACTTGTAGAATAGAGCAGATTGTATATTAATTCTGGAAAGCATGCTGTTTTTATTTTTAAGCAGAATTTTGTATCTCGTAACTGTCATCCACAGTACTTACAACACTTTGAGCCTAGTTGTTATGTTTTTGCTCTGAAAACATATAAAATAGCTGAAAAAGACCTTCATTAATAAGATTTACTGTTGCTGTTCAAATAGTACTAGTACTTTAGATAAGCCATAAAGCTTTAATAGCTTTTAATCACATGACCAGCATAAAGGGCTAGAGTGCAAAAAGAGGGTCAATTGGCAATGATCATTGAGAGGAGTTACAGCACAGGTTTTAAAGTTACGGTGTAACTCCCCAAACAACACGTAAACATCATATGAAAAAATAAAAAATGAAGATATTACCCCAAACGGTATTTAAATAACCAAAATCTGCATTGTCTTTGCCAGAATATCACTTAAGATAAGCTATCACTCATTGCCAGAAAATCTTCCCCTTACACCATTTCCTGGGCAAAAAGTAAAGAAATGTGTAAATTATGTTTTTTTGGACTTGTTTTGGATTAATGATGCTAAGGATTACTGTAAGGTAAGGATCAAAAATTTTATATAATCAAAACGTCAGTTCATTAGCTAGATCACATTATTTCAAGAAATAGCAGGATCACTATCATCTGTTACCTTCACTCAGTAATCTTGGGCAATAATATCATTAAAGTTAGTCTGATCAAGTTAACACAACATTTCATGTAAGGTTAAGGAGGAGCCTTCTTGGCACTACTGCTATTGTAAGCCACAGATACAGTGAAGTGTCTGGTAGCATTAATCTGCTATTTAGTCCCAAGGTGTGTTAACACCATTTGATGTACTATAATTGTTTAACACATACACTAGCCAAAATCAGCACAGAGTTCGGGGGAACGTAGAGTGTGCCAAAAGTGAGACTTTCAAGAATTCTACAACAGAGTTTTAAAGCAGTGTTTATGAAAATAATTCAGGCAGATTTCAGCACGGATTTATGGACCTGGTTCATCTAACCTGACATACTAGATGGACTGTTCAATACATTTCATTAGTCCATAAGAAAGAGCCCATAGAAAGTGTTTGGGAATGGGCAAAACCTTTCAAAACCATATTTGGCAGGGCATTTGATGATCTTCTGTCAATCAAATTTGTATTGTGGCAATCAGATTATGTAGTAGGCTGGAACTACTGCAGCAGTGTAAAAGACAGAACCTGAGCAAACAAAGATGTTGGAAGTAGAGTGAAAATATCATTTCTCTCAAGAAGTTAGTTGTGTTATTATTTGTTTTCAATTTCATAAAGAAATTCTGTCAAGCATTGATAAAACTGCTACTGAAACTGTTAGCATCTATGCTTGGTACAAGCAGTCACTTCCTGCTGCCACTCTGCAGCTCCCACTCCCTGCTCTACATGGACTCAGAGTGAGCCGTGTCCCATTGGGCTGGTATTCTTTTAAGTTGATTAAAATAATTTGGTCCATTTAGCCCATTTGAGTTGACCAGGAGGTTCCAGCTTGGCTGACTCAAGCAGAGATTTTATCTGAGCAGATTTTTTTTATTTCATAAAATAAACTTGCTCAGCTTAACAAAGGTCTGTCTCATCGAACAACTCACCTCTGCTATGATGAGCACTGTTTGGATTAAGGACACATGGCTGAGTGGGAGTGTGACAAAACACTCCTGCTCATCACCTAAATCTCAGTGCATACTTCACATAAGCCTGTAAGTGTGGGAGTAGCAGAGAATGGCCCAAGAGGGTTGTGTGTGGGCCAGAGGAGATGACTGACCTCCTGCGAAGGCTCAGTCGCTGAATCATGAACTTGGTGTGGAGCCAGGAGAGCAGAAAGCATGACTGCAGGGGGAGTCTCATGAGAGCACAGGACAGTAAGGAAGAGCTCTGTCACTTTCTTTGTTTAGCTTTCCAGATAACAATGTGATTCTACTTCTGATTCAACTCATCTTTTGTTAGAAATAGCAGGAGGATAAGTTTGTTCCACTATTGTCACATGAATAGAAGGATGGTTTAACAGGAAGTGTAGCAGTAAAAAACAGTTAAACTTAACATTTGACAGTCACTGAATCAAATACAGAGAGGAGTGGAGATTAATGCACATTTGCAAGTAAATAGCAAGTAAATATTATAACTAAGAAACATATCATCAAACCTACAGCTACGCACCCTTGCTACCAATTGGATCAGTTAACCATCAAGTCAGAGAGGACAGTATAGCAAGGTTTTATTTAAAGCCTACAAAAGTTTGAATAATTCTTAACATATCAAGTGAACTAGCAAGTCATGATCAAAAGATCTCAGGACATTTGACCATTTCCCTCCAGCAAGTAGGTATCAAGCCAGTGTGGGAATTTGTGCAAAATTTAGAGAAATCCTCAAAGTGTCAGACACTGTGTTCAAAAGCAAGCATGCAACATAATGCCCCGTGACCTCTGACCTATCATCTTTTAGAGTGAAAAGGCAAATGTGCAAAGTTTGACAGAAAACTCTCAATGCTGTTTTAAACTATTGCAAGCAAAGGATCCCAAAAAGAACCCTATGACCTGAATCTTTACCTGCAGAAGTGATTTCATTCACTGTGTTGTGTTGGATGTTTGTGCAATTTTTTAAGAAGATGGCTAAAAAGTATGGTGGTTTGGGCTTTCACAGATTAGAATTCTCAAACTAAGACTGAGATTTAGTTTAAGGACAATTTCAGAAATTATTATTGAGATATTACATTCAAAAGGTAAGAATGAACATGAGGCTCTATGACCTTTAGTTTCTGACCCGTGACCTCCAGAATCAAATCAGTCGAACCCTTTGTCATGGTGAAAAACCATGCAAAGGTTTGAAGCGTTCTTAGGATTTTTTATTCATAAGAAAAGATAAGGCAAGTAATTTCCTTGACTCTTGACCCATCACCTAAAATATGTAATCAGTTGACTCGAAAAACATACTTACAGTACTTCCTGTGTTTCACAAATATCTTGTGCGGACTTTGAAAAGCCCTTGAGGCTTTCTTGTGATTATGTATTGATTTTTCCCATTTAAAAAAATGATTTCAGAGGTCATGGGTAAGCATAAGACTGGGATTTTGACTTTAGACATCTGGCCTCCAGACTGACTCACACCATCCAAGTCACAACAGACATTTGTGCAAAGTTTAAGGGTACCTATGACCTATGAACCCCCAATATCTAATCAGTTTAACCTTGGTCAATCATTTAAAAAAATCCCTTGAAGGCTTTCTAAGATAAGATAAGGCAGAGACTGGTACAGACAACCAGATGAACAATATAAAAACATTATGGGCCCTAATTTCCTGGCGCAGCCCAGGGTGGTGGAGCCTGGCGCACCCCGCACAGAGGTAATTACATCCGGTACACCACCGTGCACAGCCAATTTGGCAATTTGGTAGACTGGCTGCACCAAGATGGGTGTGGTGGTGCACCAGGGGGCGGTGCCGACAGATTCAGGTTGGCGCAGTGACAATTTTGTGCCAAAAAACAGACATTACAGGACTTAAATGGAGAGAGGCAAAACTGCCGTATCAGCAGGGAGAGCAGCAGAGAGCTCGGGAGAGGAGAGACCACCTGGCTGCACAGCTTTGTCTTTATATGTGCTTATACATTTGATTCTTTACATAGCTGCAATTTACTCAGTCACACTATAGATACACAAAATTATCCCCATCCACCAGCATAGCAAGGCTGGAGTTGATGGAAGAGAGATTGAAATTGTCACTGCGCCTGGCCTGTAGTGCATATAGAGGCAAGAAGAGGCGTTCATTCAGGGATGGAGGTGTGGATGCGCCTATTTGCATCATGCAGGAAACTTGCAAAGTGCCCTGGACACACCCCATCAGCGAGGCGCAGGCACAGGCAGGGTAGGTGCGCCGTGCCGGCACACGCACCCACGCCTGCTCCTGCGCCTGTTCTACAAAATTAGAGCCAAATGCATTCAGCCTCTGCTGTCACTGGTGTGGAGGCATAAAGAAGGTTGAGACAGTAACAGCAGAAGTTACATTAAAGAAGAAAATAAGATTTTAATAAGCAGTTTTGAAGTGACGCTTAAGAAATCTGTAAAGAAAACTAAAACTACAAAGCTTCTCAACTATTTCTATTTCTCTCCTGAATGTTTGCATACAACTGCATGTTGGAGGTAAGGCAGATTCAGTTATCCAAGTGACAGAGAAGACAGCTTAACACTGTGGACTAACTCTCTTTTTATTTTGATATTTGTGACCAGGGCCATAAACGACACCAGCAGAAAATACAAGCACGCTGGATTGTTTTTATGAAACAGCTGTGGCACATGCAATATTATAACACAGCCTGTGGATATTGTCATCATATTGTGAGAATATTGAAGTACTAAAAAGGTTATCATCAGCCTGTTATTGCATTATCAAGCTTTATGGTAAATAATTATGGGCTGAAAGCTTGGCTGTAGAATGATGCCATAACCCACACAATCAAAGACAGATGTTTAATAGGCTTTCTGCCTTTTAACAAGGGATGACAAGTTAAGAGACTGTTTTTTTGGAAACATGAAAGTACTCATACAGGTTACATTTCTCAGGGTGAAATGAAGTATACCAAGGGTTACTTCTTAAAGTATGTTCACTGAAGTAACAACTTACTTTTAAAAGTGAAGTTCCAAGTATTTTAAAATGATAACAGCATAATAAATTGTAAAGGCCATGGTTCTTTGATATTTCCCGTGAGTCTCCAAACGAGACTTGCTGTAAAAGTGCCATATCAAAATGACCATGTCATTTTGAGAAATAAACATGGTAATGTTAACACATAGAAAAAAATTCTCCATTGTTACAACTGTTACTTTATGTACTACAAATGAGGTCTTAAGTATACATTCATGCAGATTTGGAAAACTTGCCAAACTTCCCCCTTCAGTATTTCTGATTTCTGAACTTCACATTATTTATGATATAGGAATGCTTCAGCGACATACAACTTTGATCTAAACCTCAACGTGTTTCATACAATATCCTGTGGGAGTTTATGTTTAGTGGCACAGAGGGAGGGGGGATCAAATGATCCTAATAACAGCAGATGCATGCTGCTCTGACAGGAATGTCAGCTGACTCCCTGATTAGTTTGATTTATGTCAATCCCCAAAATACTGTTGAAAATACGCCATCATCTTCAAAACAGGGTCGAAGCACTTGGATTCAAAGCAGAATTGTGACTCTAAGAACAGTCATTATTTCTGCGAGTGCTAAACCTTTAAACCTTGTTCCTTTTGAGACAATAATTTTGTGAGTTTTATAAATATGGGATAGGAATACTTACGCGGCATGATTCCTTGCTCCACAAGCTGCTCCCGAGTCCTCCTCTGCTGCAAACAGAGCTGAAGGACTGTGAGAGAGCAAGATAGAGACACACCGAGGTCAGAGTTACCAGTTAGAGCCAAGTTCTCTGAGTCAACAATGATCCAACGTGCCAGACTTTTATAAAAACAAAGCATTTATTATTTCTCAATCAATAAGTACCTCAGAGACACCACGACAAACCCTGTTCACCACTGCAGGCAGATCCATTCTGTGAGACTTCAGTTTGGGTTTATATGATCCCAAAAGTTTTTAATTTAATAATTTTTACACTCAAACAGAACAGTTAAACAAGCTGAAAAACGGAAGTCAGTTAAAATACAAAGAAGTCAAAAAAATAACTCCATGATCAAAACATGATCAGTCATGTGAACGGTCAAGATCAAAACTGAAGGAACCAGTGGCTGATCCTCTAAAAAGCATTTTTTTTTATTTAAAGCTCCTGTGAATAATTTTCAGTTACTCCATATACTAAAATTATGATTGTTGCTTCTGTATGCTCACCAACTGAAAACAACACCACTGAAGATTACATTATTGGTGTAATATATTTGCAAAATATCAGCAGCTACTAGCTTAAAAGTCACTCATTGGTATCAGCAGATAAGAAAATACCTTTAAGTCTAATAGTGGTGAAGTCTTAACCCCCACTGTGGTAAGTATTTTCACTGACCCTGAGTTTGGTTTGAAAAAAAGACATTTTTCATAACTGGGATACCCCCCCCCCCCCCCTTTTCCTTTTTATGTGCTGTGCCAGTTAAAGGGGAAAAAATCCCAGTATAGATCTTCTTTCTGATTGGTACTTGGTTTTAACATAACAATAATTTCCATCCTCAGTAGCTGATACCCTGCTGCTGGTTGAATTTAACATGCAGCAGAAACAGCCTGTTGTTTTCCACATTCAAAGATCTGTTGACTGATTTATAAGACTGCTTTAAAGAAACTAGGAAGTTAAATTTATAAAAAACAAAACAAAACACATACACACAGACAGAACAAGTCAAATAAGGCATTGTTTTGTCTATTAGGGTGGGTAAATCAATACTAAATGAAAGGTCTTCAAGAACTTAAATTAGTTTTTTATTTATTTAACTCTTGAATGCATGCTTTTTTTAGATGGCTGTTCTCTTTCCTCTGTCATCAGAATAAACTGTGGTAAAATCTCAGCTGAAATATGCAAAATTCAGTAAGAATGTGTTATCATGTGTCATATTACCAATCTGTGCCATAATAAAAGTCAGTTTGTAGTAGGCTAAGGGTTACTTTGACAAATATGGTTGCTGTGTGAAGCACATTCTGCCCACATTGTCACCACTGCACAGTACAAGTCTGACATACAACGTGGTTCAGGGGAAACAGCTACTCCCACTCCCACACATACACATACACACAAACACACAGACCTGCTCGACTCTCCTGGGAAAGGCGCTGCGTCTGAACAGGCCTCTGTGACTCACTCTAGCAAAAATAAACTGGGCAGCTGTGAGAACAAGGCCTGGGAACCATGAAAATTTAGGGGTAGTTAAGGGGGTGGGATCTAAGGGTCTGTATGAGGAGACAAGGGGACGTTCAATAAGCGTCCCATGGTGGGCAAAGGCAATGAAGAGTGACAAGCACCGAGGCAGAGGGAGGCTGAGTCTACTCTGAGAACAGGAGAACATGGCGTGCCTGCCCTACCTCTCCATGTTTCCCAGAAAGTCTGGCCAGGAGGCTGGTGGTCAGCTTGAGAGAGATCATACCAGGGCACTGCTTTGTCTCAATGTTCATAACATCTACGAGTTAAAAAAAAATACAAGCCAGGAGAACTGAGTGGACATAACAGCAAATCAATAACTCCAAAAAGCTGCCCTCCAGGGTTTAATTTGTTGTTTTGTTGTTCACTACTTTCAGGGGTACACGTACTGCCTGGGGTCCTCCTCACCTTATGTCATCTGAACCCTGGCTAACCTCCATGTGATGCAAACTGGCTCCGCTCTCCTGCTCACCAGCAGAGTGTAAACAGAGGTTGCGAAGAACAGAGACAGAGTGGGCTTGGCTACAATCCCTGCCCACTGATGTAATCTCTATTAGCAGACCTCTGTTTTTCTCAGTAAATCATCCCTGGAGGTCTCCCATCAGATCATTTTGTCATCTTATCACAGTTTTTTCCCTCCGTTTTGGAAACAGGACAAGAAAGCTGTTTAGTATAATTACAGGTTGTTCTTGCACACAAGAAGCTAAAATAAGCTTTGGATACGGGAACACTGATAGTGATGTTTCACTTAATCTTATGAATATCTTCAATACAACGCAAAATCTAATTTGAGCACAGAAGGAGCTTACAACAAGATACAGATGATCCTCTGATATATTTTTGTGTAAGTGTGTAGTACCAGGGTTAACAGTATTTGCCAAAAACTCTCATAAACAAGGCAAAAAAAGGTCAATTTTGACAATCAGGGTCTTTTTATGCTAAAAAATAATAGCAATTAACCAGTGAAAGGACTTTTGGTCAACATTCATTTTGTAATGTATTTCCTTGGATGTTACAATTTTGTTTTTAGTTTATGTGAGAGGTTATTCTGCTCTGTTGGTGTGCTGCAAATCTTTATTAATGTGGCACGCCAGATGGATTGTTCAATATATACAAATGTACTATCCAGAATGAATTTAACTAGTGCATATAGGCAACAGCCTATTGACAGTGTATGGTAATGGGCAGGGCCTTTTTTAAAGCCTTACCAGCAAATGATTGGACAAATGTTCAGTCCATCAAATTCACTATGGGCCACTAAGATGTTGTAATAGGCCGATGCGCTGTCCCAGTGCAAAGAGAAAAACAGGAGTGCCTTCTTGGGACAAACTCTTGCCATAACATGTCAGAAATACAGTGAAAATATCCTTTTAATTAAGAAATACTTTCAGTGTTAGTTGTTTTCGTTTAATAAAAAAAAGTGGTCCAGATCTGAAAAAAACTGCTACTAGCATCTATGCTAACTGCTGCACTAGCAGTCATCACTCAAAGCTCCAACTTCTTCCTGCTTTAGAGGACTCTAATTGGGCCAGGCTGCAACAGGGGGGGTGCAATTGCAGATTAGAGCTTGGCTGGATGGATCTGTCTAATTACAGACACTGAATCTAGTGGATCTGGCTACACTGCAAGGTTTACACTTTCTGGAAGCAATGATTAATCCTGGATCTTTTTTCCAGCCATATAGCTATCACCTTTTCATGGAGCAGGGGTACTTGGTCATTGGCTGTTTTCTAAAAAAGGCCAAGCTGGATCACAGTTCAATCAAAGCTTTCTATACAAAGTCAGGTTTGATAGCAATGACTGCTGTCCTTAGATCTCACAGCTTTTATTCTAAGTTTCACGTCAAAATATGACAATAATTGCGTGCTATGTAAAAGGTGCCTGTATTTAAGTTTGTGCTCACACACTGTAATTGAAGTAGTCTAATATTGCAGACAATACCTGTGAAAATTATTACAGCTTATATGTGAATTAGTCAGCTAATGGTGTAGTCTTGCCACAGTGTTAGAAAACATATTGATATCATTTGATTTTTACCATTACTATTTATAATTTCAGAATTCTAGTATTGTATCATTACTAACATTTTCAAGCAGACCTGAGCAGGCTGAATGAGTGGACTGCTTCCTGAGAATACAGGCCTATTGAAGCTGACATGGGTAATAGTTTAAGCTGTCGCTGAATCTGCATCCTTTATGTGTTTTTTCTCACAGCATAAGGACTCTACGTTAAAGCCTGACTGAAAGCAATGAGAAAACACATAAAGAAGCTTCCCCATGAGTGGGTGTATCCTCCCACTCTGTGTTTTGGTAATCTTCATGGGTGCTGGTTAAAAAGATATACATAGACAATTCATGAATGCTGATGAAGTGCAGTGGTGTCCAGACTTTTTCCAGAGGGGCACAGAAAGGACATTAACGTCACTTAAGAGCATGCATGTTAGTAAAACCAGTACAGTGTAGGTTAAGATTTACGCAGTAATTGAATATGCACAGAGAAAATAAAGAACAGCCTACATTGCAACCATTCATTGACCACTTGACAAAGAAACTAGCAAATGATTGTGGGTGATGGCCAGACAGATTTCTTGGGGCTTTGGTCAGCTCTGGATACCACTGGATCTGGCCTTTGGTCAGAATATATACATTCTGCATGCAGCAGATAGGGGGCATGCGAATGGATAACCCAACATGTCGACACAAAACAAGAGCAAACTTTGTGGGAATGGTGATGCTTGAAGATGATAAGCATGGTATGCTTCAAAAGTCTGAAGTATAGACCTCTTCAATTGTATTTTAAAATTTGCTGTCAGCCATCTTCAGCTGTCATAGTCTGGACACACCTGACTGAAATAACAGGTCAGTTACACATGTTGCACTACGGCCCTCAAGGGCATGAATGGTCACTATCCTTCCAACTTTTGATTAATTCTAAGTTTTACTGATAATCTTTTAACAATAAAAAAGTATAAGAGTGCATTACCTCTTTAGTGGGATGTCTGCTTCAGACAAAAAGTTAGTGTTCTTATAATGAGGATTTTTTAACAAAATATGCAACTAACTTATGCAGTGCAGGGGTGGGCAACAGGCAGTCAGGGTTTGCATACCCCCCCCCCCCCCGACTGTCAATCATTTGCTGGTACAATGTTAAAGTTAAGTTAACCTAACTTCCTGTACCATGACAGATTTAAACCTGAAGTGAGAGTAAAAGACACAAACACCAAATACACTTGTTCACAACCAAAGGCTGAAGAATGGCACAATGCCAGAGTGACATCAGCTGTTTGATTTTCCAAAGAGGGTTTTGGAATAATTTGGAAATCTATACAAGTATGCTGCAATACTGTAAAACCTTCTCGACCAAACCTAGGACCAAGACCAACTACCCAACAGCCTATGGAGGCTGAGCTGAGGCAGGACTAAGGGCCAACTGACCAACCAGAACACATTCACTGTTCCAACCAAAACTGAGACATCTATTGGTTCTGCACCAGCCCCAAGCAGGCCCTAAAGGAACAGCAGCTTTTTGGACTGTACATTTTTCAACATTTTGTTCCCTGACCTGAGGTCATTAAAATCAGCTTTACATAAAGAAAACACACTTACTGCATGTTCAAAGGTGTTTTGCTTGAAATTTATGTGTGTGTTTGCCTATTTCATCTGGATCATTTGCAGTAAAAAAGATCAAGCCAATCTTTTTTATCATAAATTGGGGGATTGAATTTTACTTTGGTAACATTGAGGTGGGAAACTCCAAAACAAACAAACAAACAAACAAACAAACAAACAAACAAAATAATATAGGATCTGCGGCCTCACACATTAAACAAATACTAACATCTTAATAATATTTTATTGGTGGCATACATTTTGTCTTTTACAAGTAGTAAGTCAATCAATCAATCAATCGATCTTCATTTGTATAGCGCCAATTCATAACGATTGTTATCTCAAGACACTTTACAATAGAGCATAAAGCCCTTCATATTATGGATACACATATATGCATAGATACATATATACATATAAAATACACATATACATATATATACAAATATATACATCCAACACCCAGCATGGATTCATAAGTAAGTTCAGTAAGTGTATGAAATTGCTGTTCATTGTTTGGTTAAAAGCTTTGAAAAGACTATTTGTGAAATTATTGAAGAAAAAATAATAAAGGTAGGTAAAAAATACCATAACATTGTGTGAATTATTTTCAATTAACTTAAAAAGCAGTTGAATTTGACTCTTATTTTGTTTACATTAGCTTGAGCTCCATTGTTTGCCTTGTCTTAAAATAAATTCAGATGAAAACTTTAAATTGTACAATCAAACTTAATCATAAGTAAGTCAAAAGAAAATGTTTGCTATTGTTGTAATTGTTGTAATAATTAATTACTGTGAGCCGCTTGAAAACCAGTGTTACTCATTCCTATTGCGTGTTTTTTTTTTTTTTTGTGACAGCAGCAAGATTTTGCCAAAGTTCTATGTTATAGATTGTACATATAATAGATTCACGAATAGGTTTCGCCACTAGTGGACAATAAACATAGTAAAAAAACTGTAAAAAATACAAATACAATTGATTTTCAAAATATTGACCATAACCATATCTGAACTGCTCCCAAACTAAACCATCACCTCCAGTACGTTTATGCATCATGCTTAGATTATGCCAAAAAGACCACATCATGATAGTGTCATATACAGCAGTATTTACTGCTGAATACTTAGTCTCCTGCTCAAAAAGCTCTTCTGACAGCTTCTCTAAAGCAAGTTTGACTTCTCTTGGCATTGTGATGACAGAGAGTCAAATTAAGCATACAGGGTAGAAAAAGTAAAGTAGAAGCACCTGATTTGAATTTACCCCTGTAGATGGAGGGGGTCTCCACATCAAGGCAGGCCATGAATGACAGAGGAGGTCCACTGGGCAGCCAAGTCTGGAGTCCCATAAAGTAATGAGGCCAGAGGAGAACGGGGGAGTCTGGGAGAGAAAAGACCCCGCTCTGAGCTAACAACAGCTGGCTGTCGGAGCTGCATTCAGTCCCTCCTCTCCTCTCTGGATGTGTGCTTGCCTCAGCAGAGAAACTGAGTGTGTGTGTGTGTGCTTAGTCAATGTCAGGAGGAGGGAACAGAGTGCTGCTCGTGTTAACCCTCACCAGGTCAGAGGAGTCATTACACTACGGCTCAAAAGCCCACAGGAACTGTTGACATTTTTCCTCAGCAGGGGACCCAATCCTCAACTGGTTAGCAGTAGAAAGTTGATCAAAACAAGCTGTTGGGAATTCTCCATGAGAAACAGTTCCAGAGTCTCTTTTTTTTTCTCCAGAATTTTTGTAGCACTAAATAACAAAGACAAGAACAAACACAGAAAGTCCTCTGGGAAAGGGGTTATCTAAAACATTTTTTCATGATTACTTATGAGATTTCACACAGTTATTAATGTTTTTAATGTTGGGTTCCCTTGACTCATTGCAATAACATGTCAATTTTGTCTTAGCTCAGGTTCACTGGAACTTTCATGTGATAATTTAAGGAATGTGATAAAATAATATCACACTGTCATATCAAGTTTGAACTTGTACTACTTTCCTGAAGGAGTATAACAAACTCTCCTTCATGGTGCACTGACACAATAACCAGTCTGGAAAGTGTTAGTAATGCTTTACAACATTCATTTGGGGAACCTGTCTTTTAGCAGTAGAGTGGTAGCTGGTAGGTTAAGGGAAGAGAGAAGTTAACAATGTTTATCATTAACTTAACTGACAATGTAAATACATTTTATGACATAAAAACATATTCATCACCCATGACAATGAAATGTTGAAAAATGACCTAAAGTTAAAAGTTAAATAAAGACAAATTGTTGATTAAAATTGATTAATTGAGCACTCCAGAAATTTCTTCTGATGTTGGGATTAGCTCTCCTCTGAGACACACCACTGTTGTTCAGCAGCCAAAGTACAGACATTCGTTTTGTAAAGACAAAATGTCTTTGATTGACAAAATCTTGCTCTGACTGTGCTAACTAAAGGGGAGGGGCCCAGAAGAAGGATCTGCTAGAAGAATGTCACCTTTAGATCTAGTCTTTTACTTTGAAAATCAATTTCATCTAAAAGGCTGTATTGATTATACGTTGAAATGATCAACGCTTTGCTTAGAAAGTATGGTCAGAAATCGTAACAGTTCTAAATAGAGATGAATTTTATACGATTTATTTATTTTTACAAATATCTGATATGTCAGTATTTGCAAATTAATTTTTTGAGTATCGATATTTGTTGTAAAGAGCACAAAAACTGCATTCAATTAAATTAACTGTTTCTAACATGGTGACTGTCCACATGTGTTCTGAACAGACTAAGAGGTAAACACAAGAGGTAAACATTTCGTTTTCTTACTAAATTATAGCTTTGGTTTATTAAAGTGAACTTCAGTGATTATGAGGTACACTGTTATGGACAATTTGTAAATACATAACGTATTACTACCAATACTCGGGAACTTTATGGTCCATTTGTACAGCGACATTATTGGCTGCAAATAGTGGCAATAATGTATAATCTGCCAATATCAATAATCTCCTTATTAGGCAATTATCTGGCAATACAGATACTGTTTGGATAATATCTTGACACCCAAATTCTAATGACTGCAATGGACTGAATTTAAGAGTTTTACCCTGAAAATCTATTCAACTCAGCGAGTGACATTTAAATCATTGTTTTGTTTTTTTTTACTTTGTCATTTCCTTTTTTGTTTATCCTTTAATTTATTTATTTATTTTTTACTTAAAATCTTCTTTAGGGATTTATAAAAGATAATAAAAAGAGGCTACCACACAAGAAGAACCCCAGGACACGAAACACTTGAGGCAAGAGTTTGACATGACTTTATTTCTGTCTGGTAATTTGTTTTTTGTCCAATCACCATGATGAATCCTTCTGTTGTATCATCTTAATCTGGGAAGACACCTGTTGCTGGTCCATCAGAGAATAAGCTGGTGCAAGCATGAACTAAGTTACCTGAAAGTGAGTCCTCAATCACTCACCCACCTCCGACAGATTGGAGAGTTCATTCAGTTTCATGCTGTTTCTGCCCTTAAGGGTCAAGTAAAGGGTTTCGGGCTTACTTAGTATGGCAACATATCGGCTGGTGGACTCTCCATCACAGATATGCAAACGCAAGTTTAACTTTTACAACTGAACTGAGACGCCATGTATGACCACAAATGAACAAATTGTAAATATTGTGGTGGTATAAATGTAGTGAGCCATTTAGTTTGCAAAAGGAAATATGAGGTCAATCAAGCAAATAAAGCTGCTAAAATCAGGCCCTGGAATCAAATCATACAAAGCAGGATTGTGCAAAAAAAGTTACAGCATATGGTATGTGGAAATAAAAAAGTTTTCCCTGTGTCACTGTGTTTATAGAAAAAAAACATTTCACATTTCGTAAGAGTAAAACACATGCTAAACAGCATATTTCATGAATGCTTGACACCTGTGTGGTCCCACAGTCTCAGCCTCAAGTGTGCTGTTTCTCATCTTCCCATCAATCTAAAAGTCTAATGACCTGTCCTAAACCTCAATGTAGCTTTCATTAGGTCTCAATGTGATTCATTTAGATTAAATGTATCTAAAAACATCTATCTTATTGATCATCTTAAAACTCTAAATCTGTTTAGCGCTACAGTAAAGTTATTGCAATGAGTGTGTTAAATGGGCTGAGTGATTATCAACGTCATTACAGGATTACATCCATCTGCTTCCTGGCCAGCTGTTCCTCATTCTCTGTTCACTTCATAACCACTCACTTAAGAACAAAGTGAAACCATACGTGTTCACAATCACTCATTGGTGTTTAATTCATGAGTCACATAAGAAAGGTGAAAACATCAGGTTCTTTTAACTTGACCATAAATTATATCTATATTTGAGATGTCGCGGCTAGTTTAAAAAGTTTTATTTATTTCTACACCTTGGATACACTGCTCTGTTAAAGGAGACATATCATGCTGATGCATGATTTAATACTTACTTATAATACAATCAATTTGAAAACAAGACCTTACACCCCCTTCATTTTCAAAAAATGAGATATTGTATTTTTTCTGATATCTAGAACGAGATTTGATGCCTCTGAAAATAGGTCATTGCGAGATGTCCGTGAGATTTCAAACATCGTGACGTCACGAGGTACATTTCCTTTTATTGGAGTAATCTGATAAAACACTTCCCCCCTGTGATGTCCGTTAGCCACAAAACCGTCACCGAGGAACACATCCGTCCAGCAGGGGTTTATAGTTCCCTAGCTCACACTCACTCATTACCAGCTCTGGCCTGTAGGGGGACTCAATACGCGCTCGCTGCTTTTAGCCTGCTGGAAAATACAGTAGAAGAAGAAGGACAGGCTTGCTCAACCCCCGATAGAACTGACCAATCAGAGCACAAAGGGCTGTGACGTTGCGAGGTAACTTTAGGTCATCCTCAGATCCGAGCATTTCTATGAGAGCTTGATAATGGCCTAAAATGAGGATTTTGAGAACGCTATTGTGGGGCAATGAAGGAACTAAATGACTTGTACTGAGGGCAGAAATGCTTTACAGGCATCCTAGTCTGGCATAGTGAAAAGGAGAAACAAGCATGATATGTCTCCTTTAAAGCTGTTGTACTGACTTAGAACTCTTAATTTCTCTTGTGCCTGTGCTGACTTTTAAAACAAACCAAAAAAGGTGTCTTTAACATGATATTAAGAGCCAACAATCTTAGCTGGGGTAAGAGCTACACTGTGGTCATTGATTTCCAGGATCAAAACTGGTTGATTTATTTCAATTAAATCACTGAAAGATCAGGTGTTAGAACAGGGATGCACAATTATGACTACCAAGAGGGCCACATACAATTTTTTCAGTGCCTGAGGACTGCTCTCTTACATATTGTTGGGTAGTTTGGATCAGGGAAAAAACATAAATGAATAAA
The DNA here is from genome assembly GCA_036419115.1 of Scarus forsteni. Classification (NCBI taxonomy): domain Eukaryota; kingdom Metazoa; phylum Chordata; class Actinopteri; order Labriformes; family Labridae; genus Scarus; species Scarus forsteni. The sequence continues at coordinate 37,432,477 of JAZDUH010000359.1, forward strand.
AAATAGCACGTATAAAGCTTAAAAAATCATTATACCAACATTAATATATTTTAACTCAAACACATTTAAAAGTTTACAATTTAATGGCACATAACTAAAGCCAATTTAAAGGATAAGTTCGGTTTCTACAGCTTTCACATTGTTTATAGAATGAAGTAGAACAATATACTCACCCAGAAGGCTTTCCTGATCCAAACAGTGCTTCAGAAGATATTTAGATCCAAAATCAAGCGCCGCTCCTAAAACTGCATTAATCGTCCAAAAACTCTATAGTTTCACCAATATTTCATCATGGTCGCTCACGCTACTCCTCCACGAAGGTCTGGGGTTGCTCCACCCATGTTTTTGTGACTGTGCTGACCTCTGAACTGAAAAGTTTCTTCCTGGCTGCTGCGCGCATCCGCAGTATGGCTCATTGTTTCAGGGTCGACCTCCGGCTACTGAACAACTTTCTTCTTCCAGTTTTGTGCAAAATGGACGAATATCTATCTGATGAAGATGTTGTGGACGAGAACTTTGAATATGATGGGTGTCCTTCCAGTTTCGAGCCAGAGTTTACAGATGAGGAGCTCATCAAAAGGAGGACGCAGAGGCAAAGAGAAGAACAGCTGGCCAGGGAGCAGTCTTCAGTTCAGAGGTCAGCACAGTCACAAAAACATGTCTGGAGCGACACAGACTGTCGTGGAGGAGTAGCCCGAGCGGACCATGATGAAATATTGGTGAAACTAATGAGTTTTTGGACAATAAATGCAGTTTTAGGAGCGGCGCTATATGCCTCATGTGCTACCATTATACGGATGTCTGCCGCTTGATTTTGGATCTAAATATCTCCCGAAGCACTGTTTGGATCAGGAAAGCCTTCTGGGTGAGTATATTGTTCTACTTCATTCTACAATGTGAAAGCTGTAGAAACCGAACTTATCCTTTAAGCTCATTTTAATGCAATAAAAATTGCATTTTACTAGTTTACAAACCACAAATATATTACCTCTACCATTTTTTTAAGAACACAGTTTTTATTACACTGCACATATAATCAATGCACACAGTTATATTGACATAGCATTAGCCAAAAGCTCGGTACATCTGGATGAACACAGAGAGACGGGAGAAATTTTGAAAGGTATTTCGAGAGTAGGGTGGCATGGTGGTGCAGCAGGTAGTGCATGTGCCTCACGGCAAGAAGGTCCCTGGGTCAGACAGGGCCTTTCTGTGTGAAGTTTGCATTTTCTTCCTGTGCATGCGTGGGTTCTCTCCAGGCACTCTGGCTTCCTCCCACAGACCAAAAACATGCTCATTGAGGTAATTATGCTCATAATTGTTAATCTGTTTTCATGACATCAATTTAACGGACCATAATTCAACACAGTATGGGCAAAAGTTGTGATGGTGGAGAATTCTTTCCCTCAACTGATTTGTAGAAGCCAGAAAGAGTTTTGGCATGCATATAACCACCATTCCCCTGGAAGAGACATTAATGCTGAAGCTGGATGAATACATATGCCATCTGCAGCTGATGGGTGCTAAAGGAGGAGCTGTTGCTACAAGGATGCAGCCTTTCCTCAATACTGTAAATGAGGTAATCTATCAGTTTTTCTTGAAAATTTCACACACAAAAATGTTTGCAGACATGAGTAATGACTTCAGTGTATGTCACTACAGTTTCTCAGTACTGACAAAAAGGGATGTGGTCGTCAGTTTCCTCATCGAGCACCTTGGAGAGCAAAGGAAGATCTGTTCCAAGATACTTAACTCTGACACATTTTTTACATTTTGGACATGTTAAGTTTAAGAAATGGATCGAGTATGGCTGTATACCTGTTTTTTATTTGAGGATACACATATCTACAGACCTGATCTGAGAGCTTCTTATTCCACTGTCCTAAGTAATGGAAAAAACAATGTCCTCCTTTATCATATTTAATCTCCAAAATCTTAACTTTAATTATAGAATAGCTAGAATTCCCCTGGACTCCCCTAACTTAATTACTTTTTTACACTTAAACTTATTCAAAGTTTTATGTAGAACACCTGTTGCACCAGTGACAGTATATTACAGGTATATTTTGGCTTTAATCCCTAAATAAATGAGAAATTATCTTATTTTTTTGAATATCTTCACAATGAAAGTTTTAATAGAAAAACATACTTGTCTGTAAATCAAAAGTTCTTTTTTGTTTTTTTTTGCTGATGTTTTTACAAGAGGACAGCCATGAAGACCACACAGACCAAACCATGAAGGTGCTAGTGCTCCATAACTCCATAGCTGAGGTGGATCCAGCAGATGTTTCTATCATGATAGAGGGCAACAAAGCACTGAACAGATGTGGAAATCGGACCAACCAAGGCATGTATGCTGTGGATGGGATTGATTTACGCTCTCAACCCTGAGTATCCCAAGAGTCTCTAAAAACTCAAAAGTAAGCTTGTAAAAGGAAATTTTGTTCATGATCAATTAAATTGATCAATTAAAATTCTACCTCAGCTCATACTTAGAGGAAAAACAGTTTAGTTTTGTTTACATGTTACATATGTTGGATTAAAATCAAATGTCAAATGTTTAATTTGGCTCAATTAAGTAAAAACAATTAACAGGATCAATATTGTGTCTTGTGTCTGGCTTTAAATTTAGGATTAAACAAACCTCCTTTGAAAAAGTAATAATTGATTATTTTCTTAATTAAAATTATTAAACACATTAGGTTAATGAAATATCCCCTATTAGAAACATAATACAGTTATGAGTAAAGATTCCTCATTTGTAATATGTATTTAGTAGTAAAATCTATTTCAAAAGGTGATGCAGACTTTGCCAAAATTATTTGTGTACATTATAAAGTTAGGTAATATCCACTCAATAAGTTTGTGGTAAAATTTACACAATCAAACAAAGTGCAAATTGTTACCTCAGATTTATTGAGTAGATTCTATAGGTTACTTTTTATATTGTACATATCTATCTATCTATCTATCTATCTATCTATCTATCTATCTATCTATCTATCTATCTATCTATCTATCTATCTATCTATCTATCAACTCTAGTTGAGCTAGAAAAACATTCCTGGGATAATCCTTAATACATTTGCTCATACATTTGGCAAGACTTTATTTGGGATGAAGTATTATTTGTGTATTTCACAAAATTCAAGCTCCACCGTGTTTTGGTCCTTAAGTTGTTTGCATGAAGACATGTCGGCTGTTTTCTGTCTCACATTCGAAGTGTCAGTGTGGTGGGAAATGAAGCAAATATAAACAAACCGTTTGTCGCGTGATTGCCCTGCACTGTTTTTATGACTTGTCCCCTGTGGTCTACATAAAACATCTGTGCTGTGCTTTGGCCAAAATATAATTTGCATCAATCACGGAAATTTGTCTCTCTGCAAGCCAGTATTAATCAGCCTCTTACAGAATCATATGCTTTGGTGAGTGTCTCTTTAAAGGCAAATTAGCCACCTCCTACTCAAGGTGAGTCATCATGAGTACTGCTTTGTTTTTCCATAGCTGTGCAGGGAGATGGATGTATCAGATGAGGACTGGATATTAATATGGTTACTCACTGCGATGCCACAAGAAGCCTAGATTCTAAACTGGCTTCCAGTTTCATTGTTCAGACAAAGGCTGTCCACAGACAAAGGACAGGGTTGACTTGTGTCATTTTTTGTGGAGGGATTGATACCCGGATACATTTGCCAGACTCTTAATCCTGTTCTTCCCTGACAGGTCCCTGTTATTCTCAGTCAGCTAAAGTCAGAGGTTGTTTACCTACAACACTTTGATAGACCAGGGGTCTCCAAATGTTCACCCTACAACACCAGGAGTTGAATAAGATTTAAAACCGAATTCTTACAACCTCTCATATCCCACTTTGGGAACCACTGTCATTCCAGAGTGATAAAGGTTTCGGACTCATATTAAAGGGACTGTGAGGAGTTTCTAAATAATTACAAAAAAGTCTCACTTTTAGATATATGCCTGATCGAAATACACACTTTAAGATGAGTTTTATAGCATCAAAATAGGTTATCTATTTATGCTATTCCTTAGCCTTCCGGTCGGGTCGTACATAGCTGGACTGGCCCGGATACTCAACTTCGGGATCAAGACAATTAAAACTACAGCAAATTTATATTATTGAGACACGTCATAGTGCACCGGGCTGTAAGTAGCCATATATAGCTGGCTACAAAACTACGATAGGCCTACTAAGTTTTCCCAAATTTGCTTGTTGTCACACATCAAAAACTACCCCTACGTAACTAGAAAGAGATACATTACCTCGTCACTTTGCATCCTGTAAGTCGTTGAAAAAAGAAGTTGTAAAGCAATGCAGAGTTCTAATGAAGGTCCAAACTGCATCTATTAGCTCCATAACATATACACGCTCTGGGTCATGTCTCGTGCTGCGTTCCAATTGTAGTCAGAAGTAGGAATTTTGAGCTCCGAGTAGGAAACTGCAACTGGAACGTCCCCCAAAAGTCTGAATTTCCTCCTGGGAACGCGGTGAAACCTTGTCACCCCCGAGTTGACAATCGAAGATGGATGCCCCCAGTGTGAACAGTTATTTAGCTCCTGTAATAATCAATTTATTTGCACTTCTGACTGGTGTGTGTCGCTCTAGATCAGCTGTATACATCATATTGTTAGACTTATATTTACAAAAATGCTGCCACAGTGATAATCACATTCTTCATGTGATAATTGTGAACAACAACGCAGGCATGCTAACAACAGCTAACAATAGCCTGGTAGATCGGCATGTTTTCCGACTTTGTAACTGGAACGCTGGTAACTCTGAGATGATGTCACTTCCAGTTCCGCGGTAACTGGAACGCAGCATTACGACAGTCGCCGCGCGGGCTCATGGGTAGCAGAGTCTTTTACGTTGCAGGTAATAGATTCTCCTCACAGTTCCTTTAAACTGATTATGATATTAAGCTGAAAAATAACTACTATCATCATCACTGGTATGTAATAAGGAAACAAGCTTAGAGTAGAGCATGGACGTGAGCAACAATGAACTTATCAGTTATGACAGAGATGACTGGTCATCCAATCAGAGCTGACTGGGCCTACTGTGTGATAGTAAGGGCGTTTTCACACCAACCATATTTACTGCACATCAAATAAGTTTTGGCCCAGGGTTTGGTACGTTAGTATCAATGTGAATGCCACCACCGCACTTTGGTGCACACCAAATCAGCCGGTCCGAGACCTTCATGAAGGGGTGGTCTCGATCCGCTCCATCTCCCGACATTCATCACTGACATCAGACATCACTGATAAAACAAAGTGGTCCAAACCGATCTACTTTTGATGCATTACTTCCTGTTAATCCAGCAGTTGAATCTTTTGCTTACTCAATTTGTTGATTTGTTTATTCTGGTTGAGGATTACGATGATTTACGAGGGTCCAGAAGGTCGCTGATGCAAACACGATAAAAAAAACACACTTGAAGGAAAATGTAGAAGAGGGCGAAACGTAAACATTGGTTGTTTGGTGTGGGAAATGATTACCATGATAGCCTCTTCTTCGTTCTCCTCCGTAGCAGGTTTGGCAACCAGTTACGTGCATATCGCCCCCTGCTGTTTCAAACTGAGTAAATACATAAGTGGGCCCGGGCATGGTTCGATGTTGCAAGTGTGAATGCAAGCCAGCAGGGGAGGGCGAGGGGGCTGAACCGCACCGCAGTACAGTTCGAAACAGGTGGGCCTAATGTGAAAACGCCCTAAGAGAGCCTTTCAGGAGCAGGAGCTCCAACAGAGCGTAAGAGTGAGAATACACCTGTGTCAGGGGTACTCTGAAGGTTTTCTGTACCCAAGTGACTGTGAACATGCCCAAGCAGTCATCAAAAATAAAAACATCACTTGATTTAGGGCAAATATGGACTTAAGTCCCTCCTATGAGGACTTTGTCCAGTAAAACTTGAAGTGAGACAGCATGTTTAGTGGGTCATAATGCTCCAGTCCATACTAAACATAATTTTGTAATTTCATTCAAATATTTAGTTATTTTTTGTATTATGCCATTTCATAGCAAATGCTATCTCAGTACACTACAAAAGACTATTATTAAAACAATCTGAACTTTCCGTCAGTGAGGTGCATTCAGGTATGTCTCATTATTTTAATGCCAAAAATAATAGAAGAATAATACTTAATAAATTAAAAGATTCTCTTATCAAAGTGGTAACCCTAATAGATGAGAAGTTCGAAATAGATATTAAAAGTAAAGAAAGTGTTCACTGAGGAAGAAAGTATACTTGTACTCTAAATGTATTTTGATTATTTTTAACATACCCTTTACACCCAGGTTAACCATTTTGTGAAGGCAGTTATTTATTTTTCTTTATTAACAAACAGTAACTGTTGCTTTCTGTGCCCCAGGGGAACAGAGCAAAGAGTTTGTTTTATGGATATTTTCAAAGTGAGGGAGTGAAAAGGTTATTAAAAGTCAAGCATTTAACAGCTCACCTTTTAAAGTCTTATGGAATTAATATTTACTTCATACTTACGTCATATTTACTCCGAAAAATATATCACACACTTTGCTTAACTACAATAAAGTGAGCTTATGTTGGCTTTTAAATTTAGTTCTGATCTCATTCCTGACTTTATTCCATCATCAAATCACTGAGGAGAGTTTATTTTCTCAGTGTGGACCTGCTCCTAAATGGTCAGCATGCTGCATGTTTTACCAAACCGTCATGTTCTGGTTTCTGACTTTTGCCTTAGCTTGGCTCTTCTCCCTGCAGCAGCAGGCGGGGGAGGCTGTAGGGGTGGGTTTTGCAGACCCTCTGTGACGTCAGTGAAACAGTATCTGTGCCTCTGCAGGGAGAAAAAAAACGTATAAGATATTATTACTAGAGTACATTGTGTTTGTCTTTCTTAAGTGTGTGTCTGATATGGCAGTTTATCCATGATAAAAACACAGATATGAATAATCCATTTAAAGTCATGCATGGGAAAACAGAGATATCAAGCTCTCATGTTAATTCAGTGCAAGTCTGAGGGATGTTGTTTTGATTTATAGGGATATAAATTGTGTATTTGTCTTTTTACTGTATATCACATATGATCTGTACAATATTTAGACTAGTGTGTGTTGTCGTCATGTGAAAATTCTAGGCGTAGTGACAGTGGGATGAGTAGTTTCTGTGACACAGAGCCAAATACTGCATGGTTTCAGTTGGGGCCTCCCCTCTAGATGACAATCTCTGTAATTAGGAGCTGTAGATTCCCCCTGGGTGGAAACACCACCCTCTTCTATCCCATTACCACAGTGTAAGGATTTTCAATGAGAAACCAGCTTAGTCACATGATTCCTTAGCATGCTGTATGATACTGAGTTAACTTTCCCATTCAATGTAATGCCGTAATGTTTGGAATTCATTTAGAGCAAGACAAGATATGGGAGATGCTAAGGGCCGAAAAGGAAAACTGGTCAGTTCACTGCTGTAGCTCGGCTTTGGCTGCTGCCTTTCTGGGGAATTTTCTTTAAACCTGTATATAAATGGGGTGCTGGTTTGGCGTAGTGGTTAGCACCCCATGTACTTGCTTCTGCCGGTCCAGGTTCAAATCCCGCCTGAGACCAGTTTGCAGAGTGTCTTCCCCTACTCTCTCACCCCCTTTCATAAGCCTATCCACTGTCTCTCTCCTATCAATAAAGGCACAAAATGCCCAAAAATATACATTTAAAAAAAAAAAGAGAAAAAAAAAACTGTATATAAATAATGGATATTATGTGCCACTTTGAAATTAAAAGAAAGCATTGGTAGAGTCTTGTAAAAACATCACTGTTTGGCAGTATTTTGATCTAAAAAGAGGAGATGAAGTAGTATGTTGGCTGTGTCTAGTTTAATTTACCCACTTGATCACAGCAGTGAGTGACTACGTCCAACACAGAAACATGGACTGAAAAAAATTACTTTCTCATGCTGCCATCAGTTATGACTGTTCACTGTTTGTGAGTGCTTTAATAAGTTAGAGCAAGTTACAAACCACAATTCCACTAAAGCTGGCATGTTGTGTAAAATGGAAATGAAACAGAATGCAATAATTCATAAATTCTTGTAAAGCAGATATTCAAATGGTCCAACAACAAACTGTTTATGAAAATCATGGACATCCTGTCCTACAGGCTAAAGAAGAAAAAAAAAACATCCAGACTGTTGTCAACTCAGAGTTCAAAATTCAGTGTCTGTGATGGTATGGGGATATGTTAGAACCCATGGCATGGGTAACCTGTACATCTTTGAAGGCATTAATGCTGAAAGGTACATGCAGGTTTTGGAGCAACATGCGCTACCATCTAAGGAATGTCAGGGATGTTCCTGCTTATTTCAACAAGACAGTGCCAAGCCACATTCTGCATGTGTTACAACAGTGTACCCTCGTAGTGAGCAAAACCAAGTTTTGCTCAATAATTTCTTTGTTCAGTGAGGAATAAACTAAAGTCTTGCAGTTGTTCACAATAATCTTACATAACTTTGTTGACATTCTAATCATGTTAGAGATTTGGACTGTCCTCTCATAAAGCTGATCGTGCTGTTGTAAATAAAATATTTTTTTTCTTCCTGCATCTTTCCAGACACAGTATTTGATGTAACTGGGAATCATTGTCTTTTCTGATTGGAAACAAAGTGATTATCACAAGCAAAACAAGTAAAAGAAAACAAAATAGAGAGAGCATTCACAATAAGTTTGATATTTGCAACCTCTTAGAGCTGATATTATGGTTCCATTTCTGTCTCTGACAAATGTTTTGTACATTTAAGGTGATAATAATTAAAATAACTAAGTGTAAACCGTAGACTTCTTCACATACTCCTGATCACAAAAATACATTATAGTCTTCTCAACAAGGTGTCAAACTTTTGGGACCTGATGTGTAAAAACACCTCATCAAATCTTTCGGACCAAAATGCATTTTAAAGACTATAGTCTCATTTCAAACTGCTGATGGGCATGCAGTAATAAGGTACAGGTGCTTTGTGATGAGGGACTCATCTATACAGCCCCTTTAAGCTCACATAGGTATTTCTATAAAACCCAAATTCCTTGTGGATTTCCACTGGCACGTTTCCAGGAAGAATCCTTGATTCTGGATTAAATGCACATTTGACGTAATCCCACTGCAGGTATGCAAAGCAGACAGCTCTTTCCATAAAACACAACACATATTTTACTCTGAGCCAAGACTTTAAACTGAGAGAGATTGATTTGAGTTTAACAGGCACGTTGCGGAGAATGTGCTGGAACACCAAAGACAGATGTTCAGACTGATCAGACTATGAATATCTTAATCAGAATGTTCCTTATGAACTATGAGAAGTATCAGGCATTGGTTGTGGATGATTGATTGCAGGGTTTTTAAGTGGTGACACGACATTTAAAGCGTAGTTATACTGACAAGTCATTATTTTAGCATTATTTTAATGAAAAACATTTGCTGTATCATGTAACACCTGGCCTAAACTTAAGTCAGAAACAATAAATCAGAAATGTGTTTAAATGATGAGATGCAGGTCAAATAGTCTCTACGGTGTCTGCCGTTTGAACATTAGCCTTTGAATGGACACAAGTTTAAGGACATTTCTTAAAGCTCTAATGAAGTGGGGCAGAAAAAAGTTAGGACCAGTCTAAGGACCTACGACTGACAGGGACCTTCAAATACTTGTGCATACAGTAATGTTTTCCGTTTTCTTCATTTAACTTATTATAAACTCCACGAGGGAAGACTTTTTCTCACACTGTTCTGGGATTTTTTCCTTGTGTTTTTGTCCTTGTTTAAATTAAAGGATATTTAAGGGGTCCTTTGTTTTGTTGAAAGATTTAAAAATGTGCAAGATACTTATGAAGACAATTGGGTTTCCCTTATTTAATAGTCTAATCCTTTATCTATTTGAATAACAAGATTTAATATATATTTTACTTAAAGTGTAAGTATAATATTATACTTGACAAAGATTATAGTTCTTTGATAATCACTGTTTTTGGCATAATGGGATTGGCTTGAGTCAGTGGTTACAGACCCTTCAAGAGGCTTTGAGGATGCAGGGGTTGCAAGATACTTTCAAAAACCTGCTATTGTGGTTTTGGGGGTAAAAAGGTTGTGAAACTCTGGTCTTGGCAATTTTGTAGGATTGGTGTGGCCAGTGGGGCCCCATGCAATATTTTGTTCATGGGGCCCATTATTCCTGCCTGAGGACATACACACAGTAGCAGACTAATCACTGACAGGTTGATAACTAATTGCTGGCACTAGATTTACAAATCAGCTTTAACAAGGTGGGGAAAATTGAATTGATGAAAACAAGATAAGACACTTTTTTATGCAAAGACCTTAAAGAAAGTATGTCTGTAGTGTGTTAAGAGTGTTTCTAATTATATATCTAAACTTAATTTGACAACCTCAAAGCTGACATACCCTCACATTCCTCCTGAGACTCCTACAATATGCTTATTTGTGACCTCCTTTCTAGCAAGGTCATGTGGCTGCAGTAGTTTGATATGCATGACATTTGCCCCAGTGCAACAGTTGAAGCATTTAAAATAACCAGGTAGAAACATTTTGTCTTAAAGCAGATGGTCTTGTTTGTTTGGGGGGTCTTAAAGAAGCATCTGTTTCATAACCAGTCAGTTTCATTGTCATTGAGAAACTTCTCAAAGTAGCATTAATATAACATATGAGGAGAGATACCATGTAATGAAAGATGTTGCCATAAAAATTGTTCACAGGGAAGTCTACACAACACCCATTACCATCACAGCCCACGTCGACCTCTACAGATGGTGGGAAAGCCAGAAGGAAATCCCTGAAGGCCTCCAGTTTTCTTTGAAGCCAGGCTACACACAGCTGCCTGGAGGAGCTGTAAAAGACAGGCCTGTGGCAGCTTTGGTCACATCAACATCATCACTGAAAAAACAACTAATAGCAAACACTTACCAAAAAAAAACATGCATAAAGTTGCCTTCAGCACACAGTGATTACACTGAGCCATGTGTACCAACTTACAACAAAGAAACAAATCATTTGTTTTGGCTTTTGGTAATTAAAGACATTTTCCCATGTCTTATCACAGACAAACAAAGTCAAGACCAGTCTGACTAACTGTTAACCCTCGAAAGGTCAATATTTACAACTATAAATGGAGAAGCTAAGGCTTGCAAAAATGTTGATTTCCTCAAAATCTTAATACCAAGGAAAATGGAGCTTGTCTCACCATAACTGTTGCTTAAGTATAATTACCCAATACTTCTACAGAACAAGAGTCATTTGTCTGATTCAACATCCATTTGGTATCTGCTTTGATTGGAATGTTTTTTTTTTTACTCTATACTTTTATGCTGATTGCAACAGGAGCCAGACATGTCATGTTTTCAGCCTGCTTGTCCATAAAAGCTCATTTCTGGGACCACACTATCCCAAGACACCTTTGTATGGTTACCTTGGTGTTCAAAGTTAAAAGGTCAAGTTCATTTAGCCTTATGGTAGAATGTTCAGTAGGCCTTGCACAAAGAGCCACACTGATGCAAGGATGAACCTCTTGGACTCTGAAAGTCTTGTGACTAAGCCTAAGGTCATGGAGTCTCATGATCATCTTTTGCTTGTGAATGAAATTTTGTCGATGCAAATAGGGATGCACAATACTGTGGGTTTGATATCTGTATAGGCCGATATCGGCCTAAAATGTTAAGTATCAATGTCAGCCCACATTTAATTTTCTGCAGATATTTACAGTCAATATATCGGTCACACCTATCGGCCATTTATCAGCTGGAATATAAGCAAATTATGCAAATGTTCAAAATTGATGCACCGTCTCATTGCTGCATGGGTACATTTACATATCAAGGGTTTCAATTTTGCAAGACTGAAAAGCTGTTTTTGTTTTTGTTTTACATCTGTACATGCAATACTATGCTGTAACACTGAAAGAAACAAGTCCATTTTTATTAAGCGCAGACCTTGTGCTTGACCTGATGTATCGGTATCATTATCGGTATTGGCGATCATGAATCTAAAAAATATCAGCATATCTGTTATCGGCAAAAATCCTATATCATGCATCATGCAATATCGTAATATCTCAGATATTGTTAGTGTTTTTTTTATAAACTTCACAAAACACGTCCACCCTGAATCAAGAATGAGCTGGTAATGTTCTTTAGATCCAAGGTCATGGTAATGGAGCCATGTACAGGGGTGTCTGTGGCACAGCTGGATAGTGCACTTGGTCAGTGATTGGGAGGTTTGCAGGTTCAAGCCCAGCTCTGGGCGACACATGGCAATGCGTTGCCAAGACACTAAACCCCAAGTTGCTCTCACTGCTGCGTCAGTGGTGTGTAAATGGACATGAAAGGACACGAAAGTGTTAGAGATACTGATGGATAACTAACATAGAAACTTAGAACTATGAATGTGAGGGCGAATGTGTCTGAATGGGTAAGTGTATGTGGTGTAAAGTAGCAGAAAAGCGCTATATAAACTCACCATTTACCATGTAGTTGTCTCTTACTGAAATGCAAAATCCCCAAAACATTTCAGAAGATTTCACAAAAATCATTCCTGTGAAAAAAAAAAAAAAAAAAAAACATTTTTGTTATTTGTGCAACTCGATGCACAAATGACCACTCTTTCACATCTGAATGAGGATGGGAAACAATGAGATTTTATTGATACCAATGTCTATTAACCCTATTTCAACTGAATTCCTGATCAATTCTTGTGGATTTTCTGTGTGGACAGAAATAACCATTCACAACTATTCAGACATGAGGACCCTCCTGAAAATGAGATGTAGCATCTCAAGAGGCTAACCTCTAATAAATCAGACCACAGGTCTGTGGTTCATGAATCAGTCACTAACTTTAGTTTTTACTTTAGTCCACTTGTCTCCTCTTACCTCCCTTCCTTTGCCCTCGCACCCAACACAGCATCGTGTAGATTTGCTGTTCATCATGAGACTGGGATCCACATTCAAGATTTCCTGCTGCTTAACAGAAGGTTTTTTCTTGCCGCCATGATGGAGGGATTCATGATTGGCTATATGGATTCATGTTGGGTGTTGGATGTATATTTGTATATATATATATGTACATGTATATTTTATATGTATATATGTATCTATGCATATATGTGTATCCATAAAATGAAGAGCTTTATGCTCTATTGTAAAGTGTCATGAGATAACACTTGTTATTAATTGGCGCTATACAAATAAAGATTGATTGATTGACTGATTGATTACACGTTTCCAGTGCCAACAAGTACATGGCACTCCTTGTGTTACATAGACAACTTCTTTAACAGACACAGATATTGTTTGTTGGGCAGTTTAGTTTAATTATTAAATTATTAAATAAGTAAATTTTCAATTCTGACACATTGGTAAGAAGTCTTGCTGATAAATTGATGAATGTCTTTACCAAAATAACCACCCTAGTCTCTTGATCCACGACTGTACTTCTACTGTCAGGCACTAATTTAATTTTGAAAAAGGCATATTTATGATCATGTAGAGTCCGGTATATAATCTAATAATTGTTGCCAAACTCAGCCAGCATAATATTGATGCTACTTAAAAAATGGCTAAATATGTTTGCTAATGGAGGGGAATTTGAAGGTCATTGATAAAAAGGCAAACAAAGTAATCCTTTTAAAAAAAATAGGTGGAAAAGAATGTGTGCAAGGCTAAGAATAGAAATAGGAAATGAGGTTTAAAGTCTCAAAAAAGTAGCATACTAACTAATGATTAACTCATGTTGCTAAGAATAGCTGATCATAAAGCCAGAACAAGAAACTGGAGCAGGGGAAGGGGAATTTTTGAAATGTTTTTGTGTGCGTCTGGAGGCATGATGGTGTACCCACAGTTTTAGAGGAACAAATATTACAGCTTCAGCATGTGGTATGCGACGTCGTCATACTTCCTCTCTAATGTTCCCTGATTTCAACAGCCGTAAACTTCCCATAATTTACACTCTGGCAGGTTTAGCTTTCACTTAAAGCAGTATTACAGATCCTAGAGGCCCCCTGTGCCTGTTGGTTGGACACAGACAGTAATGTGCTTGGCAGGGGGTCACAGCGGGGTCAACCACAGACAGAAATAGAAATAACCCCTTGTTTGCTCACTGGCCCGCTGTGACTGAAGTTGTTGTTCATGGAGCCAGACGTTGACTTCAAGTTTTCGATACGCGCTAAACCTGATGACAATGATACTGAATGAAAGAGGGGTTAAGAAAACATTTGTTCCGTAAGGCTGGAAATGTTGTTTTGTTTTGTGTTAAACTTTGTACATTTGTGTTGACTGAATAATAAATGAACTTGACTGTAGAGCTCAAAGGTTAAATGGTGTTTTGTCACCCTAAGCTGGATGCTTAGCATAATGCTAAGCTACTGGATGCAATATTTAAAAAATGATGAAAGTGATGTTCTTTAATATTTGCACTTCTTTCCTCTTTGAATCAAGCACTGCCATGGTTTTAGAGTGGCAAGCTAAACTGTCCTTAATAATACATTATTTGTGATCATGTTATGTGGAGAACTTTTTAAAGGATTTCGGTTAAACTATGCACAATAGTCTATTTTTCACAAAGGAAAATTGATTACAATTTTGAGATACAAAGTGATAGACCACGCTCAACAATATTCATTCCTTGCCTTTTTAAAATTCTACACCTCACACTACCACAAAGCCCACCTTCACCTTTCGACCGACCAATGTACTTTTTGGCATATGCAGATGCATAGTGAAAAGAAATAGTTTGAAATGGCCATTTTATCAACCCATTCCCCAAATACAGTGTTAATTTCAATTCAAACACAATCTTTTAACATCTAGCAAATCATCATGTGATTGATTTATTTTAATTTCTCAAAGCTCAGCTTGTTAGAAGTGGGTTCTTGAGTGCAAAAAGCAATGCTTAATACCTTATGACTTTATGTCATATATTTACAGCAACTGTTCTGACTCTGGAGAAAGTCTGTTTCCTAATTTCATCTATAGTCCTCACATTACCTTAGATATTTACTGATTGTGATTCTTTTATAAATGACATTAACAGAAACCTTGGCTCAGTCAGAGGCTGATGTGTTCAGGTAATCAGAGGATTTAAATGTTCGAAGAAAAAAAAGTCAAATATTCAAATTACCATGCATGGATATGGCTTCCATGGACAGGAGGTGCCAACCACTTGAACCACAGAAGTTTTCCAAGCCTGAGCGGAAAGTGGCATTGTTCCATTTTTCAGATTAGGATCTAAGGCCTGAAAGTTGTTGTGCTTCTCTTGAGATGTCAGTGTATCTTAATTTCAGGGGTAATGATCCTGTGTACAAATGAATTTAATTGTGTCCTCTGTCTTAATTTATTATATTTTTTAGTATGGAGAAGCATGATTAACAAAACAGATCTTGACTCATATACACATGCAATCTAATTCTTAAAAGCAAGGATTTGTTCCTTTTTATTCCCCTTATATCCCATCCAGAATATGATGTGTTCACATGTTTATTATTATTATTTGCTTTACAAAAATTCTTTTTTTTTTTTTACATTAATCACAGCACAGACACAGGGTGTGGCCTATGGGGTCCAGCAGGAATACGGCAGAGTGTTTATGTGCTGGAGTCAGAGACCAAGTTTTTGTGGGAAAGATGAAAAAGTGACACTGAGGGGAAATATATTGGGAACGGTAAAAGTGATGTTGAACTAGGAAAAACACATCTGCATGATGGGCATTTATCAAACTAATGTACGCCTAACTCTCTGGCTGAGCCATTCAAAACACATGGAATATCAGCAAGAAATGAAAATAATAAAGGGCAGAAAAATGATAGACAAATGCAGTGGTGTTTGAACTCAATAAAACAAGTGATGCTATTTCATTTATGTTAGAAGCTGAAATTGTAAATAGACGAATAATACTCAAGTATAAATATAACATATTTAACATATTAAATATGTTAAAGTGGTTTTAAAGTATCACAGTCCAGTCTGTGTATGTTTTGTGAAGTTGAATCTGATTGAGAAAAAGGAGTTGGAATTTGCAAGCAATGTTTTGGCAGTCCCCTGCACATCTCTCTGGAACCACCACAAATGTCTCCACAGAAATCACAAACACACTTGTATATACAGTACACAGCCCTGATACAGCAGTGGACTGCTATCAATTCACCCCACCTCTTGAATATTTGCACACAATGTTAATGATATGGTATACAGAAAGAAAAAAAAGTTGGATTGATTTGATGGGCTGCCTGCTCTACTGTCATCTTAGTCTGGAAAATATTGATGTTGTATGCAATAAATGATGTCTGCAGACAATACTGCCTTCTTATTTTTTTTCCAAGTTGGCCCACAAGTGCCCCAGTATGAAACGAAGGGGTGTCATGAGGATCAAGAACTTTGGTTTTGGCATTTCAGTTATGCACTTTAAGAAGGACAAGACAAAGTATGAACAATATACATACTGTTAATGTTTTTAGATCCCATTTATTATAGATTCACACTTTTCCCCATAACACCCCCAGAACAAAATTCAAGTTTCTTTTTAGAATCCGCTCAGAAGAGAGATATTGGCAGGTCAAGTTATCTCCCTCTGTTTCATCCCAACTCAGAACAAGCAGCTTTAGGGGCCGTTTACACGAGGCCTAATAGGCCAAATCCGAGAAGTTTTCATTGCATTTTGGCCATCCAATTACTAGGGGTGCAATAATACATGTATCTGTATTGAATCGTTCAATACAGTGGCCTCGGTTTCGGTACACCCTATGAATCGAACAATATGCAATTTTGTATTTTTTTTATTTGATCAACTTCTGATGAGGTGCTATGTGCTGGAAGTTCAGTGAATCTGTGTTCAACCATGGGCGTCGCCACCATTCAATGTGAAGGGGACGTGTCCCCTCCAAAATTTCAAAATTCTTCATTTGGACCCCCCCACATTTAACATAAAATATTGGTTCATCCAGCGCCGTTTCTATTGCCTCGTAAGAGAATCCATTCCACTTGATCGCTAATAGAAAATACACAGTCGAACTACTCTGGGCTGCATTGTCCAGCACAGATCCGCAGAGCTGCGTGCGCAGCACCTCCCCTTTCATTTGGCCAAGCTGCTGAGACAAAAGAAGCTACATACGCTAGGGCACTAGAACATGGCGAGTGCTTTACCTTCAGTTCAAATTGAAGACCCTCCACTATCATTCAGATCTGGCGTTTGGGACTACTTTGGCTTCCGTGTTAAGTATCCTGATGGTAAGTGTGCCGACATCATCCCGGTGTTAAAACAAGTGGAACCAGACAGAAACAACAAGCAGCACCTATGCTATAGACTTTACCTGGGTCATGTAGACAGCCATTAGCACATGATTCAAAGGGGGTAAAGGAAATCGACCGGGCAATAGCTACATTAATTGCTGTCGACATGAGACCCTTTTCTGTTGTGGATAACGCTGGGTTTCAGGACATGGTACGGACACTTCATACACTTATAGCTTGTTCTTTGTAATATTTACTCTGCTGCCAAGAATACACCACATGAGATGGGCGAGTTCTCCATAAGATACATTTATTTTTTTACTTATTCTTATTTTTACATGGTGAAGTTTTTGTTTTTTATGATTCTAAGTATGCACCAAAGAATGTGCCTGTTTTAGCTGCAAGAGTTACATTTAATTCAATTTAATGAAAATGTACTCTGAGTTGAAACAAATATTGGTGATTTTAATTAACCACAAGTAAAAAAGGCATTGAAAATTATCATATTTTGTATCGAAAAGTATCCAACCGTGACAGAAACGTATCGTATCGAACCATAAATTATGTGTATCGTTGCACCCCTACCAATTACATGGGAACGGTATATGGAGTGCTTGAATCCACAAACCTTTGAAATTTAGGGTCTAGAGTGGAGATTCTTCATAACGCTCCTTCATGCAGCTCCATGTAAACTAGGGTCAGAGCGTTGCAGGGTGATACGCTGATGTCACCGCATGCGCAGTGCTCTTTCACATGAAGGCTGCGCACACACCAGGAGCAACAACAGCTTCAGCCGTCTGCTGATTAACATGTGTGCTGCTTACCGTGCTCGGTTTGTTATCCAGACAAAACTATACAGACAGATTTTTTGTCCAGACAAGAAACTCCTGTGTCTTTGTGTGTCCACTCGACATTGTCGTTTGTGAAAAAGTTTTTCTTCTTCATACATGTGCTGTAGCAGCGCTGCAAACATACCAACCATCTATTGGACTGGCATACAGCTTTTTCATTTGTTTCTAGCGTCTCCGTCTGAACGAGGTTCGAGTTTGAATATGTGTTTTAGGTCACAGTGTCTCTGTGTAAACAGGGCTTTAGGTTATATAGATTTCACAAGGTTGAGTTTATCAACCACACCAACAAAGTCCTGAGAAAAGGTCCAATCAAGACTTCTTTTAGTTTTTTAACTAACATCTTTGTGCATGCCCAAAACCTCAAAGGAGAATCATAAGGCCCTACTCTCTATCAACACAAGAACTCAGTCTGCATGCTATTTTTGTTTCACCATTGATTTATCATGTTATATGTTTCTTCAGTGGAATAACAGGCAACAATAAAAGTCAAACCATGTCATTAGCCTCAGGAGAAACAGAGTCAAATGTTTGTGGGAACACAGTCTAGACCAGAAGGGAAACAACAAATGACATGAAATATCATGTTTGAAATGCTGTTTTCAAAATGAAAGTGTATAATGCAGCTCTATTCAGGACTAAGGTAAAGTTAAAAATCCATAGTTCATCAAACACATTCAGAATATGGCATGCGAGGAAATGTGAATTCTATTGCTATGTTAAATTAATATAATAAACATTTTAATACACCAGAGTAAATTACAGCAAAGTCACACATGCACTCTCTATTCATCCACTGACATCTCACTGAAACAGATTTACTTCCTGACTCTGGGAAACATTGAAGTTACCCTGATTACAGACATTTCCTTCCTCCACCATTCACAGCCATGCCTGGAATGGCTACACTATTTACTCAGGCCTGAAGCAGTACACTGCAGATCCCACACCCACATGGCATATGCATCACAGGCTGCAAAGGCCAAAGGTTCCTGGGAGAAAATTCCAGACAGAAAAAAATGATATTCTGTATGAAGAGATATGATACCATAAGATAAGCCCCCTCCCTGGATGATAACAGTGATGCTGTGGTGAAACCCCTGACAAGACCCAAACTAAATATACTGTCCAAAACTTGGTAAGGGCAAATTGCCGCTATGAGAGCCCCCCCGATAGTGGGCCCCATGAAACTCCCAGACTTTGCTAAAAATAGAAACAACAATGTTTATATTCAATGTGGTTTAAAGACCACCTCAGTTGGTTTTCAGCTTTAAAAAAAGTCCAGGGGAGTCTTGTGTTAAAATAACCATACCATGAATCACAGAGTCAACAGGGAGTATCTCCAGTCTGCCTTTTATAACTTTAGCTTACCAAAAATAATGTGTTCATCCGAAAACATACAACTGCTGCACAGCATGTAACTGGATTATTTTACAAAGATCAAGTATTAAACACTTTAATTTATGGAGCTCCATAGAGGGGGTCATTTCAAGGTCATTTCACTTTTTGAAAAGTAATTTATCTATATCATATATAAGATAAATCACTTTATCAGGGAGGACATTGTGCAAATAATACATGATTATTGTGGAAACTTTACATAAAAACAAGACAACATGACAAATCAAAGACAACTAATAACATTACAGTGATTCCAAAACACAACAGCAATAATGAAAACACAACATTAAATTATAAAGATGATTATAAGCACGAAAATAATACAAAAGCGGTGTAAAAAAGATCTATAGCAAAGTAGCAGAATACAAGTAATACACAGCAAAAACTTAAGGCAGTGATAAGTTAAGAGTCACAACAATAAATCAAAAACACTATGTAAAACAAGAAAGCACAAAAATTCAACAAACAACAAAAAGGAACAAATGAAACAGCAAATCTCAAATTACAGTAAACAAAGACATTCAAAAGTAAAATAACAACAACAAAAGGATAACATCCAAAATGCAACAGCTAATGAAGAGAGGAAAACACAACAAAATACCCATTTGTCTTTAGTGTAGTGGTTTTTTTTTTTACTTGTGAGTTTCTTGTTGACTTGTGACTGTGGTTAAGCATTTGTTATGAGCTACTTTTTTGCTTTGTTTCTTGAATATTCTTACCTTTGAATGTTGTTTGTTATTAGTTTTCTGTTGTGTTTTTACTGTCACTATGTGTGCCTTTTTTCATATAATTTAATTAATTGATTGTTGTATTTTTATTGTTATCTTATTTATCATCTGTTGCTGTGCAATTGCTCATGTTTTTATTTAATTATTTTTTGTTTTATGTTTTATTCTTGTGTTTTGCACTTAAGTTGTAAAATTAAATTGTGTATTTTGGATTTTTTTTTTACATTGTTTTGTTGTAATTGCCCAGACAGAAAAAAAACTCCTTGCCATTCCAGTTTCTACCCTCTCAGAAAACAGATTAGAAAATAATTCTGAATGTTGTTATTCCTTTTAATCTTGGTTTTGGCTGATTTTTAAAGGTCATAATTTTCCTAAAAGGCATCAGTTGAGGTAAAGACATAAAATTCAGCTGTAATTTTGTACTAGATATAGAGTCAGGAGTGGGAGAGTATCACATGATATGTCTATCAAAAACAGGAAGGAAATATCAGTTTTTTTTTGTCTTGGATATACTCCAAACCTCGTTTTGCATGTGTTGATCTTTTTCGTGCATGTTATTATTTCAATTAATGTTGTATTTAAAAAATATAGTAGCTGGGTGAATAACAACACCACCCTCTTGAATGTAAATATCCTGCTCAGTGAATACACAGGCCACCTCTCAAGAGAGCCTGCAGGATGTGGTCTGAATGAAGGCACTGCCACCTGGTGGATCAACAGGGACCTGTAAAGGAATTTGATTTTCAGCACTGAGAAAGTTCCCCAGTTTGTTCTTTTCAATTACAGAGTGGAAAGAGAGTCAGGGTTTAAAAATAATGGGTTTTAAAAAAGTCAAATAATTGGATTTAACCTGATATAAATGGCCTATAAATGTGACAGACAGGACATCCGTCCAATTACCCTTCATTCTTCACTTCCCTAAACAGTCTTGGGAATGTTGCCAAAATGGCCCGAATAAAAAAGTCCAATGGATACATGAGCAGTACATCTGTTGTGCCAACTTTTAAGATATAATATGGATAGGTAATTGGCCGTCTTCACTTAAGTTTTGCACACAAAAGAAAAAAAAAACAACTGTAGTACTGATTTAAAAAAATTGGCAAACATCTTTCTGTTTTAAAACTTCCATCCCTGCTGTGCACCTTTGCAACATTTATTCAAGCATTCTGGTGAAATGAAACAATGTGCAGGTTCAGACTGTTTTTTTTACACCCCTCTTCACATTTAATAACCAAAATAAGAGCCAAAACGTGAGTGTTAATATGTATTATTGTAAGTTAATTTACAATATTGATAAACTTGAAAGTATCATTTTATAC
The DNA here is from genome assembly GCA_036419115.1 of Scarus forsteni. Classification (NCBI taxonomy): domain Eukaryota; kingdom Metazoa; phylum Chordata; class Actinopteri; order Labriformes; family Labridae; genus Scarus; species Scarus forsteni. Next base: position 37,454,031 of record JAZDUH010000359.1, read on the forward strand.
TAAAACTTCCTTTATGGGAAACAAAAGCATAAACAGCTAACTGTAGTGTTCTGTTGCTGAGCATCTCTGTCAAATTGGACTCTAAATGTCTTCATTCCTACCTTTATTTCATACAGTGTTGAAAGCTGCATGTTAAGAGAAACAGCAGAATCACTAGGGATGGGAATTGATAAGATTTTATCTGTAACAGTGCTATTAGCGATCCTGCTAATCATACCAATTCTTGAACGATTCCCTTATTGATCCCTGCAGATTTTCAATGTGGGCAAATGTCCTGTAGATTTTCAGTGCCAACAATGTCAAACACACATGTCACCGCATAGCTAACTGCTTCTGCAAGTTGCTTTTCCACTCACTTAAGATTGTGCAGTAGGTGCCTTTTGTAAAATATTAGCCCCAACTCTGACCACATCTAAACCCTGTCAGTAGAAGGAACCGATAAGGGAATTAATTAGCAAAAAGACCCATGATATTGATACTTTCATGGAGCTGTTCTTGACTCTCAACTGGAATTGGTTTTTGATTCCCATCCCTAAGAATCACCCTTCTCTCATCAGCATACCTCAGATGGGGAATCTTGATAGTGTGCAAATTAAACAGATATGATGTGTTTAGCTTTGGAGAATAAAAAGTTATTTGATTAAGACAATACTCACCATAACAAACCCTGCACCCCTGAAAAGGTGTCTGCAAACTACTGTAAGCAAAAGATTCAAATTAATAGGCTCTTTATCCTTCTAAAGTAAGCCCCAGATACTGTCCGGATCTGGTTTTGCAGACACAGGGGGGCGGTGAAGTCTTTATGCGGCACAGATTTATGAGTTGGCTCCTCTGAATATGGGATGTTAAAATTATATCTGAAGTGTTGCTTCAGTACCACCCAGAGATAATTTTAAAATCTTTTCAGTCCATATGCCCTCCTTTCATCTCTGTCCATATATAGAGCTGAGATTGAAGCTACAGAGAAGGATAATATTAGTCAGTGATTGTCTCCCCCGGAGGCGAATGGTTGGAATGAATCCATCATGATTCTGCGGGACGTTATCTGCTCTCAAATGTCCAACTTTATTCAAATGAAGCTTTCTGAGGCACTCCTGAACAGGAGCGCCATTCAGCTCACAGACACATTCATACTAATTCATATTACTTATTTCCATTAAAATATACATTGATTGATAAAGAGAAAGAATGAAGTTCTATAGGAATACTAACATTTAAATTAAAGTCTGTGAAGTTATGTTAATGCCTTTAAAAAAGTGATGATAAAAAAAAGTGTAAAGCTGTTTGGGCTGTCAACCCATACTCCAAATTCAGATATGTAAGCATGGGGATAAAAGTCTGCACTCAAACTGTTACCATAAACAAATAGAAGGTATAGAGCTTGGTAACACATTAGAGCGCCTGGAATAGTGAACTGCCCAATCCAACAGAGGGCGCTCCAACCTGACTGCCCAGTGCTCTGTTGACCTCAGCAACAGGAAACACACCTTAAGAGTACAGATGACAGGCAAAGCCACTATGTGGAACACCGCTGGTGGCATCACGGACAAGATTGCAAGATTCAGACTCGGGACATGTGGCCCACAGGTGTGGCTCAGGAGAGATAAATGGTAAAATGATCTAATGGAGAGTGTCACCTGCAGGGACAAAATACAGCACTTACAATTTCAAAACAAACATAGAAAGCTTTCAAAGTCAATTAACAATTATCACAATGAACACATCCAACAAAAACATATAAATAAACACAAAAGGCAGAAGAAACACATAAAAGCCCCTGGATACATTGGTAACTAAATACATTGTAAGTAACATCAGTTACAGTTTGGTGCAAACCTGATATAAAATACAGTTTATTGCATGATATGGAACATCATGAAGTGTCTAGAGATGATGGCAGCATAAAAGTCGCAAGGATCATCATTACAACCTCATGATCTGAATAATAAAAAATTGCATTCCAAGTAACCAAGAAACCATGAATACTACATTCAATGAATGACTGGAATGCAGTGGCTGTAACATTAAGTGGCAAAGATCAATAAAAGCATCATAATTTGGCCAAGAACAATAGCAGCATTATGAGTTTACTAAGACTAATGGCAGAAGTTAGAAGGTATCCAAGAACTTTGAGTTGGGATCAACCATAGCAATATATAGAAACAAGAACTAATAGCAGCACAAGAGGACCAAAACCAGAAGCTACATTGCAAGGTTACTAAATTAATTGCCTCATTATAAGTTTCAATGGTCAAAAGCTGCCAGAGATCCATTATGCAGGATATTTACCCAAAACAAGTCTAATGTGCAAACAGCAGAGTAAAGCTTAGCACTGTGTCAGAGATGCTTCTGTAAGGAGCAGTGAAGAAAAAGCCATCCATCCTTCCATCACTAAAAGAACAACTTATTTGAAAGATTCAAACAATTTTGAGCTGAGCCATGTAAATTTCAGGGTCGAAACATACTGAGATAGTCTTGACATGAGCATCCTTTTTAAACAAAAAGAGCTCTGATTGAGAAATGTGAATTGGTCTAAATGGAAAATCATTTCGAAATCGCCACTCTCAGAATCTAAATTGAATCCAATGGAGAGGAGTTTTTGAAGGAGATATGAGTTGAAATCAAACCAAAACAAAAAATGTTCAATTTTTTTTTTTGGTCGACTTTGGGATCATAAACAGCCCCTTTTAAAAACATTTCCTATCATCAAAATTATATGATGAGCCTTAATGTTTCATTTTGTTAATCCATCATCAATTCTCATGCACCTTTTCGGTAAACACATCAATAACTTTGAAATTAACCTTTGTATAGAGGGGATATACTAAGTTGATGTCCAAGCTACACAACTACCAACATGTATACTAGGGACAGAAACAGGAAACAGCCATTGAAGTTATGAATTTGGTATAAAAAACTACATTGCGATAAGTTAAATTAACTATTGTGCGTCACAAATAATCATTACTCACGCAATTCTGGGCAGTGAATATGAAGATAAAATTTGAAATCCTTCAGTCCATGTTTTGATACCCTCCCCTATGCTTCAGGGCACTCTGTGCTAAATTTACATTCCATCAAAGGAAGCACCTAGAAAAGAAATGTTCCATCCCATCCCACATTTTGGAAATGATTGTTATCAATTTGTGACGGCCAAAAGTACGGCTTATCAAAAATACAACTAGAAATGAAGCAGCAAAAACAGACTGAGGGGTGGACTTGGCTTGTATCTAAGAGAAAATGCCTCAACAATCCAAAACAAACGTGAAGGCACTGTTTAGTTGTTTTCAAATCTGCACGTTGAATTTAATGAAAAAAGAAAAACTGCAGTATGACGGATAAATCATGTTGATGTTGTTTTCTAACAGGACAGATATTTTAATTTGAACTGCTGACTTGAAAACTAACATACATGATGTCCCTCTCCCAGTGTGTCTGCAGGCTGGCACGCTGATTAAAGCCCAAACAAATAAACCAGCTTCAACTTGACTCTCACTGAATGTAAATGTCAGGATAATTTGAGGGATGGAATTCTGTCATTTGGCAAAAGCTTCAGTTGTGCCGTTGAGGTTTCCAAGCACTGTCATCCGGAGAAGCTTGACATTTGTCGTAAATTGATAAGAGCTGAAGGGCCGATGTGTTATCCTCCGGGGAACAGAGGCTGGAAAGCGCATTAGCCTGCTCTTTTTCTTTGTTTCTCTCATTAGCATGGAGTTTGGATGTACATGCGTGATTCTCCAGTTACAGGACCATGGTACAAAAGAATGCACTCATACATACAAACGGCCATTAGTGAGTGGCATTGGTAGTTTCAACATGCATTTTGCTAGCTATATGCCTGAGATTGAACAATGGTATCTTACCCTACAATATCTATCTGTATACTGATGTGATAATCTTACAAGATAAGAAAGAAAATGTCACAAACAACCGTGCTTATCCAGGTTCAAATTCAAACCTCATTGTCTTTTAGTTTTAATTTCAGTTGAACACATCATGGCTGTGCTATAATGAAAATGTGATTATGAGGATAAAACCACGTGGTTCAGAGTCATACCCAGTGTCATATAATGAAGGTTGGTTGTCCACGAACAACTGCTGTAGTGTCCAATAATCAATGTCTTTGGGTCACTGCGAGCTACTGATTGATATGCCTTGTTTTTTGTGAAGGCTTGGGAAAATAATCTATTTTATTTCTGAGCAACATAACTACTTTATTTTTTTTTGGGTGAAACTAAACAAAACAGCAGCTGAACCTTACACATTAACTGAGCTGTGTTGAAAACACTGCATGTTACCTGCACGTGTGTTTGAATGGCATGTGTGTGTGGAGGGAGGTGATACTCGAGACAGTGGGGGCCCACTCAGATTGAAAAACTTCTGAAAGCATTCAACAAATTGAAGACATCATTAAAATGACTGACAACTCAATACTAGAGTGATCAAGAGACAGTTCAGAAAATTTTGCATAAAAACTGGAACATGAAAACAGTCAGAAGTGTGTGGCAAAGTTGTCTTCAACTTTCTGACTCCTGAAAACGTTTTTAAGATATTTTTGAGTAACAAAGGAAACTCTAGCTCATTTTTTAGCGATTATATGTGATGACACTTGAATCTTCAATATGATCCTAAGGCAAAACAACGGTCAATGAAAAATACTCTTGTCAACAACAAGGACAAGCAAACCCAAATTCAAGACCGTGTGGATTGTTTTCTTTAACATTAAGGGTATTATTTAAGCTCTAGACAGGCAAAGTAGAATCAACACTATTACCTAAAGGATTAAGAAAAACTGTGAGAGGAAACAGGAGAAAGAGGCTGCAAATGTAAAAAGTTTCATTCCTCTCAAAGACAATGCACCAACTCATTTGTGCTCTCAGGAAAGCAGTGCCTGGTCCAAGAGATACAGTATACACACACACACACACACACACACACACACACACACATATATATATATATAATTTTTTTTCTTTTTCTTTTTTACAATTTTTTTTCTTCACTAAAGGTAATGAAAGCCATATCAGGCACAGGTGGCCATTAGGGTGACTATACAGACATTAATCCAAATCAACTAATGATAGATTTGATTGGTATTAGCCAATAACAATCAGTCTAGATTTGTTGATGGAACTTTATAGATGGCCACCCAAAGAAAAAAATTGAATTAACTGAGGGATAAACAAAAGTAGACAAACAAAATGAATTAAATGTTAAGATAACAGATTAAAACAAACTCAGTAAAGGGGATATCAAAGAAAAATACATGAGAAAAAAATGACATTGATTCTGTTGTCAAGTAATTTTGCAATGAAAGACCTGAAGTTTAATTTGATGGGGATTTTCCGTAGACTTTCTCAAGATTACATTTTCTAAAAAGAAAACAAGCAAAAAAAAAAAAAGACAGTCGAAGTCTTTTGTTGTGGGTCATAATTTAATTTTGTTCAGTTTTCAAACATGCTTGACTCATTGTTTGAAAGCCACATGCATTATTCAGAGGAAATTCAGAGTGATAGACATCATTTATTGGTGTCCTTGCAGGCTAAGCAACACCCACAATTTACAGTAATATTTACAACCATATGATTGTCAGTAACATTCAACTCCACTAAACAAGTTGAGCACTGAAGCTGTGACTATATGATACACAGAGAAGAAATGAGACATATGAGTTTGGTGAAGTAAATGAAATATGCCGACTGAAAGACAGCACTGGTAAAAGATAAACATCCAAGCCAAAGTACAGCTGGTACAGTTCTGACAGGAGCTGAGGCAAATAAAAACTTAAACTGTAAGAACAGTAACTGGGTACTTTTAATAGGTTGTCAAAAGATTGTGTTAGCAACTTTATTGTGTAGAGCCAGCATCACTGAAACAAGATGACATGACTCAAGAGGACATGTAGACTGATGATAAGAATTCTGAAAAACTGGGATGATTTTGATCTGATGTTGCAGCCAAAACTCAGAAAACTCAAAAAAAATGTAAGACTGTGAAAGAAAAAAATTTAAGAGCTAGAAGTCAGGTTATCTACTTGAAGAAATACAGACAAGAATGTCTTAGGAAAACCTGAGCCTGTACTCAAAGGTCAAACAGTGCCCCAGAGTAACAAAGTACACGTCTGTGTGAATGCACAGCCTAGCCTAGGTCTCCCAGAGTGCAAGTTAGGGCAGATCAGCTTTGCTCCAGTAAGATGTTTGGGACCAAAATAGGCCTGATCGAACAAAGGTGTTTCATATTACATTGCACAGGAGACCCATGCAGGCAGCTAAAGCTCTCACTGATGTCCCCTTCACGTCTCTCGTTGGAGGGTTTCCACTTCTCCTGAGCAGCAGTAATTAGTCTCTTGGAGGGACCTGGTCAAGGTCATGTTATCAAATTTGAAAGCAACACAAGATACTTGTGCCCTTAAAGGTTTTGGCATCCTAACTCCGTGCCTTCATTATTGATTTGCACCACAACACACAATTGCTTGCCTTTGCATGATGTGCACATGGAATAACTGAAACCAAAACCATGACCTGATTATTTGAGGGATTGCTTAAGTGTCCTTAGTCACTCTGTCTATCTAATCTTACATTCATATGTTTTCTCAATGTACAGGTCAAAAGCAGGTTATCTGATTGCTGAAAACAATATTAACATTCACACATCTTTGACCTGCTTACAGCTCTTCTGCTGCACTAACACTCTGACGGATGTCTCCATTGTCCTCACTGTCATTTCAAATTAATTCAGCCTAGACATAAATAGCATCCTGTAGTAGTAGTAGGCTGTGAAATGTGTTAACGCTGATGTTCTATTTGAAGAAATAGCACTTTAAATATATTTTTATGTTCTATGATAATTACAACATAATAGTTTTTTTCTAAATGCAAATTGAATCAAAATTCTTTGACAAGTTTTATTTTATCTCTTATGTTTTAGGTCAAACTTACAAAAAAAATGTTTTTATTATTATTTTTTTTTACATCACAGACATTTAAATTAATATTTTAGCGTAAAAAAAGTTTGACTTTGCCCCTTTTGTGTCTGCACCGATGCACCTAAAAATAATCATAGAAGCCACCAGCAATGTAACCACTGTAAAAGGCATTTTGAGGGCTAGCTCAGCTGGGACTGGACATTCAGACATTGTTGCTACAGTCAAGTCACATTTCTCTGGGATTTTTGCCAAGGCTGGCAGCCCAGTTTTGGATATCTCTGCTGTGGCAGGTCTAGTTTTTTTTTTCCCTCCAAGCAGCTAATGTTCCCGGCACCAAAAGCATTACGACCACCCCACAGACCCACATATCTGGGTCACTCGCACATAATGCAGCGCCTGCAGCAAGACTGTTTTGGAAAGGCAAGGTGAACAGCCAGTGACGGCTGAAAATAGCTACTTATACCTGGGATTCTTGATATGAGGGACAAATGTTCTCCACTCTTAATTGTGGGTGAACAAACTTTAAACTTCTCTGAACTTTTAAATGAGTGTGAAATGTAATATTTATTTTGCACAAAGTCTATTTAAATCCACAGGAGCCAGACCTTGCATAGTATTATGTATGTTCACTAACAATAAAGAAATCAGAATATGAGATTTGTAAATGTCTAAGATCAGAGGACAAAATGGATTACATTCCCACTTAATCTGGTTGTCGATGCTTTGTGTTGCTTGGATCCTCCATCAATCCATATGCTATCTATACCATCTCTCCCTTTCAGGGCTGCAGGTGGCTGAAGCCTATTCCAGCTGACAGGGCCACATAGAGAGGTGATCTAAAACTAACCTAACAAGCATGTTTAGGTCTGTGTAGGATGCCATAGTGCCCAGAGAACACCCATGCATGAACAGGTTGAAAATGCAAACTCCATACAAAAGGCCCTGACTGTCACAGGGTTTAAACGAGTAACCATCCTGCTGTGAAGCTTGAGCACTACCTGCTGTGCCACCATGTCGACCATGGCTGCATCTCAAAGCTCCAAAGTTCCATCCTCGCTTCCTCCACTTGTGTCGTTCACTTAGTCCTGCCCACCAGAGATGCATGCCAGAGACGCGAGGAAAGGAGGAGATTAATTTTAAGAGAAATGAGACGTCCTCTCCTCTGGAGCGTCACATGAAGCGACGTCTTTTAGTGGTGACGGCATCACAGCTGGATATGGTCCGAGCGTACGGGAGAAACTAAATTAAGGAAAATAAAGTAAACACCAGGGCGCTCGACCGCAGTAAATTCATATTCACTTTTACTTCAATATAAAATGAATATGTACATGAATGAAAAAGAAAATTGTCACGTTTTCCCAGGCCCAGAATGAGAGGAGTTTTTAATTGTTGTATTGCGGCCACTTTGTGTTCATTAATAATGTGTTTATTCTGCTATAAGCACTTAACCCCCCATTCAATAATATAGAAAAAAATGTAAAGGCCTGGGATAACAATGTGATTCTGTCGATGGTATGTCACACCAGCTGAAAACAACCATGTCAAATCATGCCAGCTGAATCTTGTTTGGTCATTACCTTAATTCTAAATGCCTGTCACCAGGCCTCTATATAAGTTGGAGGTAATGCTGCACCCAAATACTTGCAAAATAAAAATAAAAATAAGGGAACTTAATGGAGGTTGCTGCAGCTGCTGACGTCCTCAGGGGCCAATTGGAGCAGAAGGTAGCACCTGCGACATGCACTACTGTGGTTTCATGAGGTAAGTATCAAACAAAATCAATTAAAACAGCAACAGCAGTGTCATCTGTATGAAAGAGCCAAACATAATTCCATACTGCGTAACTTCAGACACTAAATACAAAGTTTTTAAGAGTTGATACAAATATGGTCTGACCACACAGACCAGTTATTGGTTGATGGATCATGCAGGTACTCAAATGTATTGTGATGCTGTTCAGTCAAGTGTGGACAGTAACATAGTTGTCTTTGTCTTGTAGATTGACCACGTGTCAGTATATGGTCATTAGAACATTAATGTGCCAGTCCTTGCTGCATTTTTTGATGGTCAGGACCTCATGGCCAACTATAGACTTAGCAGGCAGTCTATGGAGGCCAGGGGCGTAGAATTGGGTAGGGACGCTAGGGACACGTCCCTATCAATATTAAATCACTACTGCATGGTCCCTAGCATAAAACACAAGCGTAATATATAACATTATAACTAAAAATGCCTATGTTAAATGCCAAAGACATAAAGAGGTTATTTTATTTATTATTCATGTATTATTTGTGTATTGAAAGGCAGCAACCGTTTAAGACCAACGATAAAAGTTTGTGGGGAAAAACACAATAAAACCTCAGATTAACAACATAACTTTATACATTCATATTGTTAGAGTTTACACTTATCGGTAGTCCTTTTTGGTTTTGGTTCTATATTTATCAGACTATTACCATACCATCGAAATTTCTGATTGATCCCAAACTGTCCCACTGCTCATGTGTCATGCATCAATATATTTCTGTCAAGGAACAGACAGGAGGGATTTAGAGTCGTTTTTTTTAATATGATAGATTGACTGTTTGTTTGATTAGCTCTACATGACATTCATAAACAGTCATTAATGCAAAACACACAAACTTTCAGGGGTGCCATCTTGGTGTACTTTTATGTCCCCACCAATGTCAAAATTAAAACTACGCCCTTGATGGAGGCCCTCATGAGGATTCTGCCATCAAAGACTGCACAAGGCTGGTCACAAGAGGTCCATGTTCTAATGACCGTGTACTGGCTGGCACACGGCTTATCATAGAGTGTGGTGTCCCAGACCTTCCATGTCCCCAAGTCTACAGTGTGCAGACTGGTGCACAGTGGAGTGTATGAAAATAGCAGCCCTGCGTCAGGAGGTCATCAGGTTGCCCACTGCTGGAGGCCTGGAGGAAGTTGGCCAAACATTTTCTCAGCTGGCCAACTTTCCAGTGTTCTCCAGATGTGTGGGCTCCATTGATGGCTGCCAAGTCCGCATCAAAACCCCCCCAGGAACCGGAGGCCAGGATTACATCAACAGAAAGCTCTTCCCATCCATACAACTGCAAGTTGTATGTGACAGGAAGGGCTTCTTCATTAACACCGTTGTTGGGTATCCTGGCTCCGTCCATGACACCAGAGTCATGAAGAACAGCAGGATCTACAGAGAGGCTCTGTACCCCCCTCCAGGTAAGGTGAGTACTATCCTAATATTCCTAGATATATCACATTGAAGTTGATTTCTGTTATCTTTTTTCACCCACAATAAAGGTTACTTTATTGTGGGTGATGGTGGCTACCCCTGCACTCAAACACCTGTGGCCATCATCACTCCATATAAGGAACCACTGGAGAGGAGGGTGCAGATGCGCTTTAACCACCACCATGCCAAGGCCTGCAGTATCATAGTGCGGGCCTTTGGTATGTTGAAGGTGCGTTGGAGATCCCTGGCTCTGGAGGCCAAGCACACCTTTGTCCCCTCAGTCATCACCTCCTGTGCAGTGCTCCACAACATCTGCCTCACAGTGGGGGACATCCTCGAGCCTGTGGAGGATGTGGGGAACATTGGTGTGCATCCACCCCGTCCAGTGAGGTGGGAACAAAGCGGACATGGCCAGCGAGACCGCCTGGCAGGGCTGCTCTCTGCTCCACTTGTGCACCCAATTGAGTTACTGGACCATGATTATTTGCAGACTTGGGGGCATGAAGGCAGGGACACAGGTCACCACTCAGTATGATAAGCTGTGTGCCATCATTCCTTTTCATTTTGGTTGAGTTATGTCTGAAGTCCTACATAAGCTTCAGTTGTGCCTCACTGAAAACTCTTCAACTGTTACTTCTTAAGAAGTGAAAATCCCTTTTCTGATGTGCTTAAATACATTGATTGAATGTGATATGTATGTTTACACTATAAAGGGTCTGACTGATCTCAGATCATAGCTGAAATTGCAGCTTTACATTCCGATGCACAAGGATGATGGGAGAGACTGGATCTCCCAGATTGTGAACAGCACATCTTCATTTGGGAGTTAAACATGTCTAGAAACTGTACATGTCTTACATTACAGTAAAGTTTTTTGAACGGCCTCACTTATGTTTGTGTGTTCTATTTAACTTTAGGGTATAATGCAGCCTGTTTGTGTGTCAATGGGGGACACAGAGAAAGAGAGACAACACTAACACTTTGTTCTTGGCAAGCCTAATTCCATAGCCTCAGCCAAAGCAGTATGGTCTTTTGCTTGTTGATGTCAAGAGGTTTCACATCACTTTGATAAATTGTAAATGTGTACAACCAAACCTGTAAAAGAAGACAAATCATCCATCCTTAGGTAGCCTTTTTAACATAAACATATTTGGCCTACATTGCATAACCATGTGTGTCCATCCTTTAAAATGTTTTCCAAGTCTCAGTTCAATAAAAACAATCATGGAAGTTCAAATATTTTAATGAATAATAAAAAAAGGCTTACAAAACAAAGATATTTTTTCATTTTATGCATATGTAGCCTGGAAGCGTTCTTACTCTCGAGCAGCTTCCTCTTTTTTCGGGGGGGTGGCCCATCATCTATAAATAATAACAATAAACATATTTAGCAAACAATTATTTAAACAGTGTTCCAAATCCATGGCCAAGTTGCTGCTGTGGCCTCCCCCCATGTGTCTCATTCCTGTCGATGGATTCCGTAGCTCCTGAAACAAAAAAGAGAGTGTTCTTCAGTGGAATGAGAAAAGCAGAAAAGTACTCTTATGTAGGGATGGGTGCCTTTCACATTTGAACCGATACCATACCGATGCCTGGTACCTAGGAATCAGTATTGGTACTAAACGGTACCAATTTTCAGTACTTTTGCGTGTGTTTATGGGGTAATAAATATAAATTTGTTTAATATTGAGATCTCAGTTTTTTTCAATGTAAATTTATTTCTCAATATATAAAATTTGACAGATATATATCAAAACAACATTCAACTGTTTGTATTGTAACATGGTGGTTGTTCAAAAAATTTCTTCAACATGAAAACCAGTAACTAAAATGAACCACAACTTAATAAATTAACTGCAGCCCTCACTTTAACTTTAGGGCAGTTTAACAATGGGTCCGACAGAGCTGTAAATAAAAAAAAAAACATTTACATTAACATTACAAAGTACGAGGAACCGACCTGATAATGATAACTGGCGCACATTAAAATGCCAAGCTAGTACCATCTTAAACACGAGGCTTATTTACCTGGACCAGGTATCGTCCTTGTCACATTTGCTGCCATCACCAAATGTTAAAGCCATTTCTTTTCCTGTGTTTCTGGCTGCAGACGACTAGTCGCCATTGGATGCAGGCGTGCTAACAGTGCCCAATGAATCCTTTGTGGTCGTAGATCTGAGGCTATCAAAAATTGTGCTCTCTTCAGCTTGAGGGAAAATTTTGTGCGTCACCAGGCGCTTCCTCAGATTTTAAGTATTTCTGCTGCTGGCCTTACACTTGGCGTCACAAATATTGCAGTGAGCATAATCTCCATCACATTTAATAAAGTAGAGCCATACTTTTGAGCGCTTTCTCTCAGCCATGCTTGCTTTGTTGACTGAGCCCGCGGCTGCTGACAAGGCCGGTATGGAAATTCACCTACTCTACCATATAGTATGCCTGCTTCTTCCACTCCCTCACAGTCACAAGGATGCGTTTAGGTACCTAAACGTGGTACCATTTGATTTTACGTGAATCGGTACCCGGTAGTACCTACAGAATTCGGTCGGTACCTCTTAAAGTACCGAATTCGGTACCCATCCCTACTTCCTGTTGTTGTCTCACTTGAAGCTTCCACCTCTTGGATGATGACTACGCTGTCCTTGTTTGGGCCTATCACAATCCTTGTAAACTTCAGCTTGGTAAGATAGATCTGCTCAATTACAGACACTGAATTAGACAGACTAAGAAGCTGCACAAGTTTACCAAAAACCATCAACTCAATTTTTTTCAATGAAACTTAATAAAGTATTTCTTTAGTTATGCTGCCAACTGGTGCTAACGGGAGAGAAAGGATATGAAGCAAAAATGCCTTTTGTTTGTCACAACCATTCTCTCCTTGTACATCTAACTTATTGTTAAGTGCTTGCATAGTATTTCTCTACATTAGCTGCTATAATCATACACTGATGTCAAATTATTTCTAGCAATGACTCTTTATACTCCCATTTGATCCCAGGCATCAGTTGCATTGATATTAGTAGGGGGCCATATTTGGTTGGTAATGTTTTGTCTGTTTATGCTTCGTAGGAGGACTGAGGAGACAGAGACTTCTCCGGCTGGTAATTTGCTGCTTTGTATCCAAAACCATTGATGAACAGATGGACTTTTTTAACAAGGAGTGGAATTTCTCCTGCTGGACACAGTCAGAATCAAGCAGCCAGATAAGCATTTAGCCTCAGTGGTTAGAAGGATTATTACCTCCTGTGAAACTAACATTCTTAAAGAAAAGTGGACTCTCTTACCTCAGTAATGAGCATGCCATCCCACAGGACACTTTGGCATCAAGCTGGCCAACTTGCAGCAAGACAGGCCACCCTGTTGCTCAGCAGCTGACTCTGAGAAATGAGCAGGGCCTCTGGTGGTCCTCTGGGCAGTATAGCCCTGTTTCCACCAGAGGGTTCAGTTCAATTTGTCTCGGTATGGCTCGCTTTTTGTGTCATTTCCATAGCCTGAAACTGGGACAGGACCCCTTATAACAAACTGTACCGTCCTACTTTTTGGGACCCGTCTGTCGGGGTGCCAAGCATACTGATCTGACTCCAGAAGGTGGAGCTGGAAACACTGCAGTCCGTTGACTGTGGCGTCACTTCCTGCGCCACAGCGGTAATAAAGAACAACACATGAACCCGCCATGTTTAAATCTCCACTCGTCTTCGTGAAGATAACTCTCAAGGCCTTTTTGTTTGGAAAAATGGCATCAAGATCGAGCGTCCCATGGTCGACTGTGGAGGTGGAGAAAAAAGAATTGCTGTTGTCTTCCATCCTTGTTCTTTGTTTACTGTGTCGCATTTTCTTCTTCTTTGTATTTAATAGCCGGGTACACGGTGTCGCGCTGCCATGACATCATGCTATTGGCATCCAATTTGGATGCAGCCTACCAAGTAGGGTACGGTTGGCTATGGAATCGCAAACAGTATCAGGCTTTACTCGTCCATCCTGAGCCAAACCGTGCCGATCCATACGGGACCACTTGGTGGAAACTGGGCTTATGTTAGCCTCTGCCAGGCATCACAGCAACACCTCTGTCTGTGAAACAGAATGGCCGGACTTTTAAGAGGAATGCCCAATCAAGTGGGGATTTTTTGACTGCTAATGTAAGATTTCCTCATAACTAGTCTTATTCCCTCACTAATACATGATTTATTAATTTGTTTTGCACTGTGACAGCACTTTTAATAATGTCAAACTCAGACAAGGTCAGATTCTAATCAGTAATGTTTAAATGTTTTCTTTAAATAAGCATTTTTGTTCTCTTTGGAGGAAGCCGTATCTTTGTCAATAATGTTAATGTTAGTTAAACTATGATCAGATAAAACTTTACTTATAAGCCATTGTTGGGAATTTGGTAGCTACAGCAGCAGCTCAAAAGCAATCACAGAAAGAAACATTTTCATTTAAAATAAAAACAAAGTAGTAATTATAATAGTAGAAACAGCTATAACGAAGATATGATAATTATGTACTCACATTTCTGATAATTTTTCAGGTGAAAGATAAAAAGTTTTGTAAATACAAATGTATGCCAGATGCAGTTATGATAGCTACGGAGGAGGATAGTGTTGGCTCTGGTGTATAACAGCAGTGTCAATACTCAAGTTACCATTTTAAAAACTTTGGTCCTGAAGCTGTAGTGGTAAAGCTGCACCCCCTGAATCCAATGGTGGGACTAAAGTGAAAGGTGTGTCAAAAATGGCCTCTGATATGTTCCCAATTTCATACCATTTATGTGCATCACTCCAGGTAAATAAAGGCCTAAGTATCACTTTGATCAAGTTAGTTTCCTTTTTCATTTTATAATGCTCATGTTATTCCAAGTGTCTGTTCATAATTTCTACACATGCATTTGCAGTGCAAAAATACACAGCAATCATAAATCAGTACATGAAAATCAGTTACTGCTTTAATACAAATGATAAAAAGCAATGTAGTATCTGAAAAAATGTTTGAATTTAAGCCAATTTACTGCAAACTCTTCACATACCTGTAATCCAGTTGCAAGAGTTATAGTTATCTCAATAGTGAATAACGTTATGCCAAGCTGTATTCTTTCCTCAGTTTCTGCAGGCTTTTATTGTTGCATGCTGTTGACAGTCACAGTACATAACTGTTTTTGTTGCTTTTTTTCAAGGGGGAACCTTCTGCCTACAAGTGGAAAAGAGCAAATTTTAATCAAAAGTAATGCTTGAGTAAAGGTATGCTAATTTATGTATTCTTTTAATGCACTTTCCTATACAATTAAAAGAAATCCAGGTCAAAGACTCAAAACATCATCTAGCCAAAAACATAAACAAGCAAAGAAAAAAGATGTATATTTATGCAAAAAGACGAAAGGCAGGACAGAAAGAGAGAAGACAGAGGAGGAAGTCTCACTTCTAAAATAGCCGTTCTTTCAAAAATGAAGAGAAATAGTACAAAAGTTTCTCCTCTCTTTCTTACAACAGCTTCAAATGCAGAGAGGGTTTGAAGTCTTTCCGGTGGCTATTTCCAGCTATAAAGGAGTCAGATGTTCTGAAGTCTTTTGTATTTGCAATTTGATGTTGTCAAGATGATGCAGATATTCTTGCAGAGTGACAAACAAAAGAGTGGTGTAAATGTCTCTTGACATTTTGTTCCAGTGAATAAACTTTTTATTGATCAGTGAGCACTCACAGTGACCAAGTGACTTTGTATTGGGGTTCATAAATCTATTTGTGAAGGCTGCTAGAGTATTTGACTTCTACCAGTTTTCAAAATAACTTCTTGCTGTCATATACTGAGTACCCATAATCCAACTGTATTCTCTCTCCGTTTGAGACAATGGCTGTGTCCGAAATGGCATACTAACGTCCTACTCATACTAAGTGTGACGTCAAAATGAGTATCTTGTGTGTTCACATTAGATAGTATGAAAAGATTGAGTGTGCGAGAAATACCTGGATGTATACTATATCGGAAAAAATTTTAAGCATGCGAGGTGGGCATACTAGTCACACTCAAACGCCCCATAATGCATTGCAAGCATAAAAATCGGGCACTAGCAAACTTCCCGTTTTCAAAATAAACACATCTTTTATTATCTCCTTTTAGTTCATTAATGCTTTTGTAAATGGGCTCTTGTTTTGGAGCCAACCGGAAGTTTCTTCGATAGCATAATGGCACACATAGCGGAAAGTCCGAAATGCCGAAATGAAATTTGTATCCGTGCGTTTTATGGCTCAAATGACCACATTTTGGTATTCTACGTAGTGACTTTCTTGCCTAAAATGCTATCTGAACTTTCAAATGTGGCAAATCAACAGAGATATTTGATAGCCTGGAGTGCTTCTGATTTTTTGTCGTCGGAGGTTTGAAATGCATCATGGGAAACTTAGTAGTATACTACAGTGTGAAAGGTTGGCATCCTAATCATACTTATAGTATGTAGTATACAGTATATACACATGAGTTTGTAGTATGTAGTACGTTAGTATGCCATTTCAGACAAGGCCCATCTGTTAGATCCATTGCCACTTTAAGATCCTCCCCCCACATGCGCTCAGCCTTCACTGATTGGCTGACAGGTCAGCTCTGTGGTAATTAGGTAGTTGCTGCTCTAAGCCACATGGTCAATAATCTTGCATTATTTCTACTGTCTCTGTTTTGCGCTGAGCTTGCTACCTAAGCCCAGGCTTGAACTGAAGAGGATATACAACCTAAATAAGCAGAACATGGGTGTTAAAAGGAGAAAATACAGAAACACAGTATTACATTGTGAGATAAAACCTTTTTAAGAGTACATTGGTAAAATGCTTCAGAACTTAATTCTATGCTGTTTGGAAAATGAGCACATGTCAAATTGATATTATGACATTAATGGATGTCAAATTGAGATGAAAGGGCACATCATCACGAACCCTCTAGGATGGGCACTGATTAAAAGACTTTGTTAGGGGTCAAAGAAGATCAGATCAGCACACAAAGCCATTAGTAATTAATCCGAAAAGGCTCTGGACCACTGTGAGATGTCAGTCCATACTTAATGTTGAGGACTGTACAAAAAACAATCAAAAGATTTTTTTCTTAGTCTCAGAATTGAAACTCAATTTCCAGAATTCATAATGGAAACATGAAAAGACGTTTGGGAAATGGGCCAATTACGCAACTGGGAGAGACTTCAGTGATTCCCCACGGTAAATATGATGAGCCAAATGGAAATGTTTTCACAGTATATCTTTGGGAAATAGTTATATTGGTGACATGAGTACTCATTTGAATAGAAACCTTAACTCTTGTATAACAGTCACTTCTTTATATTAACAGAAAATATAAAGAGTTGTACTCTGAAGATAATATCAAGTCATGAGACGCTTTAAACATTGGTCTTCCTGGGTACTTTTTCTGTTACCATGACAACGTTCATCTGCGCTCATCTGTCTCATGATGGGAGAATGAACAAAAAGAAAAAGGAAAAAATGTCAGACACTGAAAGACACTGATTGAACACATTTAACATTCACCAATGCCTGGCTGACTCCAACAACAAAGACTTAAAGCTCAGCTCAAAGCCTTCTCATGTCAGGATGCACATTGCACCAATTTTAGTCCCAGTCTATTCAGCTATCTATAGTCATGGAAAAGTGTGTCACTTCATCTCACAGGCCAATCCCTCAATGTCATCCTGCATTAATAAAACCAATCATATGGTGTGAAACTCAGGTCTGGTTTTAAATAAGGTCGGATTATGAAGAAGATTAGTTTCGGTGGGACCACAAACAAGATATCTAACTTTTCCTTTAACAACAGCCATATAGCAATGGTTGGAAAATAAATTAATCTGAATTGGTTATCTCTTTTTTTTGGCGAAGTTCCCTGCTGTCATGCAGCAGTGAAAACCTAGCACAGATCAGAGGATGGCCCTGTTATTAAGTCAAAACACAAGTTTACTGAGAGTCCCCACATAGCCTGCACTGCTTCCACTTCTCACTGTTCAGCATATTGGAGACTGTGAAAATCTTGTTGACCTTTAGCTTTTACACAAGATTCATGTTAACAGTGGGAGGCTAAATAGTTGCCAGGTAGCAAGCAGAACTGTATGGGAGTATGCCTACTGTCCACGGAACATTGTGTGGTTCTTAACCCCAGAAATTAAATCAAACAGGTTTACAAGACAGAGGGGAAAAATCCAACTATGTGGTTGTTTGTATACTTTGGGAATATTCTATGGAGTAAAATGGCAGGACACCAATCAGACCTGTTGAGACAGCAAAACTAAAGTCTAAGATGCTAATGCTAGCCAGCAGTGGCATTAAACACATTAAACGGTCACAATTCTAAGAAATCTGTTATTTAAGGCACTGTAGCCAATTTTATTTCTAGGAATTTGGCTGACTTTTATAGGGATTGACTTTGTTACGTTATTAATTTACACAAGCCCAGTTACACAACTGCATTTTTCAATGTCAATAAAAGGTGAAAAACAAACCAGACCTGGGATACACAGTACGAGATCAAGATAATGATGCCTGTAGTCATGTCGATTAGATATTCACAATTATAGGTAATTATCAAAAATACAAAAGTAAATGTAGATGGAAATTGAAATATATACTGTATATTAAGCAAATCTTTTTATTGCCCTATTATTCTTACAAATTATTCTTCTGTATAAGCAAGCAGAGCTTTTACACATTACGTTCAGATTTTCTGCATTTTTACACTGGTTATTAATAAAGGGTATATAGGTTTGTTTTTTTGTGACGGTAAAGTTTAGAAAGGCAGGAGGTAAAGTAGGGTTGTCAGTTTTTATTCAATATATTACTAAATTCATTCGAACTTGCTGGGAAAAAACATGTTCAAACAATAGTGGGCCATTCAAATTAAAACTATACAGTGTCACAACACATTAGGACACCTGGAGCAGTGAATGGTGTGATCCAACAAACAGCACCAGCAGCATAACTTAACCATGATTGTCTTTGAGCCTCAGCAGATTAAAGCGTGACGTAACTATCAAGAAAACGGAGGACAAGCAACACAGCCAATCCGAGCTGACAATATCCACACTGAATCATCTGAGGAGCTCTGTGTGAAAGCAGCCACCATACTCTCTGAAAACGACAAATCTGAAGTCTCACCCGTTGGCTTTTCATCCAAGTGAGGCAGCAGATGAGGCACCACAGTACAGCAGCACTTTAAGTCTTGAACCCTAATGTTAACAATAATAGTAATATTGTAAGTAGAAGAGAGAGCAGCACTGGATCCTGAGCAAGTTGATGGGCTTGTGTTTCGGAGAGTCATGTTAGAAATAAGACAGTCTACATTTTCATATATTTTGGATGAAATTTCACTGTTATGAATTAAAAGCGTTTGTGTTTTGCTCCTGTACACGTTATCTAATAAAACAGGGAAACTAGCTACTGAAAAGGCTTTGTGTCTGAGTTGCAGTAGGATTGACAAGGGGCTCAAGTATATCCCAAGATTGCTGTGTTATCTTTAAAATTTGTTTAAAACTGATTATTTGGTAAAGAGACAACATAAGAAGGGCAAAGTTTTGTACAGTAAAATAAAATTTTATATCATGTCCCCCAAACTTACTGTTAGGCTGAGATATCTGGAAATGTGTGAGTCATGACAAAAATGTCTTCAAAATAAACATAACGTTTGAACATATTGGTGGCAACAGGAGGTTGTGAAATGGAAGCCCTGCCACAGCTTTTCTTTTTCTAAGTTTCTTAAAGCTGACAATGCAGTTCTTGGGGTTCTTTATTAATTTGATTGCATCAGATCCAACCATATTGGTCAAATCAGACCATGTCGTTCATATTTTAATAAATGGTCAGTGAACCAAATCCTAGCCTGTGAATTAAGATTTGGATTGGATTATGTTGCTAGAGTGAGATTCATACCCCTGCCAAGTGATACCTTATCTAAGACCTAAACCTGAGAGAGTAAGAATATCGCCCTTTGTCCAGGTATGTACAGATCAAAAAGCTTGGCTGTTGCTTGAAAAGGAAAACATACGGAGAATGACCAAGAGGCCTAAACATATTCCATTTAAAACTAGAAAAGCACTTGGAGAGCACAGACCTCTGCCAGCACCACATTCCTCTCCCATACTGTGATTTTTACCATAAATATTAGTCCTACCTTTATTTCATGGAAATATTTAGATTCCTTGACCATGAAAATATACCATTAGCAATTGGTTTCATAATGATATCTATTTTAGTTCAGTAGTTATTCAGGAAAATCACATTTTTTGTCATGGCGGATCCAGACGGTGATCCGGATCAACACAAAAATCGAATCAGTTCTTCCTTTTCCCATGCTGAACATTTCCTGAAAATTTCATCAAAATCCATCCATTACTTTTTGAGTTACTTTGTTCACAGACGGACGGACGGACGGACAGACAAACTCTCCCGAAATCATAACCTCCTTGGTGGAGGAAAAAATTAGGTTCATCCTAGGGAATCATTGACAGTTGCCAAATTATTTTAGATACAAAATGCAAACTAGCTCCATAGATGTATGGAGTCCTTGACACTCTGCAGTATTTTGTGTTGTTGTCATAACGCTGATGAAAGACTTGAAATGACTTTAACCCTTTAACTCCCAGCTCAACCGTTTGGCAGAGGTCAGTAAATTCAGGGATATTCATTGTGAAAAAGGTGACACATCATTGTTTCTGTCATTTTTAGGATAAAATAAACAGCAAACAAACCAAAAGAACTGATCTTTTCTTTGTGTGGGAATCAAAAGCTCAAAAGCGGAAAGTTGTTGTAATTACTACCATCATTATTATTTTAAAATTCTTAACCACTTACTGATATGATAATTTATATTTAAAAAATCTGTTATTCATCAAAAACATTTTTGTGTGTTTGTCAAACTCATCATCTTCTATTTTAAGTTAATTTGATTGATATTTTTTTTTACAAACATTTCTGCCTTTTCTAATATTGTCCCAAATATTTGTGAATTTTTATGCCATCATGTTATTAACCATTAGCTTTTTAAACCTTAAATCCCACACCAAAAAAAAATATTTTTTTGGTTTGTTTATAGTTTTCTCTGTTCCCTGAAATGTTAATGGAATCAAACAATGAGTTGATTTTATTCTGTATTTTTAAACATTAAATACCCTTGAAATTATTGATGACCTCTGCCAAACAGTTGAGCTGGTAGCTAAACGGTTAAGTATCCTATGATTGTCCAAGCTGTGCTCTCAAGACCTACCACTCTGCCAAGACATTTTCTTTCATTTTGACCGCTTTCACCCTGTGATCACACACCCAGGAGGCAACAGAAGTGGTTTTCTGTCATCTAGTGGGTCACAGGCTAAATCCCAGCCTCCAGAGTCACATGTTGATTGTAATTGTTCCCTCGGATTCCTAAGTGGCCTGTGTATATAAAATGTGATGAGCTGATGGGCACTATATACGGCTACCACATGTGGGTGTGATGTGAATAGGTAAGCTGACCTGCTGTGTAAATTGTGTTTCAGTGATTCAGTCTTGAAAAGGGCTGTAGCTGATGCCACTTTATTTAAGACAATTTGCCATGACAATATGAAAAGTGAAAAAGCCTTATTTTTTGCTTTTATTCGTTCTAAGTTGTTTTATCTCTGGTAACTGTCAGTTTTTTTTCCACTTTTATGACCAAATTCAAAGTTTAGTCATGTTGTGTTTATTTTGTTGTAAGTTTAGTGAATAGCCAGTGACTGTAAGAGAAAGCAGCAGAACAGACAAAGAAAGAGCGAAATCAGGAGAACAGCAGAGAAGTTTATGATCCAGCGGGCATCACAGCTGTAGGCAAAAGTCTAGCTTAGCTGGGAAAACAAATGTGCTAAATGCACCTCTTCGGTGTGTTACATTCTCCCATCAACAATAAAGATCTAGTAGAGGCAGAAACAATAACGATGGTAGCCATGCACATATGTCCTCAACCACAGCTCTCTCTTTCAGTACCTTAGAAATATAGAAACAAAAAACACCCAGAGATATGTCAAAGTCAAAGAGAAGGTAAAGTACATTAGTTTCAGCCTCAAGCCACGCTGATGTGAATAACTCAGCTGCAGAGGTTGCAACACTGGAGTCACGTGACAAATAAATGCTCTCATGTCCCTACTCCTTCTTGTCTGATTTCACAGCTTCTGCTGTAGAAACTGCTGAAATTTAGTGTTGATCTCATATCCAAAAATATTGTGTCACTTCAGAACAGGGCTACAATAATAAGAGCATGATGAAGTAACTGATGCAGATTATTTTCAGTGGGAAAGTGAAGCATGAAAACAGCAAGACTTATCCAAGAAAATACATTTTTACACAGACTTAAAAAACCCTGTTATGATTTCTATGTGTCTGTGGAGGTGACAGCTAAGGCCAAAGGCATCATTGCCTTTGAACCATTATACCAGATTCTTAAGTATTTTGATGGGTAGGTGTGTTTGTTGCACATGGCTTATCAACAGGAGTACCCCAGGGTTCAGTGCTTGGTCCCCTGCTCTTCCCAATATGCACTGGCTGCTCCTACCACTGCTATGCTGACGACACTCAGCTTTTTCTATATGTCACACCTGATGACACAACTGTCTTAACTCAGATTTTATCATGTCTTGCTGATATTTCCACATTGATGAAGGTGGCCTTCAGCTAAATCTGTCCAAGACTGAGTTTATGGTTCTTCCATCCAGTCCTTCCATTCAACCACATATCAGTGTCAAGCTTGGATCCAATACACTCATGATGTATCATTACATAACAGACTTATAAATGAATAATAAACACCCAAGTCTGCAGTGTTATAGATGTGTTCCTTTAGAGAGCCATTAGACTTACTATGTAAAGTTAATTTATCATACTTCCACTTTCAAATGATATAGAGAGGTGGATAGCACTGATGGGTTAGTATTATTTTTGACAAGGTGTGTAACAAACAGTCTAATTGCTGACTAAGCATCTAAGTAGCGCAGAGACACGTGTGTAATGCTGCACAATGGATGTGCTGGGACTGATGGAAGATCAAGCAAATGGTAGGATGGAGAGAGTGAAGATTTTCAGGCCTATGATGATGACTGGCTAATAAGCTGATCTAGATTCCCCAGAGCAGAGCTCTTGAATCTATGCCCTGAACTGGGCCCAGTGTGAGACAAAACAAACTGCCAAAACCGCAGCATGCCGGTGTGTATACAGGTGCTGATCGGGGTCAGGCAACCAGCTCCTTCCTGCGGGAATAAGCCGACAGCTATCTGTTTGATAAGATTAACAATGTATAATGTTACAAATTTTGTCCAAAGCCCCATTTAGGTATGATATACAATATGATGCAATTATAAGCATGACCAGTCAATACACTTACACTGTGGATGAACAGGCCAACTTTTTTTAAATTATTTTTGGGCATTTTGTGCCTTTGTTGATAGGAGAGAGAGAGAGACGGTTGGATAGGCCTGTGAAGAGGGGGTGAGACAAAATAGGGGAGGACACTAAGTAACCAGCCACTGACTTGTTTTGAACCTGGGCCAGCAGAGTCAAGTCTGAGGGTGGTGCCCGGCTGCTTACCACTCCGCCAAACCAGCACCCAAATAAGCCAACATTAAAAGGTATTTAGAGCAAAGTCCAGCTTCCCAAATGTAATCTGTATAACTGACTGCACTCATGTTGCTCGAAGAGCTCAGAGTAAAAAAATGAATTTGTCCATGTGAACCGAAAAAATGTGTATACAATCAATGTAGAAATTCTTTGTAATCTACCTCAAACATGGTTTTTACAAGTTTAGTGTCATGGTGGCCTGGGTAAGCACATGATTAATTCATTCTGATGCACAGCAATGCAGGAATAGACTGCAGGCAGATGATGCAAAACATTCATGAGGTACTTTGCATTGATCAATCATGGTAACATGTGGATGTGTAGAGGGCGGGATGTTAGGTCAATCCATTTTGGAGAGAGTGAGCAGCACCAAGTTCCTGGGTGTGCACATCTCTGAGGACCTTTCCTAGAACATCAACACCACATCACTGGCTAAAAAAGCTCAACAGCTGCTCTACTTTCTCCGCAAACTAAGAAGAGCGAGACCCCGGCCTCCATCATGACCACCTTCTACAGATGCACCATTGAGAGCATCCTGACCAGCTGCATCACCGTGTGGTACGGCGCCTGCACCGTGTCCTGCTGTAAGACCCTGCAGTGCATCGTGAGAGCAGCTGAGAGGATCATTGGTGTCTCTCTCCCCTCCCTCTCCTCCATCTACAACACCCGCCTCACCCGCACAGCCTCCAGGATCGCAGGTGACCCCACCCACCCAGCCCACAGCCTCTTTAGCCTGCTGTCATCAGCTAGGAGACTGCGGAATCTCCAGGCCAGAACCAGCAGGCTCAAGGACAGCTTCTTCCCCCAGGCAGTCAGGATGCTAAACTCTCTCCCTGCTCTGCCCCCACTTCCCCCCTCTGCCCCTCTGCCCCCCACCACTGACCTCAGGACTGCACTCTTCACTTTTTCCCCTGCTCATTTGCATCATTGGACACTGCTGCACCTTAACTATAACTATAACTTATAACTTATAACTACCTCTATATACATACATGTACAAAAAATATTTTTTATTCTGTTCTGTTCATAGTAAATTTATCCTGCTCTTTTATTCTGTCCATAGTAAATTTATTCTATTTATCACTTTCGAATACTAGCAAGCTATTTTATTTTTTATTCTATTATATTTTTTATACTGTAGTTTAGTTTCTTACTCTTGTTTAATATTGCCTGTTTGCACCGTGGGTCCGAGAGGACTGAAATTTCATCTGTGCTGTATGTCAAGCATGTATAGCACATTTGACAATAAAGTTGACTTTGACTTTGATTTGCGCCACCTTCCACATGGACTGGGATTTATAAAGGGAAAAGTGCTTGCAAGTGCGTGTGCACACAGTTTTATAAATCATATTATTTTTGATGCATGCCATTTTCATCTTTTATGGGCACATTCTCTTTTAGTATGGATCCTTAGCAATGTTTTATAAATAATGTCTCTGGTGATTTCATGTATTCACTATTGCAACCCCTTACTAGCATGCCTCCTCATATGTTCATTTAAATTCTACAGGTGATCCAGAATGCAGCAGCATGTGTGATGTTCAACCAGCCTTGAACGGCACATGTCACTCTGCTTATCTCGCTTCATTGGCCTCCACTTGCACCTCAAATTAAATTCAAAGCTCTACTTCTGGCCTACAAAACGATGACAAGAAATACACCTACTTAGCTGAAACCTCTCTTCCAGGTTAACATTCCCTCACCCCTGCTACGCTCTGCCAATAAAAGAGGCCCCATGCTTCCATCCAAGCATGGCTCATAATCACTACTTAGACTAACTTTTCCTAGATGGTTACTACGGTTACTATGGTTACTACATGATAAAGAAGCCCTGTAGTTTTTCTCTGTTTATAAGGCATTATTTCAAGACTGCTTTAAAATATTTAGTCAAACTTTGCACAAATGTCCACGTTCACCCTTGGATAAACAAATGAAATTTCCAAGTATTGTGTTAAAAGCTAAGCTGCACAATGTTGCAGCAGGTCAGGTGGTGCCTCACAGTAAGAATGTAACTGGATTAACCTGCCTAGATGAGTGAAGCTTTACTCTGGGTACTCAAGTTTCATCCAACTGTGTTAGCGTGTTTGTGGACATAGTTGTTACAAGGTATATGTCACTTCAAGGTCAAAGGTCAAGGTAATCAGACCCAACATTTCATCCCTTGCTTCTGTATGTGATTTTCCAAAAGATCTTCAAGGATTTTTTGAGAACTTTGATGTCTACTCCAACTCAAAGGTAAGCAGAATACAGTTAAGCTGTACAAGGTCAAGATCCCAGAGATCCAGACCATACACCTACACCATTAAAGAAACATTTTACCAGTCACAATATCACAACAATTGTCCCGGCCCCTCTTCTTGTTTTCCCACTGTACTTTGTATTTATGCACGAGGCCTATGACAGCCAGGTTGTGGTTCAGCAGTGATGAAAACAAGATATTTTTCTGTGGAGTTCATTAAGAATTTTAAAATATTTGCAAAAGTTTTGCTGGCCAAATGTCCAAATTACTGCATATGATTGAAGAGACTTATTTAGAGACTTATCAAGAACTTGTACTTTTGGACAGGTTTGCCACAACTCTGGGACTGTACACTCTTGTGAAGATAGAAATGTTGATTCACAAGTTCAGTGCAATTAGTATCAATCTTACTCTGAGTAGTGCCCTTTGAAATCAGATTCCCTTCATTCTGTCTCAAACACCATTGTTAAAAAGACAATTAAGTGCATCTTGATAAAGAGAACAGATAAATATAGAGCTCTAATGAGCCGGATTAGACTGCTATGGATTTATAAAAAGAACACAGGCAGACAAGAGACTGATGTATCAGGAACAACTTGAAAGTTAATCTCAACTGCCGTGACAGAGAGGTTCAAGTATGAATATGCAGCTTTTCTTCTTTTAAACAATTGAAGCAACATCAAAACCACTTCAGCTTGTTGTCAGGCTTTTGTCAACACTGGTGTAATCGTTATTTGACTCTGCACATTTCTTGAATAGTTTGACTGAAACATTTTGCAATAAACCTTATTGTCTGACTTTATGGCTTTAAAGTTAAACTGAAATCTGGGAACCAGCTGCTTGAGAAAATAAAGGGACAGAATTTCTTTTTATCAGCCTTCTCAGTTGTTCATGTCTACTATGTGATGACAGGAAACTGCAAAGGAAGCCCAATGTTATGCACATTGAGAGGTTAATAGTTTTGACCAAAGGATAATTTCTTTCATATCTTTCACATTTTTAGGTATAATCAGTATTTTCCCCTACAATGAGGTATCCATTCAGTCAGAAAGATTTGAAGTCTGGGCTCTTAAAGTTGTTCCAGAGGAATAACGAAAAAAGAGGAAACTAGAAAAGCACTCGGACAGCGCAGACCTCCGCCAAGCAGCACAGTTCTCAGACGGTGATCCGGATCAACACCAAAATGGAATCACTTCTTCCTTTTCCCATGCTGAACATTTCCTGAAATTTCATCAAAATCCATCCATAACTTTTTGAGTTATTTTGTTCACAGACAGACAGACAAACAAACTCTCCCGAAAACATAACCTCCTTGGCGGAGGTAACTACACCACTGATGCCATGCAGCTTGACAAACTCCTGAAGGTCCCATGTCCTGAAAATGAATCTTCTTTGCTTTTAATGTTCTTTTTTACTTTATGAAGTTATTTTATAGCTAAACAGCTCTCATCTACAAGTGCGGTGACCATGATTGCTTTGATGATCTTCTCTGCTTCCTGCAGCCTTTTCTACCACCTCCCATACGATTTAATTTGGGTAGCCAATCTCTGTAGAGCTCCTAGTGTAGCCTCCCCACCCACATAGATTGGACTGTTTCCAAAGGGAGGGATAAAAAGCTACACCTGATTCTCGACAGGGATGATTTGTTTTTAGTTTTATTTAATCAACTGAATCAAACCCTTTGCTTTATAGAAGCCTGAGATATGGTGTCAACAGTCAAACACAAGAGGACATAGGACCTTTAAGGTGATCGGCTTATAGATATTAAAAAAGACTGAGTTGACTGATTATGCATTTCTAACAGACCAAAAAATTTTCATCATCAGATCTATCTAGATTGACAAACAACACTTTTCTCATATGAACAGTGCTCAGCCATTGGGACACACATGCTGCTATTTGATGGACGAAAACTGATTTATTTTCAGTTTGTCTGCACTCCAAAACCAAAAAAACTCTCTGACCAGCTGAGTGGAACACAAGGTTTGCCACAACTATTAGTCAGCATGTTTGGTACATCATTTCATGGGAGGAGCTTCACAAGGTAGCAGAGGGGGAGTTTAAAGCTTCATGTTGTTTACAGCCTTTCTGTGTGAGCATCACATCAGAATTTATCCTCATCAGAGTTAAACAACAGCAGTCTTGTTTCCCAACAGCCCCCATCCAGAACATGGCATATTTGGCACTGGTAAGAGTCAGATCATTCTCAGGCTCTGTAAAATAAGAGCCTGGCATTAATGTTCGAGCATATTTTCAATTCATTGGTGTTTTGTCAAAAGGAGCTCGCCTCTATATTCAGTAAGTTTGCTTATAATATGTTGTTTAGATTGCTTTTAATTAATTTTGTGTCTGTTCTAGTACAACTGTTTTTAGGAAATTATTCAACTTAAGCATGCCTTGAAAACTTTACTACTCATGATACCATCTGTTGACGGCTATATCTGTTCGGGAAGCAAAAATCTGTTTAAGGCCGTGCCTCTAACCTATTTCATTGGTAACCATGGTAGCATGTGTGCACGTCAGCGTGGTTACATCCCTGATTAATAGGTCAAAAGCTGTTAAAACTGCTGTGCCTGTATCAGACTACGGGGGCTTTGCCAGATCTGTAGTTCATTAATAAGTGTGTGACATTAATAATCCAATAAAGATTGAAGCATAAAAGATTCATTTCTTAAACCTCTCTCCTGTTGTTGATCATGTTTTTGGGTCAGTTTGAACAGGTAATAACACAGCATTTAGATTATTCTTTTGTAAGCTTGTTGAGACATGAATTCACACATCAAATCAATAAACTGATGTTTATGTTTCAGTTAGACTGACAATTAGCAAGAGCAATTTTAAATTTTAACTAGTTCTAAACATGAAGAACCACAGACACAAATATAGAACAAGAGACATTTTCAACTTTCAAGCCTCCCTGTCAGACTGTGAATTCACACACAAGACAACGGACATAAGATACCCAAGAAACTCCCTGATGGCAATCAACAGTTAGAGAGCTGGCTCAAAGACCTGTTTTGCAAAAAGAAAAAAAAAAAAAAAAGAATATGGAGCAGTTCCTGGCTGGAAAAAACTAACATTGTGCTGGTCCACTTTAATGTTAGTGAAACGAAGACAATCAGGTGTGGCCAAAATTATTGGTACACTTCTGTTAAAGAAGGAAAATACCACAATGGTCACTGAAATAAATAGAAACTGACAAAAGTAAGGATAAATAAAAATTTACTGAAAATTGACTGATGAAAAAAAATCAGATATTGGTTTTGAATTGTGGTTCAAAAGATTCCTTTTTATAGAGACTGTGAGGAGTTTCTAAGTAATTGTAAAAAAGTCTCACTTTTAGATATACGATATACGCACTTATCGATGAGTTTTATAGCATCAAAATAGGTTATCTATAAATGCTATTCCTTAGCTTCTTGGTCGGGTCGGACAGGACAGGGCTGGGCTGGCCTGGATACTCAACTTCGGGAACAAGACAATTAAAACTAGAGCAAATTTACATTATTCAGACACGTCTTAGAGCACCGGGCTGTAAGTAACCATAAATAGCCGGCTACAAAACTACGATACTATGTTTTTCAAAACTTGCTTGTTGTCACACATCAAAAACTACCGCTATGTAACTAGAAAGAGATACATTACCTCGTCGCTTTGCATCCTGTTAGTTGTTGAAAAAAGAAGCTGTAAATCAATGCAGAGTTCTGAGGAAGGTCCGGGCTCCATAACAACAAACACACGCTTTGGCTTGTGGTGCGTTCCACTTGTAGTCAGAAGTAGGAATTTCCAAGTTCCGAATAGGAAACTGCAGCTGGAACGACCCCCGAAGTCTGAATTTTCTACTGGGAACTTGGTGAAACCTCGTCACCCCCGAGTTGACAATCGAAGATGGATGCCCCCAGAGTAAACAGTTATTTAGGTCCTGTAATAATCAATTTATTTGCACTTCTGACTGGGGTGTGTCGCTCTAGATCAGCTGTATACATAGTATCATTAGACTTATAATTACAAAAATGCTGCCATAGTGATAATCATATTCTTCATGTGATATCTGTGAACAACAACACAGGGCGTGCTAACAACAGCTAACAATAGCCTGGTAGATCGGCATGTTTTTTCAGACTTCAACTGGAAAGCTGATAAATCGGAGATGATGTCACTCCCAGTTCCGAGGTTACTGGAACGCAGCATTACGACTTTGTGCTCATGGGTAGCAGAGTCTTATTGTCGCCGGTAACAGATTCTCCTCACAGTCCCTTTAAAAACAAAATAATGAAACAGGCCTAGAAAAAAATATGGTATCTTTTGCTTGACATTTTTTGAAGCAATCATTGCGATTTCTGTAACTCTCAATGAGACTTTTGCACCTGTTGAAGTGCCAAAGACCATGAATAAGGGGAGTTTCATCATAATCAGATTGCACCATCCATCATGATTTGAGCCTAAGTGGACTTGATGGAGGACATCACTGTTGAAAGCAAATCATAAAAAAGTGAGACTGGAATTTGCCAAACTGCATATTGACAAGCCACAAAGCTTCTGGGAGAATGTCTTTGGACAGATGAGACAATACAGTAGCTTTTTGGCAAGTCACATCAGTTCTATGCTTACAGATGCAAAAATGAAGCATACAAAGAAAAGAACACTGTACCTGCTGTGATTCATTGAGGAGGCTGTTTTGTTCTGGGGCTGCTTTGCTGTGGTGTCTTGAATCTGTGCAGGTTACAATGAAAGCTTAGCCTCAG
Source organism: Scarus forsteni (assembly GCA_036419115.1). Classification (NCBI taxonomy): domain Eukaryota; kingdom Metazoa; phylum Chordata; class Actinopteri; order Labriformes; family Labridae; genus Scarus; species Scarus forsteni. The sequence goes on from JAZDUH010000359.1 coordinate 37,484,764, forward strand.
CCGCAGGCAATGGGTCCTCCAAGAAGATAATAACCCAAAACACACAGCTTAAAACACCCAAAAATGGCTAAGAACAAACCATTGGACAATTATGAAGTGGCCATATATGATCCCTGATCTAAATCCTATTGAACATTTGTGAAAAGAGCTGAAACATGCAGTCTGGCGAAGACACCCTTCAAACCTGAGACAGCTGTAGCAGTTTGCTTACAATGTATGGGCCAGAATACCTGTCGACAGTTGCAGGAGTCTCACTGAGAGTTAAAGAAATCACTTGATTGCGGTGCTGCCCTTGAAAGGTTGTGCAAAATGGTATCAATCTAAGGGTACCATCATTTTTGTCCATGCCTGTTTCATTATTTTGTTTTTTGAAACGATTCTGTCGAACCACAATTGAAAAACAATGTCTGATTTTCATTATTTTGTTTTTAGTAATTTTTTATTTATTCTTACTTTAGTCAGTTTCAAGTTATTTCAGTGACCATTTGGGGGTTTTATTTCTTTTACAGAAGGGTACCAACAATTTTGCATGTCTGTATATGTATATGTATATGCATGTATAAATAGCATATACATGTACAAAAATATACATAAGTACATCCAGAGATGTTTTCTTTAGGCAAGGAAAAAAGGACTACACATAAGAATTCATAATAGTGACAAACCCATGGATGCCCGGATCATAAATATGTCAACATTATATTTGTCTGCTGAAAATAGATTTATTGGTGGTTATCCCCTTGAAATGTGTCTTCCTGTTTTTTAAGAGGGTCCTCATGTCTATATGGCTGTAAAAGTATTTATCATGAGGGTGTAAACAATAATAACCACAGATAAAGAGGTCATTCTAATATAAACATCAAACATCCATAATGAGTATAAACTGTAGAGGAATCATGTGATTAATATAGCAAAATCTAGTTGAAGAGCCTTTAAATTGGGTTTAACTGGTCTGGTCTTCTACATCCCCTGATTATTAGATTAGTTTAGTATTTTTGTCATCTTGAAGTGGAACCAAACACACTGCTGCTCACTGCATTTTTTGACCATTTTCTGTAAACCCTAGAAATTAAAACCCAAGCAGATCAGCAGTCTCTAAAATTGTAAGACAAGCATGTCTGGCACCAACAACTCTAGATTAAACGTAATTTAAAACACCTTTTTTCCCCTGCTCTGATGCTCAGCCTAAAATCCAACAGGTCATCTTGACCATGTCTGACTAAAAACATTAAGCTACATGGGATGATTTATGATGAGTTATTGGCATTACTGAATATTTGAAAAAGTGTGTCTAATATTGTAAGTGTAGCTTTTTACTTTTATTTATGTTTGAAAAAAAAAACAGCCTTTGCTGTTTGCTCACCATCTCATCTAATATGGTATCTATTCCCCTTTGTCTGTGACATCAGAAGCTGCAGATCATCATGTCATGGTCACCATCTGCTTCTGAGCACAATCTTCAAAACTCAATATCTCCAAAACACTTTCTGTAACTTCAAAAAGAAAACTGAAAAGAAGTCTATGATGATTCATGTATGACTGCTGTTTACTTTTTGAATGTCAAAAGTCAAGGTAGAGCAGATTTGTATTGGATGTTTGCACTAGACTATTTTCACTAAACTTTGATACGATTGTCAACATGGGTCTTATGCTGTGTTTCATTAACCTCGGAACTGGGAAGAGGGAACTGGGAGTGACGTCATCTCCGACTTATCAGTGTTCCAGTTATAAAGTCGGAAAAAACATGACGATCAATCAGGCTATTCTTAGCTGTTGTTAGCACACTCTGCCTTGTTGGTCACAAATATCACATGAAGAATGGCAGCATTTTTGTAAATGTAAGTATAACAGTACAGTGTGTACAGCTGATGAAGAGTGACACACACTCGTCAGAAGTGCAAAATTGAAAGAAATTGATTATTACAGGAGCTTAATAACTGTTTACACTGGGGGCAGCCATCTTCGATTGTCAACTTGGGGGTGGCCAGGTTCCCCCGAGTTCCCAGTAGAAAATTCCGACCTCGGGGGGCGTTCCAGTTGCAGTTTCCTACTCGGAACTTGGAAATTCCGACTTCTGAGTACAACTGAAACGCACCTGTAGATCAAGGATATGAAGTGTCTTAATTCGCCTCAGTATTTTAGTGTGATATTGTGTATTTTAAATCACAAGAAAGCTTTGAGGCATTTCCTTCATGCTTTTCACAAGTGTTTATCATGACAAGAGAATGAACAAGTTGGATTTTGGAGGTCAAAAGGTCAAGATCCTGGAGTCATCCTCTGTTAAGCCCCAGTCACACATTCTCGTTTCTCATGGCAATTGTGCATGATTGTCATAATCCTGATGAAACATGCTTTGGTCGTGGCGCATGCGCTACTTGATCTGGATCACCGTTGTATAGTCGTAGATGAATGGTGGAGAACGCGGAAGGGTCCCGACAGTTTTGACCTGTTGAAACTGTCGTGGAGAATCGCTGCTCTCAGTATAGCGGGTGGAAGCCTAATGCAGTCCTAATGTGAACGATATTTGCATGGCATGTACAGAGCTCAATCGGGCTGATCGTGGCTCAATCCTCAAAGCTTTAAGAGGACCACTGAAAAGGACATATCTGACTTTGCCCCGACTGAGCCCCGGTACAAGCGACGGGGCTCAGTCGGGGCTTGCGTGACCAGAACTGAGCTCAAGTGGGGCTGACGTCGTGTTAGCGGGATGGATCACATTGTTGTATTAACCTAACTGGGAACTGTAGAAGCGCTACTGACGGTGTGTTTATGGGATGTGTCCAGGGGTGAGACAGTCTTTTCATCCCGTATCATAGCGATCACACCTGCCTTGTCAATCGTGTACAGTCGTGCACAATCGCTATGAGAAACGGGAATGTGTGACTGGGGCATTAGTCAGGGTAATAGCTCAAGAGCTCTTTTGTTATTAGCTCTTTAAGATTTCTGTCAATTATTGCATGTTTGTCCTCTCTGACTGGAAGATGAGTTTTTTTGGTTTTGGAGGTCAGAGGACATAGAACATTATGGTCAGCACCTGCTTGTGAATACAAAAATGCTTTGACAGACTTTCCTCAAACTTTGCACAAATGTCTGCACAGATTAAGATGATTGCCGTCATATTCATCCCTTTCCTTACAGGATTCTATGAACCACAAAAACAATCATCGCATTTCCCTTTGACCCAACACAGTGCTCTGGCGGTTGTATACGTTGAGACATAAAACTGCAAGACAGCACATCATGTACATAATTTTTCTGTGATGTTTATACAAGTATCCAAGTAAAAGGACTATCAAAAAATATCATAATGATCATCACCCTTAATGTCTGCTGTGTTAAGTGATTGAAAAATATCAACACAACTTGACAAGGCTTCAAGGGTGTCATTTATAACATAAAGTGGTGGGCTGTGCAAACAACAAAACTATAATTCACTTCATGATTCATCAGTTTACCATCAAATCCAAGAATAAAAGGTCTATCAGATTCCAAACAAAAAAATGTTGTGTTTCCACTTCAGAAGAACTCCTAAGTTTTACCCTGAGGGACTGCGCTAACTATTTATAGGAAACTTTAAAGATACAAAAAAATGAGACAAGCAACAACTCCCCTGGCAGCCAATTGTAAATAAAACTAGCCTCACATGGTTAAGATGATTCAACATCAAACAGAGAGTTCTCAAGTGGCAGATGGTGAGGCTCCATTCTCTAATCATAATTTTAGATAAAAAGGTTCCTCTAAAAATAAGTTGCCAACTAGCACATTTGCAGATCCCTGCCTGTCAAGACTCCTTCATCATCTGTTTCTATCTGTAAATCCTCAATAATTAACAGCTGAGGGGTCATTAGTGGACATGTGATGTGTTGTATAAAATGAATAAGTCTTTACATGGAGTTAAGGAAATGTTATTGCACCCAAAATACATAAACATACAAATTAGCTTATACAATTCTGCTTGTATGTTCAAATATGCTCCTCACATAACAATGAATCAGAGCCTGTGAGTTGGACCGTCTGGTTGAGTGTGTCATTTCTATCACCCAGGATAAAAACCAAGCTGGTAGTATTTTTAAATAAAGGTTGAACAGCACAGGTTTTTGAACAGCATGAAGTGGCTATAATTATCTGCAATACTGAGCATCCACACGGCAAAATAAGTTGTGTTTAGACAGTGTGGGAGAGGTGATTCCAACAGATCCAAGAAGGACTTATGTAGTTATTCAAACTGTTACTTTTTAACATATTCTCTTTTTGTTCTTTAATTACTGATCATACTGTTGACCAATAAAATAAATAAAAAATGTATCATATTCATCTTAAGTCATGTTTATGTATTCCTTTTGATGATGGCTTTGGTATATTCATAATCATGTGTTGAGAAGAACTTCTCATATACAGAGCACCCACAACAGTGCTGCATTCTCTGTCTGAGATGTTATGTTTTTGCTCCTTCTATTTAAGGCCCCTTTCGCACTTGGCCTAGTCTTCTCTGATTTGTATACAGGTCAGCTCTGTACTAACTGGTCAGATCACTACTTTGTTACTTAAACTGATGACAAAACAGTGGTAAGGTGGTATAGTAAGTCTATTTGGGGGCTGAGGAACAGCATGTTTTCAGCAGCAGCCAGGGAAGAATGCAAAGTTCAGACAACTTTTGTTTTGTTCATGCAAGTCCTCTGTCAGTGTTAGGAGACATTGATAGACACTAAAGAATATATCAAACTAAAAAAAAAGCACATGGGCTCTTTTAGGCCCCATCCACACGAAGACAAAACGGTTAACAGTTTCCAAAACGACTGTCATAAAGACGAAGGCGTCTCAGAAAATGTGTGCGTCTATATGAATGCACTCGATACACATCAAAATGCTGTAAAACACATGCCAGACCTCTAGGGGCGATGTAACAATATGACGGAAACAAGTGAAACAGACGAAAAACAGTGGGCATGCACACTTGTGGCAAAAGTTGTAAACAGAGATTGTGATAAAGTGATCATAAAGTGCCGATGTGTCCTCGATAATTGTTTGTTCAACTCGATGGTGATTGAGAAGATTTTGCTGCAACAGGGATAGTAGGGTCACTAGCTTCATCAGCACATATGCTTTACGTACGCCGCCATTGTTGTCGTTGCCGCGTGTGGCGCATGCGTGTCAATGAAGATATGAAACTATGACGTAAGTGTATCTGAAAACTTGCGGAGAGCCAGTAATCAAGGAGCTACGTATACGGCATTTCAAAATCTTTCCACTCTGGAACCTGGTTTCAAAAATGATCGTTTACAAACCCCCAAAACGCCGTCTTCGTATGGATGAGACGCAGATTCGGCAAAAAACTTCAACTTTTAGACCTCGGTTTGGCTTCGTGTGGATGGGGCCTTAAGAGTTTTCCCCCAGCCCCTAAAGAAAGATGCTAAATTTAGGAGACACTGGCCTCACTTTTTTTGCACAATATAAATTGGTAATCTTGCAAAGCAGCAGTTTCTGTGCTTGTCATCAGGTAGATCCAGCTTACAAAGCAATCATGTTTTTAGAAATTACATTTAGGGATGGGAACAGAAAACCAATTCAAGTTGAGAATCGTTAACAGCTCCATCATTGTATTGATATCATCAGTATTTATGCCAATCAGTTCCTGTATCAATTTCTTCCACTGACAGGGTTCAGAAGCAGTCAGAACTGTGGCTTACTTTTTTACAAAAGGCGTCTACTGAACAACTTTAAGTGAGTGGAAACACCAGCAAACTGCAGAGTTAGTTATCTATGCTATGATTCAAACTAATTGGCGCCCACGTTCAGGTACTGGGGGGCCGTCAGTGGCCCACCCCTGATTTGGAGTGTATGTAAAATATATAGGAGAGTGTAGGTGTGATATAATTAGTGCGCAAAGCTCCTCCCTACACACACTCTCTCTCACTCTCTCTCTCTCTGATTTGCCAACTCATTTCTACTTGTTTTCTCTCTCTCTTTCTCTCTCTCAGTGTGACAGCTCAGTGGAGTAAAGCTGCCTCAGAGGTGTCAGAAACCCTTCATCACAGCAAGGTGCATTGTCTCAGTGAGGCTACCCCATCAACAACTATTTGCCCCGGCATCCAGCGCATTAGGAAGAGCCTTAATTGCAATTCTGTAAGATTAGATGGAAAGAAAAGTACAAAGGTAAGAGCGCGGTGCTTTTACGCACGGAAGTTGGAATCAGCCTCGTAGAATTTACGCATGGCTGTGACTCGTCGGCTTGTAGGATGCGTCCGGGCGCATGAGAGCTTCTCACGGCGTGAAGAGGGACGTAAAAAGTGAGTAATGATGCGGGTTAATGAGCTGCTGCTCGGCTACTTTCTGCTGAAAGTTATGGTGTGCGACGCGGAGGGCGAACAGGGTCAGAGCACCGACGACTTTATGTTTGTAACCGGCTTCAATGACTCAGTGGAGACTGAGATCACTGTCACGGAGAGCCCGCATTTCGAGGACAAGTGCCGCGGCTACTACGACGTGATGGGCCAGTGGGACCCGCCGTTCGTGTGCATGACAGGGAACTATCTGTACTGCTGCGGCACCTGTGGCTTCAGGTTTTGCTGCGCGTTCAAAAGCTCCCGGCTGGACCAGACCACCTGTAAGAACTACGACACCCCGCCGTGGATGATGACAGGAAGACCCCCGCCCAAAGTAGACCCTTCGCTGGAGAACGCTAAGGATAAAACCAACCTCATCGTGTATGTCATCTGCGGGGTCGTGGCCATAATGGCACTGATTGGAATTTTCACAAAGCTCGGGCTGGAAAAGACGCACCGGCCTCAGCAAGATGATATGTCGAGGTGGGTTACGATTTTATTTGTGAGTTTGTTTTTTTTGTTTGTTTTTTAACTTGTTCGTTGGGATTTTGGTCCTTTTTCCCATCACTTTGGCTGAGTACACAGGGTTTGCAAACTAAATCCCTTTCAGAACTTTTAGGCTCCGTGTGCTTTGATATGTACAGGTTATAGACTGAAATCATGTCAGACACTAAGCCGTCCTCTTTCTGCAGAGTACAAGTAAATAGCCATCGTCCAAGAAATGAGCCACATTTTGAGAAGGGGAGAAAGTATGACCTAGAAGAAAATAAATGAGCACTGGGACCAAGACTTTTTGCAGGGTAAAAAGAGGAAAAGTTCTTGACATGACATTTGCATGTGTCACTTTTAAGATATTCTTGTTGCAACATGAAATCAAATGTAGGTAAAAAAAAATACACTGAACCAAATAATCTGTGCTTCATTTACCTGGCTCAAACTGCATCGGACCACCTTTTGCCTCCAGAGCTGCCTTTTAGAGGCCATATAATCCTTTTTTCAGTTTAACATGCCCTGCAGTGTGTTCAACATGTCTCCTCGGCATCATAGCGCACCTCAGCATCAAATCCTCTCCCTCTGTCGTGCCAACAGCTGCCTAAAACATCTTGCTTTCTCAAAGCACTACCAGTGTGATGTCCTACCATTGTTTCGTCATCAGTTTAAACCCACTGGCACATGACAAGCCCATTGCAGAGGGTAGTTAGAATGAATGAAGTGTTGTTGACAACATGGTACCAAGCTGCATGGAACTGATCAATTGCCATAGGGTAGTATGTGGAGAATGGAGCCTACAGAGGCAGGAGGTATCTCAGACAGACTGAGAATGCAGTACCATGTTAGGGGTGCTCTATTTATTTTGAAGATTGGTGATTGTAAACATACCTTTTCTGTCATTAGCAATGTCAGGGTTCCCACTCTGTTCTAGAAATCATTTTCCAGGACTTTTCCAGGACATTTTCCAGGACTTTTTCCAGTGTCACATAACTAAAGGAAGTTACATTGTTGCTGTGGGCATTTTTCAATTCTAGTTAGCCTTCTAAAAAACAAGATTAAAGGTTTATGAACAATACCTCTAGCTATTGATCATATTGATTTTCAAGCCAGAAGGAAGAAAATAATTTTCCACGACCATTTAAGCTTTTACAGGACATTTAACTTTTTTCCTCATTTTCCATTTGTTTTCCATGACTGGAAAATTGGGCAATCATTTTCCAGGTTTTCCAGGACGCGTGGGAACCCTGACTGTATGTAAATATGAACCTGATATAAGGCAAACTATGTCCTCTTTTATTGTTTGTTGCATCGATTCAGCACGGTGGAACATTATCCAAAGACTATTGTCTATACTGTATTGACACAATAATGTCACACAATTACTGCAGATTTGTTGGCTGCACAACTGTGATGCAAATATCCTGGTCGATCACCCCTAAGGTGCTCTACTGGATTGAGATCTGTTGACAGTAGAGGCCACAGGACTACAGTGAAGTCATTGTCATGTTCAGGAAAACTATTTAAGATGATCAGCACTGTGTGATGTGGCGTGTTAACCTGCTGAAAGTGGACATCAGTCGATGGGTTTAGGTGTTCTCCCAAAGAGACAATGTTAGAATCAACGCTAAGAGGGGCTGTGGTATATATGGGCCATTCTACCGAATTTGTCCAAACTGTGGTCCCACACTAAAAAAACTATGTAACAAAACAATTAAGAATTCAGACTTACATATTTACTAAGATTCTGTTATGATATATTTAACACACAAGACAGCAAATAGATAGTAATAAGCTAAACATATACAAAATCATCATTTATAGTGTACTTTCTATTGGGAAGTGGTTGTCCCAACCCCTAAGCCCTAAATTTCGACCTATGAAAACAATACTGAAAACAATTTTGTATTTTTTTTCAATGATGTTTTTTAAAATATCTTGTTGATTTCTTTTAAACAGCATTGAAAAGATTTGGATGTATTGCAGGTTTATTTTTTTTATTTAAAAAGATCATTCAAAAAAGGCTGTCCCACGCTTTCATGTCACGCCCGAAACACAGATAGTTTTACCACATAGGTTGAACCTGGTTTTTAGCCACACCCCTGCATTTTTGATCAGGCAGAGACTCAGCATCCCTCTACCTCATGGCATCATGGCGAGTAGTTACCTCTCATCATTTTGGAGTAAACGTGTTCCAAAATCTGAAAATCTGTCATGAACATTTTTAATTGTCACTACCAAACACATATTCTCTGCAATTAGGAAAACTTTTGGAGGTTTAATGCAACACATTATGTTTTTATGGCTGTACACCTGTTCAAACATCCATTTGCTGGCCATGTGCCTAGTAGCATTTTTTAGTTATTAGCTAAAATGTGCTAAAATTGTCACAACCGAAACAGATGGTAGAGTTTCAGTTGTGACAACATGTAATGGTCCACTCACTTAAGTCAATGTTTGATCATTATTACCTCTTAAAACATGTAGATAATGCTGATTCATGTTTTCCATTATAAAGCATCAGGAGAAAGCAACAGGAAGAGATGAAAAAAACGCCAATATGGCAAAACAAAATATTTGATAAATTAGACTTTTAGCCCAAGGGTGTCGACCACATTATTCTTAAGAAGTTGTTTGTTTTGTTTTAAGTTCATTAAAGTTCTTGCATAACACTTTCTGGTGTGTGTATTTTTTAAAAAAAGGTGTTTTAAAGGGACTTCCTAAATAATTACAAAAAGTCTCACTTTTAGATATATGCCTGACCGAAATACACACTTTAAGATGAGTTTAATAGCATCAAAATAGGTTATCTATAAATGCTATTCATTAGCCTTCTGGTCAGGTCGGACAGAGCTGGACTGGCCTGGATACTCAACTTCAGGAACAAGACAAATAAAACTAGAGCAAATTTATATTATTCTGACAAGTCTTAGAGCACCGGGCTGTAAGTAGTGATATATGGCCAGCTACAAAACTACGATACTAAGTTTTCCAAAAATTGCTTGTTGTCACACATCAAAAACTACTACTCACGTAACTAGAAAGAAAGACACATTACCTTTTCGCTTGCATCCTGAAAGTTGTTGAAAAAGAAGTTGTAAAGCAATGGAGAGAAAATGCAGAGTTCTGAGGAAGGTCCGAAGTTCATTCATTTAGCATCACAACAACACACGCTTTTGCTTTGTGGTGCTGCTCCAGTTGTAGTCGAAGTTGGAATTTCTGGAGTTCCCAGTAGAAACTGCAACTGGAACGCCCCCTAAGTAGAAATTTCTGCTGGGAACTCGGGGTGAAACCTCGCACCCCGAAAGTTGACAATGGAAGATGGATGCCCCTGTGTGAACAGTTATTTAGGCCTTGCAATAATCAATTTATTTGCACCTCTGACTGGGGGTGTGTCGTTTCAGATCAGTTGCATACAGGGCTGCGTCTAAAAGTCATTTTTGTTTAGAAGGTTCCTAACGGAGTGAAATGAATCCAGAAGCAGTCTTCGTGATTAGAGCTGTTCTAATAGTTTAAATGCATAGGAAAGGTGGTCAATGCTCTTTTATTATCTCTTTAGCATAGGATACACCGGATCATCTCTTACTTAAAGGAGAGGAGATTATCCTGTCCTGTCCACCGCTGCAAATAGCTTTTATAAACAGTGTGTGGTTCCTGACTGCTTCTGAATTCAACCTAATAATGACGAACAAATCCTCAGACTATGTGAGTTACCACTGCTGTTCATCCTTTCTAAAGTTTACCAAAACCTGCCTGAACCCCAGTAGTCTGATTCTCTGAAGAGAGCAGGATATGAGACATTTGATGTTGATTATGTTTTTAAACATGGTTCAATATTAATAATGTGTACAACTATTCTTGGTCTTAACAATGTATGCCTTTCTTTCCTTCAGTTCATGTATTTTCATGCACTGATTGGTGTTCATGTTAACAATGAGAGGGACGAATTTATTTAAATCCTCACTTCCAACATCGGTTATGCAGATGTAATTTTACCAGGTTATTATGTTTAATGTTGTCTGAAAGGAACAACATTGTCATGATTAATGAGCACTTCAATGGAAGATGGATGCCCCCAGTGTGAACAGTTGTTTAGCTCCAGTAATAATCAATTTATTTGCACTTCTGACTGGGGTGTGTCGTTCGAGATCAGCTGTATACAGGGGCTGCGGTCGAAAAGTCATTTTTGCTTAGGAAGGTTCCTAACGGAGTGAAATGAACCGGAAGTAGTTCGTGCTTAGAGCTGTTTGAATAGTTTAAATGCATAGGAAAAGTAAATGTCATTTGATTGATTATAAACATTTTATGAACATGTTTGGAAGTTAATATTAAGCAATAAGATTGGAGATATGATACAACCCTTGCAAGAAAAAATAGTGAGTCACTAAAATATTCTCAGAGGGGCATAAGTACACAATATGAACAGATTAATATAATACCTTTTATTGTAAAAATAAAGGATATTGAGTCATCAACTAACATTTTCAGACTATGTGAGTTACCACTGCTGTTCATCCTTTCTAAAGTTTACCAAAACCTGCCTGAACTTTCCAGTAGTCTGATTCTCTGAAGAGAGCAGGATATGAGACATTTGATGTTGATTATGTTTTAAACTTGGTTCAATATTAATAATGTGTACACCATTAGATTGCGGTCTTAACAATGTATGCCTTTCTTTCCCTCAGTTCATTTATTTTCATGCACTGATTGGTGTTCATGTTGATAATGAGAGGACAGATTTATTTAAATCCTCACTTCCATCATCGGTTATGCAGATGTAATGTTTACCAGGTTATTATGTTCAATGTTGTCTGAAAGGAACAACATTGTCAGATCAAGCAGAAATTAAAATATGAATATTGACTGCACTATACAAGATATATATAAATCTTAGATATGGTGTACAACATATGTATGGGCGCAAAATTTCATGTAAAAAAAAAAAAAAACCACTTAGCAGTATTCCTTTCCTAAGTCCTTCTGAATTCTCCTTTCTCCTTTCCTTAACCTCATGACGTTTTCCATCAGGAAAAGTAGATAGGAAAGGACTTAGGAGGTGACTATTCGACCGCAGCCATCGTATTGTTAGACCTATATTTACAAAAATGTTGCCATAGTGATAATCACATTCTTCATACAACAACGCAGGGCGTGCTAACAACAGCTAACAATAGCTGGGTTTCACATGACGTCACATTGTCGCATAGCGACAGCGTGCAATTCAGATGGAGGGCAGGAGGTAAAGTAACGTTAGAACTTGCGGTGATAAGCAATCAAGATGCCAATGTTTTGTGTTGTTTACGGGTGCTTTAAGTATATCACAAATTAACGTCCTTGTGTTCTTTGACTGTTGGGCTAACGTCACCGTTCAGATTTGTTCCGTGTTTGTTTCCATGGTTTGTGTACATCATAGCTGCGACTGCTAGCTGCTAGCACCTTAACACATAAAAAAGAAGAAAGACTCACCCTTGCGAAGACCAAACAATAACCATCCTGTAGTAGTTTGGTACCGAGGTTGTGGACCCACCCGCTGATGAAAAAAAAAAACTTTGGTAGGCTTTCATCTGCTGTTTGGTGTAGTACGACGTTTGAAGAACCAGATAGTTTGCGATGTCGATAGCCTCAATTGCCGGTAAATCTTTTGTCTCTGCCGAAAACTCGCTCATCTTCATGAGATATGGATCACGCCCACCGTATCTGTTGATTAACTGCTTATATCTATTTCTTGAAACTGGATCTAGATCAGCACAATACGAACTTTCGCCGGTCTTCTTCATAGACTCCATGTTTACTTCCTGCCCTCCATCTAAAATCACGCCCTCTTCATACGTCATAATAATCACGTGACTGAAACCCTCCTATATCCTGGTAGATCGGCATGTTTTTTCCGGCTTCAACTGGAACGCCGATAAGTCAGAGATGATGTCACTCCTAGTTCTGAGGTTACTGGAACGCAGCATTACGACAGTTGCCGCGTGTGCTCATGGGTAGCAGAGTCTTAGTGTCACCAGTAATAGATTCTCCTCATAGCACCTTTAAAAGCAATATCTTCAGAATGTTCAATAATTATAACTCATGTTTGACCCTCTAACTCCCAGCTCAACTGTTTGGCAGAAGTCAATACATTCAAGAATGTTTAATGTGTAAAAAAAAAAATCATTGTTTATTTGTGACAGAAAAAACTGCTTTAACTGCTGAAACTACTTTTTAATGTTACAGTAGATGCGTTGTGATGTTTGAGTAGGCTAATGTTGGCCTTCAAAGTAAATGTCATTTGATTGATTACAAACATTTGTGTTCATGATATTCCCAATGTAAGACATGTTAGAAGTTAATATTAAGCAATAAGGTGGAGGGAATATGATACAACCTTGCAAACAAAAAAAAGTCACTACCAAAATAGTGCAGTCACAACCGAAACGGTGCAGTCACGACCGAAACACTGGGTGTTTTGTAAAAAATAAAGGATATTGAGTCATCAACTAACATTTTATGATGACTGTTGGTTAAATGTATGTTCAATTTCATAACTCATTAACTCTGAGATCTATATAATCAGTGGAATTCATTTTACAAGAAAAGATTGGATTTTGATTTTGATGAGTCTTAGAAATTGAACTTTGAAAAATGTTTAAAATATCATTTTTATTGATTTTGTTGTAAAACCCTTCAAGAAAAATTTGTAAAAATATTCTTTAGAGGGGTCATGGAAGTACAATATGAACAGATTAATAGAATACCTTTTATTGCAGTGTGTTGCTATGTTTCGGTTGTGACACATTTTGGGAGCAGAAAAAACATTTCAAGAACAAGCAGAAATTAAAATATGAATATTGACTGCACTATACAAGATATATGTACCTTAGATATGGTACAACATATGTATGGACAAAATTTTGCGAGAAAAAAACACTAAAAAAAAAAAAAATCCAACCCTGCACTTTGGACAAATTCGGTAGAATGGCCCATATACAATGCTTAATTGACTCCACGGGGCAAGAAGTGTGCAGAGAAAACATCCCACACTCTGTTACACCATCAGCCTGAACTGTTGTTACAATGCAGGATGAATCCAGACTTTCATGTTGTTTATGCAATATTCAAATCTTCCCTTCTAAATGTGCAGCAGAAATCCAGACTCGTCTGACCAGTGAACTTTGTTCCGCTCTTCCCTTGTCCAATATAAACCTGTGCAACTTGTAGCATCAGTTTCTTGTTCTTAAAGGATAAGTTTGGTTTCTACAGCTTTCACATTGTTTATAGAATGAAGTAGAACAATATACTCACCCAGAAGGCTTTCCTGATGCAAACAGTGCTTTGGGAGATATTTAGATCCAAAATCGAGCGGCGGACATCCGTATAATGGTAGCACATAGGGCATGTATAGCGCCGCTCCTAAAACTGCATTAATCGTCCAAAAACTCATTAGTTTCACCAATATTTCATCATGGTCCACTCACGCTACTCCTCCATTACAGTCTGTGTTGCTCCATACATGTTTTGTGGCTGTTCTGACCTCTGAACTGAAGAAGAAGAATGTATGCCTCCGCGCATGCGCAGTACTCTCTGAAGAGCTGTTCTTCTCTTTGCCTCCGCATCCTCCATTCGATGAGCTCCTCATTTGTAAACTCTGGCTCGAAACTGTAAGAACACCCATCATATTCAAAGTTCTCCTCCACAACATCTTCATCCGATAGATATTGGTCCATTTTGCACAAAACTGGAAGAAGAAAGTTGTTGAGTAGCCGGCTGTCTCTCCCTGAAACAATGAGCCATACTGCGCATGGGCGGAGGCAAACCTTCTTCTTCAGAGGTCAGCACAGCCACAAAGACATGTCTGGAGTGACACAGACTGTAAATGGAGGAGTAGCCCGAGTGGACCATGATGGAATATTGGTGAAACTAATGAGTTTTTGGACGATTAATGCAGTTTAAGGAGCGGCGCTATACATGCCCCGTGTGCTACCATTATACGGATGTCCGCCGCTCGATTTTGGATCTAAATATCTCCCGAAGCACTGTTTGGATCAGGAAAGCCTTCTGGGTGAGTATATTGTTCTACTTCATTCTATAAACAATGTGAAAGCCATAGAAACCAAACTTATCCTTTAACTGATGGGGTAGCGCCCAGGGTGGAGTTCGGCTGCTGTAGCCCGTCTGTCATAAGATCCAATATGCATTGTCCTCTAAATTATCCTCTGACCTCTGGGATCAACAAGGCATTTTCACCTAGAGAACAGTCATCGCTTGGTATTTTCTCTATTTTGTACCATTTTTTTCTGTAAACCCTCAGGATTGTCATGAATGAAAATTTCATGGGATCAGTTGTTCTGAAATCCTCACAAACACTTCACTTCACTTGTCTTATGTTTCTTCTGATTGCTCTGGTGACCTCAGCAGACCATCTTGGCCACATCTTCAGGCCTAATTGCATTGAGAACACATTTACCTTGCTTATCCTCCCTACTATTAAGCCCTTTTGTTTTGGAACTACTTTAATCCAGGAGAGAGGACAGTATACTAAAATAAGCTTTCTGGCAGAAAAATAAAGCACTACAAATGTGTTCATCACAGCCTGCAGTCACTTCAATGCTGAATTTTTGATCCTCTGTCCCCTAAAATTTCCCCAAATTAAAGGCACTCTCGGCCCCACTTACAGCATTGGATAGCCTAGCTTCAGTATCTGATCTCTGCTTCAGGGAGCAGAGCCGACCAAAGTAACTGTGGCTAATGTATTAACAACTGACATGAATTCACACAACCTCAACCCCTAAAACACTGAACTATCCCGTTACACAAAGACAGTCTGTAATATTGACAGCACAGTTTACGGTCAGTGCATTCCTTAACTAGAGGGACATTAATGTTGTCTGTTAACAACAATACATTAATCTCTCCTGTCGAACTGAGAGGTGGCTGATAAAAAATAGAAAATAGAATTACTCACTTTTACTTTTCTGATTTCCTCATTCAGGTTCTTTGTCTTTTCAGAGCTCTTGGGCACGTTATCCGGCATCCTGCCTCAGATCAGTCAGATGACCTTGGACTCGGCCAGCATTACGAGAACATACAGACCAGGATGACAGTGAACAGCCTCCGTAAGTTCTGTGACAACAGCAGCTGATGAAACACAGCACAACAACACACAGGCTTGCTGAGATGAAAGAGCTCTTTGTTTTAAACATTTGGTTCCAAATATCTCCTCCTCTCCTGACCAATGCTGTGTTTGTACATGTTGATGATGCATTTTGTGGGTAGAGCCTGACTGGTGGCAGAAAGTAAGCTTGCAGAAGCTTGCGGTCATTTGACATCATAGAGTTCTGAACCATCTGGACGTTTTCTCTTTTTATTTTTATTGTTAATCAGCAGAGGAGGAGTTGTCATGACAAGCTATCTCTTTGCAATGTGGGAATGGTTTTTGAGACTACTTACTGTTAGCTCCAGGGACGGGTTGATTATAAGTTTTTCAAAAAAAAATTCATAAAAGCATAAAAGCTTGTCATGTTTTATTTTTAGTTATTGTCTTAGCTTATTCAATTAAATCAATGTTAACCATTTTTTCAAGAAAATATAAAAATAGTTACTTTTAAAATAATTTCTTTAGTTTTATACTTAGGAATTCAGTCACTGTTATTTAGATTTTTCTGAGATAGATACTGAAGACTTACAGCATGATGAAATTACTATATTAAAACAAAATAATAGCAGTAACTAAGACAATAATGATCTAGACCACTGCACAGAGCTTTAGTCTTGGCTATGATTTTTTTTTATCTCTACAACATGACCTGATTCCATCCAGTGAAGATGGCAGAGAAACTGACATATTGATGTAAACTATCAATTTTAGGCCCTTAGGACCCCTTTACAGCATCTGGAACATTTTTATACATCTTAGATTAGCAAAGACTTTTTCAGAACATCACTGGAGATATGGTGGCATGTGTAGCATTGGAGAATCCATCCCTTTACACCACAGCTGTGATAACAATTATGGGCAGATTTATGTTTCTTTGCCAGGTTAACAATGCTGCTAATTGAGAAGAGAAGCATGAGAAATACTTAATATGTGTCAGTCACATCTAGTGTGAATACACCCTAAGACACCATTTCTCACCGATCTACAAAGCAGATCTAGACTCTGTTCTGAATGGGACTGAGTGGTCCATCATGTGTGTCAGATTAGTACAAATTAGGATAGATGATAAAATATTTCTACTAGCTTTAGCTTGCTGGTGCATGTTTTACATTTTGCAAGTCATTAAAAAACTCACTTTGCTGTGATTGTGTCTCTGAATATATTTAATAAAGCATTTGATTTATAATATAAAGTACCAATTAAAACTATTGTTAGAATTAATGGAAAAGGTAACGCATCAGTGCTTTAAAAACTGTCATACGCTCATTAATTTTATTGTCTTAAAATAAACCTAAATAGGCTTTAGCTCCTGTGATTGAGTTTTTTTGTGGCCCTGTTGGGGCTGATCATCTAAATGATCTTAATGCTGCTGTGAACATTATTTGTTGACCAACATTGCTCTAACCTGATCCTACCCTAAACCGCTTTCAACAAAACATTTACTGTATGCCTTATCCTGTACAAGAATGTTTGCTTGCCGATCATGAAATAGAAGTGGAACTGGAAGAGTACCTGTTCATTCACAGTCCTGGTGGCTGGTGAGGTAATTAGTAATGCCCAATGCAACCACTTAGCATACTCAGTAATTACCACAGACGACCTGGAGCCCGGTTTCTAAGCCAATCTAAGCACACAATAAGCATTGCACTGCATTGTACTGCACTCTTGCTCTCCCATTCATCAACACCAACTCTTACAAACACCCATACAGGAAGGTGTTCAGGAAGAGTTCTGATTAATAATAACCTGCTCAGTGCACTGACAGATGACAGACGTCAAGTGGTATTTTTAACAGTTGTAGTTTTCATCCCACAAACTCTTTATTAAAAACAGACAGATAAAAAAATTACATTCAAAACAGTAAAAAAGGATATCTTGTGTTCCATATGGGCTGTAGAGAGCAGCAGGTGATTCACTGATTAGTCTGAATGGTAATTAGTCAAAGCACCTGGAGTAATCAGTGCTCACAGGGAAAAACTCCTCAGGTCACATGACAGATGGATGTCACTCACAAATCATCACATTATCACCATTTTTGTTGTTCAGATATATTAAAATCTGCAATGAGCATATCCAACCAGGTTGGTATTGTCAGCTTATCATTTAAAAACCATTTAATCATAAAGTAATTTATTTGTTTCTAATTAAGCAAATAAATGGAGATGCAGTATTTTATACTGCATCTCCATTTTTTTTAATATAAAAGTTTATCATTGGGTAATTCTAAAAATGTTGGTCATTTACTGCTGATCCAACGCTCATGCATGAGAGCATTAGGTTTATAACATTGTTGAAATGCCCTCTCTTTAGTTAGAAGACATAATGTTATTTTTAAGTCAGCTCCCTGAAAAAGGAACATGTATTTTTTAATAGAAATATACAGAGCCCACTGTCTGACAGCAGTTTGTCACACTGCTGAGTGTTGCTCTCAAAAAGGCAGATGGAGATTGATTTTAGTGTTACAGGCTTTAGTCGTAATAAACTACCTTTTCACAAAACTTCTGTTTTATTTGTGCTTTTATTTTACAGTTAATTAGTAATTTACATTTAATATATACTGCTGTTGTTCTCACTGGTTTGTCATCTTTCTTGGTCCAGTTTTTAACATCTTCTCATGATTTCATTTACTCTCATTTTTGTTTTGTTTTCTCTGATCTCCAATCTGCCTGATGTGATGCCGTCATCTATTCATTTATTGATTCATTTATTGTGGTATGGCCTTATACTTATAATTTTCATCCTCATTTTTGATGAGACAAAAACAATAACATGATTTAACTAGAAAAGCACTCGGGGAGTGCAGACCTCCGCCAGCGCCACAGTCCTCACCCATATTGAGATTACTTTATTTCATCAAAATATTAAGATTCCTTGACCATGAAAACATACCATTAGCAATTGGATTCATAATGATATCTATTTTAGTTCAGTAGTTATTCACGAAAATCGCAATTTTCGTCATGGCGGCCAGACGCTGATCCGGATCAACACCAAAAACGAATCAGATCTTCCTTTTCCCATGCTGAACATTTTCTGAAAATTTCATCCAAATCAATCCATAACTTTTTGACTTATTTTGTTCACAGACGGACGGACGGACAAACAAACTCTCCCGAAAACATAACCTCCTTGGCGGAGGTAGTAAAAATCCTCGTATGCTAAGGTTTCAGTCAATATATCTTCACAGTACTTCAGATGTTTCCAGTTTACTGCTTTCATTCATTTTATCTGCTTGACTTTCCCTGACCCTCTGAGTTTGCATTTTGTTCCTGCCATCTTGTTTTGACTCTTTTGGGGATATGTTGTACTGTGGTCACATAGTGCAACAAATCATGTAGACCAATGAAATAAAATTATCAGTTTTTATCCAAATACATATCCAGGCACTGAGATGAGGGTAAAGTGTTTGGTTAAAAGTTTCAATGTCATAAACTCCTGGACTGTTGTGCTTCATCAGGAGCACACGACCGTCAAAATTTGACACAATTCTATTTTAAGAGCAAATTTTTTTTTTTTGTTCTAGCTGCATTGTTTCTCTGTTGAATCGGCCAAGGTGAGGTGCCAGTGCTGTCAAAGTAACAATTCATCAATCTTCCTGAGTTCCTGTCTTATTGCACCTTTGCAGAGCATTAAGCAAGTCTATTAGCTGTGTTCTTTGAGGAAATCTTTTTTTGGGCAGTTTTTTCCGCCTGCACAGAGTGAGGTTAAGTAAGTGAGTTTTAAATAACCCATGCACAGTAGACAAAAATAGCCAGTTAACAAAAAAGGTAAGAGTGTCAGTACACAACTTTTGAAATCAGAATCTATCATGCTGGGAGGAAAACTCTTTGACTCTACAGTGCAGCTGAGAGAGCAGAAGAACTTGAATCCTTTTACCATTTTTCTTTTGTGTCCTTGAAGTACACAGGAGAGAAAACCAGTGACAGTCGCTAAAGTTACATCATCTTCACATATTCTTATGCTCCTTGTGCAAAATTTTGTAATAATTAAATTAAATAGCTTTGAAGATGTTTCCAATGTTGGCAAAATCTGTGACAATCCAGAGACAAATATTTGGTACATTTCACATTAAAGTCAAATTTAGCATTTTAGCAGATTAAAAGTTGAGACTAAAACTGTTTTAATATCTGTTCAATGTTTCTTAGTTTATCAGAAAATAGATCAAACAGGGCCAACTGTTCATTGATTGACGCTGTCGTTTAAACACTCAGTGAACAATGCACATAGAACAGTTGGTCAGCAGTGGGCCATCAGTGATCTGTTAATTATAAAATATAAAAAGCTCAGGGACAAATCTGTTTGAGCCTTTACTGTGAATTGAACTGTTGTTTATGGGGCGCTATAGATTTCAGCATGAATTCTCCCTAATATTCAAATGAATTGATAATATACATTTTTGCGACCTGAACATGAGTTCTACCTGATATATCCCACGAGTGATGCTGGTTTAGTATTCATTAAAGAAGTTTATTAATCAGATTATTCATGTGCCAAATGAAGTTTATTCTTGTATTCCTAGCGTAAAACCAAGTGCAGATCACTTTGCTCTCTCTTTTAGGATATATTATTGAATGCATGTAGAGGTAAAATCAACTAAAACTATTGATCAATATCAACTTACGCTCTGACTTGCTGATAAACTGATTAAGTCTTCAAGGTACAAGGTCAACAGGCAAGGTCTTTGAGTTTAACTTTCATCTTGTTCCTTTTAGTCTTCTGAGAAGCATAATAACACAAAAACCCTCCCTGACATTTTTCTGGACCCACCTCTATGCTTTCACTAACTGCCAGCTGTATGTTAGACCCACACCTTTCTCAAAGCCATCAGATCTGGAAAACAGCTCTCAAAAAAACAAGCTATTTTTTCCTTTCTTGTTACTGCCATAATTTCAGATTCAAGCTCATCTTACATTAAGTTGGACTGCACTACCATTGCCAACATGTCCATTTATTGCCATAACTGCTGTTAAAAATGACAAATTCACTTCACACTGCCTTTGGAGGACAATTTCACTTGGTAAACAAATATAAATATATATAAAGATTGCAGGTGGTGGTAAAACATTAATTGGTGAAATTTGAATACGGTCCTGTAATGGTTAAATTAATAGTAATATTTGCAGATAAGCTTTAAAGATGGTGATCTGCCTCCAGTGGAACACTTTTGGCAACCACATTTGAACAACAAATGCCAGCAAAATGTTTTTTTTTATTTCAGTTTTAACAGGACCACTATAACTAGATTGAATATAAAAATGCTGAAGTATTTGTTTGCTTTGTGGTCTTGGCTGTGGAGACTGACAGTCCATATGGGGGTATATGAGATGGTTCCTATAGAACCCCATTGGTAACAGCAAAGAGATAATTATTGTTGTCTTGACAGCTAGCCTGAGATGGTTACAAAGGTGAGATATTTTCTTTTTTACCACATGAACCTTTGGTGAATTTGTCCTCTCCAGCTGTGCTTTCTAGTCACAGGTGTGACTTTTACAGAACCCATTAGAGTTTCTGTATATTACAGTTTGTGTTGCACCGCTATGACAAAGATCTCTTTCACCTCATTCACTGCTTGTAAAAGTTAACAAAAATGTTTGACTGGCCTGTGAGCTCACATTTTCTCAAGACACCAGGGAAACATATTCAGTAAGTGTTTGTGTGGCTACCAGTGCCATCATGTTCATGTCCTGCTGGCTGGGGTGCATCTGTGGGGGCAAATGTGAAGTGTGGCCTCTTTTTGCGCCAGGCGTTGAGCCAGACAGAACAAAGTGTGAGCTCAGTGCCAGCACTCCACTGATGCATGACAGAACATTTCCTCACTGCCAGATAGAGATGTATTTCAGCAGCATTACCCCTGACAGCAAATGAGGAAACTATCAGGACTCTATTTTCCACCTGCCATAAAGTATCCTCAATTGTTCTGTGAAGTTTCTCATCTTGAGGTAGATAAATACAAACTGACAGCATGGGCAGCTAAAAAAACATCTTAACAGAGACTCACGAGGCGGGTTTGTAACTAGGGGTGTCCTGATACAACTATTTCACCTCCGATACGATACCGATATTGCAGCCTTGAGTATTGGCCGATACCGATATCAATCCGATATGATATCAGCAGGAATCATACAGACTTTTATTACCTATTTTGTAGTATGGACTGTAAGAAGAGCAATAGTAGGTATGAGAAAAACTGACCCATTTGTTATTAACCAATAGGTTAAATAAATTTTAACCGTAAACATAAGAATATACTACAATTAAAACAACATGAATAAAAAATATTAGAAGACCCTGAAAAGTGACCTCAATAAATCAAACAAAAACATATTTCACCAATAGCAAAATAACCACTGTGTTGAACTTAAACATAAGCATATTCTACAACTGATTAAAATAAAAAACAAATATATTAGAATGAACTGCTTGTATCGGAGCGCTGATATCGGAGATTTAGGATGCAGGCCGATATATTCCGATATTTGTTTTTTTGACCGATATCAATATCGGATCGGGACATCCCTATTTGTAACTCTCCTGTAGAGCTTTAACTAAGTCACAGTTACAGCAGGCAACATGGTAACTGAGTGAGTGACCTTAGCCAGGGGAAGGAAGACACTTATCGATTATCATATTTAAGAAAATAACTGATCAACAAAGAAACCAATTAAAATAAATGTGAAATATTAAACTACTGGAAATCTGGGGCTCTAAAACAGTGCATGTCTTTCTGACATATTTTACATGTTTTGATACTTTATTGACAAAAGAACATTTTATATAACAGTTAATTAAAAAGAAAGCAAAAAAACATATATCTTTCTATATGTTTTTTAAATTATTTTTTACCACTTTTAGTTCATATACCATTCATTTTCAGCAGGGGCAGATTCCCCTTTTATGATCAATTTTTAAGCTTAACATTTTATAACTTTTTACAAAAGTGACCTGAACATTGGAAAAACGTCATAAATCAATTTTCTAGTATTTCCATGGGTCCTGTACACAACCAGTGATCTACTAGCTTTCCTGACACTTTTTCTAGTTAAAGTATCACATCATTAACACACACTTTCACAGACCCTCACACACACTCATAAGTATGCTTACATGTTTGTTTTTTAATGTTTTTATCAAGTTAACCTTTTAAGGCCCAAGACCATAGATTATAGCCAGAAAATTCTAATTTTTTGGAGCTGAAATGTTTGCTTCACTTTCTGCTTACATCCATACAAATCAAAATGTCCATAAAATTCAACATATAGATTTTTCATATCTTATTTGATACATTAGGTGTTTTTGGCAACTGATAATCCATTTGAGGACATTTTTATCATTTATGTGATAGTATTCAAATGTTTTTTTTGTAATTTCTTGATCATATTGAGTAGATAAAGGTATTATAAAAGTATGTATCAGATATCATACAATTGGCTTTATAGGCTTAAAATGTTAAGGTCTGCGTAGCATTAATGTAAATACTTACATAATAGAAGCAGAAAGACATTTGATTTTAATGGAGATCCTTACTTGGTTAATAAATTAATTAGTGGAGGTCTGTGCTCTCTAAGAGCTTTTACTTTATGATGCCATCACTTCTTTTCATGTAATCCATATAAAACTTACCAGCAGGTCTTCTTCAGTCACTAATTTCTCAATTATAACACACAATTTTTGCTTTTAAATAAGCTGTAATATTTCGGGTGCATATACACATAAGTACAAGGAAAAAATTACCATATTTAACCTTGCCAACATCGTAGTTGCCACACATCCATTACAGAAGTGGACATATTCCCTTTCTCTGCGTTAACACAGGCAAACAGAGGGTGCTACCATTTTGAGAGCAAGGGTGTAGCTTTGCTGTGATTGGTCAAAAACATTGGCGTGTTGCTAGCTGCTCTCTGATTGGTCACTACAACTGAGCATGCTCGGGCAGAAATTGTGATTGCACGTGTGAAGCAAAAGGTGCTTATGCATCCATTTGAGAGAGAAAATAGTGTACGGTATGTTGTGAAAAATACTGAAACTTAATAGATTAAAACTTTGAATAAAGGTAATTTTTGAGTTGTCTGAGAGAGAAAGGTTTGGGCAAAATTTGGGTGCGTGTTGTATGTATGGTTTTTTTTTTCAGGCAAAATACGTGAAAATATGGACTGTGTTGTAAACGAGTGCATGTTATAATCGAGAAATTACAGTAAAACGGGCTTGGAGAGCAGAAGAACACGACACCATTTACTAAATTCTCCGTTCACAGGGAAATGCTCTGTCTTTTTTAAAGAAAATGCTCCTCATGCTCCCCCCCCCCCCCACCACCTCAGACCAAAGGTTTCCAAAGAAGAGGGAAAAGAGCTGCATCTGTTTTTAAATCAATTCCTTGCTTAAAAGACATCCAAGACATGATGTACATGGTCAAGCCCATTTTTATAGTACACATTTTGATGCTTTAAATTTAAATACATAAATTGAAGTATATGTTGAAATGACTGTTGAGTGGAAAAATAGAATTACTGCGTGTTAAAATCATATTTTCAATCTAAAAGTATAAGTTATTTTTAACCAATTAAAAATCAAACCTATCACTGGTGTCATGAAAGTCTGTAGGAAGTTCAGTGCGATACATTGCCCTTACATTCAAGATTAATTATGCACTAATAAAAATGTACACATACATGTATATTTGCAGAAATTTTAATTGTTAAAAATTCTTAATAAAACCTTAGTGTCTGTTTTGGAGAGGTTGATGACATCTGAAAAATAGGCATGTCAAGTCCTGACTCTGGGAGGAGGTAATATTTTCAGCTTTTCACATTGAAAGTAGGCTGTCTGTAAATAAGATCACCCTTCTCCTTGTACCATTTATTTAGGGGCACACAGCTCCCAAAATACTCTCCTAAATCTTTTATGAGTTCTAGGGAGGTGTCTGTGTCTGGAGTGTTAACTTGCTTATTTCCGGCAACAACCACGGAGTCTTTAACCTTACAAGTCTCCAGCAGCGGCTTACTTTCCTTTAGTGCCTGAAATCAAAAGGGTCGAATCTGACAAGAGTAAAAGCAACAATGACACCCAGTCAACACAAAGTCAGAGAACATTAAAGAGGCAGATAAACAAGCTCATACAGCAGCTCTTCTATTTAAATTGAGTTTGGCATCCTAGAAATAGAAATGTTACACTACATCTAACAGATCATCACTGCCCTCAAATCTGTTCTTATTCTCAACTAAATATAGAGGGAATTTAAGAGTCCTGCGATGTCCATATATACATGGACACAAAAGAGCTGTCAGGGTACTTGAGATTATTTGTATCGGCTGTTTACCTTGGCCTCTTCCTTAAAGGGGATGCCCTGGCTCACAGTACCAGAGGAGCAGTGCAGTGCAGACACTGTCACAGAAACAGTTTAAATGAGGAAATATTGATCAAAGTTTTTCACTGTTGGATCAGCTTACTTGAATGCATAAATCGGTTAACCTGATCAGCAGTTTTGATTTGTTCCATAATGATCTGTGCTCAGGATTTCCAAATAAGCAAACTGATGAGGGTTTACTCTATTAAAGTGAATACATTCAATTAATAGGGGATCAAAGACGTAACTGGACTTTTATCTTAAACAAGACCACTCTGAATGAGAGTGTGTGTGCATGGCCCACTTAAGATGAAATGTAAGAAACTGAAACAGGTCGACAAGAAGCCCAAAAAGGAACCTGACAAGGTAACACAGATAGATTTCAGAGAGATATGGTTATGGGGCAAGGCAGTAAATGAAGGTTTTTCTTGGTACTATATTGTGTAAAATACATTTTTTGACGGTTTATTAAAAAAAAAAAAGACTTGATTGCCTGAACACAGACTCTAACCTGTTACCCATTTAGAGCGTTTATTATATACAGTACAGAATATACAGTATTTTACCAGACTAATTCACCCGGGCACAAGCCCACAGACAGGGTTTGAAGAAGGCAGAACCTTCCAACAGCATATCCAGCAGGTGATTGGACAATTGCTCCATCAATCACATTTTTATGCCAAACAGATGCTGTAGTCGGTAGGCATTACTGCTGCACTGTGAAGCATGTGTTAGCATGTATGTGTATCCCTGTAGGAGCAGTCAGTTCCTTCTGTTGTCATGGATGTAGCCCCCACCTCTTTCTGCTTCAAGGACTCTGATTGGACAGTGCGTTGCATGTAAAGGTTTCAGGTTGTTCCAATCATCCTGGAGAACCAACCACAGATTTTGCGTGGAAGTGGGAACACTCAAATTCTCCAATTTGCCTTCTACAAAGATGTTCCTGTTTTATCAACCAAGTTTTTCAACCTACAAATAAATATTGGTTATCGGCACCTGTTTGAAGCAACAGAATTATAATCACACATCTACATCTCTGATGTCGTGAAAGTGTGTATCAAGAATTACTGCAGATTTAAGACAAGTGGCAGTCATGAGAAATCTTGATCTGATTTAGAGATTTCTTGCTTGTATACTTTGTGTTCTGTAAATGAATAAAAGTATTAAAATGAATAGTTCTGAAAGCATTCTGATATTACAGCCTATTTCACACCATCAGCTAGGTATGTATACCGTGGACCGGTACTTTCATATACAGGTCCCTAATTGGGTCAGTACCCAAATACCGTTAAGAATCTGGAAAAACGGTACTGTTATTGGTACTTAAACATCTCTTCAACTGTCACGTAGTTATGACACTACCGCCGTCCACCGCATGTCGATGAGGGCTAAGCGCTCAAAGGTTTGGGCTCACTTTAGCAGTCAATGAAAACTTGGCCCGATGCAATCTTTGTCAGAGAGAAGTTGCATCCAAGGGGGGAAATACTAGCAACATGTGCAGACACTAGACATTATTCTATGTCTAACCTATTCTCTGCACCCCATCCTCCAACACTTTTAGCTGCACTATGATTTTTCAACAAGTACTCACAATTTTGAAATTATGAGTACTTGTGTTGCTGTGTTGTGTTGTACAATTCCTTCCACTTAAATGACTCATTTATTGCACAGTGCTAATTTGAAAAAAAGTTTTAAATGCAGTAACATAAGTTAAAGTAATTACTTTTCACACAATGCTATTAAATGGCAGTTTTATGTAAAAGGTATTGAGTATATGATTACATAAACCATACAAAGTCCTGAATGTCATAGAAAGTTTACTCCTAATTTATAAAAAGATCAGGACCTCTGGTAACAAACCACCTCATTTAGAAAGTCAACTGTTTCAATGAAAGTGCTTCTTTTTAAAGTCAAGAAGGCTAAAATCAAACAATACAGACCAGGAAGAAAACAGAGCAGCATCGTGATATTTTGCTTCCTCAAATGACCCTGAAATCTAATCGTACTCATAACACCAACAAAGACTTAGTCAGAGCTGTCCTCTGCATCGTTTCATTAGACAGCATCAATAGTTTGAGACTTTCAAAATTAATTAGCACAGTCAGAAAGTTTCTTGCTGACCAGTGGGAAATAGGAGCCCAATTAACCTATTTTCTGTATTAATGATCTGTTTTTGTCAGACACTGCCTCAACCAAGTGCTGCTACATTCTTCACACTTTAAAGACCGTAAACTTTCACTTCAGCAGCATCAACCAGAATTTCACAGTTGGGACTCTTTAACTCTTGCATGACTTGCAGTAAGTTAGAATAAACAACTCATTTGTTCTTGTTATAGTTAAATTGAGCAAAGAGAGGCACAACAGAAGATAAAACCCTGTCTCATGTAAAAATTTCAAACACACCAATCCTTTGGTCCCCTGATTGGTAAAGATTGTATGACTTCTTTAATTTTCTATTTTGCAGGAACCCATTGACCACACTCATTAATCCTTTCCTAATATACAGTATGTTACTGTGAGATCACAGCATGAGCAAGAGGCAAAACATGACCAAAATCAAAAAACATGAACAACTATCATTGGTTAGTGGTTGTTTATGTTATACATAAATGCAAATTAATGCATTTTAAAAATGGTAGTCTGTGTTATTTTGCTTGAAAACAAAATGTCATGAAAAAGTCTGTTTTTTTTACTGCATGTATCTGACCAGCCTATAGGTTCTTTTAATGTAAGCTCCAACTATTTGCTTGCTCAGTAATTAGTCAGTCTTTGGGCTTCCAAACTGCTTCTTGCGTGGAACCTGCATTATATGAGGAAAATATGGGATGTGCAATTATATTGTGCAAGACTGCGACAACACACTTAAAGTTGCTCTCATTGGTGCATCAGTGGTGAGCAGGGCTACATATGTCTCGGGTGATAGTGACTGATAATTTACATAAAAACTTCAGCCATCAGTAAAAAAATGTGAGGGCCATGGATGCAAATGGGTAAATATGACCTGCAGTATTAAAATGCTTTAAGTATTCACAAAGACTGGAAAAGCCTTGTACAAGCTCAAATCACTTTACATTTTCCCATAATGTGCTAAAAGAAAGCTCAATTGTATGACTAGTCATCAAATAATGAGTAAACATCTAAAGAATTGTCAGAACTAACCATATCAAGCATGGCATTTATAGTTAACATATTACTCTTACAAATGAAACTGCTGCCTGTGGATTCTAGCTTTCGAAGACTCTGAACATCTGTTTGCTGTGTCATGCCAGTGGGCAGGGGGCCAGACTATTTGCTGAACACCCTTTAATTTAGCAGATGTCTACTGTAGCATTAGCACAGTTTCAAAAAGAACAGCCATGACTCTCCAGCTGGCTCTGCAGAAAAAAGAACATCAAATACTTGAGAGAAAAGTAAAGGGTCATACTAACTTTATAATTACATCAGTCCATGGAGCTGAATTACATCTGGGTTATTAAACAGGAGATCCAACAGTCAAGATGAATGCATTAGTGAGGTGTTTAATTGCACTAACAAAAGAATCACTGTGTGTATTCTGCTTTGTCTCCTTTAGATAACAACCAGATGAACAACCTGGTTCAGGCATCCACTTTGATTGCACAGCCTTACCCGCCTATAGGAGCAATCACCAGTCCCTATGAACAACTGAAGCCTATCAAAGATCTCAACAAGTATGCAACGCTCAAGGCTGTAGGTGAGACAGTCTTTACGAACCATTACAATGCAACAATATAACGTCATCGTTACTTCAGAGTTACTCTGGTATTTAATTCAGTTTTCATTTTCTTCACTTAAGTTTATTTTTTAAATGCTGACTCATTAGTTTGAATATTTTTTTTTTTGGGGAAATTATACTTTCAGTTTAGTCTTCACTGTAGTAATAGTTTTTATTTTTTGTAAAATAATGCGTACATGCTTTTTTAAAGATGAAATCTAAATGTGATGGGAAAAAAGCAGGCTTATCGAAAGAATTGACTTTACTTTTATTCATTTATTTTTTATATTGTACTGTAATTCAAGACTTAAAGGTGCAGTGTGTAGAAATTGGCATTTTAGCAACATTTAGTCTTCAGATTTTGGAATGAGCTGATCCATCATATCACAAAGTGACGAGAGCCGGTGAAGACCAAAAAGGATCATTAAAAGGGCATAATTTAAAGCAGTTACAAGGTGAGGGTTTTCCATTCATATTTGTAGCAATCATTTTAATAGATTATAGGTCAGTTAAAGGTGCTATGAGGAGAATCTACTCCCGGCGACATTAAGACTCTGCTACCCATGAGCGCGCGCCGCGACTGTCGTAATGCTGCATTCCAGTAACCTCGGAAATGGGAGTGACATCATCTCTGACTTATTGGTGTTCCAATTGAAGTCAGAAAAAAACATGCCGATCTACCAGGCTATTGTTAGCTGTTGTTAGCACGCCCTGCGTTGTTGTATGAAGAATATGATTATCACTATGGCAGCATTTTTGTAAATAAAAGTCTAACAATACTATGTATACAGCTGATCTAGAGCGACACACCCCAGTCAGAAGTGTAAATAAATTGATTATTACAGGAGCTAAATAACTGTTCACACTGGGGGCATCCATCTTCGATTGTCAACTCAGGGGTGGCGAGGTTTCACCGAGTTCCCAGTAGGAAATTCAGACTTTGGGGAACGTTCCAGTTGCAGTTTCCTACTCGGAACCCAGAAATTCTGACTACAACTGGAACGTACCAAAAGATGTGACTGAAGCCAAGCCAAAGCGTGCGTTTGTTGTGGTAAATGCAGCTCGGACCTTCCTCAGAACTCTGCATTGCTTTACAACTTCTTTTTTCAACAACTTACAGGATGCAAAGCAACGAGGTAATGTATCTCTTTCTAGTTACGTAGCGGTAGTTTTTGATGTGACAACAAGCAATTTTTGGAAAATGTATTATCGTAGTTGTAGCCGGCTATATATCGCTACTTACAGCCCGATGCTCTAAGAGGTGTAATATAAATAATAAAATAATATAAATTTGCTCTAGTTTTAATTGTCTTGTTCCCGAAGTTGAGTATCCAGGCCAGTCCAGCCCTGTCCGACCTGACCAGAAGGCTAAGGAATAGCATTTATAGATAACCTATTCTGATGCTATAAAACTCATCTTAAAGTGTGTATTTCGATCAGGCGTATATCTAAAAGTGAGACTTTTTTGTAATTACTTAGAAACTCCTCACAGTCTCTTTAAGATGCCACATGCCATCCAGGTACATTTCAAGACCAGCGGCTGGACTTGTATTTAAAAATCCAAAACCCACCCATAGACAACAACATGGTGGATCGTTATGTTGGCCTACATGAACTGGCCCCCAGTAATGTAAATTTTATAAAGCATTTACTTACTAAATAAAAATAAAACAAATGCTTTATGGGGATGACTGCACTCCTATTTTGACTGACTTTACATTCAAATAGAAACATAATTTCCTATATTCACTGTTTCTGTTTGGCGAAATGCTGCCAAATTCTACACACTGCACCTTTAAATACAAGTATGTAAAATCATTATAAAATCAAGTCATTTCACACAAACCTGGTTTGAGTGGCCAGAAATGGGATTATGTGACCTAACATATATTTTAAAGAAACGTGTTTAATTTATGTGTGAACACAAACTTCATGCCCCCTTTTTGAAAAGTCCCTGATGACCCCCTTCCTCTTCTAATAATGGTAAATCTACCCCTCTTCATCAATGCTTACGACCGAGCATGTTACATTGCTAACTTTGTTTACTTAAACTGTAATGAAATTTACAGTTTAAGTAATCATTTATTTTAACCCTTTAAAATAAAGGGTTAAAGAAAGGGATTCAACTTTTGCTAAGGTGAAGGTCACTCACCTTCTTAAAGTTCTTCTCCTCAGTGAAGCCTGAGGATTGCAGGCGTGTACAGCCTTATGCTGCGTTCACACCGCAAGCGACCAAGCTACCAAAATCGCGTCGCCCACTGACGTAGCGTCGCGCATCCATAAATACCTCATTTTGGTCACCGTTGCTGTCGGCCGTCGCTCGGTGACGTCATGTCCTCTCAAGTTTCACAGCGATCATATTATATATTATATAACAGTATGCATAAGTGGACATTATTACCTCTGCCAAGAAGGTTATGTTTTTGGGAGAGTTTGTCCGTCCGTCCGTCCTTCCGTGGACAAAATAACTCAAAAAGTTACGGATGGATTTGGATGAAATTTTTCAGGAATTGCTCAGCATGGGAAAAGGAAGAACTGATTCGATTTTGGCGTTGATCTGGATCAGCGTCTGGCCGCCATGGCGAAAAATGTGATTTTTGTGAATAGCTACTGAACTAAGATAGATATCAATATGAATTCAATTGCTAATGGTATGTTTTCATGGTCAAGGAATCTAAATATTTCAATGAAATAAAGGCAGGACTAATATTTATGGTGAACATCACAATATGGGTGAGGACTGTGGCACTGGGGGAGGTATGCGCTCTCCGAGGGGTTTTCTGGTTCCAGCTGTATTCTTTTCACTCACTTATCAACCACAAAACACTGCAGCTGATGCCCTGCAGCAGCATTATCTGCGAGTTTACCGTGGTCTGTCCAGGCGGAACTAATGTCCTCACTGACTAATGTTTCCCACAAAGACATGGATTGTTACCCTGTAGTCCGGATGAATAACCGTCTGTCTAGGGTACCGTCACACGCACACACACCGCTGATTGGCTGATGCTGCACAGCCACACACGACATTGCCTGAGTAGATCAACTTTTTTTTAACCTTGACATCGTGCGACGAGTGAAGTGATCATCTTTTACGCAGCTGTCGCATCACGGGAGGGTTGGCCCCGCCCCATCGTGGCTGTACATTGACTTTGAATGTAGAGTGATCGCCAAGGTAGTACAAGTAGCGTCTGGTGTGAACCCGAAAGGAAAACAGTCTTCATTTCTGCCATAAGTCTACAAAAAGGTGAATTTGCATGCAGCATTAAAAGACAAGTCACTGTTGGTAAATGCTGTGGTCAAAGACAAAAACAGGATTTTTAAAGATGACTTTATTTGTTAGTTGTGTAAACACAAATTGCAGTCTCAGTTGGATTTCATTTGACTTTTTAAAAAAATGTATAGTTTTGTTGACAAATATTTTTATTGTGTATGTTGTTTTTGTCATGTTTTATTTTTTTGTAAGAGAAGCTCGGTGGCGCAGCAGATAGTGCAAGAAGGGTGGAAGCCTGTGTCAGTCAGGCCCTTTCTGTGTGGAGTTATCATGTTCTCCCTGCACATGTGTGGGTTCTCTATGGGCACTCTGGCTTCTTCCTACAAGAAAAAAACCTGATCATTAGGTTTATTGATGACTCGAAACTGCCCTTGGGTTAATGGGTGTGTGAATAGTTTTCCATTTCTCTATGCGGCTCTGCGATTGACTGATGAATCAGAATCAGAATTTATTGTCATTGAACATGTGGCCCCAGCAAGAGAGAGCAATGTAAACCCCTTCCTTCTAATAATGTAATCTACCCTCTTCATCAATGCTCCCACTTGTTGTGGCTGGTTGGGGCCAGCCCTCACTAGCCTAGCCTCTTAATTTTGCACTTCACTACTCACACACTGCACTCTTGTATATATTTGCACTCTGGGGCACACACACAACACTTAGGGCTCTTGGAGTCGGGGGTGGCAGAGGGGCGACTAGCCCTCTCTGCCTCTCTTGGCCTTCAATTTTAACTGCAATACATACACCAACTTGGAGGGGAGGTGGGACGGGGGGTACTGGGGGGGTGGGTCCAATCTGTTTTAGGTTGTGACCCCTCCCTGCTCGCCCCCCACCTGCCTCACCTACCTTCTGTTTTTAATGCAACACAACATCCACTTGCTTGGTCCAGGCAGTGAGAGTGAGGGTCGGTGGGCTCCCACTCGACCTGTTTTCGCCAGCTTTAATGCACCACACTACACTTAGAGCAGCACTTAGTCACGGTGGAGGGTTAATGTATCTTTGTTTGGGAGCGAAGAAGCATAATAATAGGGAGTACGGGGGTGTTTTCACGACTTTAGGCTTGGTACGGCTGGTGGGGTCCGGCCTTTTCTGGCTGCGGCTCTGAGCTGGGGAGCAGTCTCCATCCACTGGGGTAGTGGCGGTGGTCTCCGGTTGCGGCTGTGCCCTGGAGCCCGTGGGTGGGGGCCCGGGGCGGTGCCTGGGGGGCGAGTGGGCCCTGCTGGATCATGGACTCCTCTGTGGCCTGTGACGCTGGGCCCTTCGGTCTGTCACTCACCGGAGGCCTCGGCGTGGGTGGCTGCCTGTGGGTAGCTGCTCTCTGCGGGTGGAACGGGTGCCTCCCTTGGCGCTCGCCTCGGCCTCAGCTCTCCTGGGGGGCGGAGCCTTGCTGCGTTCTCCCCGCTGCACTCCCGCCTTCCACCCCACCTGGCCTTGTTGCGGCTGCTGCCTGTGCCCTCCTCCTGGGGGGGCCTGGCCCCGGGGTATTGGCTCCCGGGGGGCTGGGGGCCTCTGGCCTGCCGCGGGGTGGTGGTGGTGGGGCTGGATGTTCGGGGTGAGGGTGGCTTGGGGCCGGGTGGACGGGTGGTGGGTGGGGATGTGTGCTGTCTTCGGGGGGGGGGCTACCGCTCCGGTTGCCCTGGTGTTTTCCTTGGTGCCTTGGTGGGTCGGGTTGGTGCCCCCTTGGGTCCTGGGGCTGTATCTGGATCCTGTGGCTTTGGGGGCTGTGTGGTGGGTCTCGGGTGCCGTGGTGGCTCTGGGGGAGCCCCTGGCCATGGTCACCTTGGGTATGGGCGGCTACTTGGGTATTCGGTGACCACCTGACACGCATGTGTGTATAGACACTCAAGCTCCTGTTGAGACTAACTGTAAAGAAAAGATTGGTCCCGTCAGAACATGCTGAGTTGGGCACTCCTACACATCTTCTCACGTCCCGTGATGCGTGCTCCTCCATATCTCACCCCTATGGGTCCACCCCCTTTTATCAAGACCCCACATCTCTGGTGTCCCTGGTTTCTTACAGCCTTTACTCCCTGTATGGACTTAGACCAGCACAGCACTTGGACTACTATCTTAAACTAATTAGAATACCTGTTTGTCCTTCTCCCAGTTGTCTTGTCTTGTCTTGTCCTGTCTGTCACTGTTTCCCCTTCTTTCACACTGTGGTGTGGCACGGCCCTCCCCTTCAGCTCTCATCAGGGGTTAGATAAAGTTTGATTTGATGGAGTAGCCTACAGGGAGGGCTGGTGATGGTCACTATAGCAGTGAATCACATTCACATATCTCTCACTGCTAGAAAAAAAATGCATTGGTCTTTCCAACGCTGCCACCAGACACAGTGCTCAGCTGTAAAGATAATGCAGACAAGGGGAAAAAAAACAAAAAAAACCCAAAAAGGTTTCCTTTTAGCTAATAAAATAAATACGGGTTTTAAAGTGGGGAAATTGTAGAGAGTGGATCATTGATGCATATGGAGAAAGAGAAATACTATTTTTTTTAACTGTCTTCCCAATGAAATGTGCTTCATACTGGTTACAATATTGCTTGTTACATTGGGTAAAAAATGATGACTGTTGTCTCTTTCTTTTTAATGTAATAATAAAGATGTTTGAGGCAAACAATTGACAGATTTTTAGTGTCACATCATAGTCACTTGATATTAGATGAGAATTCCAAAATGACCTTTTCTTTAAACAGTAACCCTGTTATTTTGGTCCTCCATAAGATCTCCGGCTTACAAAAATCCTTGTCAGTTAATCATCAGTCCATCAATGCCAAACAGGCGCAGAGCTGAGTGCTTATTTATAGAAACAAAGTTTATTTTTCTGATGCACTAAATTTGGAGAGACTGGAGACAGTGCTTATAAGACAAATAATATAAAGATTCTTTTTATATGCTTTGTAATGGCCTTGAGGTAAGTTTTAAAATAGTGCATTACTCTCTAAATTCTAAATATCTTATCTGAACAAATAACTTGACAAAAGAATAAAATGTCTTTTCTGAAGAACACCTACCATTGACATGTTGACTGATAATTACTTTAAGGTTATTTTACTAATTTAAAATAAATGTTCCTTTATTGAACATTAAACGTATATATAGGTAATTTGTGTAATGATTTCTCTGTCAATAAGAATTATAATTATGTCCTTAAAAATGCCACATGCATCTAGGATTTACTTTTTACCCTGATATGTCTTGTCTATGTTCTCACCTTTCAGAAATTTGACGAAAGACAGCTAAGCATTTAATGCTCATTTTCAAAATACAAGTCATTTTACAGGCTGTAACAAAATCAATTAGCTGTCATGGATGGACTGACACTCGACCCTAATATCATACAACCCAGCTCCCTCTTTGTGTGTGTCCTATAGGCAGCTGAAGCTCCTCCACTGAAGTGCCGTCTAACAAACTGATCATTACACAAAATAAAAATAGAGCAAATTTTAGCTAATGAGACTGGGGACGGGAGAAATCAGGGGCAATCAAACACAAATGAGCTGCAGCCATGTGCCAAAATCCAGCCTTACTGTACATGGTTCGCTGCTGAATAACAAAATATGCTTCTTAGAGTGTGATCCTGAGCTGTGAACAAGCAGCTGCAAGAGAAGTGACCACATTAAAGGTTGTCTCAGGGACATTTCTTTAAGAGTGTTGGTCAAACTAAACACAAGCTAATAAAATAAATGCTAAGTCAATGCTCAGATGTGAAGTGCTTGTATACAAGCAAGTGCAGCTGCTCAGCATAGTAAACTAACACACAGTAGTTGTTTCATGAGCACAGTGCAGCAGATGGTTAGTGAAGGAAGTGTGCCCAAGGTATGCTGGAGACTCTGTGGGCAAGCCTCTTTGATGAGTACCTGGTGTCTTTCTAAGAGTTTATTTTTTTTTATAAAACAAGAGGGCTGGCACAATTATTCTTTATGTAATGGATATGTAATATGCAGTATTTTTAAAGCTGTTGATATAAACTATTAGAATTTCAACATTACTGTGCGTCAAAGTTTTAAGTCACTTAAAGGAATAGTTCAATATTTTTGAAGTGGGATTGTATGAGCTCATATGGCCATAAGGTACATTAGATGCAGTAGAAAGTTCTCTCCTCTACCTCAGTAAGCCACAGTCTGTAATGCTGCGTTCACACCGCATGCTACTTGTACTACCTTGGCGATCACTCTCCATGCAAAGTCAATGTACAGCAGCGATGGGGCGGGGCTAACCCTCCTGCGATGCGACAGACGCTTTTCACACTACCACATAGCTTGTCGCGCGATGTCAAAGTAAAAAAATGTTGATCTTTTCAGACGATGTCGTGTGTGGCTGTCGGGCAACAGCCAATCGGTGTGTGCATGTGTGACAGTGCCCGTGACAGACAGTTTTTCATCCGAACTACAGAGGAACAATTTATGTCCGTGTGGGAAACATTAGTCAGTGAAGACATTAGTTCCGCCAAGACGGACCGCATAAAACTCACAGATAATGCTGCTGCAGGGCATCAGCTGCAGTGTTTTGTGGTTCATAAGTGAATGAAAAGGATACAACTGGAATAATGTCCGCTTATACATCCTGCTATATAATAAATGATGTGATCGCGGTGAAACTCGAACGGGCGTGACGTCACCGAGTGACGGCAATGGTGACCAAAATTAGGTATTTATGGACGTGCAACGCTACGTCAGTGGGCATTGCGATTTTTGGCAGCTGGGTCGCTTGCGGTGTGAAAGCAGCATAGGAGTCTGTTACGCAGAACCAGCCACAAACAGGGAAGTATTGTACCAAGAGCAAAGGGTATTTTCTCCGCCTACAAGAACTCCTATCAAAATACAATACCACAGTTAAGAGTACGCTACATAAGCATGTTTTTAAGTGCATTCACTTTTCGAAAATAAAATTTTTCTGGAACTAACCGACCCATGTCACATATTCCTGACTCACATCAGAGTTCAGATTCTGCCAAAAAATGAGTAAAACTCAATAAATAGTTGGATATAAGGCAACAAGAAAAGAGGCTTTAGGGCTATTTTTTCTGGTGTCAGAAAAACACACACAATGTCTTTCTTTAGGCAGGGGAACATCTTTTTTCAGAAATCCATGTCCCCACAACATATTAGAGACAGGGTATTTAATTTTTGTGATACTGAACTTGTTGCACGTAGAGTCAAAACAGAGACTCAAAACAGAGTACAGAAAGGTTGAATACTCATATTCCTAACTTTTA
This sequence comes from Scarus forsteni, assembly GCA_036419115.1. Classification (NCBI taxonomy): domain Eukaryota; kingdom Metazoa; phylum Chordata; class Actinopteri; order Labriformes; family Labridae; genus Scarus; species Scarus forsteni. The sequence continues at coordinate 37,522,272 of JAZDUH010000359.1, forward strand.
TTCATGTTATCTGAATGCAGGGGTTTCTAATTTTTTTTTTCTGCTGGCCAATCTTTGGCAGATAAATGTCTTGACAAGTTCCCGCTTACTGTTAGTTAACACAAACAAGCAAGGTATTATTACTCTATTGATAGTATTCTTCCATATGTTATTTGTAAAAAGTACTCAATAGAAACTTTTAAAAGCTACAGCAGTTAATAGAGAGACTGCAAAGTTTTTCAGATTTTAAAGGAACAGCAAGTGTTTGTCACAGCTATTCATGTGTTAAGGCGCATATTGTTTTTTTCTATGTTCCAGAAGCTCTGACATTTTCTGCAGAGTTATTGTTATCCACAGATTTACTTTAGAGTCCCCTTATGACAATTTTCAAGCTTTGCTTAGCAGCACATTACAGCATACATTGTTTATTATCTTACCTTGCTGTGCTCCGCCTTAAAAAGCTGGGGAGTGCCCTCTTTGTGCCATGGGTGTCACTGCCCTAATGTATACATTCCTAGCACTTTTATCACTTCATTTGTTCTGTAGGCTGTAACAATGTATTATTTGGAGTTTTAGCTAAACCTATCACATTTGGTACAGGTGTTATAATGTAATGGCTTCTAAACAGGAAAATAACTATCATATTGTTTGTATTTGGCAGCAGAGAAAGCCGATGGATTCTACAGCAACCGGCGGACAATGATCGAGATGACAAGCAAGACCAGTCTCCCCATGGAAGCTGTGGATTTGGAGCCAGCACCGACTAATCCATACAGCCCACCCAAACAGCTCTCAGGAAAGCAGAATGGTCACAAGTACAAAAGCTCCAGGAGCCGCAGCTCACAGTCACTGTGCTACAGCTCCAACACGGCTGTTAGCCCTGGAGCGCTCAGATCCTGGGAGAGCAAGGATGCACTGGGACTCAGACAGAGCTACGGTCATAAGAAACTGTGCATCATGGAGAAGGAGCTGCACACTACTCGTTATTTGCCCCCACAACCGTATTTTGTCACTAACAGCAAGACAGAAGTGACAGTATGAGGGACAGTCTAATCACAAGGATAAGAGGTAACCTGTATTTAAGAGAAACAGAGGCTGCTGGCGGAGGTGGTGTAAAACAGCATGGACTGTAGCATCAGCATCACAGGGCAGTATTTAGAACGCCACCCAAAGGTGTGGCGTGCTGCATAGACTGCAAAAATCACTGTGCCACTGGAAGGTACAATGATGACTGTTGTCACAAGTGTTTACATAGCCACACAGCTGAAACAAGCTGTTTCTGAAATATACAGTAAGAGGTAAAATGTGACGTACTACTTAGTCAGCATTTACAATAAACATTAATCAAACAGTTAGATCAGTTTATATAACTTCCATAAAAAACACTGTTTTTATTAGAGAACCCTCACACTTTTCTGCTTTAACAAAAATGAGTAGTTAAAGGTTTTTTGTGTAGGGATTTTTCTTTTTTGATTGAGTGTATGAGGTGCTGTTTTGTTACTAGGTGATGAAAAAGCTGAAAAGCTTTTAATGCAGCTGGATTTGCTACATACAGTCGTCACCAGGCAGATTCATCTCGCAAAGCTTCATGCTGAAGTGAATGTTCCTAGTCTGAAGAGGACCAGATTTTTAAGTGTCAGCATTTCACAGTGGTTCCTGTCCTTTTTCCGCGTGCCTGCGTCTTTGAGATGTAAATGAACAGCTGAGTCCGAACCAGAGGAGGTGACTTGCCTGTGCTGTGCCATGTTTGTAAGTACAGGTTTTTTGTTCCCCTGATAAACAAATTTCTGTATCCTTCATGACACAGATCACATCATTTTGCTTCAACCTGGGTGTCATGTCCTTTGAAGGAAAAAAGGTTCTTTGGACAGGAGTGTTGTTTTTGTAAAAGATAATCTTGAATTTTTCAAACTCTCCAGACAATAAGAGATGGATTTGCTGAGACACACAGAGGGCTTTCACAGTTCTGATGCCCAAACCTTTTTTTGAACCAGCCGGCGTGTTCAGCCCCAAAAATTGTTGGTTCGGAACCTGAAAATTTGTTTTGCAGTTGGAGCCAAAAAAGATGGTTCTGGTTCACAAACCATGACATCGTCGGTAGGCATGTTGTATTCTGTGTAGATATAATGAGCAGGGAGTCAAGGACATAGAGGAACACACACACTTTTTACATATCAGATGCCTGTCTCTCCTCATAGACAGTTTTTGTGTGCTTGATTGCATGATAAACACAAAAAACTTAAGTAAGGCAACAAACGCTTTTAGAATATCAATGTGATCCACTTTTTTGGTTGTTTACCTCCACCTGAGTAACACAGAATAGTGCCCTCCCACATTTGACCTGCAGCTGCTTAAACTGGTATGAACATGGGGGGTTGCTAGGAGCAACAGGGATCTGAAAATCCAGCACAGAACCAGTTCCAGGACCAAAGTCCTGCTGGTGTGAGCGCCCTCTCAGTGTTTCCTTCTTCCCTGTTAGTATCTGAATTCTTGGAGGTACTAATTAAAACTTTGTTAGGCTGACTGCTATTGCTGGTTGATTGACTTCCAGCTATAATTTAAATCATAGCCTCCCACTTTCATAAACACAGGACAATCACTATAAGACAGTTACAGTTCTGCATGCCCTGTAGCATTTGTTCTCGCCCATCTTCCCTTCTTTCAGTGTTATTTACCTGCTCTGCTGAATTGAGCCCAGACCACCCTGAATAAACACACTCATGTCTATGGTGAATTCACACCTTTTCTCTTTCATCTTTTTTGGCTTTATGTCAGCTAGGATCATGTTTTTTTCATATGATTCTAATATTAAAGGAAAGGTTCCTGAAACCCCTATAACAACCTTAGGCACCTCTGTACAGTTATGACTAACAGCCTATAAAGTTAAGAGTAGATATATGTTTATTTCATATACAAATTACTATTTGATTGAGCATGCAGCTCTTAAACCTTTCCTGTGCAGAACAAGATCTATGACAATATAATGTCATATTTGGGCCACGTCTTTGGACAATTCACAGTAATTGGTGAATTTTGCTGCCTCTGGATGTAAAAATGTATGCAGTGTTTTTTTTTTGTATTTAAATCAGAGACTAAAACTGCTCAAAATTTGTGATTACAAATAATAATAATATCTTAGTTTTACCACTGGCCTGTGGATCCACATGTTCTAAGTGCTTCTCTAAGTTGTTGCTCTTGTGACAATGGTCAACCAAAGTCAGCAGTGGATGAGTATTGTTATTGTATTTCCTTCTGTTATTGTAGAAATCTTCTGAGCCCTGTGTCGTGGAGTTCTGATGACACCTAGTTTATGGTTCAGTGCTGGTGAGGATCAAATAACAAGTACTGATCCGTACGAGTGGGTTACTGGGAATCTCTTATGTCAAGGCTTCTGTCTCCCTCAATGTGCATGCTCAGTACAGGAAAGTCAGAATACCACATCCACTCTGGTGAACTTAAGTTGATCATCCACAGCAATGAGACATGAAATAAAAGCTTCTCCTTCATCTGACAGGCTCTTCACCCAGGTGTTGTCCACACATCTTAACCAATGACAAGGGATAACCTCTGTGAAAGAAGAAGAACCTTGTGCTAACCGTCCTCTGTAAAGGGACTGGTCACAATAAGAGATGTGGGCGAGCCCATGGCACAGCCATGTTTCTTTCTACAGAGGTTCTTCTTATACTTAAAAGTATAGTGATCCCAGGATGCTTAGTGATTACCTCACAGCACAAAATCAGAAGGTCCCTGAAATAGTTTAATCCTTCGCTATCTAAAAATTATTCACAAATTGCAAATCTTTTGGCTGTTGAGTGAACACATCACCGAGTGCAGTTTTTTACAGGATAGAGCGCTGAATTCATATAAAATTAACATGTGAAGGCTGACAAAGTACTGAGTATTCCATTCTCTGGGAAGTACTTGCTAAAACACAGGTTTCACTCTCAACAGGTGGACTGAGAATAATAAGTGGGTCACAGAAGTGACCGGTAGTGTATGTGTGCCTGTGAAACAAAAACAAAATGTGGCTACAATGTCCATGATGAAAAGAAGCCCTAAGTGGACTGACATCCATACATTTTTAAATGTCGAAACACATGAGATATTGCTGTGAAGATGAGAGAAATGTCTCGATATGCCACTCCACGTTTACTGTAAGAGAGAACCTGCAGAGTTGACCATAAAGTGAGCAGCAACCTGAGATACAGGGGTTAAACTTCTTAGACAATGTCAGCAGCAGTTGTGTTTATGAAACACATTTTTTATTTCTGGATATCCACACTAATATTCTTTTTTTTTTTTTTACTTGGTTTAACATCATCATTTGTTGACTCTGAAGCAAAGATGAAAATAATAACATTATGGGCTCTAATTTCGTAGACCAGGCGCAAGCGCAGGCGCACCTGCCCTGCGCCGGCCTTCGCCGTGCGCACAGGGTGTGACCCGTGCACTTTGCAAGTTTCCTGCAGTGCCAAGAGAGGCGCACTCAAGGCGCAGAGGAGCACAGAGGGGCGCAGAGGGGCGCAGAGGGGCGCAGAGGAGCGCGTCCACGTCCACGTCTCTGCCTCTCCGCGCAAATGTCAGAGTAGGAGGAGAATAGACATGAGTGGGTTGAGTGTTGTCTTCACCAATCAAATGAGCGCCTCTCCTCGCCTTTAAATGCGCTGCGGCCGAGGCGCAGCGTCTGAATGATCTGAATGATCCCTGCTGGAGACGGTCAGAGCTGCTGTCATTCAGCAGCTGGGAGAACCGACTGGCCATCGGGGCGCGCATCGGTCTACGCGTCACCGTGTGGGCCAGCTCCCAGGACAGATGTAATCTGTTCCTTTGTCATTATAGGAGTACAAAATTAAGAGACAGTTACACCGCAGATGGCTTATTCATTTATAATGCTTGTGATCCACCTGCACTCCTGGTTTGTCATCGCCAAATAGCAGAGCCTTTAGTGATAAACTGTATACTCTCCCGGAGTCTCCGCCTCATCCTCCTTACAATGATGTACTCCATCTTTTTAGATCACGTTAAAAAGAAAGACTAAATAGAGAAATATGGAAAATCACGGGTAAATCCTTAGTGACATACATTTAATTTATCTCCTTTTTCTTCGTGTTTTTTCTCCCTCTTTTCTTTGAATTTAATGAAATGAGAGAAGCCAGATATATACTCAGTATCAGATGTTTAGGCTGTTTATTGTTGACTTGTAAGATGTGCATCAAACTTCCAGCTGCAGTCAGGTTAAGTTTCCATGATGACAAACGGCTTTAATCCGACATCAGATGTGACGGGACAATTAATATAGATACAATCATGTATATGTTGGTTCAGATGGTTACATTAAATAGTGATTGCTGTGATTGTTTATTGCATTAAAATGTGCCTGACACTCTGGAAACCTGCCTCTGAGGCTTTGGTGACGTGTGCGCACATGTGCGCCTGTCACCAAATTACAGCTGCGGAGGGTGCGCTCCGCTTTGCGCCGAGAATAGACCAGGTTGGAGCTGGCGAGCTTTCAGCGCACTTTCTGCACTGTTTTTGGCACGAAATTGTCACTGCGCCAACATGAATCTGCCGGCACCTCCCCCTGGTGTGCCGTCACACCCATCTCTGCGCAGATGGTCTACCAAATTGTCAAACTGGCAGCGCACGGTGGTGCGCCGCACGAAATTAACACTGCGCGGGGTGCGCCAGGCTTTCACCCCCTGCGCTGTGCCACGAAATTAGAGCCCTATATAACAAAATCAAATTTTTGTCATTAATCAAATTAACAGTTTCGGTTCATAATTAGTTAAGTCCATATATCATTCTAAACAGGGTATTATGTAATTGAAATGTGGAATCACAATTAGGAACCATTAAGAACCTGAATCAACATGCAGAAACCTAAATGATCAAATATGTCGAAACTGCCTTATAAACATTAGAATAAAAAGATTTCTGTAATGTGGAGCTTTTTAAACATAGTTATCTTTGTTCAAAATGTTTTATTTCATCTGAGGTCAAAACTGAGACATTTTTCACTAATACATTTGGGTGTTCAGTATTTTTTTGTATTATTATAAATGTATCAAACAATTTTCATAAGGAGGTGATGGTGGGTCCTGGAAAAAACTGTGAAAAACCAGTTAATGATAAAGTCAGCAAAAAGACAGTAGGTGCAGTATTGGCAGGGATGCAGGGGGCACCAAATTGGACCTTAGCCAAAAGTTCCCCATAGACAATGAATGTCATAAGTAAACAACATAAAAACAGTAATTTAAAATGTCTAGAAACAAAAAAAAGTTTTCACTGAAAATCAAATATTTAGCTTTGAGACAGGGTAATTGATTGATGTAATTAATGGGTACATTTGCTCCAAAAATTCACAAGTTAACACGATTTTTTTTTTTTAAGGGGGTCAGAAGAAGTTTGTTGCTTTTTACCCAGATAACATGACATTTAGATTTTTTTTTTTTTGTATTTTTTGGGGCATTTTGTGCCTTTATTGATAGGAGAGAGACAGTGGATAGGCTTGTGAAAGGGGGAGACAGAGTAGGGAAAGACACTCTGCAAACTGGTCACAGGTGGGATTCGAACCTGGACCGGCAGAAGTAAGTACATGGGGTGCTAACCACTCCGCCAAACCAGCACCCCTCGAATTTTAACATATTTAGGATTTAGTGACTTTCCAAAGTGGTGGAAGTCTTTCTAAATATACAAGAGCCCAGTCACTTCCAAAAGACATAAAACTGATGTGCATTTTTCTATGACAACTAAAAATAGCTGCAAAGTACATAACCAGGGCTCCACAGGTGTACTAATGCCTCTCAGCAGTACTCGCATATGTATGATTCTCCAAGAATATACTATGAGGAAGCCCCAGTATGAGGGTAGATGTGGGTCTTATTATTAGTAATCTATTATTGCGACTAAGAAAATCACTAAACATGCAGAGTTTACTCATTATTTAAAGTTGAGCTTTTCATAAACGTGTACATTATGCCCTTTCTAACAACTACAATCATTCTGATTCTTGTTCTCAATGTATTTTAGGTAAACAAGATAAACAAGATGACGCAATGATTACCAGGCCTGTGTTACACTAATTAAAGTATGTTATATTTCAGTATTGTTAACTGGTGAGGTGCCACCCCAGCACAGTGCAGTACAGTAAAACACCATTGTGTCTTCAAAGACAAAGCAGTCAATAGTCTACAAGAGGAGAACTCTAAATTTGTTGTCATTCACCTGTCTTTCCATCTCATTAATGCATAAAGGGAATAACTTCTCAACGGGATCAGCTGGAATTGTTTGGGAAAACATTTTTTATGCCAGGGGTTTAAGGAGCTGCAGCAAGAGAGCTTTAAATAGATAGTTTAGTATTTTTGAAGTGGTACTGTATGAGGTACATACATGTCAAATACATTAGCCACAGCGATACGGATCAGCTCTGCCTCTGTAGAAAAATACCTGACATAGAAGCTGAGTTATAAATTGCTCCTGTAGAGGTCCAAAGCTCAGTGTGATGCAGGGAATTTTAGGTGAAAGCAAACAAGAAACTATGTCATGGGAGTTGTACACACTACTGGACAGATAAACAACGCTTTATTTTTCCACTAGCAGTCTTCTTTGTTTTTGTACCGCTTGGCTTTGAAAAGACACATCTGGAGTCTTTCCATGAAGTTGTGTTAGCCCGACTCGACTCAGCTTTACCAGGTTGTTTTGGCATTCCATTTTGAATAATGCCTAGTGTCTGGCATAGTTATTTTGTCTTCCCACTGGCAACATGACATGCAGACACGGCATACAGTGGTTGAGTACTGTCACATCAGCACAGAGGCATCTGAGAGTGGAATGAAGGCCCCCCAACTGTCAACTCTGTTGTGCTCTATGACTTCCTGAAAAATTCTGTCTGCTTTTAACTGTTCAGTATCTCACTGTCTGCAGAAGAATCTGGAGCTCAACACTGAGCAGAGCTGAGTTGAGCAGATACTATTCATGAAAAAGCCAGATAGATGGTGGTGTGCCCATCTAGTACCTTGACACAGACATATCAACCATCCTTTAAATAACATGCTAAGAATTTTTAAACAGAATGAAAGTGATACACTGATCAGCCATAACACTATGATCACGTGCCACCCTTACTGATCTGCTGCTATAGAGCTCCATACAAAACAAACTGCAATTCACTGTGTAGCCTGACACCTACATTTGAAAACCAGCTCTAACCCTTTTCAGCAGTCTAACAAGGGCAAGTATGTTAGATCAGACCACATCGGTCAGCCTTGGTTCCCAACATGCATCAGTGAGCCTTAGCTTGTCACGACCCTGCTACTGGTTCACCACTGATACTTCTTTGGACGACTAATGATAGATACTGGCCACTGTAGACCAGGAACACCCCACAAGAGCTGCAGCTTTGGAGATGCTGTGACCCAGACAGTTAAGCCACCACAATTTGGTCCTCGTCAAACTCACTCAAATCCTCATACTTGACCATTTTTCCTGCTTCCCACCAGTGTTCAAATTATTGTTGTCATAGCTTTCGTCCGTGATGAAAACGAGACAGTAACTGACAAAAACAAGTGCACGTGAACAAAAGCTAAATAGGCTGACATTTTTGTCAACAAATAAAAACCACACCAAAATGTCTGGCAAAGACTTAATCCAATCAGACCTAATTTTGTCATGTAGAAGTTCGAAACAAGAAAGCTCTAACCACGGCTACTTTGGCTGTTTGAAAAGGTTTGACGACATCATTTACAACTGATTTAGCTGCACGATGGTGGTAGAGAATTATGCAAGAATTATGCCGACGCCTGGGAGAAAAAGAAGAGTAGACATTTCACGTTTGACACTGTGGAAAACAAGTCACTGTGTAAACCGTGTGGCGTGATTATGACTGGTAAAAACACAATGAACTTGAAGTAGCATCTCAATCCTGACATCTATGTAATGGTTAGTAGACTGAAGCTGATGTTACTATATGGCCTATTGTTGTGTTTTTAGCAGTGCCAATGAGGTGATAAAACAATGACAAATTTTATGAAATGGGTTAGAGTTAAAGAGAAACATAAATAAATTTATCCAAGTGTAAAACATGACATCAGAAATTCAAGGAAACTCAAAAATGTCTTACACTTAATATTTAGTTGACTAAATTTACAAAAGTGTTGTAAAATTTTGTCAACCAAAACTAGACTAAAATTAAAACAATTTGAATGACTAAATTATGACTAAAAGTAAAATATATTTTAGACAAATGAATATAATCAAAACAAAGTTAAAAAGTGTTGTCAAAATTTACACTGATTCCCACACATCAGCTCTGAGGACAAAATGTTCACTTGCTGACTAATTTGCACCTACAGCTGTAATCCAAACCGTCTGCCGCACATCTGCACCATTGAAAGACCGTCTATTCAGCCCAAGCCTTCAACCACAAGCAGGGGTACCGGAGAAAACGTGCAATATGTGATGGCATTGGACTGTGAAATTTTACAAAAGATACAGTGCATAAGAGCCGATGCTAAGTGTCCTATTCTCTGCAGTTATCCCTGTTTTAAAAAACACTAGCGACTCTAACATTTTGTTTGAATATAAAATAATACAAGATATTTCCTATTCACTTATTTGCCACAAGTAAATCAAAAGGTAGCGTATAGTCAGCTTTGGCCCAACCTGACTGCATAAAAAAAAAATGCAAACAGTTTTTTTTAATGTCCATGGTAAATAGTAAATGAACTTGAGCCTATGGAATTCTTTCGGACTTTCTAACTACTCAAAGCAATTTACACTGCAGGTCATATCTGCCCATTCACACCCATTCACTTTCACATTCACTCACTAACGGTCCTGAGTTTTCATAGCAATTCACATGCATCCAACACGGCAGTGTGAGATGTTGGGGTTAAGAACCCAGCAACATGTGACAGACAGAGCTGGACTCAAAACCTCGACATTGTGATTATTGATAGAGTGTAATATCCAAACAGATAAGTCTAACTGTCTCGTACTACTTGTCAAAGAAGGGGTAGAGAAAATCTGACAAAAAAAACAACTAAAATTCCAAAATACTTTTAAAACAAGTATTGGTATTATTGGGTATTCATACATGTACTGGGTTTCAGGGAACACTTTAATGACAGTTCATGTGCTTGATGTGAAAAAAAGTGGCATCTGTGCATCCTTGTCCTTTGGTTAAGAAGTGTGTGTTTCCTAGTTTGGCACATAAGATGAACAGCTCAGTATATTTCATAAGTCCATCTGGGAAGAGCCAAAAAGATGATTAGTCCATCAGTCAAAAATATTACGCACCAGTCAGATAATCTAATAGGCAGGCGCAACTGTGCTACAAAACATTGGCCACTTTGTAAAACAAACTCCCACAAAGCATGTCGGAAGTGGAGCATATACCATTACTATAGAGAATGTGGTTGTGTGCTTTGGGCCTCTCACAATCGTTGTGGATCTGAGCTTGTAAAGGTGGATCTGCCTCATTACAGACACTGAATCAGGCAGGTTCAGCTGCTGTGCAATGTTATGTGTTCGCCTATTCTGTTGGACTTTTAGGTTTTTACAAATCAAAATGGATGATCTTTTTTGATAGTAATAATTGTCTTTGTCCTGTATTGGTCCTTTATCATGGTTGTCTTTTAAAAGGTAGAGTATGAGGAGAAGGGACGGCTCCAAAGTGAAAAAGATGATGGATCATCTAATCTGGTGAATGCAACTAGTCTGGACTGAGCAAAAACAAGCAATGTGATAAAAAGAAACATATCAGGGTAAAAAATCTTTGGCTTGGTTATTTGTTTTTCTTAATTTATTTAGTATTCAAATCAGTGAGTCAGTCTGTTTATAGCCCTGTAAAATGGCTAAAGTCTCATAAAAGGCTGACTTCACACTGGTGGCGTCCGACATAATATTGATATACTCTTGTGATATTTCTTTCAACTATGAAAACATCTTTAAACATTAGTTACAAGAGGAGATTTTTACAGGAGAAACACTATAATTCACATTTGAGTGGTAAACATGTTTTAGTAGAGAGGGTTTTCTGGTAGGACTTATAATTGATGAAACCGGTTTTGAAGGTAAACAATAAAATAACATGTAAAAAGACGCCTGTTTGTAGGTCTTCACCATGCAGCTCACTATTTCAATAACACAGCTGAGTGATAACACACGTGAAATGCAAAAATAAAGGTGTATTTACAGTATGTATTCTTAATTCCAACTTTACTCTTATGCTGTTTGTAATCTTAAAAACTGTATGCACAATTTTCCAATATATAAAAATCCAGTGCACAGAACTGTTTATTTATATTGTTAATGGACTGTTTTGGTGTTTCACCATTATAACAGATCTGTTATTATCACTATTAAGAATTTTTATAAATACAAGATTGTATGTTGGCTATTATTGAATGTTAATGTTTTGTGAATACAATTATTTCCCCCCTCAAATATACCGGTAAACAAATACAGTAAGGTACACCATAATAACGTGAACATGATGTTCTGCTGTAATATTGCCAATAAAAAAACATGATGTGTATAATATGTCTGCTTTTTGGTGTCAGAGGGTATAGGCCAGAAATCTCTGCACATTTCCATGTAATATATTTACCATCACATGTATTATTCACTAGTAATGACCCACTGTTAGGCATTGCTACTGGACTTAATTCTAAGTTTCAGGTTAAAAGTATCCTTCCATAACCTAAAACATTTTGTCATTGGTTTGTTCAGCTGAACTAAAATCAAACAAAAACAATACTTAGAGAAATAGGGTGAGTGTGCCAGCAGCAAAAATTTCCACACGAGTCTTTTTCATTTCCTTTTTTATTACCTTTTTAAAGTCTAATTCTAGCCCGTCCCATCAGCTGCCCCCTCCAATACCTCACCAGATGGTATCATGATAATATGAAAGCACGTCTGAGTGCAGCCAAGGACCCTTTTTTTAACAATGCAGTTTCTGGACCTTCTGTTTTAGTTTGCTACAGCTGTACAACATGTAATGTTATTATACTGTATACATTAAAACATATTTTTAACAACACAGTCTCTTAGTGCCTTGTTATCCATTCTTACTAGGTTACTCAGGGCCCTTCTGGATCGGTCTGCCTTTCAGTTTGAGCTGCAGTTTATGACTCACTACACTGTGCACTTGTTACAATATATGACTCCTGTTTACCGATGTCATTTCTATCAGAAGTTCAGTTTTTAATAAGCCTTTGGGAGCTATGTCCTTTTCTTGAAAACGCCAGGAGACATTCCTGTTAATTAGCAAACGATGTTTCCTACCATCAGGATGGTTCCCTCTGGAAATTAAATCAGCACAATAACCTAATTCAGTCAGACAGAGGGGCAAAGTTTTGTCCTACTGTGTGAAAAATCTTACTTCTGAAACACCTGCAGAGATATAAAAAACAAAAAACAATTCAGTGATTGACCAATGAATATGAAAACAGGAAATAGAAATGAGCTAGATTTTGGATTAACATGAAGACAAAGAGCCATGTACAAAATGGTGAAGAGTGCTACAGACACTAAATTCCCCACACAATCAGGGACAGCCTTAAAGGAGACATATCATGCTTGTTTCTCCTTTTTACTATGCCAGACTAGGATGCCCGTAAAGCATTTCTGCCCTCAGTACAAGTCATTTAGTTCCTTCATTGCCCAACAATAGCGTTCTCAAAATCCTCATTTTAGGCCGTTAACAAGCACTCGTTGAACGCTCGGATCTCAGGCTGACCTACAGTAACCTCGCAATGTCACACCCCTTTGTGCTCTGATTGGTCAGTTCTATCAGGGGTAGAGCCAGCCTGTCCTTCTTCTTCTACTGTATTTTCCGGCAGGCTCAAAGCAGCGACTGCGTATTGAGTCCCCCTACAGGTCAGAGCTGGTAATGAGTGAGGGAGCTATATACTGCTGCTTGGTGGATGTGTTCCTGACTGATGGTTGCGGGGCTAACGGACATCACAGAGGAGGAAGTGTTTTATCAGATTACTCCAATAAAAAGAAATGTACCTCGTGTCGTCACGGCGATTTAAATCTCGCGGTCATCTCGCAATGACCTATTTTCAGAGGCATCAAATCTCGTTCTAGGATATAAAAAAAAATACAATATTTCATTTTTTGAAAATTAAGGGGGTGTAAGGTCTTGTTTTCAAATTTATTATATTATATGTAAGTATTAAATCATGCATCAGCATGATATGTCTCCTTTAAAGCAGACCATGGTCCATGCCTCTAACAGGATGCATCATGGTTTTTACAGCAAGCTTATGTACTGAGACAGATTCATGCTTTAAAAAGTGATCATTTATATATACAAAAGGTCAGGATAAACAGAGAAAGAGAGCTGCTGGCCACTACATGGCTTTTTGTCATTGTGAGGAGATACAATTTATTCCAGATGCAAGCAGAAAAACAAAACATCAAAAGTTTGGGAAGTCACGCAGTATTACACAGACAACTGGAGTCCAATCATTTCCATGTCAGATACCCCAACTTGTGGCATTTCTGTGATCATTTAGAGATCAGAAGCGTTTTAACGTCACAGTAAGTCTTGCGTCACCTCACTTGGAATCCTAATGGAGGTGGTATGAAAAGCTGTGCCCAGTACTAGGCAATCATTTATTCATAGGCTGGAGCCTATCCCAGCTGTCATCAGGCAAGAGGCAGGGTACACCCTGAACTGGTCACCAGTCAATCACAGGGCCGCAAGAGAGACAGACAACCACTCACACCTACACTCATTCCTAAAGGCAAGTTAATCAACCCAATGAACATTTGTGTGGTCTGTGAGAACATGCAAAAATCACACTGAAAGGCCCTGTCCAACCTAGGAACTGAACCAGCAACCTTCTTGCTTAGAGACAAGTGCGCTACCTGCTGCATCCACTCAGCATCACCCTTATAAACAAAACAAAACAAAGAAATAAGGTCGAACTGAGTTTAACTGACACTTGTTGGGGGAAAGCCTCATCAGACTCCAACAAAGTTTATCTTTATCCTGGTAACCATGAAGGGCATAAAATTTGTTATATTATCAAACAATCAGGCAAGGATTCTGTCGTATTTTTGGGGCATCACATCATGCATAAAGCTATGCACATGTTCTGAAAATTAAAATAAAAAATAAATTTAAGCTAATTTTAAATGATTTAAAAAGGATCAAGTTGGGCCACACAAGTTTCAGGTCTTTATCAGTGTTCTCAACCTAGCTCAGGGTTAAATGCTGAATCTCAAAGTCCTTTATTTTGAGTAATAATGGACATCTTTAGAACATAAAATGCAATGCAACAGCAACTGGCAAAAAGGGAACATTGATATAATGTAGTGTTACTAATCTGAACATGATCAGCATCGATTTAGATCTGGAAAATTGTGTAGAGTTCAAATATTAGCAGGGTTTTTTGCAGCAGATGAAAACTATTCATTAGTTTAGCTCTTCAATCAGTAATCTGTGCAAATGACAAAAGCCACCCCTGTGTTTCAAAGGTGGCATAGTTTAAATTGGCATCAGAAAAGTTTACATTTGCCCTATTTAGTCACTTCACTGCACACAGCACATAGGGATACTCAACAAGTGGGGGCTGACTGAACAAGTAGAAGTAATACAGGCCTCCACGGGATGAAATAGGAAGGAAAATGAAATTGCAAGTGTCTGAGCGCAGACATCTTGTATCTGAATCTGTGTTATGACATTTAAACAGAGTAATGAATTAAGGCTGGCATTTGGCCAGGCCGTCTCCGTTTGTCAAAGGTAACTATTTTTTAAAATGAACATTCATGGTCTTAGAGAACGTAACCTCACTTATTATCCTGTTAAATAAGACAAAAAGAAACATGTGTCAATAGTGGTTATCATGCCCAAGAATTTGTGCTTTGCAGCTTAGCCCTGCCCACAGTAACACAGCAACAACACTTGATGTGTTTGTTTCACTTTAATACAGAGCTTGTTTTGGAGCTTTGCCACAGCTGACATAGTTGTTTGATACTGTACTTTTATTACTCGAGATAATGAAAGTTGAATGGAAGTCTTTATTCACACTTATAGTATATAAATTGACATAATAAATAAAACACTGATACTTTTTGGACTCAATGAACAAAACTGTCCATCTGATGTACTTTCTCTAACAAAAGAGAGAATAATAAAAACTCCACAGGGAGATATTCCTCTACAAGGAAAGAGAAAAATCAATGGTTATGATTCCCACTGTGCAGCTTTCATACTAGATTTTTAATATGGGAGCATTTTGCTTCACATAAATAGATACCAGCATGACTTGAAAAGACAGTCAATGCTTCAAATTAATCCACTCTCCCAGCCAGCGAAGAGTTACACATCCCAGATCACTGCTCAACTGAAGAGCAGGCGAAGCAGCTTGGAGCAAAATCTGAGAGTTTGTGAAAGGAGGCACACAGAGATAAGGAATGTGGAGCTCTACAGAGATGTCTCCATCACAGACAAAGACTTTTTCTGCAGCAGGAGGAAAGACATTTTTATTCTGGCAAACCTTAACCACATTGAGAATTTTTTTTAAATTCCCAAGCCATCACTGGTCACTTTTATTCATCACAGTTAAGGTTTTTTACTCCTCACAATACTCTGCTCGGTCTGTCGGCACAGATGCTTCTCAAGAGGAGATCAAACACTTACTGAGACAAACAGCAAAGAATGGGATGTTAACAGGGAGTTTTCTACTCCAAGTTCAGCAGCAGTGTAAAGAAAATCAGGTTTAAGCAGCTGCTAAAAAAAATCAGGAAGTCCTTATCTTGCCAACATTTGTCTTGTTCATAGAGGTGCTCTATCATGCAGTCATGTCAAACACACTAAGGGTCAGAATAATAAAAAACAAAAATAAAACAAGCTTTTTAAATGTCAAATCATATCAACCAGCGTCACGCAAAATACTCAGTCACTGACACTGCTAGGAAATCACAATATGAGTTACTTCACTGATCAAATTAATGTGTATTTACTTGTTTACTTTTTTCCTTGGTGGGCTGCCATCATGACTGAGGTTTAAACAGTGACTAGTGAAGAGTGTATTGTACTTTCAACAACTCAAATTATTGTCTTTATTTACAGTTTTTGTCTGTAAAAGATAAAAAGTCATTCAAGTTTATTGTAAAATGCTGCTTTTGAAACAATGTAATCAAAGTACTTTTTTGCACTTTTTCAAGCAGTCATGAGTAATATGTAATTCATCACAATTTTGAGTAACTTGCTTAATTCTTAATGATCATATTGCACACATAATTTGATTAGTGTAATTTCTTGATAATGACACACTTTTTGTTTTTATATAAGCTCTAATTCTTCTGATGCATATTTTACACGAGTACAATCAAAATATTTAAATATTTAGTCTTGCCAAAATTGTGATTGCAACACATCTGATACAAAAGCCCAAATATTCTCTGCATAACACACAAACACAGGGTGCTGCCATCTTGTGAGCAAAGAGACACAAGATAGCTGTGCTGTGATTGGTCAAAGAGATCTGTTTATTGATAGCTGCTCTATGATTGGTTAGTCCACTTCAACTGAGCATGCTTGGGCAGAGCATCGAGTAACTGTGCATGCATGTAGCAAAAGGTGTTTCTGCATATGATAAAATTGTTCATTTGTAGTGAGAATGCCGAAATTTCATTGAGTGAAACTTTAACTAAAGGTAATTTTTGAGTTGTCTGAGAGATTAAAGTTTGGGCAAAATTTGGGTGACTGTTACATTCGAGTACAGTGTTTTTCATGAAAAAAAACATCATGAAATTATGGGGTGCATGTTATAATCGAGAAATTAAGGTATCACTCTTTTCTGTTGCTGTTGAAAAGATTAATTATATCTTCAATAAGGGCATCAGGATGGTGCATTAACAACTCCAAAAATTTAAATGAGTAATCAAATATATTCAAAGGGTAAATCAACAGGTACTTTTGTGGCAGTTTGTGGAAGCTGCTTAGACAATGTGAAGAAATCTCAGAAATATAAAGGAACACCAAAAAATTGAGAAAGGGTTCAAAAGTGCTGCATAATGGCATCAGCAGGAGCTTGAATTTGAAGAAAAGAAAGGATTGGGATGATTTGGGAAAGGCAGTTTAAACATGAAAATATGTTCATTTTTTTGTTATGATTAATGGTTTCAAACTAAAAAGACAATAACAATGTTACAATTTCACAATTTAATTTAGCAGATGTTTTTTTCCAAAGTGGCACTGTGTAAGAGGAAGAACAAAACAAGCAAGAATCTGGCCCGGAGGGAACAACAAACTGCTTCATGTTGATTGGACACATGTGCTGCCACGTATTGCGAGAGACAGTGATTATTTTTAGTTCCAACAAACCCATTAACAGAAACCCTTGTCGAGTCAACCCATAATCATCGTTACCATCTACATCATCATCATCATCCAGTCCTCATGTCATGACTGTGGTAGCATCAAAACATCCAGTGCCGTGTGGTGCACAATGAGACTGATCTATCTCCATTACTTCCTTTTTAAAACTATCAAACTGTTTACAGCATATGTCATGCAGGTTTTAATTCCCTTGTTTTTTGTAGGTATTACTAACACTGTAATAGCACCCCTCTGCAAACTTTGGTTTTCCATCTGTGCGGACAAGAATTGACAAGAATTCTTAAACTCTGATCCTGGATGGATCAACAGATTTTCTTATCATATAAAGGTCTACAAACATTAAAAAGAAAAACAGAGGATTTATCTTTTGAGCATTACACTTAACGCCCAAAAAGGGTAGAAATGTTCAATCTAGTCCTATTTAAAGCTGATATGAGGAGTTTTTTCTGGTTGTAAAGACATAGACGGTAAAAACCATTCAATTTTATGACCAACAGAAGCAAACAAGACCACTATCTACAGACTCACTGTTCATATCATTTCACTTTTGTATGTCTAATTTTACAGTGTCTGCCAGAATGATTGATAAACACGGTAGAAGCTGTCATTTTTTATCAGAGCAGATTTTCATGGAGAAATCAGTAAAATTGTGCATAAATGGCAGGAGGAATGATTGTTCTTTATTTAAACACGTACAAGACCAAAACAGCAAGAGGATTAGAGGCACCACTTCATCCACAGCAGGGACCAAAATCAACACAACAAACTTAACGCTCCCCAGTGGAGCTTTAATCACCAAACACAGTAAAAGCCTCTTCCTGCATGTGCAGTCACACAACAGCATCCATTAACATTTCCTAACTGACAACTACAATCAAAGATTTTCTGTTCAGAGGGTAAAATACATAAAAAGATTAAAGCCTAAACAAAAGTCTAATGTGTTACATCCCTCCTGAGAAACCACAACACTGTTGCCAAACTTCAAACCACAGGGACAAAACACACTTTTCTACTACAGACAGACTGGTAAATAATGAGCTGTCCATGGTGAATCCTGACTGAAGAGACGTACGCTATGGACCTACAAATACTCTGACATTGTCCTTCCTCAGCTCCCACATAACTGTCCATTCATCCATTATCTGTACCCTAGGGGTGTGCCGGAAGCTAAGAGGGGGTTTCAAGACTTTGTTAGCTCTGAGGTTTGTTCAAATTTGGTTACTTATCACTAACTAAAATAATGATTTACACACTTAGTACATTCAAGGGTCAATGATATTTGCATTCAGACTTAGGTTCATCCTGATTCTGTCCATGAAACCAGTTTAAATTAAAACTTTAAAAAGCAATGTATCATATTTCCTCTCATACATTTTTGGGTTGCTGGCAGGGTACGGCTTGTCCCTGCTGGAATTTGGGAAGCAGCACGTTACACTACAGACTGGGTACAGCCAATCACAGGGCTGGCATATGGGGACAAACAGCTACTAACTCGCAGGGCAAGGGCAACTTAGAATGATCAGTTAGCCTAACAGGCATTTTAAAAACATTTATTTTTAGTGGTCCTGATCTTTTCTATAGAAATGTTTAATAAACACGGTTCCAAAAAGTGCAAATGCCAGCCGCCAGATTTAAGGTAAGGTTTAAGAAGAAACTTGTCACTTTATTCTCCCTCCTTCTCAATTCAAATTATACACCTAAAACAACAATTATCATGAAAGGTCTTTTTAAAAATATAAGATTTATTTAAGGAGGACATTTGTTGCACTATCAAGTTTCAACAATAACAACAACCTTGATTATACTAAATAAGTGCAGTCTGTACGAGGTACAGTAGCTATTCAATCTTGGTCAATTTTCATGGTGACAATCTAAAACTATATTTAAAATTGATTATTGATTAACTGCCTTCCCTTTTCCATGTTTCAGTCGGTGGTGTGTATCTCCAGGGTCCTTAAAACAATAAAGCTTTCTGAAAAAAAATTCTGTACACTTCTGTGAGCTAAGAAAAGAGAGTATCAAAATATTTTGCTTATCCCACAGGTGCAGTGGTACTTTTTATGACTGACCTACACTATTATCCACACTATTTATTTCACCGCCCTAAATGTGGAGCAGCAGCTCTGGGCTACACAATGATAACACACAACCTTTTTCATCACCTTGCAGTGACACACATATTTTACCTGCTCAGCTATGATAGAGTTAGAACAAATGGGTCATTTCAGAATCACAAGGTCGGAGAGAGAAGATTTTGCCACGCAACATTGACTGCTTTGCTAATGTGCATGACATTTACCCTTGCACCACTTTTTTTTAAATGTATATATTTTCCAAATCTAGGCTCATGCCTCTAAGGACTTGATGAATAACAATATCTAATAACTGAGATCATTTAAACAAAAATCCAATCAATCATCTCTGAGCTGAAGAACCGATGCATGATCATCTTCCATCATTATTACCTCCACCAGAGACATATTGTTTTTGCCATTGTACGTTTGTCTGTCTGTTTGTTTGTTAGCAAGGTTACGCAAAAATACAGGGTGGATTTTATCAAAATTTTCAGGGGATGTTGGGAATGACCCAATTAAAAAATGGTTCGATTTTGGTGGTGTTCCAGACAGCTGCCATTAGTGGAAGATCGTTTTTGCTTAATTGTCAAACTAATCATGATATCAACATGATTCTGAGTGCTAGGTGTGGGATACCAGGGTCAGTGGTTCATATTATGATGGTAACTATATCATGGAACTACTGTTTGTAGATGCAACACAAATATGTGAGCTACCTTGGTGGAGATTTGTGCTCTCCAAGTACTTTCTAGTCTATTCCTGAAATATGCATGTACTGTAGATGCCAAGTTCTCTGGAATTCAAATGTATAATTTGTAGTTTGGTTAAAAAAAAACTAAAAGCCAAGACTAGGTCCATAATGTCTCCTGACTTTGTGGCTGGTCATTTGTGTCTTTTAAATCTCAATTTAGTAATGTTGGAGTTTCAAAGTCTTCACTGTGACTCAGTTCTACAGAATAAACCCACAAATCACAATAAAAACAAACTGTTTTGGAAAACCAATCCGAAGCTAAGAAAACAGTATGAAAAAAGTCAAGATAAAGCAAAATTCAGTCAACAGTGGCTCTCAGTGTCAGTCAAGTATAATCAATCTAATCAAGTGAATTTGTAATACAAATACATTAAACTTAATTAAGTAGACATTCTGTTGGCCTGCATGGATAAAAAACGTTTACTATAATCATGTCTGATTGAATAACAGCAGCAGTGATACAGAAGCAGTAAAAAAGCAGAACTGGTGGTTTTCTACCTTCACAAAAAAACTCTTTCCAGAGAGCTAAGGAACAGGGGTCATGGTGTTTTTTATGGTAGAGTGAATCAGAAAAAAAAAACATCAACACGAGACCTAACTGACCAATGACCCTGAATCCACCACATGTAATGAGTTCACCACCAATGAAGGAAAGAATTTGTGCAACATCTGACAGAAACCCCTCAAAGAACTTTACAGACATCCAGGTCACAGGTAAAGGACGAAGATACAGCCAAATGGCTTTTGACCTTCCCTTTAAAGCCCGAGTCACACATTGACATGGCAACAGTGCACAAGTGTTACAATCCTGATGAAGGGTGCTTTGGTAGTGGTGCATGCGCTGCTTGATCTGGATCAGTGTTGTATAGTTGTGGATGAATGCCAGGGAACGGGGAATGGTCCCAACAGTTTTTTTTTTTTAAGTTTTTTTTGGGGGCTTTTATATCTTCAATTTAGAGGAGAGAGTGATGTGGGTAGAGTAGGAAACGGGGTAAGAGTGGGGGAATGACATGCAGTAACTGGACCACCTGTTCGAGGTCGAACCTCATGTGACACAATTTAACCACTAGGCCATCTGTGCCCCGGCTCCGGATAGTTTTGAGCAGTTCAAAACTGCAGTGGAGAATCACTGCTCTCAGTATAGCAGGGTAGAAAGGTAATGCAGTCCAAAGGCGAACAGTTCAGGGCTCAGTCTGGCTGATTGTGGCTCAAATTTAAAACCTTCCTGAGGACGACTGACAAGTGCGTATCCACAAGCAACGGGGCTCTATCAGGGGCTTACGTGACACAAACTGGGCGCAAACAGGCCTGACGTCGTGTCAGCGGAATGTCAATTTATAGAATCATCATCTGCACTACTGATGGTTTATTTACGGGGTGTGTCCGGGGGAGACACAGTCATTTCTTCCCACATCATGCCGATCACACTAGCCCTGCCAATCGTGTACAATCAGCATGAGAAATGTGAATGTGTGACTGAGGCATAAAGAAGACATCTAAAGACCATTGAACTATGACCTCACAAATATGTGAGTTCCTCTTTGAGCGCAGAAACACAACTGTGCAAACTTTGGCACAAATCATGTAAATGGAGTCGGAGCATTAACAAGCAAATGATGAATGGAAGGCATATGCCTGTGGCCTGGTCTGTTGCCAAGGTAAAGGCATAGAAGCACCGACTTTCTATGGCTGTGACTAAAAGACTTTTTATAGGGATTCCTTTGTAAGAGTTGGCTCAGAACAAAATAAAGTCTCTTTTAACAGCTCTTTAATCAAATTAAAATATCTAAAACTATATACAACCACGCAAGACCTAAAATATGTCAGGGAAATTCTGAGGTGATGGCTGCTGTCAAGGATCATGAAAACATTATAAACAGAAAAATGGAAAATAGAAAAGCCCTCAATGATCAGTGGAAGGAGACAGACATGTCTGTGTCGGTCTCATTTTGTCTACTCCACTGCTGAGATATGATAACCTCGTCTCCAAACGTTCATCATCCCTTCATCAAAAAGACATTATGTAAGACATGAAGACAAAAGAGGGAGGTCACACTTCTCCACTGAAAATGGGCAGAGACTTGCAGAGGATTTTTGAACAGTGTCACAAAGATTATGATCAATTTAGCATAAGCTGTAGTCCCTTCTCTCTCTTTTCTTATGTGGTGAAATCTGACGAAAAGTTTGAAAGAGATCTAGACAGTTTATACTGTGGGCCTTTAAATCAAACATCAGCATCATGAGAAAAAGCAAAGGTGCTAACACTTACTATAACTCAACGTACATGATCCATATTTTCTATTTCTCAGTCTGGTATATTGCTTTACTGTTTACTATTGATTCTGTACCTTTAATCAGGATAATTCTATTATTGATGTTTTATCTCCTTCATGGCTTTTCACCATTGATAAGTGTTTTTGTCTCATTGTTCCACTCATTCAATTATTTGTTCACCTTATTCTGCAGAGATCCATAAGTGTCGAGCACACAACAACATCAAATCTAAAAATGCAATAATAAATAAAAAACTAAAAACAAAAAGCATGAACAAATCAATAGAAAATAATAATATTTAAATCACAACAAAAAATGAACACATATGTTTTGTCAAATAAAATGCTAACTTTAAAATTTATAGCAGAATTATGACACAAAAATATTTTCAAAACAATGGAATTTGAAAAATCATTTAAACAAATGAAAAACACAAACATAAAATGATGGGAAAAAATGCATTTGAATGCAAAAATGTATTAAAAACAAACTTAAAAATGCAAAAAATGAAATCATAAAAACTTATAAAACAGCAAAAAGTTAAAAACACATTGTAATTATTTGTTATTTTATTTATTGTGTTTATAGACTTTCTATCTTTTAATTAATGTAACAATGCGCTGTTATTTATTTTTTAACTGAATGTTTTTTGACTTTTTGAACTTTGAAGTTTTTTGTGTTTGATTTAGTTTTCTTATGTGTCTTCAGCTGTTTTGTGTTTTGCACCCCTTACCTTTAAAATTGTCTTCAATTATTTGTTTTGTTAAATCGTTACATCATTGTTTTTGCTGTGTTTGTTTCTAGCCCATTTCTTTTTGTAGTAGTCCTTTTCTTGTTTTGTTTCTGCTGTTCCTATGTTGTTTCTTCTTTGATCCCAGGATTATTTGTTTATTTGCCTGAACCTTCTAATGCCTAGGCCCTCTCTTATGAAACATACAGTTGTGGTTAAAAGTTGCAGAAGCCAGGCTTACTGTATTCAATGTCCTTGGCATGACCACAAAGTCCACAGTCGTATACTCACATAGGTTTCTGTACTTTAAGTTTTACCTTAATTAAAGCCACAACTCCTTGACTAGCACCAAAAAGATATCTGTTTACTGTAACTTTGTCCATTATGTTGAATATGACCCACTGAATATGGCTTAGAAACCTTTCCCACATTTCGTTGTCACTTAAAGGATAAGTTTGGTTTCTACAGCTTTCACGTTGTTTATAGAATGAAGTAGAACAATATACTCACCCAGAAGGCTTTCCTGATGCAAACAGTGCTTCGGGAGATATTTAGATCCAAAATCAAGCGGCGGACATCCGTATAATGGTAGCACATACAGCATGTATTGCACCGCTCCTAAAACTGCATTAATCATCCAAAAACTCATTCGTTTCACCAACATTTCATCATGGTCCACTCGGGCTACTCATCCATTACACTCTGTATTGCTCCAGACATGTTTTGTGGCTGTGCTGACCTCTGAACTGAAGAAGAAGAACCTTTCCCTCCGTGCATGCGCAGTACGGCTCATTGTTTCAGGGGAAGACCGCAAGCTACACAACGACTTTCTTCTTCCAGTTTTATGCAAAATGGACGAATATCTATCGGATGAAGATGTTGTGGAGGAGAACTTTGAACATGATGGGTGTCCTTACAGTTTCGAGCCAGAGTTTACAGATGAGGAGCTCATCGAAATGAGAATGTGGAGGCAGCGCTCCAGAGAGTACTGCGCTTGCGCGGAGGCAAACATTCTTCTTCTTCAGTTCAGAGGTCAGCACAGCCACAAAACATGTCTGGAGCGACACAGACTGTAATGAAAGAGTAGCCCGAGTGGACCAGGATGAAATATTGGTGAAACTAATGAGTTTTTGGACGATTAATGCAGTTTTAGGAGCGGCGCAATACATGCCCTATGTGCTACCATTATACGGATGTCCGCCGCTTGATTTTGGATCTAAATATCTCCCGAAGCACTGTTTGGATCAGGAAAGCCTTCTGGGTGAGTATATTGTTCTACTTCATTCTATAAACAATGTGAAAGCTGTAGAAACCAAACTTATCCTTTAAGGAAAACTCGTCCTCTGCTGACAAACTGTTGAAAGCAGTGATGGTCTGACTTGTTTATGTCAGTCATTATCATCATTATTCATACCAAGCTTTATATGTTTGCATGTGTGCCTAAAATGTGCTCATAGGTTCTTAAAACATGAACAGTATGGGTTAATGCTAAATACACAAAATGCTAAATGTGTCCTTAAACTGCTTTCTTGCCTGATTTAATGTATAAACAACTGACAAACACAAAAGAAGCTGCGACTCTCACCTGGGATTCATCAGCTGCTTTAACTTCTCCCCATAAAACACGCCCGTACCTCCTCCATGATTTAAAATCTGGCAGCTCACTCAGATGCACGTTGGTGTGTGTTTGGCTGTGTGAAGTTTCTCTTACCTGTCTTCTTGCAGACCTCAAACGCTGACATTGTCTTTGTGTGTTCAAGGTTGTGCAGCGAAGGAAGAAGTTTCAGCCATGTAATGAATCCCCCTGGCAAATCTTCACAAGACATGAGGAAACAAAGACAAAATTTGGTGTATAATTAAAAAGATTTCTTGTAAACACCCAAGTCAAGATGGCAGTTTTGGTCACTGGAGACATTTAAAAGTATACTTACCTGCCAATACCCACAGTTTAATCTAATTTGACAGAAGAAAACTTCAAGTTAAAGTCCCTATTTAGACAGCTCTGTGAAAAAGGGCCTTGTCTGTAGAGCCAGACGCAGCGCATGAACAGACCATTCTTTGTATGAACTCAAAAATGTCCATTTCCATTCAAAAATATCCAATGAAACCTTTGGGGCAGGAAATAAAAAAAAACAAAAAGTCATATCTTTTCATTTTTTTAGCAGAATTCCAAAACAGGATATCCTGTTTTTGAGCAACAGCAATCCACCAGTCATGATGGAAGCTGGCTTTTTGTGTTCTGAACAAGCTCCACAGTGTCTGCAGCACCAACTTCAAACCACAAGTAGATCAGCATAAATGGTAAGTGTCAGTGGCATGTTGTTGTCTGTCTTCAGTTATCACTATACCCATTTGAAAAAAAAAATTGGTAGCAACAATCAAATTCCTAGTCACCCAATACATACATGTGGTTCATCTATTCTTTTCAATCCAAAATATCAAAATCTGTTTACATTGAGAAAACAGCACAAAATTTGACATGAAAACAGTCAAATTTCCCCCAACAGAGCTTTTACTGGCTGAACATATTTCTGTTAAACTCCCTTTTATGCATTACTTAATGTAGGTGTAAAAATAGAAGTACAAAGGACATTAAAGTACACTTCAATATCTAGCAAATGAACTTTGAGGAAGAAACAGGAATGCTCTTTTGCACCTGAATAAAATGTCTAAAGTGGTTCGGAGTCACACCTTGTGAATTACATTCATGGTTGGGTATTATGCATAACTGCTGGAAGTTTCCAATAAGGGATGATTTTTAGTTTCGGCAGGCTACTTGCAAATTGCGAATTGCAAATGTTTTGCTAAACATGAGAAAATAATTAGCCTAAGGTTGAGCAAAGCACTAACTTCATATTTTTGGTGAAACTGAACAACACAGCAGCTGAAACTGTCCATACAACAACTTGAGGTGTATGTGAAACACTGCATGTCAAACGCACGTGTGTTTGAATGGCACAAAAGATCTTTGGAGGGCTGATAGGACATTGAATGGTGCCTATGCATTTCAAAGAATTTAAAATACATTAAACTAAGATAATAAATTGTTGGAAATGATCTATGACTTAGTATTAGGAAGCACAAACATCTGCTAAGGTAGCATGCATATTACTGTTAAATCTATAAGCAATAGTTCCATGATATAGTTACCACCGTAATATGATTCATTGACCCTGAAAACCCACCTTGCACTCAGAATTATGGGTAACACTTTCTATGAAGCCCACATTTATGATGCATTATAACGGCATCCGTAATGTATTATAATGCATTCATAATGCCTCATAACTACACTTATAAGCAAAAATAATGCTTCATGATACTTTATATCAACGGTCATAAAACATAATGTCATTTATAATTAATTATAATGACAAGCTCTTTCGTTCATTATAAGTTATATAATGTTTTATGACTGTTGATATAGTTCATCATCAAGCATTATGAGTGTGGTTATGAAGCATTATGAATGTCCTCATAATGCATTGTGATTGTCGGGTCTTCATACCTCATAAAGCATTAAGGATGTAGTGTTCATGAGTATTCATGAGCATCCACGGAACAAGTCATTATAATTCATTATAAATGATATAATATTTTATGATCGTTGATATAAAGTATCATGAAGCATTATGTTTGCTTATACATGTAGCTATGATGCATTATGAATGCCTTACGGATCCTGTTATAATGCATTATTAATGTGGGCTTCATAGAAAGTGTTACCGAATTATGTTCTTATCATTATTAGTTTGCCAGTAAATGAGCAATAAGATACACATAAACGTGAATGTCTGTTCTCTGGATCACCACCAAAAGGTAATCATTTTTAAGTTGGGCCATTCCCAACATATCCTGAAAATTTCAGCAAAATCCATCCAGTAGTTTTTGTGTAACTTTGCTATCAAACATATGCTGCCAAAACCATAACCTCCTTGGATACAGTAATAAAACTAACAGCAGAAATGATTTCCAAGAGAAAGCTCAGCAACTTCTACTTGAACATGAAAATGTGTGTGCCAAAGTTGTCACAAAACTTAAGACCCCTAATCACAAGGAAAATCACGAGTCAATCAGTGGAGACTTTTCGAAACAAGTCTAAGGACACCCACACTGCTTAGAAGAAGTGATTACATGCAATAAAACTTGGATCTTCCAATACAATACTTACACAAAACAGCAGTCAACACATTTGAAAACACCATCACTAAAAATGGGGAAAGCACGACAAATCAAGTCCAAACTAAAGGCCATGTTGATTGATTTCTTCTACATCAAGGGTATTATTTTGGAAGTGGGTTCCGGAAAGGTTGACACTTAATCAAACCTGTTAAAACAAAGTCCAGAAAAAGAGACAAAGAAAAGTTAGGCTCTGGCTCAAAACCAAATCACAGTGGTTGATCGCCCTAATATTCACCTGAGTTAAGCTTTTTCTATTTCCTAAGATCAAGTCAGGCTCAGAGACTGTGCCAGAAGTTCAGAAAAGAACGACACAGGCTCTGCGACAATCGTACAGAAGTCACATTTTTCAATACTCACACCTCTTATTTGGCCCTGGTCTGCAAGCATCAGCCTCCATAGAGTGGCTGAAGTGCAGGAAAGTCCTAGCTGTTAATGATTTCTGATTTAGTTCTGCCATCATTATCCTATTAAAACAGACCTTACATTCACTTTAAAGCAGTAATCCTCATTTAAATGCCAAGTGACAGGAAAGCACAGTCTGACTATAATCACACAGTCTATGAGTTGTTTAGACCTTTAAATGTAGAGGTCAAAATGACTCAGATGTATGTTTTATATTTGTGGAGTTTTATCTTATAAAATTATGTCTCAAACAGTATTTAGCAGCAGTCAGTCTCAAAAACCCAGCCGACAAAAATCAAACAGCCTCCTTGGGTCATCAGCTTCATTGATTTGCTCCGGTCACAGTGATCACAATCAATCGGGGAAACAGTGTCTGAGTTCTGGCACCTTCCGCACGTCGAGGCGATGCAATGGATTATCTCCCCTCCTTGAGAGCAGTGAGTTATCTGTGAGCTTGGAGTGTTATTAATAGACTCTGCAGGGGTGTCGAGGGTCTTTGTCTGTCAGAGGGTTTGAGGTAACACCACTGGGTTTGGAAATCTGCTGAACCACAGACACCTCACTGTGCGCAGGGCCACTGAATAAGCTTGTCTTTGAGCTGTCATCTGAAATAAAGTGTCTGTTTGTTCAGTGAGGGAATAATAGTCCAGCAATCTGCCAGTGGATGGCAGTGTTGACTGAGCCTGTTGTTTGTCACCATGTACAATTCATTTCTGACAATCCTCAAGTATTCAGTTTGTTAAACTTACTGGACTTCACACAGGGGAAGCTGGATATGTCAAACTTTAATACTGTGAGAAAATGAAGATCACAATCTGGTTCAGCTGAAGCTCCACATTAGTATTTTGGTTCTTGACTTATAACTTTATTGTAAGAAAATAGGTTAAGCATAGAAAAGAAAAACAAATGAGTGCAAGCAATCAAACTTTGACTGTGAGAAAAAAGAGTATTTTTTCAGGAAAATAGTTGAAGTATCAAGACAAAAAGCAAACATTTAGTGATTTTTTTTTAAACTTTGTTCTCAACTTATGTATTTTATAAATATTAGGTTATTTTACTAATTTCTTTGTCAGTATTTGAATAAGTGTGATTCATCAGTCCAGCAGCTCCAGGGCAAGAAACTTAACCCCAAGTTTGCTCCCCCGCTGCATCAGCGGCGTGTAAATAGGAATATAAGGGCGAGAAACTCCAACATCAGTGAATGACTGAGAGTGAATGGGTGTGAATTGGGAGATGTGATCTGCAGTGTTATTACTGCTTTGATTAGGAGAAAGTACAGACTATTTGGACAACACAACACAGTTAGTTTGTTTGGTACTTCTGCTCATTGGGGTTTATTTATTTTTAATATTATTTATTACATTTCAAACCGTACTCTTGTAATTTCCTTTTTTTTCCTCAATATTTAAAACTATTTCTCAAAATTCCATTGCAGCTGTTTCCTCAACAATCATCATGTCTTGACATTTTATTTATTTATTTATTTTTGACATTTCTATTGAAACTACACTTGAGTTTTTTTCTCACTTCAAATGTAAATTAAAATCTTGGGGCCTTGTCCACAAGTAAGAGTAAAACTCAACAGAAACTGACAAGCAGATTTGTTGCAGCATGTGCAGCGTTGTGGCGAGGACAGAGCTTAGACAAGAGGCAACATTTTCAAGTTACCTGTTTATCACTGTCCAACCCTCACCTATAGTCATGAGCTCTGAGTCGTGACTAAAAGTACAAGATTGGGGATGCAATCAGTCAAACTGACATTTCAGGAGGGTGGCCTAGCTCAGTCCCAGCAGAGACGAGGAGCACAGATATCCAGAGTGCTCAGAGGAGAGCCACAAAAGGAGATGGTTCAGGTGGTTCAGGAATCTGGGAGATAAAACCGATGGATGGTCAAAGACAGCAATGCACTCAAAACTAGACACCCGTCACACTTTAAAACTACATGAATCCTGAAAAAAATCGTAGTTTCCGTCACATATTTGCCGAGCAGTAGAGCACAGGAGGACATGATGATGGGTTTCAACACCGATCAGCATGCATCTATTCCATTTAGATTGACATCATGCCTGTCAGGGCTGTCCTGCACTGCTGAAGAAGCACAAAATTTGTCTTGAATTATTTCTTCCTTTCCGAGGCAAGAAATATCCCAGTCTCACAGCAGCAGCAGCCAGCTCTGCCACTCACTATTAAGACTGCTCCTCTGCACTCAGGAGGCACACTGGATCTGACAAACCTGCAGAAATAAGCTGGGGAATGAGCCAATTAGAGGCGTCGGACAGGAGAGCAACCATCGAGGGAAACAGCTCAGAGTCAGGATTGCTTTTTTAGTTAATGATATAGCCACAAAAACTGTTATGTTTCACTTCTTTTTAAAACTTTGGATTTATTTTAATTCTATAGGGCAAAAATGACAAAGCTGCCAGTCAGTTGTAAATTCAAAGACAGAAAGACACTCAACCTTAACAGGTTTTTTTTATTTAGCTGTCTTTGGTCAAATCAATTAACAAAACAATTACAACCAACAGAGAATCCATTTTTAGTTCCAAACTGCTGCACCCTGACAAAAACAACAGAGCAGCAGTGCCCTCTACTGACAAGACAAAATGAAAACATTTCTACAGTGAGGGGCAAAATGTACTTCAAATATCAGGCACGAGGGCTTTGATTGGTCGACAGGACAAATATTTATAATCATAAGGATTTTAGCTGGAACATAATAGTCCTCTCATATGTAGTTTTGTGTTAATGACATTTACTTTCATGTGAATTTGATTCCAGACTGCAAATGAGAAAGACTGCTCTACGTCACAATGGCTGGGAAAGCTTTTTAAAAAATCCTAAATCTAGATGAGGATGTGGATCACTGGATAGGTCAGTCCATTTTTGACATATCCTGAAAATTTCATCAAGTTCTGTTCAAAACATTTTGAACAAACAAACAAATTCACAAAAGCCTGCCTAAACCTAACCTCCTCAGGAAGAGGTAAACATGGGGGAAAATACTTTGGGTCTTGATTTTACAGTTCAGTGACGGTTTAGTGTTTTCAGGCTTGAAACAGGGCTGTGACATACTTACGTTTAAAGGGCTGCTGTAAATAACATTTTAAATATCAAAAAGTAAATAAAATGTGGTTATTTTTTCTTGGCATTATTGTAAATCCTCTTTGGATGACTCAATCAATGGCATTCATGTGTGAGCACACGGCGTTATCAGTAGGGGTTGTCCTTTAGGGCATGACCAGAACATGGTTTGCTAAAAGAGCCCAGATACCAAGAAAAGAGTAAACAAAAAGTTAGTCATTACAATCACAGATGGGATCAGGAAATGGACCTCTGGAACTGACCTCAAGCTGTTCTGTCAAAGGCACTGCCTGCAGCACTACTTTTGTTACACTAACTAATGTTGTTCCCCTCAAGTTCAGATTCTTGTTTATGTTGTACTTACTGCTCGATGTATGACGCTTTGGAAAAAAGTGTCTCCTAAATGACACTGTAATATCTTAACGTTGTAAATCACTGAATGAAACATAATGGCATTGTCACAGCAGCTCTTATGAATGCACTGGGAAGTTTAGGAATGTCATTTGGGGTTGATTTTATTTGAATATGACAAAGAGGGAGGGTAATAACTAAACATGTGGTGAACATTGCTCTAATTTGACATAGAAGTGAAATAAACAGATGCCCTGTATATACCCTCACCAAAGTTTGCATTATTAAGCAGGAAATAAACAATAAAAGTTGGTCAAGGGTCTAGTGCACAGGGTTCTTCTTATCTCTTAAGCACTGTAAATCAGTTTAAATCAGCAAATGCACTCAGTGACAGGACACTGGCTTTAGCAAACACCAAAGGCCAGCTACACAGATTGTGTGGATGGTGTCACTGCCAGATGTGTGAGATTTATTCAAAATGACTGAGGTGCAGTTAAATCAAACCTCAAAATACTTGGATTGGATAAAGTCAAAAACATACAGGAGATAGGTAGAGTACATTATTTTTAACTGTCTGTAAAACACTATTATTTGAGGGCTAATCAAGCTGTTCCATTGAAACCATTATAGCTCTTTATGGTTGAAATATACTAAAGGGCAACTCTAAACTAAAAGCATTGAGAATAGCATGCAAAATGCAAAGCAATGCATGACACGGAACAGATGGGCAGAAATGGGTTAACTGTAGAGTGAACCTGACTTTCAAAAAAAAGTTTAAAGGGGCTTGGCAGGCTTTCCATTCAGCATACAAACATCTGCACAAGGTTCACTCATTCAGTTTTTCACTGACTGCTCACGAAAAAATCAAGATCACAGATTACGGTAAGCAATCCAACATCTTTGGAAAAAAAACTCTAATACAGATGTTTTGTAGAGTTTTAATAGCTGTGATTGTGTATTCATTTTCAATGTTTTTACCCTCAGCTGGTATGCACACCATTGTGCTGTTGGTGCTGTGGGTGCTGGGAACATCTCTGGTGTTGCCAGACCCTGACACGGCTGGAGACAGAGTCACAGAGGAGCCTATTCCATGCTCCAGAGGATGCACCTGTTTGTACGACGACTACAGCCTGGAGCTCAACATGTACTGCAGCTCCAGGAACTTCACCGAAGTCCCCAAAGATATGCCTACATCTACTCACTCAATCTGGCTGGACAGCAACTTGTTCACCTCACTCCCTGCCTCGTCCTTCAAAGATCTAGCCAACCTGGACTTTTTAAACCTTCAGAGCGGCCAGCTAACAACAATAGACCCTCAGGCTTTTAAAGGACTCAGGTCACTCGCGCACATTCACCTCGAGCGGAATCGGCTGCGGACATTACCGGGCACGGTCTTTCAAAATACCCCCCTCCTTGCCTCGCTTAGTCTGCACAACAACCAGCTCACTCGTATAGAGGAGAGACTGTTTGCAGGACTTTCCCACATGTGGCTTCTAAACTTGGGCTGGAATTCAATAACAGTTCTGCCTGAGACTGTTTTCCAGGATTTGCATGGTTTGCGAGAGCTTGTTCTTGCAGGGAACAGACTTCCTTACCTTCAGCCACTGCTTTTCCAGAGTCTTGTTGAGCTGAAAGAGTTGGACCTGACTGGAAACAACCTCAGAGTCATTAAAGCAAACGTGTTTGTTAAGCTCACCAAACTGCAGAAGCTCTATCTTGCCCAGAATCAGATTGTAACAGTGGTGCCCAGAGCTTTTGTCGGCATGAAGTCTTTAAGATGGCTGGACCTCACCAACAACAGACTGACATCTCTCCATGATGATATTTTCATGGGCCTGCACAGTCTCCATGTCCTACGTTTGTCCCACAATGCCATTACTGGAATTAGACCCAGGACTTTTCGTGATCTGCAGTACTTGGAGGAGCTGCGGCTTAGCTACAATAAAATCCGAGCTCTTGGGGAACAGATCTTTGAAGGGCTTGGGCATCTCGAGGTCCTTGAGCTTGAACACAACCAAGTACAAGAGGCTCAAGTGGGGAGCTTCACAGGCCTCTCTCATGTAGCTGTCATAAACCTGTCTGGAAGCTGCTTCCACAGTCTACCAGACCAAGTGTTCAAAGGTCTTTCCAAGCTCCACAGCCTCCATCTTGACAGAGGCTGCCTGACAAGAGTCACAAGTCAAGCTTTCACTGGACTCTCTGGTCTTAGGAGGCTTTTCCTGCAGCATAACAACATCTCATCGGTGGAGCGGCAGAGCTTTGCAGACCTGGTGGGTCTACTAGGCCTGGACTTGAGTTTCAACAGGCTGGAGGTTCTCACACCTCATACCTTTTCTGGTCTCAAAAATTTGGAGTACTTGCTCTTGTCCAACAATGAATGTCGACAGTTTTTGCAGAACAGCACAAAGCTGCTCCTCCCGAGGCTGCGCTACCTGGACCTGAGGGCTAATGTTATGACAAACCTGGTGCCTGACTTCCCAGAGAGCATGGAAAAGCTTTTGCTGTCTGGCAATCGTTGGAAATGTGACTGCGGTGCCCTTCCACTCAGAAACTACAGCTTAAGAAATCCGTTGGTAATACCGCGGCAGGTGGA
This sequence comes from Scarus forsteni, assembly GCA_036419115.1. Lineage (NCBI taxonomy): Eukaryota > Metazoa > Chordata > Actinopteri > Labriformes > Labridae > Scarus > Scarus forsteni. Next base: position 37,556,049 of record JAZDUH010000359.1, read on the forward strand.
GACCCACGCAGAGGGAGAAGAACCAGACACGACTATCACCATATACAACAACATCACATGCATGAACCCACCACGCCTTGCTGGGCAGGACCTGCGGGATGTTGAGAGTGAACACTTTCAAAGCTGCTAGACGAGCACAGAAGGGAAATAATCCGTTGATAAAAAAAAAAAAAGTAAAACCTTTCCTACTGATATCCAAGTGCCATTGTTTCCAAACTTAAACCAGTACTGACAAATGATGATAACTGGGGGTGGGTTGTAATTTTGTATTTCATCTTTAACACATGGAAAGTAAGAAGTGAGTAATCTTCCATTTAAGAGCTACAAAACTGCACATAACAACACCCTGAAACAATGTTGTCTTTGTATTTATAAAGTTGATACTTTACAAATGAAACTTGTGTTTTCTAATTTACCAACAGGTTTGCAAAAACTCAGCAAACTCAATATTGATGTATATGGTGATAATATGAGCAGAAAATAATGACATGATTTTTATCTGCCAATACAGATAATTAAAATTAAAGTATATCGTTTATGTTAGCAGTTCAGTTATTCTAAATTACAAAATTTAAAATGCTGAGCTTCAGGTATTTTTTGAGAGAATGTTTTAGAACATTACTATTACCAATTAATCAAATAATCTACCTGTCTTTCTATCTTAAAGACTTGTGAAATTTCTTTTATTTCACATTTAATACATGTTTTAGCAGAACTACAACAATTTGACTTTTCCTCTGCTGTACCTTAAAGATCAAATAATTAAAAAAACCTAAATCAAACTCATGAGTATGACTGCAAATTTTACTGAGAGTTCAAACAAATGATCTAAATGGGTAAATACACTTAAACATAATTGCTGCCATTAACTAAAATTTTCAGTAAACAAAGCAAAATATTTTTGTTGTGTTATGAACTTTATCAAAATAATTATTTCAACTATCCTTATTATGTTTTATATGTAAAGTTGGTCTAATTTTTAAGCCTAGGTTGGCAAAACTTAAAAGAGTTGTGGTCAGGCCAAGTTCTGAGGACAGGGTTCACATAAAGACAAAAGGTTTCTGTGGGCAAGGCTGGCACGGTGATGAGTAAACACAAGATAAAAAGGTAACTGGTCTGAGTTTGAATCCTGCCGAAGATTGCCTTTATTTTAAGAAGTTTTCTTTGAACCCAAAATTTGAGTTTTGGGCCTAAAATCAAAATCTGTTTCATTGAAATGTTGAGTTTTGTAGCCTTTATTACAGTCCTGTAATATGTTGACTTAGAGAGGAAACATGACAGTGCGTTATAAAAACTGTGTTGAGAAAAAGAAAACAGTTTATTTTACATGACTTCAGTGATTTAGGTGGGCCCTAAATTCTAAATTAATTCTCTTTGCACCTTTAAAATGATTCTGTTATAAGCAGTACAAGTTATGGTAAAACATTATCAAAATTTGTTGTCAGCTTACAATTTTGACTACGAGCTGCTTCTCCTGAGGATAACAGTCATGGAAAAGTGGCCAGTCATTGTTGGCTGTCACATTTGCAGCAGCCGGTTATTAATCTGTAAAGAGCAGTTCATTTGAACACACTGTGTAGGACTGTAATTCTTTGGACTGATTGTTTAAGATGAACTCTAATTAATCAATAACACTGTTAAATTTCTGTTGATGTAGGAACTTGTCTGTAAGGAAAATGTTTATTTTTCTGCAATGCACCTTTAAAGTGGAATACTCATCATGGAGAGCTAAAATCAAAGTAACTAATATATCTGTATAATTAAAAGACCTTTAATTGTGTGATTGTGTCACTTTTTTTAAAAGTCTGTTTTGGTTGAAACACTTAGATTTTTAAATGTTGTGTTGTTTTTCATTTATAATATGTCAGTGATTCTGTATGGTTGCCAGGTCTCTCTTATAAAATATACGATCAGTCTTAATGGGGCTTCCTGGGAAAAAAAAACATGTATAAAAAAACAAAATTAAATTAAAAAATGTAAGAAAAAAAACCACATTTTTAAAAAAATCAATATAATATTACGGGAGAGATACCATCATATATTCTAAATGCCCAACCAAGCTACATTTATTAAGCTCTAGTTTTGGGGGGTTATTTTAAATCTGCCTGTGATAAATAATAATCTCTGCTAAGTTTTAAACATTTCTGCCTCAAGATATTAGATCTATTTACCACAGTCTAGTTAAATGCGTATTGTAACAAATACATCTGCACTCACATTAATGGATGAGGTGTACTAAACAGACCTGTGTCATGGTGTCAAATGAACATCATTGAAAAAAAAAGAAAAAAAAAAAAAACAGGAGTACACCAGAGCTAGTACTAGATTTCCATGCAAATACCAAGTGCTTGTACTTGTAAACAGAAAAATACTTTTACTGTATTCATTACTATTCTACAATATACAGGCTTGTATATTTGAGCAGATAAACACTATCTTGAAAACATGCGTGTAGTTTAATGATACTTAAATTGAAATGAGAGCAAAAAATGTAGAGAAGACTTTACAATATGCCCTGTGGGTACGCAAATCAAATGAAAGTGGAACAACATGCAAAAGTAATTTCTTTAACTGAAATGGTATGCTGCGTATTCAAAAGTGTGTTCTGTATCAGTAAAAACTCAGATGTTACCACTTTGTCGAAAAAAGTCCCATTACTGTGTTTCTAATAAAAACTATATTCCATGTATAAATAAATATTGGGGCAACACATTTTCCTGGCTACACATGTACTGTCTGCAGAAAAAGATTTTAAAGAATAAAATAATTTTAGATTTCACATGTGGTGTTAAAGTATTCCAGGCTTGTAGTAATCTTCAGTATTTTGTTGCCAAAATTTTGTTTGAATAAAAAATGGTATATAGCAATAAATAATTTTATCAATAATTTCTGCGACATGAGCAGGTAGAGAAAATATTCAGCACAATTCACAAGCAGGGGTGGGTGGGAAGGGAGGGGTGGGTATCTTCCTTATCCATAGAAGTTGAAGTTGAAGAAGAAGAAGTTGACCTTATAAAAGTTATCTAATGTAAAAGTGTGCGTTTGAATGTAGTAATTTTGTGCCTGCAGTAAAAAAATGATAAACAAATAAAAAGCTACTGACACTTAAGAAGTGTGCTAAATAAATGAATACTGTGTGCACTTACCTGCTTAAACTTCAGAATATCCGGACAACATCCAAGAGACAGAGCTGAGGCCATAGAACTGACAGTCTGTCTGCTCCTCCAGGGGTGAGCAGCTGTCAGCCTAACAGCTGCATGCTTTATCAATAAGTGAAGCCAGCAAGTTGATTCAGATATCAAATACCTGTAAGCATAGAGACAACATAAAAAGCTGCCATGTAAACACTGAATACAGAAGTATTTTTAAGAATTACATACTAATGTGTTGTGAGGACCCCCTCAAAAATGAGATGATGCATCTCAAAGGGTTATCCTTGAAATAAACCATAAGCAATAAGAATTTATATTGATTAGTTGCAATGTAAAGAAGCGCGGATTGGCTTGAATTCTGTGTTTTGTTCATTCAAATCAGATTTCAAGTTTGTCAAAACACATGCTGATAAGATAACTTTGATGACAACTTTTAATCTGTAATCTTTATTACGTTTGAAGTACTGATAATGTCCAGTTAAACAACCTGAACAATAACTTGGTCATCTAGCAGGGAGGTGCAACTAAGCACTGCACAAAACATAAAGAAACTACTGGAGCAAAGAGACGTCAGCCATATTTTTCCTGCAGACCTTGACTGCAAATCTGTAGAAGACTACCTCCAGTTTCTAAGTGCTGTCAGGGAGAGGTAACTGTCTTTAGGGTGTCATCATCTTCAGGCACCCACTTTGCAGCCTGCCTCAGACATTCGCCTCATATGGAACTTGGCTTTCAGTTTGGAGATGGTACTGGGTCTCAAATACTGCTGCAGCTTGATTTTACTGAACATCTTGAAGTTGTCTTGTCACACGGGCCCGATCCAGACCAGTCAAACATGGCAGACACCAACTGACCACCGCAGCCATGGTAACAGCAAAGAAGCTGTTTGACATTGGCAGAGAAGAGTTGGCCATTTTTTCAAGGGTGCATCCTAATGCTAATATTCATGTTGGGAAATCTATGGGCCTGTGACTGACAGGGCCCCTAAATATTTTCTTTTATCAGTATGTTGTGCACATTCATTTATTATTTTTTGTAGTCAGTCTTAACATGCAAAAAATACAGAGTTTCTCTCATTTTAATCACAAATAGTAAAATTATTCTGGCATCATTTGCATTGGTTAACTCCTGGTTAACTATAGAAGGGAGGCCATTTTGAACCTTTTTAAGAGGACATTAGTCCAGTTTGTGATTTTGCTGCATCCAAGAGAATGTTAAAATTTCTGAGTCCCACAAACAACAGATTATAGAGCTATAATCTGCAATTATTTCTATCTGTTATTGGGCTGACAGACCAGACACTCAGAGGGACTGATTATGTGATCAACAAAAAATGTTAAACAATCTAAATGTTCCAAATCCCATACTGTATAGTGTGTAATTATATTAACTGTAATTAATCAATAAAGAGTCTTCAAACAGAGTCTAATACACATCCTCATATTTATTTCTCAGTTTGCTTTACAGATGCTTGCTTTGAGGTATTTTGCAGAGCTGGGTTGGTGTAAGGCCTAACCTGTATCTTTTCATGGGGACCAAAGTTTCTGGCAGAACCCCTGTACTCCGCTCTGCTGCTCACCCCACAAATTCATGTCCCTTACAAATATAGCACTATAACTACAAGGGAATAAACAAGCTTCCAACAATTCAGGATTAATTGCAAAGAGACAATTCTACGGTAAAGTAAAGAAATTATCCACCAAACACAAATTTCCTCACTTTTTGTGCATAGTTTCGTTGGTCCCTTGCAAAAAAAAAAAGTTATCATCCATATGCTATGCTCTTTAGTTGAACACAGCGGTTAAAGAATCATCAGAACTACGGCATTAAAAAAACAATTATAACATTTTTTGGCACTTAAGAGTTCAATTCTATCATTTAGTCACAGTTGGATGGTCATAGTTGAGAGAAATGCTATTTTAGATAGCAAGCAAGCTATCGCTTGAGGCGCCTCTTTTTTTATCGATAGGCTACACAGCATTTAGGAACCATTTTTCAAAAGTAGCAGCTTTACTTTTAATGAGTTACAGAGGTGGATAAAACTTTTTTGCTGAATATAAAACTCTTTTATTGTTTTTTCTCCGTACTTACCGCAGACGGTCTGCAGGTTCACAGCCTCCAGGTGTAAACCTCATTCTAATAGCGCCTTTCATAGGAAAGTTACTTTTTTCCGACGTCACTTGAAGGAAGCATTGACGAGCTCGCACGTGCCTGAACAGAGGAGCTTTCCGTTGCCAACAGCAACCACAGCTCCTCGGATAACAAACGCAAGTGTCAGAGCATGTATACATCCCTGTGCTCCATGCCAACTCATAAGCATTTCAGGGGCTGACCAGCTCAGGTGGAAACCCTCCACTGAATAAAAACCTTTAGTCTTGAATCTGGTTAATCTCATCATTTTTATGATTGCAAGAGTATGTTCACCAACGCTAGTGTTGAAAAAAAGTCAAGGAGTTCCCCTGATCCAGCTGTATTCTTTCACTGTCTTTTGTCCAAACAGATGTTGTGAACATTTATGCTGTGCCTATCTATGTTCTGTAATTATCCCACCCTCTGCAGTTGATTAAAATAAAGTCCTGTGATGACATTCATGTCCTGTCTGGATAGAGTTTTAGATTAAACTTTCAGCAAGAACTGAGAAAGAAATGTCAGGTATGCTGAAACTGCAAGCCTTGCCATGTTGCTTCTGGGCTTAGCATTTAATTACCTCATACCCTTTATCTCTAAGTTTTTTAGCCTTCGTCATGCCGCTGAAGATGTTTATTGCAACAATAAGGTTTTCTCTTACAGCACATATGGCAATATGTGAACATTTTCTTACAAAAATTAAAAACATAAAAGGGTAATTCCGCCAAAAGAGTGAAATTTGCTTGTTGTTACTCTTCAAAAATAAACTTCATTTTTCATTCCATTTCAAGATATAATTTAGTAATATACACATTTACTCATTCCAAATGAGTACTGGTCAATCTCAGGCTACTTTATTTAATGTATTGCTAATTTCGACAGTTTATTATCATTGCAATTTTTTCTCTACTGTTACCAAAACTCAAATTTTTACAACTGTTTCATTTTAAAACAATCTTTGAAAGAATATCAACCACATACAATGTTTTCCCCTTAGAAAAAGAGTTAATTTAGAAGAAATGGTTGGTTACATGATGGAAATATTAATATTTATGACAAAAAATGACTTTTATTTTTGCTGTTACTCTTTATTTGAGTAACAGCAATGAGCATTGAGCAATGAGCATTTGGCTGTGGGGACAGGCAAGAAATGCTATGTATAAGTGTTTTGGATGCCATTTTAAAATATTAAAAGAATATATATCTGTAATTTCTACAAAGATTAATGTGTATGGTGTTTAATATAATAATAAAATATAATTTGTAATATATTATTACTTGTGTTTATACATTTAATATACAATAATACACAGAAATTTCACTCTTTTGGCGTAATCGCCCAAAAGCTTAAAAGTGTCATGATGATCCTGATCAATTCAATACATTTAAATAGAAAATAACTTTCAACAGATTTATTTTGTAAGTAGAACTTTATGACGTTTACCAAGTTTTAATTAATTTCATTGAACTGTAAATTTCATCTTCACTTAATGTAGTCAACAGGCTCAAAGTTCTAGGTTAAAGAATGTGGCCTTAATATTCCAGGGGTCTTGAATTATTTATGTACGTGATGTATGAATGCATGGTGAGTGTAGGGGCGTGGCCTTGATATGCCTGCAATAAGCAGTGTGTTATGTGTATGTGACTGAGGAACAGCACAGATGTTCTCAAGGACACTTAAATGAATGAAATCTGCTTGTTTTGATCAAGATTATGCTAAAATTTATTTTCTATACTATATTTAAAATCCCTGTACATGACCAACCTTCACTTTTTTACAATTCCATTTTTATTCCTGTTAATTTCAACTTTGAAAATACATGGAATGTTGCAACCAATATGAAACACCAGAATAATTTCATATGGAAAAATGTTATATCACACTGTACAATACTGTACAACACTATATGCAGTGGAGTGCACAGGCGCGGGGATGGTACAATGGGCCAAATTGCGCTAAAGTGCCCTGTTCTGGCTCAAAACACATGTAAAAGTGTCCTCTTGGGGGCTAAAACACACCTTAAAGTGCTTTTGAAAACACATTAAATTTACTGGCCTCTTCAGTGGTAAGAATATACTGTACATGCCTTTTTTTTCTTTTTACCCATGCCCTTGAAAGAATCTGTGCACGCCTCTGACTATATGGATCAATTTTGTTTGCCTACCTCTACCCCTGTGGCCTGCTCTCACATCACTTCAAATAAACAAGCACATGATTGTGTCATCACACGTCATAGGACACATACAGTGTACAAGCAGCTTCAATATCTGCACTGCTGTGCAACACGGAGAACAAGACTGCACCTTAACTGACTGATTGACCCACACTTAAACTTTATCCCACACAGGTGTCCATCCCTTGGCTTCAGACGCAGGCACTATGTGCATTTAAAACAGAACATGAAGTGATTTATCTGACAGGTGAAAAGAGTCATGGTGGTTTTGTATGTACAAGTGTTTGATTTAAAGAGCCCATGTTTGTCTTAACTGGGGTTCATATATTCGTTTTCAGTGACTGCTGGAGTATGTTCACCATTGTCAACATTTAAAACCTTCTTTTATATACTGAGTACTCCCCTATCCAGCTGCTCTGTTAGGGCTCTGCATTCATTCTGTCAGCCAGTATAAGCTAGTGGGCCTTAACTGACTATGAAACAATGGGTGGGGCTCCCACTGGTACTGAAGGTCCATTTGGGGAGTGGGGAGTGGGGAGTGGGGGGTGTGTTGGCCTGATGGCTTTGTGTCTTGTCAATTGAAATGCCCTATCATATGAAGGAGACATGTTAAACACAGTTAAAGGTACATTAAATACAAAAAACAAAACAGAATATAAGCTTTTTCCCTGTGACACACTCAGAGACATTTTAACATTATTGCCTTTTTTTAAACTCTTAACTCCTTGCTGAGGTATGGTTAATTTTTTTGTTACAGTACAGTTCAGAATGGTGTATACAGTATGTTGGGCTTTTGAATGATCTGGATCCCTGTGTTTCATTTTTGTGTCTGTTTTATAGAAAAAGCAGGGCTACTTTGTTTTCTATTATCACGTCTGTAAGTTCTTTTCTCGGATCACACTCCCTCTTATTGCCTGTTGGCTACTTCAGGTCCAAAACCAGCCGGACCAAGACTCCCACTCTTAAAGCATTCATCTGTCCTCTTCCTGTTTGAGTTCTTAATCCGCCCCTCCTCAGAATCAGGTACCTTATATCAGAGAATATTACGTCAGAAATATGGACGTTCATATTTTCTTTCTGCAGATTCTGCTCCCATGGTCGTGTGTTGCAGAGTATAGATAAGGTATTTGATGTAAGTCCAGGGTTTCCTGGCAGACAGTCAAGTCTCAGGAGAATATTTGTAAAGGAAGAGATATCAACCTGGATTTGCACACAGAGGTGAGTATGCTCTCCTTTAGAAGTGTGCTTCGCAGCAGATGACCCCAGGGGGAATGAAGTGGCAAACTGAAATTTGTTCCTTTCCTCACATTTTTGCCACAGGTATCAGTTACTCAGGGGTGCAAAATGTCTCTCCTGAACCCCCTCATAACACTCAACACCTTCCATCTTGTTCTCAGCTCTGGGGTGGATGTGTGTGGTCTGAGGCTTCTCTATCCACAGCAGGAGGTTCTGACAGACAGAGCGGATAGGAAACAAAGGCCACTGTGTTGTTAAACCTAAAATAACATTCATTTAACCTCTTTATAGCACTTTCCACATGCACACGACTCCTGAAAATTGTTCAGAAATGTTCAGGGTGAGCACAAAGAAGTTGTCACAGATGTTTACATCAATTTCTTTCTCTTGACTTCTGGAGATTTTTTGTGTAAAATCAAACTGAGCCAACATGCGAATGATAGACTTAATAATCAGTAATACCAGGCAGGTATCTCAAAACCTATAGCAACTAGCCCAACATGCATTTAGCAAAGATGTTTCCTCTGCTTTTTTTTTATCACTGCCATGTTGATCATTTTATTTCACAAGGGCATTAATATAACAGCAACAAATTGTAGCTTTTGCATGTGCTTGTCTATTCTGCAATTTCTACAGACTCAGAGGTCTTCTACCAACAAGTGAACACAACAACACAGTTAGAAACACAAAAAATAAATGAACAGACAAAAAAAAACCCACTTTAAAAATAAAAAAAAACAGCAATTGGAGCAAACAACAACAACAAATCACCAAACAATGATTTTTAACAATGGTATCAAATCCTGGTTAAAGGGGAAACAGCTGTTGAGATACACAAAACAACGAAGCACCAGGATTTCTGTATTCTAGTTAGTTCTCTATTTTATTTATTAATTAATTTATGTATTTATTTGATTTTATTTTATTCTTACCTATATCTATAGCACTCTAGAATTGTTATATTTGTACTGTGATTTTGCTTATTTTCTGTATTTATAGTTGCACTTTAGTTTGTCTAATATTATTTTAATTTAATTTAATTTTACTTATTTTTATTTATATCTTCTGAAAGCCTCATGTACAAAACCCAAATCCAGTGAAGTTGGCACGTTGTGTAAATCGTAAATAAAAACAGAATACAATGATTTGCAAATCCCTTTCAACCTATATTCAATTGAATACACGGCAAAGACAAGATACTTAATGTTCGAACTGGTAAATGCTCAGTCATTCACAAACAAGGATGGGGCGAGGGTCACCACTTTGTGAACAAATGTGTGAGCAAATTGTCCAACACTTTAAGAACAAAATTTCTCAACCAGCTATTGCAAGGAATTTAGGGATTTCATCATCTACGGTCCGTAATATCATCAGAAGGTTCAGAGAATCTGGAGAAATTACTGCACGTAAGCAGAAAGGCCAAAAACCAACATTGAATGCCCGTGACCTTCGATCCCTCAGGCGGTACTGCATCAAAAACAGGCATCACCCTGTAAAGGATATCACCACATGGACAATAAAAAAGAAATAAAGATCAGAAGAAAAAAATATCTAAGATTTTTCATCCGGATTTTTTTTTTTTATTCAAACTTTGTTTTCCTTTGATTTAGTGACATGTTAATGTGCTTTCTGATGAGTTGCTGTGATTGTTTGTTTGAATTAGATTTTGTTGTTTGTTGTTTTTTTGTTAGGTTTTTGGGGTTAATTTGTATTTGCACTTCAAATTCCTTTTGTTTCCACATTTGTTGTGCTTTTAGTGTGTTCTGTGTCTTTAAATAATGTGTCACTTTTAACTGTTTATGTGTGTTTTGTTATTTTTTGTGTTTATTTGAAAGGTTTTTTGTATGTTGTGTTCACTTATTTGTTGTTATGTTTGGTTAATTTATTGTATTTTACACCTTTTTTCATAGTTGTGTATTTAAATGGGTTGTAATTTTGAATTTGTTGCAGATATTTTAAATTTTTTGTTAAAGGTATACATTTTAACTGAGGATTGCACTCCAGAAAATAACAAAAAAATGTTTTTTTGTTTTTAATTTCACATCAAGAGTGAGACATGAAGCTGCAACAGGCTAAATGATGAGAGAGCTGAGGAATCAAGTTGTGCTCACTGATATGTACATGACTGTGTCATCTGCATACGACTGAATCCCTGCACCAGCACAGGACTGTAGCACGTCAATATACACACTTAAAGGAAGTGGAAGATGACCTGAACCCTGCAAGACTTCTGTGTCACTTCTTAGAAAAGCAAATAGTTGTTCTTTATTACACCACAACACTCATGAGCGGACAACTTTGGGGATCAAGGAATACAGTCCCAACAACTCTGATCCAATAAACATTTTTTATCTCAAGAAACAGTTTGCAGTCCCTGTTCAGTTATACTGTAAGAAGATAAACAGTAGCTTTGATCCTAAGGAATTCTGGTAAAATTCTAGTCAGTCTGGGGATACATGTTGGATCAGCTTCTTTTAATTTAAAAACTGTTTGTTTAATATGTCTATATTTATTCATTTATTTCTATATTTATCCTTTAATTTTCTTAGACCAGGAGGAGCTGGCGTTGCTATTGAGCAAGCAGAATGCAGTGCTCCACAGTGTCTCCAAACATGTCCTTAATATCAGATCATTTATGTATATACCTCTGAAATCATCTCAACATCAAGTCTAGTCAAACATTTTAACACCAAGTTCCAAAACTGTTTTCAGCCATAATGACAGAACTTGAGGTGCAAAGGCCTCTAGGTTCCATCCACCCCAAACTTTAAGGTGTACCCACAGAAGAATCAGACTTGTGTTTCTACACCATGCCTTACAGCAGTGAACTGTTCTTTGTCTTTGATAAGCACTGTGTTCCCAGTGTGAGTTAGGTCTGAGTATGCTGTCCTAATGTTGATTATGTGACCTGTGCCTGATCCTTATTGTGTGATCATATCCCATCAAAAGTGTTGCTCCACTTCTGGTGGTGGCAGGTGGTGAAATTGACCCTGTGCAGAAAGGACATGAGCAAAGGCCTGAGCCACCTACACAGACTGCTGATGGACAAGCCAAAAGGTGGGTGAAGGTCAGAGAACACTCCTTCCATGGTGGCACCAGAGGAATAAACACACATCCACCCACACTTAAAAATCAATGACCTATTAAGTGAGAATGACAGAATACTAAGTAGAAACCTCAAGTGTTGAAAATAAGGTCAATCCACAGATGGACAAGTTAGGTGCATTTAAATCCACTGTAAAACGCACAAATCCAGACTCAGAGACGTTTTTTTATCCCAGAGCAATCAGCACAGTGAACAACAGAATGTTTTATTATACCAGGAACAATGGCACTTTGTAGCAGTCAGTCACTTTTATCTTTGTAAATTATTTACTGTCATTTTGTCCTGTGTCTTGTTTTTACATGTTTTTAACCTATAAGGGAAATACACTGGCTGATGCTCATACTAATTTCATTGTATGACCAGCAGATAAAGACATCTACAGCCTAGTTTGAGAGAAAGTTGTAGTTTGGATTGTAAAATGATGTCTAAACAGTATTACATAAACTAATTTAAAATGCCTTTTCTCCTGGGAAGCCTCCCAACTGTGTGACAATATCTGTGAGTATGTTATGCCGCTGTATTTTCAGCACCAAGAAGTGTTGAAATTCCATAAAAAGTAAAAGAAGAAGTTAACTCCACCTTCAGTATCCCATCTTGAAAACTTTGGTGCAATAACATCTTAATATTGATGTAATTCTCTGCCACTCGTCAAAGCAATATATTCATAGTAGTTTTGAATGTCTTTCTCTCTGAATCAAACTTTAATTGAATAAACCTTATAATCAATGTACATGAATATGAGAGCACAAGGGTATTGAAGAGCTAATATATCAGCATTTCATACTGCATATGCCTTTTCAGTTTGAGAATTTATGAATTTTTGGGGTGAACGATTGCTTGATGCCTTATAGAGCGGTGCAGGAATAGATCCACACATGCAGAAGTGAGTTAGCATTTAGCATTTCCTGGTTTTCAAGGCTGAAACTATCAGGGATTCAGGATACTGTTTTTTTGATTAATGCCTGAAATAAGGTTTGTAGTAAATATGCTATTTTAGTGTTTGACGGGAAATAATCGAATCCATCTGATGTTGCCTGCTTTTGAATCTTAAACTGTTATGTGTTTAAAATGACAGTTGCTAACAAACTGCTCACGAGGACTAAAAAAATGGCCAGGGACCCAACAGTAAGCATGTCTGATTGATTTTTGATCAGCAAGAATTAACTATTGCCACAGTCATGAAGGCCAACTTGATGAGGTCAGAGGTAATTCCAAAACAAGAGATCACAACAAGATGTTATGTATTGAAAATATTGGTGTGGCTTCTAAGTTGAACCGCCATGGTGCAGTTCATGGTGCAGTTCTATGGTAGCTTTTCAATATGTCCGAGTATGTTTAGGCTTAAAAATGTGAAAAGTTTGTTGGTATGTTAAGATTATCACAGAGAACAGAACATGTAAGTGTCATAGTTTTTGGTTCTCCACTTGCCTTCTTATTAAAAACGATCCAAAGCAGTGAAAAATCCTACAGGCTTTTAGGCCCCACCCACACGAAGACAAAACGCTTAACAGTTTCCAAAACGATCGCCATAAAGACAAGGCGTCTCCGAAAATGTGTACGTCTATATGAATACACTCGATATGCATGAAAACACTGTAAAACACATGCCAGACCTCTGCCAGAAACAAGCGGAAACAGACGAAAAAACAGTGGGCATGCACACTCGCGTCAAAGGTTGTAAACAGAGATTGTGATAGTGATCATAAGGTGCCGTAATGTGTTCTCGATAATTGTTTGTTCAACTTGGTTGTTATTGAGAAGGAGATTTTGCTGCAACAGGGATGGTAGGGTCACCAGCTTCATCAGCACATGTGCTTCACATACGCCGCCATCGTTGTTGTTGCTGCGTGTGGCGCATGTGTGTCAATGTAGATATGAAACTATGATGTAAGCGTATCTGAAAACTTGTGGAGAACCAGTATCCCACTAATCACGGAGCTGCATATACTGCATTTCAAAATCCTTCCACTCTGAACCTGGTTTAAAAAATGATCGTTTACAGACCTCCAAAACGCCATCTTCGTATGGATGATACGCAGATTCGGCAAAAAACTTGTGCGTTTAGACCTCGGTTTGACTTCATGTGGATGGGGCCTCAGTAGGTTTGGATAAGTGGAGCCAGCACAATGCTACCTTCCTTGTTGAACCACAGAATACATCATCCCTGCACCACTCTATATCTGCTGTGTTAAGATATTAAAGTAGGCTTTTTTCAGCCATGGATTAATATCTGGAATGAGAAGTCCAGATAAAAGTCCTATTTCAAGGTTTGGAACAAAAGAATAAGGCCCAAGTGAAGCTTGTAAGTGCTGTAGACAAAATTGTCTTGCCTAGTGTCCTTAAAATGACTGCATTAATCGAGACACATCAATTAACTGTCATTTTAAAGGTTACTGTGAGATTTTTGGCTAGACAGCAGACAAATAAGCAAACTAGGGTTTTGATGTTTGCTGTTTGGTGCTGCTTCAGCTATTGATTTGTCGTGTCATGGATTTAGATGAAGCAGATTTATGTGCAGTGTTTTGTTTTGGAATTTTTCAATGTAACAGATGAAATCAAGCTATTTTATTAAACTGTCTTTGAACATTGATCGTACTGCTATGTCTCTCAGAGATTGGATATGTATTGCACATAAATCAGAGAAGTTTTCTGTGGTTTAGTCTGCAACGTTTGTTTGTTTAAATGTTTAGCTTAGGCCTTTGTTGTTGATTCTTTTTTGTTTGTCCCCTTTACTGTGGAAAGCGACCTTGGGTTCCTTGAAAGGCGCCATATTAATTTAAGTTATTATTATTAACATTTAAGAGGAGCTGCTAACTTATCAGGGATGGGAAATGACGAGGTTTGTTGATACTAATGCCATTATAGATTCCGCGGATCTATTAATTTATGACTGATACTTTATCGATTCCTGTAGAACTTCTGTATGGAAAAAATGGACCTTAACAGTTCTTCTGTGGGAACAGTGCTGTGGCCCCCATGATAATAAATGCCCAGCTGCAAAGACGAATGCTTCTACAAGTCTCAGTTGTTTCCAGTTTTGCTATAAACCACACAGACACTGGATGTTGTGTAGCTCACATCATTTGTTGCAGAATTAAGCCACAGTCAAAACCACTTCTACCGTTCTTCTATCTGCCATGATTACATCTTTGCCTCTGAGCAAAGCGAGATGTCCTTGATTAGCAAGACATGCACTGGAGAAACTGATAAGGAACTGTTCAGCAAAAAAACTGATATTGATTCCTTGAATAAACTGTTATCAGTTCTTATCTGGTATTTGTTTTTAATTCCTTTCTCTATTTAAAAATTTATCTGAATTACCAATGATGCATATTTATGATCTACAAAAGCAAAATGACCATCACTGAAAGTATTAATATTTGTACTTCACGATTTTGATTGATAGAAAGTGCTGCTGGTGGATTCAAAGGGTCAGAGACTCTTGTGGGACACTTTTGTCGGTCTAAACATTGTTAGTGTTGTAGAACAATGTGACGTACAGGAAAGGTTGTTGCATGTTTTCTTTCTTGTTTCTGACTTTTTAGCCACTGTGGGGCTGGAACAGAGGTGCACAGTCACCCATGTGGTCGTGGTTCACCTTACACTGTTGGATTAGGATCAAACTACGTGTTCTAGCTTTACCCAAATGTCAGGCTTTGTTCAATTTTCAGGTGGCATTTTTGGTGCACTCCTAACCTTAAGAAAGCCCATTCCAACACTTCTGTGTCTTTTTGAACTCAATGAAAATAGTGCACACGGCAGTTTACCCACTTGTCCAAGTAAAATGTATGTTGGGCCTGAAGGTCAACTGTTAAAATATTTCATCATCAACTTTATTCACTCTTTTCTTAAAAAGGATATGCCAACATTTTTTGGTTTTGTGTCTTGCTTCCCGAGTCCATGACAAGCAGATAGACCACCTTTCGACTGTGCCTGCAGTAACAAGGAAGAGACGGGCAAAGCTTGCCCACCACTAATTAGCTGAGCTCAAGCACTGGAAGTAAATGGGTAGCATTAGCCTGTCTTGCCAACAGTCATAAGATAAACTTTTCAGCAACTCTAAACAGTCCTGTGTGCTTGTTGTGACTCATTTTTTTACTGCTGTATGTTTACCTCCGCCAAGGAGGTTATGTTTTCGGGAGAGTTTGTTTGTCTGTCTGTCTATCTGTCTGTCCGTCTGTCTGTGAACAAAATAACTCAAAAAGTAATGGATGGATTTTGATGAAATTTTCAGGAAATATTCAGCATGGGAAAAGGAAGAACTGATTGAATTTTGGTGGTGATCCAGATCAGCGTCTGGCTGTCATGACGATAATTGTGATTTTCGTGAATAACTACTGAACTAAAATAGATATAACTAGAAAAGCACTTGGAGAGCGCAGACCTCCGCCAGCGCCACAGTCCTCAGCCATATTGTCATTTTGAGCATAAATATTAATTCTACCTTTATTTCATCAAAATATTTAGATTCCTTGACCATGAAAACCTACCATTAGCAACTGGATTCATCATGATATCTATTTTAGTTCAGTAGTTATTCACAGAAATCACATTTTTCACCATGGCGGCCAGACAAAAAACAAAAACAAAAAGACTTGGAGGCTGTCTGTCATAATGAAGGACTGAAAAAAGATGGATGATCTAGTGTGCCATGAAGATGCACGCATAAAATAAACCTTCTTTGCGCTCTACATCGCAGAAGGTCATTTGATCTATGTTCAATAAAAACAAAAGCCCTTCATAGCCATAATCGCTCTGTTTGTCACTCAGAGCTGACTGCACCTCACTCTCCACGCGCTGACAGTGAGTTTTGAGGCTGTCAGTGCGTGGAGAGTGAGTAAAAGGCAACAGTTACCAACGCAGTCTGGGTGCATAACATTAATGATAAAGCTAACTATGTGAATGCTGTCATTTAGATTATGTTTAATTGGAATCAGAACGCATGTAGTGACAGTAGATCAACCACAACACAGCCACTAATTGCACATACAGTTTTTTAGTTTGCATATGCAATTTAGCACTCGTTATTTTGGATCTTAGTAGATCAGGCCCAAAATGTGCGCAGGATGAGGGCTTGACCTCTGAATACCATGAGGTCAAAAATGCTGTGCCACAGGGTTTAGCTATGGGACCACAGTTATTTACACTTTAAAGGTCCCATGTCATTGTGCATTTACCGTCTGAAACTTCTAAAATACACAGCTGTCAGTTTTATGAAGATGTTAAAATGAATATTCATATGATGAAGCATTTTTGCCATTAGCCTGACGACTCATTATTTTTTTTTAATCGTTAAACATTTGAACGGTTGACGTTCACTTCGCCTGTGGACATGGCACCTTTAAATAATTTAATCATTTATTGTGACTTTGGCACAGCGGGATGCTGCATTATGACTCAGATCCAGGTGAACTTTGGAATCCAAACAGTAAACAAATGTCCTGTTTGCTTGTTTGTTGGTACCAAGGTTTCTGGTACACAGAGCAGATAACCAGTCTACTGGCACCCTTTAGTGCTCCGCCCCTCAACCCACAGCTGTCCAAGTCAGAGCTGCAGGGGTGAATGTTGAGCTCAGGCTGCTGTGTGTCAGAAAGTTGGCTGAACATGCTGGTTGATTATCGGAGTAAACATCACCGAGTCATCAGAAGTCATTGAGAGGTGTAATGGAGGCCGTTTTAGCCTGTGCTGTCTCTCAATTACACTTTCCAGTTAATTTTTTGTTTTTGGTTTCTGTCTGTCAGAGATGACTTCATAAAGCACTACAACAAAAACTGTTTGTGACCAGCTCGTGCTACAAAACACTCGACTCTGTGCAATTATTTTGACAGGGCAAAATGTTAATCCTCAGAGTGAGAAAATGGTTAACAGAAGACATTTTTAGTCTTCAAAACTTTAAGGAAATCTGAGATTAAAATCACAAGATTTAATGCCAGATTAAAAAAAAAAACTTCACATGCTCATTACATGTGCACAGTAGATCAACCACAACACAGCCACTAATTGCACATACAGTTTTTTAGTTTGCATATACAATTTAGCACTCGTTATTTTGGATCTTAGTAGATCAGGCCCAAAATGTGCGCAGGATGAGGGCTTGACCTCTGAATACCATGAGGTCAAAAATGCTGTGCCACAGGGTTTAGCTATGGGACCACAGTTATTTACACTTTAAAGGTCCTATGTCATTGTGCATTTACCGTCTGAAACTTCTAAAATACACAGCTGTCAGTTTTATGAAGATGTTAAAATGAATATTCATATCATGTTTTTAATTTTGAAATTTATTTCTGATGTTGTGGGAATGCTTCAGTGAAATGTCACTTGAGCTTGAAATAATTTAATCATTTATTGTGACTTGGGTTCTGTGCTCACTAGATCAATAAAAAGATAGATGACTCAGATCCAGGTGAACTTTGGAATCCAAACAGTAAACAAATGTCCTGTTTGCTTGTTTGTTGGTACCAAGGTTTCTGGTACACAGAGCAGATAACCAGTCTACTGGCACCCTTTAGTGCTCCGCCCCTCAACCCACAGCTGTCCAAGTCAGAGCTGCAGGGGTGAATGTTGAGCTCAGGCTGCTGTGTGTCAGAAAGTTGGCCCGAAGTCATCAGAAGTCATTGAGAGGTGTAATGGAGGTCGTTTTAGCCTGTGCTGTCTCTCAATTACACTTTCCAGTTAATTTTTTGTTTTTGGTTTCTGTCTGTCAGAGACACTCCAAAAATATAAAAATATAAGCCTTTAAATTTGCTTAAAGCCCTCAGAAGTAAACACTGAGAAGACACACTGAGACAGAATAAATCTATAAAAAAACTTGTTTGAAACTGATTTTTTTTTTTTTTATCTGACACATGTATAATCTATAAAACAAGATTTAATGCCAGATTAAAAAAAAACTTCACATGCTCATTACATGTGCACAGGATGCACAACAGCACAGCCTTCTCACTGTTATCAGTGCATTTGTTGATAGATTAAGTTTTTTATGGCATAGAGGGCATTAAAAACACAACTGAAGGCTTTTATGCAACAGTAAGATGCAAATATATCTGTACACACATTCATGAGTGCAACTCATGATTGTGCTCACAGTTATGGACACTTTTACACATCATGGTAGAGAAAACAACTATTTTTTTTTTCTTAAAGTTAACATCTCAACACAATTTGCATTTGTATTCATAAACCTGTCTGATCCAGTGGGTTCAACCTGGAGATTTTGAATTTTGACATTTATTTCTGATGTTGTGGGAATGCTTCAGTGAAATGTCACTTGAGCTTGAGCATCAGCATTTTTCAAACAGTGCACTGTGGGTTCTGTGCTCACTAGATCAATAAAAAGATAGATACATAGATAGGAACTTAAAGAAACACAAACATGAGCTCTGATGCTTACACTGGTGCGCCATCTCCATGACAAAGGTAGATGAAGAAATCCAAAAGCACTGAGCCCCACTCACCTGATCAAAATGAGCTCCATGCTGTCAAATAGGACCCTGTGTGTTTAAGTAGTTAAACCTTTGAGATAATTCCTGTCTTTCCGTGTTAGCGGCTGATTTAATCTAATCTTTATTCTCTTTTCTCAGAGCTTTCATGTTTGTGATAAAGCCTCAGAAGTAAACATTTACTTGTCTGCTGAGACACTCAAAAAATATACAAACATATCAGCACTTAAATTTATTAGACCACCTGCAATAAAACTGAGAAGACACACTTGAAAATAAATCTATAAAAAAAAACTTGTTTGAAACTGATTTTTTTTTTTGTTAAGGGGCATGTATTTTAAACAGGAATCAGGAATTTCAAACAGAATTCCTCTTTTTATACCCAAAGTTGAGCTGGTACTCAGCTTCTCTGAGATGTCAGAAATAAAAATTTCTGCTCAGGACTGTGTAGAATCTGATGTCTTATTCAGGAAATAATATTGTGTTATATGTTTGTTTGTAAAAGAGTAAATTTAATAACTCCTGGTTAAAAATGATTAATATCTTTAGGAATTAAAACCGTCTATCCAGTGAATGAGGTCTACATACTGTTGTATGAACTGTAATTTGAAACATTAAAAATGATTTTGGTAATCACCAGTGTTGTTAATTTACTTTGTTTTTGGGTGGTGGTCTGATAAATGGTAAGCATTGTATGTATTTTCTAAATGATAGTTGTTTCAGATTATAAAAAAACAAAACAACTCACATTTCTTAAAACATGAAGTGAAGATCCACACTCAGCTTCCTTTTCTGATGTCCCCAGCCGCTTCGCCACAAAGTGCAGTGTAAGACCTTCACATACTTCTGATGTTGTGTTTGAGACAAAGAGTATCCACACATTTCAGATGTAAAATTATTTTAATTCTGAAGATGATAAAAATAATTTTGTGAACTCTGTAAACCATTGCATAACTGTAGTGTAACAATTTAACAAGTGTTAACAAACTAGTAATTCACTACAGAAAATATGCGATACACAATCCTCCATGTAGAAAAGAAAAACCTAATATTCTAAGACTTGCACCTATTTTTGTGTTTACAACACAAAAAATATCAATAAACCAACAGAATCATTTCTATAGTTACCAGTAGAGTTTCCTACAATATCATTACAGCTTGTCTAATAATTGGGACATATTTTTATTCTATAAATAATATCTAAACCCACTGACATTTAGTAAATAAGTTCATGAAATGCAGTTTCCTCAAATTGAACACATTCTCCATGAAATCGGTAATTCCCCTGAGAAAAACACATTTCTTTCCTTCGATTTCCACGTTAGGCTGACAAATAGAAACTTGAAAACTTGTATTTGTTTTAGTTCTAAGAAGTTTTATTGAATAGCAGTTTACAACTAGATGCTACATCATGAAGAATTAACTGCGCTCCATAATATCCAGTGACCTATTCATTGAATATCTAATTTAGAACAATACATTCAATGATATTTCAGGGCTTCAATGTTAAAATAAAATTTCTACTGAAATTCTCTAAAGTCTATGGAACGTCTGGTTCCACATTCAGATTATTTACTGTAGACAACACTTGTTGTACTAGAACTTTACTTAATTTGAACAGCTCCATATATCATACTCATATACATGTACAAGATTGCATAAATCTTCAGGCTCCATTTTCATTATATTAAAAACAGAAAGACAACACAACAACTAACAATAATGCAAAATAGATTTACCTATTTCAATGCAGAGCATAATGATACATCTACTACAGTTCATTTACAAGATTCCTCCCATTTGGTGCTTTTTTTCCTTGCAAAAAACAAAAAGGTTTTTGGTGCCAAATGACAAATTGAGATCAATATTCCTTTTAATATTGCTGTTTTTATGGATAAAATGGCAAATACAGACTGAGACACATCATCATTCATGAACAACCTTTACTTACTGAAGCAGATCTCATAACCTTTAACGTTCAGCTTAAGTGGCCCAGGTATTTAGAAATCACATTGTGGTCCATACAAATCCTTTAAGGCACTGGAATTTTGATTTGAATTTATCTGATTATTTGTTTGTAATCCGTCTTGGAGGCATTATTCCCTTCATACCAATCAACAGGATGTGTTAAAGGCACAGATTGACTTGTGGGTGTAATTGGTCCATTATAAATGTTACAAATTAAAATATAAGGAAATACAAGCTGTGCTTACTGTGTGATCGTTTCCTTTTAAAAACTTGAGTCAGGGCCAGCAGACCAATAGAAAGACTGTGGACCAAAATTAAATGATTGGTTTACATACGTCTGTATCTGCCATTAATGTTTGTCACAATCTTCATCTGTCCCCTGTGATTTTACAAAAACAAAGTCATTTTGACCACCGGCTTAAAAGAAAAGAGAAAGAAAGCACCTTACAGTCACTGTAGGCCGATCATAACAGCATATAATGCATAACCATCAATGTCCAAAGTGATTGAGATTATGGAGTTTAAGCAAATCAACAAACAAAAATCAACTTCAAAACACGGCTGTAGTGAAGTTTGTATGGCCACTTCAGAAACACAAATGTCATCACCTTTGACATTCCTTCACTGTAGACAACATTTAAACCGACACTGAATCCTCGCTTATGGTCAGCATGTGCGAACCAGTATTGCACAAACCTGCCATAAACGTCGATGTATACTTAGCACAAAATCAAATATACAGATACACTTTTAAGGATCTTACCCATGCATTTTTGTTCATTTGTGTATCCACTCACTATAGCTAAATTTAGATAGAAAACGATGCCTTTAATTGATTACTGTTCATGAACAATAGCTAGTTAAGGTACTAGGTGATTACTTTTTAAACCATTTAATATCTATACTGAAATAGAACAAAGGATGAAATGCAGTACAAAACAAATAACAACAGTACAGGTCTTTGGTAAAACTGCAAAAAATGGGCTCTAGTCCATTAATGTTGTGAGCAAAAACTGTTGGCATAGTCCTGTTGTTAACTCACTAAGAGGACATTCTGTGTGTCCCGCTGAATATGAAACTGCATCCAGAAAACTGAACACCTGCCAGAAACAAAGCTCGACTTTGCTCCGACTGACCATTTTTGTCTTTATGCAACTGGGCTCATCAGCCCCGTCCAGTAGCAATTATTTCAATTCTCTTTAAGGGTGATTTTTCCCTTTAGAATACATTTTGGACAACTATAGGAACACCACTTTGGTTGATTTTTTTTAAAGATTATCACACTAGACATCATTCATTTAATTGGCTTCACAGGCAAAACAAAATATACCAAAAGATCCTGTGAAATTAGCTGCACTGTACACTGATTTCCAGTGTATAAGGGGGGAAAAATCCAACACAAATACATTTAACTTCAATCAAATAGAGTAAAAAATGGGACAATCTACAGCAGTACAGGTCTGTGACATCATTCTAAGTGGTTTATAAAAGAACTCAAACTTTGACTCAAATGGATTTACAAATGATCAATCAAATAAAGACGTATCAATTTAGGTACAAATGTTCATGAAATAAGAGCTGCGGATGCACAACATTCAAACATCTAAATGTTCAACAAGAAACTACATTTATACCTTTTCCAGTAGCAGCGAAGCTTGCAGAAGTTATTAGCTTTTACTACACTAAATATAACTCAATACAAATATTCTGGCAGTGAGACAGAGTGCGAATATTTTTTTATTTTATTTTTGTGGCTGGTTTATATATCGCAATAACATGCAATGCCAGAAGTGTGTAGCCTGCCTTTTATGCTGTTTTATAATCATGAAAATGCTAAAATACCATTAGTTTTCTAATATTTCCTCTGAGTTGCTTAGTTGTCATGTATGTGAATGTAAACAATGCATTCCCCCATATTTATAAGTAGCAAAAGGGTGTACCTGGAGATTCATGATTCTCTGTTAAAGCAAGAATAAAAAGAGTTTTAACACAGTAGAAGGTCATCTCAATTAGACAAACCAAAAGCACAAATCCTACGCAAAATCGGACTTACAAGTTAACTACGGAATTCTTCATTCACTGCAGATTTATTACACTAAAACTAATTCACTGAAATGTTTAAAAAGCATTTTCATACATTGCTATACAAATTCATGTGTCCTATGTTTGCATACTCCCAAACACTTAATTGAAAAAACTAATTTCAAAGACTGAAGCTGCACCAAAAGAGCACCACGACTGAGGAATGAGTGGGTGGGTGTTAAAATGGGGGAGAGGGGAAGGGGTTAATTCTAAGGTTGAAGTCAGGACACAGGCACTGACAATGTTTGTTTATCTCCAGTAGAAATACTTAATAGGATTGGGCCAAATACACTGGCAAATATTTAGATATATTATATATACATACAAATAGTCATAAACATGTCAGTGCTTCTGCAAAGTGAAAAAGACGGTCTGCAGAAACCTGTGCACAAGCTTCAACTTGTGTGTTTGCTCGCACGATTCTACACATGAGCTTTTCAACGAGGGCAAGGCACTTCAGAGTTAGAGGCCGATATGTTCCTGACAAAGTCAAGAGGCTAGATTCCTACAAAAATCACCAGTTCAGGCTTTTAGCAAATACAATACATGCTTATCGAATGGCTAGGCTATAGAAATGTCTAGAAAAACAAAAGGAACTGATTGAAGAACAGCCTCAACATGTAGCATGTGCCTTACTGATATTACAGCTGCTGGTTATGCCTAAAATGCATTTTTAGTTTGCACTTATTTGATTGAAATTTTATAAATCTAACTATGAAAGTAGAAATAGGTAAGTACTTTTCGAGTAAATCTTCAGAATATGTAGAACCATGCCATGATTTAACAATAGGAAACATGAAATATTCAAACAATGTTTCACAGTAGACAGGAAAGCTTCAGGTATTAGCTTATATAGAAAAAAAATTATAAATCTAAAAAGACACAAAAGAATACCTACAAAGCAGCTTAAAGCAAATGTCTATATACCCTTTAATAAAGTCCCCGGTTAACAAAGTGCTTTAGTAAGAAATCGAAATTCTTCAGAAAGTTGGTCATAAGGATGATGTTTGACTGACTGCAGTACAAAATGAAGTTTGGGATCAGAGCAGAGTGGCTTTACTTGAACAGAGGAGCAACAAAATGTTGTTTTCATTGTTTTTAGCATAATTTCAGAATGACAACCTCGTCAAATCTGTGCCGTGGCCTTAAAGTAACACAACAAAATGATCAAAACAAAAGCAGAACATAATGTTTAAAAAAAAACTAATAAAAATATATCATCAGAAAGAAAAAATACAACTAATAAAAATAGTTTAGAGTGCTTTGATTGTTGCGGTGTTTTTGTTGCTGTTGTGGTCTTTGATGTGGTATGTTTGATCTTGGTTGTTTTGTTACTCGTTTGTTGTTTTGATCTGTTGCAGTTTGACGTCTTGTCTGACTTTCAGTTTCGAATGTTGTTTATTCAGTTGGTTTTAAGCTTTATTTTACTTGTTGATGATGTTTTTCAAATTGCTTTTCTCATTGTGTTTTTTCTTTTTCTTGTGCTGCAATCTTTTGTGTTTTGAATTTGGAGAGTTTTGGTTGTGTGTTCTCATTGACTATATCTTTACGTTTATGCTTTCTGTTTTTCTTCAACACTGTTTTTTTGTTGTTGATAAAGATTCTTTACAGGTTATTTACCTTTTTCTCATTATCATTTTATTTTTTTATGATTGCATTGTATTTTTGTTGTTTCTTTTTTTGTTGTGGGTTCTCATTTGGCATTATGCATTATTGTGTCTTGGTCATGTGTTGTTCATTTTATAAATCTTAGCATTTTATATTATATTTTATTTACCTTATTCGTTGTAGTGTATTCAATTATTGTCCTGTTTTGTGATTTGTTGATGATTTAAAAGGTCGTTGTGTTAATTGTGTTTAGCTGTTCAAGGCCACAGTATATTTTTTCTTCAGATTTTCATGTTAGACAAATACTTATCCAATGAGAAGCTGTTTTTAGTTTGTTTGTGGTGTTGAGCATCAATTCAAAAGGAAATGTAGCTTCTGTATGTTCTAATGCTCTAAAAAAAAAGAAAATCACACAAATACAAAGGACACACACATCATTATATGTGGATTATGGGCTGAATGGTAAAATCAGTAACTTGAAAAAATAATTTTGGGATTTTGTTGCATTCCTCCATTTCAAAGAAAAAGTCCACTTTGCGTTTTGCTCATTTTATGTTTAACATCACAAAACTGGTGTAGAGAAATGATTTGTTTCTCTCTGGGTTTATTCTAACTAAAATACTGCCGGTTCCTTGTATTATTGCTCCATCTTTAGCAATGAATATCAAATACATTTTTTTTTTTTATATATATTTTCTAACCTCATAACTTCTGATCACTGAGCCCAGGGCTGCTTCTCATTTTGGATGTTTTAATTTCAAAATCCAGTGAAAAGGAGAAAAACAATAGAACAATAAGCCCTGGTATCAAAACAAAGAGTTTCATTTATACTTTACAATTTCAAATTAACTGTAGAACTTAAGCTAAAGAAGAAAGATTCAAATTTGTGGGTGCATTTTAAAAGATATAACTTCTTTTTAAGCAAAGATTTAATATCAAGTCCAGGGAATACATGTGACTGTTTAACGGCATAGAAGCCATATTACATGTTGACTTTATTCATCTTTCAACTCATTTATAAGATCTTTTTGAAACGTTGAGGTGCATTGTCGTCATATTTGCTGTGAGAGAACTCAAGTGCATTCAGTTTTGATTTTTAAGAGACCATATTTTGTAAGTGCAGTTCAACATTCCCACTCCAAACACTGAAACGTGCAGAAATACAAACAAATCTGTTACTATGATTGTAAAACAATAACCTTTCAAACAATGTCCAGTTTTGCTCTTTGTACCTTTATTGCCAAAAGAGCAACTTTGCCTTTGCTGTTATTTATTTTAATTTGAAAAATCTGTTCTGTATATCTGAATTGTTGGAGCATCATCAATAGTGCATTTATGTGTTCATGATCAAGTCTAAACAGAACGATGATCTCTGTAATGAAGCTGCCAAATCACCATCAAATCAAAAAGTATACAGACTGTAGGAGGTAAAAGTCTAATTATTCTGATTGGAGTGCATTATTTTGCAGACATCTGGTAAACTAAGGTCATGTTAACATAAAATGAGCAAAACTTGAACACTTATAGCTCCCCTGCATAATGTTTTATAATACTTGTTTTTTTTCCAGTCAAACATCATTTTATTTTAAATGTATTTACTCACTCTAGAAAACAGACATTGCTATTTAGAAAGTGTAAATCTACAAGTAGTTTTTTAAAGGACTAAATCTTTAAGTAGTACCTTAATTCCACATCACCACTTTAATATTTTCGCTCTACAGCAGGGACATTCGGTTTTACTAGGTGCACAGTTCTCACATAGTACATAATGTTGGCAAGGCTGCAGAACAATGCAACGATCATGCTTTTGGCAAACTATACATTTCTTTGACTGAAGCATATATATTACCTGTTGGGGAAGAAAAGAACGAGTATCAGCTGCAACTTATCAGACAGAGTTCATGCAGACTTTTCAGATATGCATGCTTGATGGCAAAGCGTAGATCTGAATTATAGCCTGATAAACCTTTTTTTTAACTATGTACATGCTACTGATGAAATGCTGTGTGAGATCTAGTCTTTCTTACCCCATCTATAAGGTCTAGGTCATTACGCAGCTGACTCTGGATGGAGTGAAGCTTTGACAAGGGGAGCTGCTCCAGCTCTCCGTAGCTACGCAGCAGTGGGGTTCCAGGGGTGCGACAAAGTGCGTCAAAGTCCCCTTGGAGCTCTTTCAACTTGCGATCCGTCTCCTCCCATTTCTGTTCTGCCAGCTGACGCTCTGCCTCTGCTGTTTTAGCTTGTTCCTTTGCTTCATGCGCTTCTTTCTGGCAAGCTTCACAGGCCTGAAACAAAGTCAATTCCACGATTAAAGGCACCAGAACTCACATGACACAATTGTAGAGATATGAAATGAGTATTCATAACTAAAACTGACCTGTTTGACCTGATGCCAGGCCTCCTCCCATTGTTTGATCTTCCTTTTGGCCTCATCCAGCTCTCTGAAGAGGCGGGTCAAATCAGTGTTGCTGGTGGCGGAGGTTAGGCTGCTGAACACTGGGGATGGACTTGGAGAAAAGCTGCCGCTTACAAAATCCCAAATGTTGCTTGCCCCTCCATTCAAACCTAAGAGGGAGACATGCGTTTGAAGAAAAGGAAAAAGAGTAAAGTCAATTTATGGCTTTCATTCAGACGACTTGCACAGACGCCAACTGGTTATTAAGCAAGTTTTTCTCTAATTTAATGAAGTTCTTCATTTGTCTGAGTTCATAAGCATCTAAGTTTAAGCAGAAGTGAACAGTGTTAAGCAGAATTAAGTATGTTTGATGATCACACTCTACATAAGACGACAATTTAAAGGAAAAAACTGCTAAATTTCATCTTCCAGGATCTTTTACCTGTGTGTGGATTTTACACTCAGTCAATATAAACTAACATCCCAAACAAAAATGTTTGCCTTTATAAAGATTATTTAGCTAAAACTAAGGTTAAAGCCTGGTAAAAATCACACCATTCCTCCAATTTGTTTATTACAGCATGTTTATACAGACACTTTGGTTTTGTCCTTATCATTATTATTGTTTTATCAGCTCAAATAAGAAGTATTTTCAAAGCATGTTATTAATCTCAGTATCAGCACCAAATGCACCTTAAAGCTATGGTCTACGATTTGGAAGCTTGGTACATCTTAATAACACCATTTATAAGGCCGTTATGGTCCTATGGGGCGTCGGTGGCGCAGTTGGATAGTGCGCTTGGTCAGTGATCGGGAGGTTGCAGGTTCAAGCCCAGCTCCGGGCGACACATGGCGATGTGTCCTTGGGCAAGACACTTAAACCCAAGTTGCTCCCACTGCTGCGTCAGTGGTGTGTAAATGGGCATTAAAGGGCGTGAATGTGTTAGAGATACTGATGGATAACTAACATAGATACTCTGAACCATCAGTGAGTGAATGTGAGTGCAAATGGGTATGAATGGGTAGGTGTGACCTGCGGTGTAAAGCAGCTTTGAGTAGTCAAAGACCAGAAAAGCGCTATATAAGCTCAAGTCCATTTACCATTTACCATTTCTATGGTCCGATCTACGCAATATAAAGACCAAAAAGAATGAAAAAAATCCATTCAGTATATCCACTGCATAATAAGCGGCATAATAGTTGACCAATCTGAACCGTGGGGAACAGACGGTTGGCTCATGGTCCATGAGTCCATCCAATCCACTGTCTCCCCTGCTCCGCACCGTCCTGCCTCCTCCCACTACCTCCCTCATGTACCGGTGAGCAGCTAGCTGCACAGCTACTGAAGAGTCACGGAGCTGGAGAAGACCAGCACCGAAAACGGGAAGCCACTTTGGTTACCCTCCACATCGAAGGGAAGGAAACGTAAAAGTTTCAAGGGAAAGGCTGAAGTAAGGAAGAAATACATATATATATATATGTACATATATATATATATTGTTAGGAGGCAACACGAGCTGGGGGGCAGGATCTTGGAACACGGAGGGGAGGGGTGAGTGACGGGGGGGCAGGCTGCGTTTTTCAAATCTGTCTCAACAGCCAAACTGGCTTTCAGATCGTAGACCCTAGCTTTAAAGCTGTTTTTTGTAACAGTGTCAAATGTCATCACCACATTGTATGTTTCTGTTCTGATTTACTGTTTATCTTTCTAAATTGATTTGCAGCCTGCTTCTAATGCAAAATGTGAATGTGAGTCGATTTCACAATAATTGAATTGCTGCCACCATTGGCTCAAAATGTGCCCTGTTTGCTCTTATTATCGACTCGGTCTCCAGATTCTTTTGCAAAGCTCAAAAGCTTTTAGAATATCAGGACTTCCTGCTGAAAAGAAAAAGGCAGGGCAACTCAATAAAACGTTGTCATGTTAAGTAACTCTTTTAACAGAAGACTGACTCTACAAATCTAATCCTCTCTCCGATCAACAGAAAGTGTACTGTCGATACAATCTCTTTCTTCACTGAAAAAGTCTTTCTTGCCCACAGTGAAGGGAGAAGCATGATTAGAACACGGAGCTGAACTGTTGGTTGTGTTCTGGGTGGTCCAAAGGGACTTGAGCCCACCCAGATCGACCATGAGGTGGCTTTGCCTTGTCATAGTTTTAATAATAAATATTTGGTATTTGAATGCTATTTCACCACTATAAGTGGAAGTAAAGATGTCAGGACATTATACCCATTATAATGATCATGCTTCCTTCATGTGTAGTGATGACCAGTCAAATTAAGCATTGTTATACTGTCCAAGCCTTTAAAATTATTGGGTATTCAGACATCACACACATCTCATGTCATTCTGCTGGGCTGCAGTTGTACTCCTGAGGTTAAGAGAGACATGAAGAATGGACTCAACTTTCATCCTTGCCAAGCAAAGTATGGACTTTTATCAGAGGCTTTATGACAGCCTTTCCCTTCACCAGACAGACTTAGGCCAGTGCTCAAAAACAACGATTCAGCAAAATACTCCCCTGTACTCCTTGTCGACACATCCAAGTGGATTCTAAATAACTGATACGCCCTCAAATGCTGTGACAGCAGTTGTTATCCATTGACCTGGGGTGATGTGATCAATGGCGTAAATTAATAGATGGCAGTGGAAGCCAAGACACATGATGCAGCACACAATCCAAATTCTAAATTCTTGAGGATCTGAAATTGAAGTGCCTTAAACTCAAAGCTTGTCTGTGCTCTTGCAAAAAAGGACAAAAGTTGTTTTGGGATTCAGTTAAAGGCGTAGTCAGATCCACGGTTACACATGTAAGTTGCCTGAAACATCAAGCCCTACCATGACTGATGACAACTGACTCCGCCTGTGCCGAGTGAAGTCTAGTGTCATATTTGGATAGTATTTCATACTAACATTACAAATCAATCGGGAAACACAGCAGAGAGTGGTGACTGTTTAAGCCTTATCCATTTTAAGAGCACTGAAAATGCTTCTGTTGACTTGAACTCCTGGAGAAACACTGTCATGAGGTGTAGTCTCCCTCAGTGCAGTGTCAGTGTAGCTCAACAATCACATAACTCTGTCCCATTACCAGAATAGTACATTCAAAAAGAAAACTTCCACAAATAGAAACTAACTAACTAAATTCACACATTTTCAGAAAGTTGTCTACAGAGTGTCTGGCAGGATCCAGGAGCCTTTAAGAAAACAGTTTATGTTTGTCACAACAACACTACCAGTGTATAAATCACGTTCTCTCTGATGTCTCCCATTGGAGATGTGGGGGCACATAAATTATAAAAATATATATGTATTTTTTAACTTTTATATTTATTTTCTTTACCTTATTCTTTGTAACTTAGATTGAAACCTGACTTCCAGCTGTTACCTGGATCACAGCGTAAATGAAGCTCAATTTGGCCTTTTGGTTCTGTTGATTCTTTCTGGAAAGGTCTGGCTCCGAAACGATGGGTGGGTTCAATGCGATCTTTTGTTTTGTGTGCTGTTCTTGGTTTTTTCCTTTTGTGCATGGACAGGTTTACCTTTTGCTGGGCTGTGTATTTTACAAGCTTCCTGTCAACACTCTATACCTGTACCATATATTTGTGAAAATTTTATGAAAATATCTTTCAGAAAAATAAAAGTTTATAATTTCTGATATATTCAGGTCTATCCAAAGTCATGTGAGGCCCTTGGGAAAATAAATCCTGGTACTGTGCAAAGCAGCTGATAAAATATCTCATGGATTTGAGACTATTTAACTTCAAACTCAGAACAAATGGAAGTGAAACATTTTTGTTTTCTACAGAAGCACAATCAGGAAGTGAATCTGACTTCACAGCTGACAAGGACAAAAGCGTCTGACGCCATCAGCTTACCCAGAGAATTCTGGGAAGAGGAGGTTGGTGTTCCCAAGAGGCCATGCTCCTGCTTTGCTAACATGTTTGATGGTTGATTCTGCTGTGACACTGTTCCAGACAGCAGAGACTGGGACAGAGACTGCGACAGGGAGCTGAGAGGGGAGGTGGAGAGCGACGATGAAGAGTTGAAGGAGGACGATCGAGCCAAGGAGCCAGGAATGTTAACAGGAGCGGATCCACCCAACACCCTTTGACCTACAGAGGACGCAGTTAACACAATGATCTGTAAATGATTCAAAAGTGAGAAGAAACTGTTTTAACTTTCACAAGCAAGACGTTCTTACTTGCCAATCCCACACTATTATCCTGCTCCTCCAGCTCCTTTTCAAGAGATGCAACATTGATGTCACTGAAGTTGAGATCCAGAGCGGATCCTGAGGGAAAGCAAAACAGATCTGGCTGAAATTCAACAACAAATTACAGAGCGACTTTACAGCAACACTGAAGCTAAGTTAACTCTAAAAATACATACCTATGACAGACTCCACAGTGTTGCTGCCTGGGTAGAAAGGAGTGGCTTTTGCATTCATTGTTGATAAGGTGGTGGGTGATGAACTGTCTGAGCCTATACTTGAAGCCAAGCTGGATGTGATACTGGAGGTAAAGCTTGATGCCAAAGGGTTTCCCGCAGAGAATACAGTATTTTGTGTCTGGGGATAAAAAGCATCAATGCGTTTGTTATCCCTCAAAGTCCGCGAAGCTCCCTGTGTTGATTTTGAGTTAACAATGGGTTTCTATTCAGTAAAAGTACCTGTTTATCTTGGTCCATTAATTTCTGATCCAGCTGCCC
Organism: Scarus forsteni; assembly: GCA_036419115.1. Taxonomy (NCBI): domain Eukaryota; kingdom Metazoa; phylum Chordata; class Actinopteri; order Labriformes; family Labridae; genus Scarus; species Scarus forsteni. The sequence continues at coordinate 37,588,052 of JAZDUH010000359.1, forward strand.
CTTGTTCTTAATCTGAAAAATTTAAAGTCACATGAATATTGAGCGTGCTAGTAAGAAAACTCCTTTCTGAAAAAGCAACCATGACATTGTTACAGGGCACTTTGGAGTCATTCTGTTACTGTAAGGATTAATTTTTCTCTTAACTGGACTAAATTTGCCACTAACAGTTCAGTAAACAGATAACATAAAAATGGCATGGAAAATAATGAATGATGAATCAACAAAAACAACGAGCAAAAATAAATGACAGTGAGGCTTTTCTGTCTGTGTGTTGAATGTTCACATTAAAGCAAGCAGGGCAGTACGTGTACCTGATCCTCTCGTTCAAAGCCTGGAGCTTTGGGATAGTTAGACGTCAGAGACGAGGCACTGGATGTGGTGGATTCTGAACATAAACTACTGTTAGTTAAGGATTTGGGCCTGCAGATGGATCCCACTGGGGATAACAAAGTGTCGCTTCCTGAGCTGGGGGTTACAGTCGAACTATTAGAACATGAAACCTGAGAAAGAGAGGTGCACATGATCTGAATTAAAAGATGAAAAAATGCAAATTAAAAGAAACAAACAAAAAAGAAACATGACAAAATAAATTTACTGTTGTGAATGGACTATGAAGGTGATCACTAGAATACTTGAGAACTAGTCGGTTTCACTATTTAATTGTCTTTAAAACCCTCTTAAGTGAGAAATCACCTCAACTCTTTGTAAACAATGTAGTCATATAAAACAAAACACTTAAAAACCATAATGATGGCAAATAAAAAACTAAGAAACAAGACTGGATGAGGTAAAGAGTGACAATCACATACAGACGTATAAATGACTGATTGGCTGAATGATTACTGAAGTCTTCCTTACACCTAACCTGATTTGGATCAGTTCTGAATAATTCCATTCAAAAGCCAAACACATGAAACCTACACTTCCTATTTGTCCGTTGCTACTGGTTGCATTGTTGGTGGAGTTTCCTCCACTGTTCCACTCACTGACTGGACACTCTGAATACTGCTGAGAGGCGAGCTGGGACTGTGAACTGGACTGGATCACAGTTAGTAATGAGCTCATGGTCTCCTCTGTCGAGGGAATTCCTGAAAGCAACAATAAGAATTAATATCCAGCCAAAGAGTGAAAAAAGGGAAGAAAGACAAACATGTTAAATGAATACGAACATCGACAGTGTCTGCTTTAAAATTTAGGCAGACAGTATGCCCCGTACACCAGGGGAGGAAATCAGCACCAGCCACATGACAAATGCTGGTGCTGATTTCAGGCAGAAAAGCCTGAGAAGTAAAAGAGAATGCATGCTGGAATAGTCACTTGCTCAGCAGAAGCTCAGTGTTAGTAATTTTGACACTAAAATGATTGATTCCCAACAAGTTCTTACTGATAATGTACCCAGTTTGTATGTTGTTGGATGAATTCATTCTTAACAACGTCAGCAAATGGGTTGTTTTGGCAGAACCAAATTAACATGGTGTTTTTTTCTGGAATCATTAAGTCTTCACTTAATGAAAAGTGACTCATTACCCTTAATCTGACAGTGTATTTGTGTAGGGAACACATTCAAGAAAGAAAAACAACATTTAACACTTGAAAAATTGAACTCTTGGTTTTTAAATGTGCCCATGCAGTCATAAGGTGAAGTAATATGGTCCATTTGTGTATTTTGCAGATTTTAAGGCTAATGCATGACACACACATGGCCAGTACGTATAGCTGATATATTGGCTGTAAATATTTGCAAAAGTTTTAATATCGGCAAATACTAGGCCTGCACTGAAAATATCGATACAGCTGGATGTGGTTGGGCGGAGTGGTCAGCAACCAGCCACGACCTGTACATACTTCTGCTGGCCTGGACTCAAATCCAGCCTGTGGCCAGTCTGCAGAGGGTCTTCCCTTACGCTCTCTCACCTACTTTTGCAAGCCTGTCAACTGTTACTCTCTCTCCAAACAACAAAGCCATAAATATGCCAAAAAAGTAATCTTTAAAAAAAATATTTATCAATGTATGGATGGATTCTGCAGAATGGACACAGCCTCAGTTTGTTGACAGCTGTTGTCAGTAAATTTTAGGTAATGTTAACAATGGCACAGTTCAAAGTAGAAGCCAAGCTACATGATGAAGCGCATGTTCCAAACTCTACCATCTTTGAGGACCTGAATTTAAGTTTCTAAAACTGTAAGATCATTCAAAGCTCATCCTTGTTCTTTTCCTTCTTGTTATATAAAAAATGTCAGGAATTCTGTTAAAAGCATAGTCAATGTTCAAAATTTACAATTTACATGTATTGGGACCAGACTAGTATATGATTCATTTCAATACCATTTTGAGACTTTTAAAAAAAAAACCCTTCAAAAACTTAAAAACCTCCTCGCCACCTTAAGCTGCTGTTAGCAACAAATCTTTAAGAGTTGTGCTTTGCAATGTCAAGCCCTTTTCACACCACCACATGGCAACTCGCCGCCTCCAGGAATTTTGATGAGGGATGTGCAGTAGATGGGAAGCGGTTTTGACTGCTGTGGTAGGACCTGGAAGCGGTTGCCGCCCACGTGATGGTGCACAGATTCTGCCCTGACGCTCAGAGTCCAGCTTGTTCAACTTTCTGGCGGCAGCCACCTGGCAGCAACCAATCTCATCGAAAGAGTGAGAGAACTTGGAAATAGCAGGCTTCGTGGGTCAAAGCAAACAATGGAGGAGCTCATAATGTTGGTGTGGGTGTATAACCAGAAGAAAAACTGGGCATGGGAACAACATTTCTACAAAGTGTTTTTGGGGAGGGAGAATTGTGAAGGACTTATAGGAGGGCTCGACTGTGACATTTGCTGAATCACCTCGTCACAGCCATCTTGTACCCGATGCTTGTACCGTGGCTGTAGCAGCCACTTTAAAAAACTCTGCAGTTGGAGTTTCAGGGTAATTACCACAAGCAGAACATTCACTGTTGTGTGATGTCGCACCCATACACCTGTCCCTGAGGGGACCTAGCATGATATTGTAATATTCGCAAGGAGGATAATAAATTTTCTACTTTCTACTTTTTGGAGTCAAAGCTTAGAATACCAATAAATTTAATACCTCATAAAATTGAGATTAATAATTGTTAATACTTTTTAAGGGCTTTAATTTTCCCACAGTTGATTCATTAACTTTAAATACTTTTAAGACCTTGCGGACATCCTGGAGATACATACCGTATTGTGGCATCAATTTCGGGACACGTATGATATTGTGAGCTTGCTGGAAATATCCAGCCCTACCCTATACTGATACTGATACTGAACATTTGAGACTGATATTGGCCAATACAGATATCTCATCAGTTATCACTTGCATCCTTCAACACAGGTCCAAATATCCCTACAAGTATGTGTATCAAGTCTTAAATAAAAGAGGCAGAAAATTGACCTTTTTTTTCTGCCTGAATGCAGGTGGCAAAAGAGTTTTTATTTAAAACAAAGTTGACTTACTTTCTACATGTGCAAATGCACAAAAAGGTCCTCTGGGACAATATCCAGTTTGTCGCATGTCATTGCATTTGGTAGATTTGTAGATCTAAAAGAAAGAAGATGTTATTAAGTGCTTCAGTGTGCCTAGGTCAAAGTCAATATTTCACATTTAATAAATTGAAGGCTGCAGATCTTTAAGGCTTTGGAATACAGTTTTTATGGCAGCAAAATAAATTATTTGTTCTATTATTTAAAGCACAACACACTGCCCCCAGTCTGTGAAGTCACTTACCTCTGGATGAAACTGCTGTTCAGTGCGAGAGTGACAATACTGACAACTGTCTCCACTGTCACACTTTGAAGGCTCGCCCCATTCATCCCCATGCTTCACATTAGGGCAGGGAGTAGACCTGCATCCACAGAAACACCGCTTTTACTCGCTGTATTCACATAACTTCGGAACTGTTTATTTTCTTAACCTCCTCCACACTTTACCTATATTTGAACTTCCTGGGATTTCGTCTTCGATCTCTACTGTTGTGGTAGTGGGGGCATGCGTAGCCCTGTCTGCATAGTCTTGGGGGCTTGGTGCACTGCTCTGTTTTATAGTTGGCTAAAACAAAGTTGGTGTCTGAAAAACAAGTGCATTTTATTAAGTCATTTTGATTGGGATTACTCCTTTGCAATGTCAGCTGTTGACATGCGTGTGAGAATTGTTACCTTGCCACCGGGGGTCTTCTGTCAGAGTTTTCTCAATCATAGCTTGGCTGGCTAACACACCGGGCTGCAGGTCAGGAATACCCTCTCCTGACCCCAACTGTCCATTTTGAAGAGCTTCTTGTGCTTGAATCTCTCTGTGATGAAAAAAACTCCCATTATTTTTAATTCAAAACATTCAACAAACAAACTTGCACAGAACATCTTAGTTATTAATTGTGCTTGGGTTTATTATGTAGTCTGTGCATGTTTGTAAGGGTTCTTTGACTTAAAATGTGTTTTTTGTTTGTTTGTCTCTTTTATTCTTAAGATCTTGTGCTTTGTCTCCTGTATTTCCCTGTTTGTCAAAGCGCTTTGTGAACCTATAATTAAAAAGTGCGATACAAGTAAAGTAAATAAAATTGTTATTATTACATACCTGATCTTGTTTAAAAACCAAAAACTTGACACCTCCATTTTTAAGATAGCTTAAGTTCTTACAAAACCAGTAGGAACCACATGCATCAGTAAATTAGGCAGTTACTGTTAAGATATGTGATGTTTATAATATTAAAATACCAATGGTTACAAACAAACATAGCAGAGTAAAACAAAAAAAGTTATCATGTTGCTTTAATGTCAGGAGTAACTTCACCACAAGACAAGACCAGGGCTGCTGGATTCAGAAACTACACAACTATCCTGAGAGCCTGGAGGGTAAAACCCCCTCTGGACGAGGACAGAGTTTGTTTGTTACATTAATTAAGTAAAATTGGGAATGTGATTTAGTATTTGTAGGACAGCCATTTTTATGATGATACACAGGATAACTCTCATTTCTTCTTATAGATAAATATCTTTCCATGACGCTGATTTCTGTTAGAAGACATTAAAAAACATACTAAAATGTACTTTAGAAACTCTTGAAAGTAGACTAGTTAACAAAGCCTGTGAAAGGAAGTTTAAGTACGACTTAAGACCAAGCTGTTATAAATTATGAAACAAATGCAACTGTGTTTCTGGTGTCTTTAATTATTTTGATTGTACTTTATCACTCTGCTAATACAGGCATTTATGATAAGATGGGCAAATAGAAAAACTGTTAAAATACCATGAGAGTCAAAGGTACAGTATGAAGATGTTTCACACATGTGTCAAAACAATATAACTGTAAAAAATGACTAATCCTTTGTCTTCTTCTGTGTAACATCTTTAAACACCAGAGAAATCCATCATCTTTAGTTGGGCTGACTGTTATGACAAAGCTGCAAATGACCAAACATGTCATGTCAACTGTTGTTGTGAAAACGCTGGATGTTTGACCGAAAGACATAAAGAGGATGCTGAAACTACTCTATGAAGCTGTCATTACATTTCTATTCTTAGCCATGTTTTGTGCTTACTTTATGGACTGCAGTTACCCTCTGTAATCCTGTTACCAAAGCATCCTACGACTTCTGGATCTTTACTGCCTGCTGCTGAAAGAGGTATTTTAAACATAAACCACATTTAAGTATATTTACCCAGTCCACCCTAAAAGTGACCCCAGCCTGTTTTATGAATATCTTAAAGTACAAATCAGGTTTTAAACAGCTTTCCTCTCTCATTAATGAAATTAAGCCATCAAACATAAAACGAGGTTTACTGTTTTGCAAATACATCTCGTAGAGTGCTTCTGGTTGAATGCAGTCCCAAACGCATTGTCCCACACTGTAAAGCAGCAGAGGTGGGGAGAGCAAACAGCATGTCTCTGCTCAAAAACAACAGTGTTTTGATTGAGAGCTCTTGGCAGCACAGTTCATATACCATGTGTTTGAAGAAGAAAATATGATAGTTAACAGAATATAACTCCTAACTTTCCACCATTTTCCCTAAAGCTCAAAGTAAACAAACTATAACCAGGTCAACTCAGCAGCATGTGTCTTGGAAAATCTTTGTGTGTTTTGTTCTTGAGCTCACCAGGCTTTTCAAATCAAACTATAAAACTGTGATCCATCAATCTCCTAAAATAACACTGCTTTGTTTTATTTCGTCTTAACTGGCTGGTTTGCTCGCACTGTCTTGGGAGTGAGTGTCTTGGCAGGGGAAACAGAGGCCGTCATTTGCTTTGTATGTCACCTGATATCATAGACTGGAGGTCGGAGATCATGTGGCCCGTGAGCAAAAGCACAGTGGAGGCCATTCTTCACACAATGCCCCCGAGCGTCCGTCTCATGGATACAAGTGCCGGTCTTGTAATAGCGGAGATGGTACTTTCGCTCTGTGTCACCAGTGGTCCGGTGTAAATACGGGCAGCTGAAGAAGCAAATACAGAACAAGCAGATATTTCATTAGGAAATGCTTTGAATGACATGAATGAATGATGACCAACTGGTAAGACTTTATATAAACACAGTCTTGTTAAAATGTCAATAAATGTAATATAAACATAAAAAGATAAAGATATATGCAATGTGTGATTATCTTTCAATTTTAAGATGTGAAATAAGAAACAACTTTGCTTTTACAAGCACAAACCAGGAATGACTGAACTGAATCTACAACCATGGTCCTAAATGGTCCGAATCACAATAATGACAAGATGGTGTTAGAAAGGGATTTCATCTGCAGCAAACATTCTCATTACTAATAATGGGCTTTTAAGAATCAAGGGCCAAACATCAGCAGTGCTTCATGAAAGGTATGGCCAATAAGCCTCTTCAAAACCAATTTTTCCTGTCTTGAGTAGCAACAGTTGCTATAGCAACACATAAGGTCATACAAAAATAGCAACGATTGGCAGAGGAGGAACTGTAAGAAGTGCATTTGTTCATTTTCTATTTGTACAATCACAGATTTTGTCCCCGTTCTCATGTGGATCTCAATAAAAACTATGCTATTTGCCAGTCAAACAGAGAAGCTGCAGACTTTTCACACCTCCCCTTTAAATAATTCACAGATCAAGTTTCTGTGAAGAGAGGTTCATACTGATGATGTTTGTGATTTTTACAGCCACAAGCCTTTTACTTTCAGCTTCTGGCTCCTCAAATGGTTATAAATCATACAAATATTAATACACCTTTATGTTTATGAGCTAAAGAAGCAAACAAAACCATCATCAGCAAGATCTAACATTTCCATGGGATTATTTGTGATGTGTGAATCTGCTCGTACCTGGATGGAGTTTGATTGAGTAACAAACAATAAGGAGCTGATACCTGTCCCTGTGTTTATCATCTGTTATGTCTCGATCAAACTCGGCTGAGTCAAAACACAGAAACACATCTGTGTTGAATAAAGAACAGTTACATTGCTTTAGAAAGCCTTGGATGTTCAGTTTGAGGCTGGGTTTAGTTTGTCAGCATTAACTTTGTGTCAAAATAATCTGGACAGTCATTTATTTATCTGGAATTTGACCTTTGCCCTCTATCCCCAAAGGTCACCTGAACACTTCAAGTAGAGCAGGTTTCTCCATGATTCAGACACAAACTTTACGATATTTTATATATATTTTATATATTTACTATATTTTTATTTATTTTTATTTATATATTTAATATATTTACTATATATTTTATATTTTATCATTGTATTTACTATATATATATATATATATATATATATATATATATATATATATATATATATATATATATATATATATATATACACATTTACTATATATTTTATATTTTATCATTGTACTCAGAACAATGCATTTATCATTGCCAAAATCAAAAGTTAGCAATGCTTTCCTCTGTGCTATCAGAACCAACAGCTCTATGAATAAACACATCAGGCTGGAGTCACAGACGACCTGCTGCTGTGGACCTGCTCCACTCCATGTGCACTGTCCTGCATCATGCATCAATAGAAATCAAATCACTTAAAGAGGGCACCAGTTTCTCTCTCAGGCCAATGCAGAGGCTCTTATCGTGCTTTATTATCTGCAGAATTATTATCGTAAGGCGCTTCTTTCTTGTCTTCCAAAAAACATCTCACAGCTTCACCTGCTGCAACATTCAGCTGCTCGCATGCTGACAAAGGAGAGCCCACATCACCCCCTTATTCAAGTCTCTGCACTGGCATCTTGTATCTTTAAGAACTGATTTAAAGGCTCTTTCATTACTTTTTGATCACTTAGCTGTCTTGGTTCCTCTTATTTATCCAATTTGATTTTATCCTATGAGTCCAGTAGAGCCCTCGGGTCTTCAGGCAGTTGTCTTTAACTGTTCCAAAAGTTAGAAGTAAAGCATAAAGTCAAGCTTCTTTTCGTTTAATGGCCCTCGTCTGTGGAACAGTCCACCTGAAGACCTGCGGGCAGCACCTGCTGTTATACATATTTTAAAAGCAAACTCAAGACTTACCATTTTTGTCTTGTTTTAACTGATTATATTTATTATGATTTCTTCTTTTTTTAATTTATTTTAATCCTCTTAATCTGTTTGATTTCTCCATTTCAGTTCAGATTTATTGTTTGGAATTCTTTTAATCAATTTTATTGTCATTATCCTACTTTGGCAGATATTAATACACATTAGGTGTAAGGCTACGACATTTTACCATGTTAGCTATTTAAACTGTATTTCAATTATTTTTATTTTTTTCCTATAGTATGTTTTATCATGGTTTTTATTGTCATTTTAGTCTTAGCTCCAGTGTTTCCTCATTTTTTATTCCATAGAATTTCCTCAGTTGTCTAATTCTGTCAGACTCTCCTCTTTGTGTGTTGGCATAAGTAAGTGTGTGTTATATGTGGATTTGAAGGGTGGGTGGTCTTGTGTTTTCATTGTATTTCATTATCTGATTTTTATTTTATTTTTATTTTATTTCTTATGAAAGCACTATGTGCAACAAGATTTGGAATGAAAAGTGCTCTACAGATCAAATTTGATTGATTGATTTTCACAGCCATATAGACATGAGGGTCCTCTTGAAAATGAGATACCACATCTCAAGCGGGCTGATCTTTAATGAATTTAAATTCAACGAATATGGTGCAATGCAAATAATCAATATAAATATATCTATGACATGTATTTGTACATTTGCGTTTTAATATTTTTATTTAACCTTTATTAAACCAGGTCAGTCCCACTGGGAGAAAAATATCTCTTTTTCAAGGGAGACCTGACCAAGACAGACAGCAGGAAAAAACACAAAGTTACAGACAGAAATGCAAAGAGAGACCAAACAATTTACAAAGCAAATCATTATGGATTAACAGCTGAGCTAAAACATCGACAACTAATAGAATCTGATTCCATGTCTTTCATTCTCCTTTAAAAACATTTGAGGACAACAGCTTCTTGAGCTTTGAGTTATTCTGCAACAGATTTTTGTCTCAGGCTGCAGAGAACCCAAAAGCATTTTTCCCGAATTCAGTCTGTGGGTTTGGGACTGAGAGCATAATACGGTCCTATGACTGCAAGATTACTTGTGGAATACTGTCTGTTTAAGTATATCTACCTATGTGCCTTTAGTTAAAACTTGTTATGAACCAGCACTACGCAAACAAATACCAATAATTTATGACCTCCTGCAACTCAAAGCATAATTCACATTTTTTATACAAACATGACAGCGGCACATGCAGTCTCTCTGTCTATATATGTATACATATATATATATATGTATACATATATAATATATATATTTGTATACATATATATATATATATATATATATATATACATACACATACATAATTCTATTTAGGGTCTTGTTTTCTAAAACATAAAAAGTAAAAACAGTTTTGAGATTTCAGAGCTTCAGGACTTGCCTGCAATATCATTCTGTATTATATCTGATAATATATATTCATAGAAGGATTCTATCCTGAAGTCTCTGTATAAAGTAACAGATGTAGAAATTATGTTGGGGTGAACTAGTGCAGAAACATCAGATTTTTTTTCAAGTCCGCATGTTTTAAAATAAATATATTTATAGTTCAATTAAACCATGTTTAATATTATCTGAATTTAAAAAAACACCTAAAAGGGCCCAACTCAATCATGTAAGAAAATTTAAAAAATGCCTAAACTAAGTTAGTGGAGAAAAAGGAAACTCGAGGGTAGTTATTTTCTATCGTAGACCTCCAAGCTCAGTTACCAAAATGTAAACAACATTTGTCAGCAGCAGCTGCATCATAACACGCTGAATGAAGGATGTCAAAGACTTAAACAGACGACTTACTCATCTCCATCGGGGCAGATGCCTGTGGTCTCGTCGTATTTTGTGCAGTAAACGTCGGGGCTGTAGTTAAACGTCCCGTCCCTCCTCCGGATGGGTCTTCTTCGCCGCTGGTTTAGAAAATGCCAATGAAAGCACGTAAAGGGTCTGTGCTGCGTACACTTGTGCTGGAGAAACAACGGGCACTGCTCGGTCCTGAACTCCTTCAAGTATCTGAAACAACGAGGAAAACACATTATTGGCAATTAATATGATTACAAATCGCTGCTGATCAAAATGTTGACCGGAGGTGATCAAAAAAGTTACGTGGTATTCAAGTGTCGTGCTTGTGTTTGTAGCCTACAACATATTTTGGGTCACTAGCGTTCGATTTTATTCACAGAAGGCACTACGCAACTTTCTGACGTAAAACTTGTTGAAAGTCACTGAGCGTACGTTTATAAATGTGCGTAGCAAGAGGGAACACAAAATAAGGCCGAGCTATTTACAAGCAGACTGGATAGCGAGTTCCTGGCTAATCGTTTAGCACGCCAAGTTGACGGTATAACATTCAATTAATTCTTCAAAACAAGTCCACAACTCTTGAAAACGAAGTAAAACGACGCTGTTAACATTTGGCTTATCGACAGGTACGTTTAATATGTCCGAGTTTCCCTCAGTGAGGTGCTGTCGTTAGCGTGCAGTCGCTGTTTGCTATAAGGCAGTCACAAAGCCAGGAAAAAGCTCCATGTTTAAACACACACACAAGAGTTCAGGAATGCACCGACTGAAAACGCACGGAGGTGCATCTGCACACAACAGTTTTAGTCGCTGGAAATTATGTTGTTTTCCTGCAGTGGCTTTACTCACGTATAGTGGGTAGGTTTCTCGGTTTGAGGGGACGCATTGGCCGCCGTTTTCGAAACCGACGGCATTTTCAGTCAAAACAATAAACTGCGCATGCGCTTGGATCTGTTGCTCGCGTGCATGCACGTCCCCCTGCACGCCAGCGCGCTGCAAACGCAGTCCAGGGGGCGCCGACGAGCAGAGAGAGGGGGCTTACTGCACACCCCCCGACGTTTCTGTCAGTCTCTCAGCCACGATACAGTTTGAGTTTTGACAATTTCTTCAAGCTTATCTCTGGAAATTTTCATCTCATTTTTATTAAAATGTTGGACCACACGAAAATTTGTATTAGATCGAGCATTTTTCCAAACCATCACTTTCTCGATTCAAGCACCAGCAAATCAAATTGATGAACTATGACAACATACTGTCCTTTTTTTTAATCGGGGCATTGATAATTATGACAGCCAGGTTATTCTGGTTAAAGACAGAAATAAGATTCAGTGAAGAATGCACTCTAAATCTGAAATTCTAGAATAAATAGTGCAATGAACTTAACTTGACACAACTTTACGCCACGTGGACAATTCTAAGCACTTTAATTATTTTTATTTATCATAAAAGACTACCAGCCCTCATGAATCTCTAACTTTTCAAACTTGCTTTTTAACTCGCTTTATCTAAAAAACCAAATATTTTATCATGCTGTTATACAACAAATCTTGAACAGAATTCATATTTTCTAATCAATGTTCAAAGGGCCTCTTTTTATATCAGTGTCATTATATGGGAGTTAAATAATGAAACATATGTTTCTATTTTAATTATTTGCAAATATGACCAAGAAAAACTTGGGATCCTTTTCATATAGAGAGAAAACTGATTTTTACAGATCTATGGAAAGCAGTTATTAAAAGGCATCATTTAGGTTATTGTATTCCTGAAAGAATTTTAATAAACTTCATTCTTGGAAATGTCTCCAAGGCCAGACCAGTGTTTCTACAGCAGTTTAATTCATTACTAGCTCATATAAATTGTAGTTTAAACAGAAATAAAATAGATGTAACTATTGGTCTACATGTCAAAATTAGCAGTGTTTGGTTAAACTTGGTTGAAGTTAAAAGTGCATATGAAGTGTTTATTTTAAAATGAATAATTTATCGTCTTATTATGTGCTACTGGATTAAGAGAGAAAGAGGATTGAGTCATAACCTGATAATGAGAGTAAAGAGTAAAGTAAAGAGAGTAAAATGAGGGGAAAGGGACACAGTGCAGACCCCAACCCACTTTGAACACATTCAGAGAAAGTGACTTATTACATTGGGTGCCATTGTTACTGCAGGTAAATTATTTATTTAAACATTTTTTTTAATGTAGGGGCTATTAAAGCAACAGTATAGTTGGCTTAGGCTGGATGTGCCCTCACTGATGTGTTTTACATATTTCTGGTGCCATTCGTGGATGTCATTACTCCATGCCAGCCCCAGAAAGGCCCTGTCTGGCTGACTAATTAGAAATCTGTGGAAATTTTAGATATTAATGGAAATTTAATTTTGTATCCAAACAAAAGAAGAACATTTTTCCCCCTAAAAGTATATGCACTAAATGCTTTTAGTGGTCCCAAATAAGAACATTAGAAAAGTCCCGCCCAGACACCGTATTTATGAACAAAATATCAGTCCTCTAAAGGAGGGAATCATCATAAATATGACATGTTGTAGTTTGGAAATGTATTACTCTACCCAATACTGCACGCCCAAACATTATGCAGGTATTTTATTTTTATTTCACATCTTTGTTAGTGTGAATATAATCTTTGTTAATGCTTACATTTTGTGTTGTGTTTTAAAGCCCAAAAAGTGTTTGCATTTTAGATAAAGTACTTTGGGTGCATAAAATACTAACTGTATGACTATAACTTATAAACTCAAGAAATAAGAGAAGTCAAAGGCTCTTTCATATAAAAATAACAAAAGTAATGATAAAAAACTACCTCAGATAAAAACAACTATTGTGAGCATGTATGTCGCCAGGTAAACAGGTCTGCCATTGTAATGGATAATCATTGCCACTTTTAAAAAATATTATAAAATGTATTATTGACAATCTGACATTTCTATAATTTATCATCTTTTGGATTAATTTTTAAAAAAATACCAGACAGCTTTGGTTCTTTATATTGTTACTTATGATTTTATACTAGTAAAAAAGTATGTGTATCTAAATAACTAATATATAATTAATATAACTCAAGTCGTTTGTCACAGCTGTGAGATGCTTAAGAAGCTTAAATTGCCCAAAAGTGTTTGAATTTGACATTAGAATACAATAGGTCTAGGAACCCACTCCTCAGAGAGGCTCTCAAGTAGGGTTGATAGCACTACATTTATTTGGTAGCATGCTCATTGGCTTAGGCTTCTTGCAGCTCAACTCTTAATTTAAACACTATTCATTTTATTTTAACTTAAAGTCCTGTATGCCCTTCACATCAAACTGAGCCAGCTACACCCAGATGATTTTACAACAATTCAAAAATAATCAAACTTATACTTTATGAAGTTGTATACAGATTTCTTTGTAGAACAACAGGTTGCAGCCGTAGTAATCTACTTTGGGACACTATAAAGCACGTGTTCTGTTAATTGTGCTTGTTTTCATTTTGTTAAAATTAAGTCGATATCATCTGTTCAGTGTTGGCTTTCCAAGGTTTGCCTGAGGATACACATATCAAATTCCCCTCTGTGGGTGTCAAAGCATCAGTTATTTGACCTGATTTAACTTTTTAAATGAGTGACTCATAATCAATGCCTTTCTTTGATTACCTCATAATAGGATATATTGTTAATAAGCAATTTGATTGTCTGTCTCATCAATTTTTCACCTTGTCAAATTATCTGTGACGCTAATCTGCTCTATCTAACTCCTTTTTCCTCCAAGGGCCTTTAATTTACAAATGCAATTATCAGTCTAATCCATTATGCAGCTGCTGAGGTTTACCAGTACACCCTCTTGTTATTATGCATGGGCCCTTGACTGTCCAGTTATAATTACTTTGGTAAGCTCCACCCCAAGTCAGTTTACAATGAGGAATGTCCAGTACCTTTCTTACATAAGAAAACCTGGCTTGTGGATATCTACCTTTGTGGTGACATAGTAAACTGTTTTCTGCATATTTTTAAGAGAGAACTCAAAAATATGCAGAACTTGTTAACAGTGTGAGATCCTCATTTGCCTGTTCAACAACTACCAATATTTTCTTCAAGTTTCCTCACAAATATGCCAAGAGTGTACTATAAATGTCAAGCTTGCTCAGACAACAACATTAAGAACCCTAATCAAATGTGCAGATAATGTTTTCAGGTGAGCTTCATATGTTAATAAAGATAGAATGGTATTCATCCAAAATTTCCCTTGGAATTTGCTAGCATAAAAAGAGATTAAAAGCAAGTCAAGAAATGTCTTGGGCGGGTCGCCCATAAATTTACTGGGAAATTTAAGGATTGTGTGTATGAACCCCCCCCCCTTTTTTTTTTTTTTCTTTTTTTACTTGTTAAGCAGAATTTTTTCCTGTCAGTGAAATTCTTGTGTCTATAAATTTTGACAGTAGAGCAAATTGTACTCTGGACAGAGTCAAATCCCTGAAAATGAACTCTTAATAGGAAAAGAGTGGAGTTATTGGGGAAAATACGTAATTGGTCTCACTGAACTCTGAATATGGAAATGACACTTGATGTAATGTCATTTCAATTTTGTTCTTTAGCACTGGGACATTCCATGACTCACTGTGTTTAAGAAAATATGTAATATTAATACATAAAAATCTAAGGATGTGCTGTTAAAACACTTTCATGGTGGGGTGCTGATTTGGTGGAGTGGTTAGCAACCAGACACCCCATGTACATGCTTCTGCCGGTCCAGGTTCGAATCCCGCCTGTGACCAGTTTGCAGAGTGTCTTCCCCTACTCTCTCACCCCCTTTCACAAGCCTATCCACTGTCTCTCTCCTATCAATAAAGGCATAAAATGCCCAAAAAATACTTAAAAAAAAACAACAAAACACTTTGATGGACACTCACTGTGCTGCGTATTAGCTTACTTATTTTAGACCCTTAGATAAACAATGTGCTAAAGACAATGATAGAGCATTCGTTGTTCCATAATAATATTGTATAAAATAATATTGTCCATAATGTATTGATAAGATTTAAATATGTTATACGAAATGATAAAATGCATCTGATGTTCCCTGCTTTTGAATTTCAAAGCATTGTTGTGTTTTTAAAAGGATGATGCTTACCAACTGCTAATAAGGACTCCTTAAATGGCCGAGGACCCTGCAGCAAGCATTTCTGATTGTTTATTTAATAAAAACATATTAACACTATTGCTACAGTCATGAGGATTGATTTGATCAGGTTATTTGATTAAGAGCAAATCCCCAAACAAGAGATCACAACAAGATGTTATATATAGGAAATGTAGTTGCTTCTAAATTAAACTACCATGTTGTAGTTCCAAAGTTGCTAAATAATAGCTTTACTCTAGCTGATTGATTTAAACTTTAAAAAACACACATTGTAGGTTTGTTTGTTCAGATTATCAAAAAGAACAGAGCATGTAAGTGTCATAGATTGTTGTTACTACTGACCTTACACCAGCAGTGATCAAAAACCCAGTGATTAATCCCATAGATTGATGTTGATGCTCATTTCCATTTTGGCCTAAGCATGTCTGTGCAGCCACAGCTAACATTTCAGCACAATGCTGGAAAGGCAAAGCCACATTCATTTCTTAATACGGGTGTGGTCAGGCTCAGCTAATGAGTATCAAACTAAAAGCTTGCTTTCATTAGGGATGAAACTGAAAGGTTTACAGGAATACTAACACCCTATATCTAAGTGGACAAAAAGAAAACAAGAAAAAACATTTCAAATTATTTTTTGGGAACAACAGAAACTGCTGAAAACTTGTTGAAAAGGAGTCAAGCGTGACCTTAATTAATTTAACTTGGAACAAGCTATTGGAAAATTCTCCCTATTTGCAGTGTAGACACAGAACCAAAATGTATTTTTGAACTTGGCGGTAAGTGTTGATTTTTGATGAAAAGAGAAATGCTATTTTAAAATGGAGTGTGTATGTGACTTGCAACCCACATGTTTGGTAGTTTATAAACAGGATTACTCAAAATGTAATGAGCAAAATTTTTGTGACATTTTCAGGGAATGTTGGTCATGGAACAAAACATCCACCAGATGGACTGTTCGACATGTTTCACTAGACCAACGGGGAAACAGCCCATAGGAAGTGTTTGAGGAGGACAGAGCCTTATGGATGATAGTTCCATCAATCATATTTATTATTTAAAACAAACTCTTGTCAAAACATGACGGAAGTGAAACATAAATATCTTTGCTGTAGAGAAGTTTACAGTGTCTGTATTTGCTTTTAATTTAATAAACAAATGTGGTTAAGATCTGATAAGACTGTTACTGATGCTGTTAGCATCTATGCTGACCTCCGTATGTGCAGCCATGTCCTGCTGTTGTCTTGCTTGTAGCTCCCTCTACTTCCTACTCTAAAAGACTCTGATAGGGCTGTGCCACTTTGGGCCACTCACAGTTATTGTAAATAAGAGCTTGGCAAGATATATTTGCCTGATGATTACAAAGATTGAATCAGGCAGATCCAGCTTTTGTGCAAAGTCACAGGGAAGAAGGAGAAGTGATTTGATTTTGGTAGTGATCGACATAAGGATGTGTATTCAGGATTTATTTTAATGACTGGTAACAGTGCGTGAAAGGACAGTTTTCCAAATTTTGTTAAAAACTGAACAAATTTTAAGTGGGTTTTGATGACAGTTTCAGGGAATGTTGGTCATGGTACAAAGAAGAACTGATTACACTTCAGTGATCTAAATCTGGATGTAGATCCAGGAATTTGCTAAAAGTGTGAGATAGGGCAGCTTTCCACATTTCTAAGTAACTTGCCTGATTATGTTGAAAATACATTGGCAGAGGTTTGTGTTCTAAAGGTGCACTTCTATATTTGCTTTTGCATTAGCTTAACTTGCAGGTACATGCTTGATTTACCCTTAAACATGCATTTGAATCACAAGTAGGGCCTGTATATGAAAATATGCACTCTTTTTGCAGTTCTTGTTCTAGTTATAACAGCTTGTTCATTATTTATATGCTCCAGTGTTTTCTTTGCTCAACCACCTTATCCTGTTCTTTTTGGCATTACCACATTATGGTATAATGTATAAATATCAAAAAGATGGATGTTATTTTACCCAGGCTATTTCCCCTCTATGCTCTCACACTCAATTTTAATCCGATGTAATTCAGAGGAAGTACTGAATGTGAGCAGGGGTTGGGAGTTGGAGGGAGTCACACCCTTTTCCCTGTCTGTGACGTCAGCCACCACAAACCTTTAACCCTCCTCAGCAGTCTCAGCTGTACACACAGTTCACTGTCAACCTCTTCTCACAGTTCCTTGGATGTGTGTGTTTGTATGTTTGCCTGCAACATACTGTATGTGTGCTGGAAATGATCTCTTACCTCTTACTCAGTGCAGGACTTGAAGAGTCTGCAGATAAGCTGATATCTTGCCTACTATTGGCTCTTCTTGATGCCCTCTGGAGACTTGATAGTGTAATGAATTGTTTAAAGAAAATTCCAGTGCCCTTACATATACAGTACATCAGGAATAAAATAGAAGGGACAAATTCTACAAAGGCCAAAAGCTTAAAGAAAATAGTCAGCATTTTGTCAAATAAAAATAAGGTACAGTAGAGCATCATTTGAAACTCTTCTGAATTATCAAGTTTCACACAACAAGTTTACATTGTTGCAGATCCCCTAATAAACACTGTAAACAATTCTCAGCATTGCTTTCCCAGGCTGCCGAGATGGTTACAGCTGGAATAACAGTTTGTGGTTTGGACTCCTGTTTTTCCCAGTCACGTCGTTATCTGTGGCTGCCTCATGCACAAACACAGCACAGGCCCACCACACAGATATGTTCAATCATCAGCTTCGGTGTGACAGAACTTGCTGTACTTTTTTTTTATTTTTTACCAGCGTTACTTAAATATTAGGGAACAAATACGTGAAACACCTACTTGTGGGAGTGTAGGTCAGTCAACATTTCTGGATTTGAAGAACAGTGCTGTATCACATGGAGAGATTTTATGATGTTTGCTCTGACACATTAACACACAATTAGAGGCTGTAAAACTTTATGGCCAGTTTCCGCAAAACCTTTTTGCTGTTGGGCCCCTGGTGAGAGTGGATAGAATTTGAAAATATTTACTCTGCACCTGTGTATCCTGGAAAACTGCCAATTAATATTGGATCAAGGTAGTTATATGCTGTTCATTTATCAAACCAGATTATCAGACTGTTAGATATTCAAATCCAAAGCCTTTTGGATTACTGTTAAAAAGAGAGTTAAGTACTCAATTTAACATTTTGTAAACTCATTATACTAACAAGCACCAAAAAGAGTTCTAAAAGCAATATGCAATAATGCCCACTCTCACTGTTGATGGTTGGTCAATGCTCTTATTCAGTAAAAAGCTAAAGATGGGCCACAAGAACACAGGATTGAATCAGTGCCATGTTATTAGCATTCAATGATACATTCACCTCGTCTGAACCCCTGTTGACAAAACAGCACCTGCCTCTTTGCCTTTCCTGACCAGGGACTGACTGGAGGGGAAGTAACCCAGCTGTCTTTAACTGGTTTTAGCCAATCAAATTAGGCAATTTTATACCGTCCAAGATTATAAATATCAAGAGGAAGCAGGCATGCAAGTGTGACATCATATCACTCTGCTGTGTGGCAGTAGATCCCTGATGGACTAGGAGAGAGGGATACAAGTAAGGAACAGAAACTCAACTCAAGGAAAAGTTACACAATTACTTTCAAAGTTTATCACCACTTTTTCTTCACATTCTATTATTCATAAATTTAGAGTAACCTGTCTTATAAAGATGAGTAAAAACCCAACAATAATAAAGACAGGCGGTAGTGCAGAATGTTTCAGTCTGGTTTGATAACCTTGAAAATATCTCAAAAGCACAATCCAGGATTCAACTTACCCACTGGATTTCAGGGTATTTTAAAATATTAATGAAAAAGCTTTTGCAAGAATGTGAAGGACACAACAGCACATAAACAATTCTACAAAAAATCCATTAAATGTTGGCAACAAACAAACAAACAAACACACAAACAAAAAGCCAACATAAAAAGAAATGGTCAGATTTAATATTGTTTTTAAATTGATACTTTTCTAGAAAAAAATCTGATTTTTTTAGTTTAAAAGCTGTAAATTTATAGGAAAAAATACAAATATAAATATTGCCAGATAATTAAGAATAAAAAAAGTTATATTATGTCTTTTGGGGTTTTGCATACACTTAAGTGTGTTTTACATGTCTCTTCCATGAGGAAAATGTACCTCTATGCACAAGTGCAGAGCATAGACTGTAGATATAAAGCAGAGCTTTCGAAGATAAGGCACTAAACAGTGTTGAACTGATCATTTATAGCAGCTGAGAGTAGATTGGGTCCATGAGGGGAAGTAGACCTTTAAGTTACAGGAACTTCAACAGTGTCTCAGAGAGAGAGAATGACAATAGTGGTAGGTCAGGAGTAGTCAGTGTGTTAAACAAAAACTTTTCTTTGGGGCTTTGGTATTTGTGAACATTACCAATCTGTCATCAAAATTAATTGAACCCGGTCTTACTAAGATATGATCTCTTTAAATAGTCTTAGACAAATATCCTACCAGATGAGCTATTTGCCTTGCATAGTGCCTCCAGTAGAAAGCCAGATCATATCAAATATTCTACTCATAATGACTTATAAATAAATATGTCTGGTTTAACCCACAATCATCCCATCAACATCAACATCCAGATGCAGAAACATTGTCATAAGTTCGGACAATTCGGAGAGAAACAAGCTGAAGTACTATGCAATAAAAAGCAGAAGTTAAAATGTTCGTAGAAGTCTGTAGTAGGATCACACAACTCTTCATTTATATTTTAAATACAAACTTTATGTGGACATCAACTCAAATTCCTCCGCATTTTAATGCTATAGAAAAATATCAATTATATATATATATATATATAATATAACACCTCTTTGGTCACATTTTCTTGCATGCCACAGGAAATACCAATCTATGCGAAAGGACGTTTCTGTCACGAAAGGGAAAATGAAGCGAAAGGGACAGGCTCAGGCTAACAGAACAACATCCTGTAGGTACAGTGTAAAATGAGTTCAAATTGGCAGGCCTTAGTTTGTACTTTGTTAATTCAGGTGGCTGTAGTGGAAGGAGGGCATGTGGTTATAGACAAGTATTGGACAAAGAACTTAACTGAACTGACATTTTTCTTGAAGCCACATAAAACACTGAAATTTTGTTGTTCAACCTTTGACATCCAGTTTTAATTACATTATTTCCTACTTAAAAGAGGCCTAATAAGGGCCTGATGTACTAAGATCCCAAATAAAAAGCACTTATTTGCATGTGTAAACAAAAAAATTATAGTGGAGTTGTTGCGGATGACCCACTATGCCTGCATGGGTAATTGATACCAGCCGCAATAGTGGTGTGGACCGCCCTTTTTAAATGAGGATGTTGTGAGTGCTACCGGCTGTCACCATGAAGAGTTTGGGAGAGCAGAGTGGTCATGAACAAAAGATGAAGTTCAAAGTCATTGAGTTTGAGGCAAATACTCGCACAGGTGAACTCCAGCAGAGAACTCCAGAATTTTTGGAGGCCATCTGTGAAAAGCACACAGCTCAAACTGGCATTGCTGGACAGAGGATTTGTCTTTACTATTTTTATTTCTGACCTGAGGTTGCACTCACCTTATTTTGCTGTCTGTCATTTTAACGGAAATTTTAAGGTGGTCACTTTTCTGTCATGCCATATTTTTATCCATCATTTATAATTTTCCTTTTCTGATTCCAGTTAAACATAATTTAAATGACCATTTATCAGCTCTGAGTGCCAAATGGAATGATCCTGCAATGAATGGGATCTTTTTTGCATAGGTTAAATGGCATCCTCCACGATGCATTAAGAGCACAAAACAGAGAGGGTTTACTCCATGTGCGTGTCTGTATGAGTATGATGACACATTGGAGTGTCCCTCTTATTCTAGTCCTTCATAATGACAGACAGCCTCCAAATGTCTCCGTCATTCATCAAAAAATTTGGTAAATGACAGAAAATTTTCGGTTAATGCTGTTTATGACAGTCCAAACATGTTAACATGCACACAGAAGATTCTCTCTGTGATAACGTTGTTCCAATTTGCACCTGTCTTTTAAACAGTATGTTGCACATTCTAATTATCTTGATGTATTTTGCATATGCATGAAGGCAAACAAAGGATTGTGCATGCTGTTTTGCTCTTTTTACAGACACAATCCTTGGTGCACCTGGTTCGTAGATCAGCTTTGCACATGCTATCAAGTTTGAATGTTTTCATACATGCAAACCTTTAGTCCATCAGAGTGTTAGCTTTAGAGTGGTGCAGGAACGAGTCCAAAATTGCAGATGTGGGTTAGCATTTTAGCACTAAAGTTCCCTCAGCCTAAATTTATGGGATTTTAGAATAGCTTTTGGAATAACTTCCTGACATGCACTCTGTGGTGAACAATAAAAGATCAGAAATGTTTTATTTTGCAATATAAAACACATCTGATTTAGAAAAATATGTCATCACTGCACAACTCTATTAGCACAGGTTACGCTGTTACAGTTACGGTTTGCTTGGTATTTAAAAATTCTGCCAAATTATTATTAAGACCTCTAAAGTCAAAATTACTATTACATCTTCATCTCCCCTTTTTCTGTTTGTGGTTCCTGATTATCAGGACTGCATGCTAAGATGGACGTAAAAACTGTTGTGACTTGGCTGGAGTGGAGTCAAAAGATTAAATTTTTACCCCTGCTGGACAAGATATTAAAAATAATGGTACCTTTGATTTGATTAGCATGAAAACCAAAAGAAAGTGGATGTATCTCTGTAGTACCACAATGATACTTGAATCTGTGCATATCTCTTTTGTTTTGTGCAGCCAAAGGAGACAGAGACAAGCTGTTCATGTTAATTGTCAGTCAGTGATGTGTGCAGAATATGCTCCAGTGAAATGTTATAGACTACCATGAAAAGGAAATTAAGAAGACTAAAACAGTATTTTAAAAATGTTAGGCAGTGTAGGTTTTATAAAATATCCAGAATCTGAGCGTCTCAAAGTGCCATCTAAAAGTTAAGACCTCTTACAAATAACGATAAGACTTTTGTAGAAAGTTCATGAACTTAAGCCATAAAACATAAAATAATTCACATTGTTATCAAGTGGCAGTCAGTTTTTTTAGGGGTCATTCCAGGGAAAAGGAGTTTTAAACTGCCTCTGATTCTGAGACAAAAATGTACTTGAGGCGATCAGTATCCCTCTTATCCTTCAAACAAATCACAGTTTGCCCTGACATTATATTAACCCGTGCTTCTGCTACTTTTATTAATTTAGTTGAGCTCTCAGACTATGGAGATTATTGTGAACTGCAGCTAAACAGTCATAGTGTCGTGCAACCCCTCTGCTTTCAGTCTCTTACTCCAGCAGTGATTCTCCAGTATAGGGGGGCAGTGAGGCATTATCGTACCCTGGGGAAGGGGCATCTTATCTGTGCAGGGACATGGCTATATTGGGCCAATCTTAAATTATACACTGTGACTGGCTACTTTCCATCTTGAAGGTAGGATTTATGTAAAAATGAATGTGGGCAATAACAAACGTATTTGTTGGCTGTTCGAGGTGGAAAATTTTATTTGGTAGAACTTGATATTGTCACTTTGAACTTAAGTCTTTTGTTTGAGTCTTGAAAAAATAGGCATAAAAGTTGCCAC
Organism: Scarus forsteni; assembly: GCA_036419115.1. Lineage (NCBI taxonomy): Eukaryota > Metazoa > Chordata > Actinopteri > Labriformes > Labridae > Scarus > Scarus forsteni. Next base: position 37,611,132 of record JAZDUH010000359.1, read on the forward strand.
TAGTCATTTTATTTTTTTTTAAATAGAATTGGTTACGACTGGGAAACATATGGCTTTTACTCATTAACTGAATTTTTTGTTTCAGGAGATTTTTAAAAATGATTATTTTCCTCGACTTAAGCTTGTGTTGTCATGCCTGTAAATGTTTTGTGAGAATGTTGTTGCTTTCGGTGCTGTTGTAGATAAGCCTACCCATGTACAAACTACATAATACCTTTGAATACAATGTTACAGCCTGCACTTGAATTCTTAGAGGGAAATTCAGTTTAGTTTTGTAAGATACTTTGATAAAATTAAGGCAAAACTTTTTATTGTATTTTGATGTGATTTGCAGTTTTTTTTCTTGGAGAGGAAATAGAGATTAAAATTGGACATCAAGTTTTGTTAGTAAAAGTCTAGGATTTTTTATTTTGAGGCCTAATTACCAAGCCCTAGTGAGGGGGCTAGATTTACAGTTGTATTTAATATTTTTACATGACAGGGGCAAACAAACACTTCTGAATTCTGTGTTTGTACATACTTAATGATAAAATTGGTCTTGGTACTCTTGGATGTATTTAAACAACTTTGTCCTTTACTCAACTTTTGGGGTAGGGGGGCTTGAAAAGATACTTAAAAGAGGTGAGTGGGGCAGGACAGGAAGTAATTTAGAACCACTGAACTAAAGAGTCTTTTCAAACAAATCCGTACAACATATGAATAATTTTACATTAATGTTAACAATTTAAATACAAGATTATGACTCAACAGTTGATAATTGTGGCTGTTTTTCATGTGCTCATGACAGTGTATGTCTCAGCTTTTTAACTGTTTATTTGTGTGTTGGTATATACGGAACCTTCAGCCGACTGGTTTGAATAAAAAAGGTTTGAAGAGCTTGACTTATGAAACAGATTTTACTGTACTTTGAAATTCTTATCCAAAGTAAAAGTTGTTGGGGGCCCTGGATTACACTTGAAGACAACAATCCATCATGTCCATAAACACAACATACCTTGATGTTCTGTATGTGCACTATAATCTACTGTAAAGTACAAACATTGAGCCATTTATGTCCTTGTTTGTTTGAGGGTACAATCTTGGTGCCTTTGTGTTTTTGTTCAGAAAGGGAGAAAGTGAGACACAGCAATCAGGCAAAGCTTGATAACAGAAGGCAGCTGAGGTAATATTCCATGCTTCTGATAAGAGGAAGTTTTAGCATATTTTTGTGAGCTCCGTAACTTAACAGTCACACCTCTGACACATCGTTCCTGACAGAGAGGCGTAAATCAAGGCCGTGGTGGCAGAAACGGTTCACCACTGACCAGCTTGCCTTCTGCTTAATGAAGAGCCGTAGTTTGTCCCTGAAGGTTTCCCCTAGAAAGCTGTAGATAATGGGGTTGAGGCAGCTGTTCGAGAAAGCTGCAAGGTTAACAATGTGGCCTGTGAGTGGATAATCATGCCACAGGGTTGTAGCAGTCCTCTGCTCAGGGTGGGCCGTGCCCTGGAGTAGCTGGATACTGATGAATACGTTCTCCGGCAGCCAGCAGATGAAGAACACCAGCACTACCACCACGATCATGCGCAAGGCCTTCTGCCGGCGTGGCCACAGCCCGCGGTGCTTCTGGGCCCTCATGAGGATCCGGCCAATTAGCGAGTAGCACAGACCGATGATGGAGAAAGGCACAAGAAAGCCAATGGTCACCTCCAACCACTGGATCTCAAAGACATTAGCGAAGCAGAAGTGCACCTCACCTCTGTGCTGCGTCTGCACTATTGTGAAGGGGAGCAGTGTTGCCAGGATGGACGCCATCCAGATGAGACCACAGCTGAGCTTTGCATGCTGCATAGTCCTCAAGGGGCTGCTGCTTATGGAGTTAGCCAAGGCAACGTACCTGTCGAAGCTCATCCAGGTGAGGAAGAAGATGCTGCTGTACATGTTGACCTGCAGAAAAAGGGACATGAAGGTGCAGAGGACAGCGTAGTCATAATACTTCTCGTTTAGATTGAAGACCTCGATGAGGGAATCTGCCACTAGGATTAGGTCGGCCACAGCGAGATTGATGAAATAAAGGTCCGGGATTGTCATTTTGTCCCTGTGGTTCAGGTTCACCACAAGGATAAGGATGTTCCCAATAAATCCAATAGGAAAGAGGAGAATGGTGTAGAGGCAGGACAGGAAAAGACCAATAATATACGAGTTTGTGTTTGAGGATTCAGTCAGATATGTGGTGTTGTAATCATAAGAAATGTTCAGTGGTTCTGTGCTGTTAACATTTGTCCAGGTTGTCCGCACTTCCATACTGACTGTGGTTAAACTGTGTTGAATTACAGGCCACAGATAAGTCACTTTCAGCAGCTACATCATCGGACCCAGATAGTTCCCACTCATGTCTTTTCAAAGGATAAATCATCTATGCTGTGTTTGTGTGCTGACACAAGCTGCACTCATGGTTCCTTTGACCTCAAGTTAGCATCAAGGCCTATTGATGCAAAAGACTGAAGACACAAAACACATGGCCTCCATGTTTTTAAAATCGTCTTTGGCCTTTGTAACCTGACACCTCACATCATCCAGAACGTCCACACCGTGCTGCTGAGATTAGAGCTTGTCTTTTTTTCCTTCTTGAGTCATCTCATTTGGCTGCTGCTCCTTCTCTCCAGGCTCAGGAGCATCTTTATTCAGTAAGCCTGGGTTAGGGACGTTATGGCTAGGACACCTGAGTGTTAGAGAAAACAAAAAGATCAATGAAAAATAAATGATGTAGAAAATTGCAGTCTTATGTGAAGTTAAATGTGACAAACAATGAAGATTTGCCCCAAAATCCTAACATCAAGTTTATTTAAGCAGTAATTTAAGATGTTGGGGTCTCAAATGGACGACAGACAACAACAGAGAACATTATTATTCAAGCTTCCAACTTAAACAGATGCATTGAAATTCTCAGCCCATCAAAGCTCACAGGATCAAAACAGCATGTCCTGGCTTGTTGACTGGTAATTGCTGTGACAAAATCATATTTGTAATCAACATAGAAAAAAAAAAATCTTTGGACCCGCGTGTTTTTAGGCCGACAAAGTTTGATGTAAATAAGGCAAATCCATCTACTTCCTTGGCTGATAATTTTCAGGCCCCAAATCTCAGACTCTCACAAATTGTGGGAAAATTTGATTCTGTTTAGCTAACATGACCTTTAGCAAACATTTACTACCCTTGGGGTATTATTTTAACCAAAGGAGATGTACTGCAATATTAATGCATCCTTATTAGCAGGGATTTTCGCAGCAGTAATTCAGAACATGTAAGCAGGCTTGTCATAGGAGGGGACAAAAGGGATTCGGAGGACTGCGACTGACAAGGACCAACAACATCATGAAACTAGATTTATATCTTTTCAAGATAGTTTATTAACCTTTAAACACTAAGAGGCATGCCACTTTACCCTCCAAATGATCCATAGAAGTTCCTGACAGAAAGTTCAATAAATGTGCCTTTGACATAATCCAGTTGCAGCATCTTATCTCCACATTTTCAGCTGTTTTGTTGTATTGGAAACAGACTGACTTGGCAGTGATACTTTGTTAGCATGTTAAGAATTAAAAAAAAAAGTTTCAGATTACCTTAAGAGATGAGTTTTAGCAACTCTCCAAAAGTGATACAGCATTCTGTTTATTTTGAATGGATGTGAGATGAGAGCAATTGCACAGTCAGTTTGGGCTGTGGGGTGAAAGTAGTACCTTTAATGGGGCCCAGAATTCTTGGCATTGGCCCTGCAAGTAAGCCATGCTTGCAAAATGACTGACATATATCCATTTTCTGGAAGTCTGACAAAGAAATCCCCTGTCTGAGAGTCTTAATCCCTGTTTGGACAGTGGATTGTTAGTTTGGGGCAGAAGTTCTCAAACTGCTGTTGAAGCTAATCGGTTTACAGCACTAACTGCTGATCAGGACTAAAACTACTGATGTATTTTTCACATTATGGTGGCAGTTATTGAAACTTCAGTAATTAACATCTCAGTTATGTCTTTTTAAAGTAATCAAAATTACCTTTTTTTAGGCAATGCACACATTTTTTAAAGTTATTTTGTTCTCAATCATTCATTTGACATATACTTTGGCAGAAACGTGCATTTCATTCAAATTGGGAAGGGGGTTAAGCTTGCACAGCACAGAAAGCAAAAATCCATCAACATTATTTAATGTCACCTATACACCTCCTCCGTCTCTAAAAAGGTATCTCAGTCAGTACATGAAAAATAAAAAGGTCTGAGTTTTTCTACATAAGCATATCAGAAGTATCATTTGCGAAATATAGCACAGGCTGGGTTAAAAAAATCTGAAATGTAATATCTTCCATACTGATTAACATGTTAGTAAATAGGGTAAATCATAAGATGAAAGTAGAAAACAATGTTACAAACTACTAGCCTCTGACAAGTTTCCGATGTGTCCACTTGATGCAGTTGGCTAAGTGTGAATATTTCTTTCTCAATGTGACAAAGTGTAAACAATAAAATGCACGAAAATCTGTTTTGTATATATCTACTGACATGCTCTAGGCTATGTTGGATAAAGAAAAAAAACACTTTAAGTAAATATATTTGTCATTTGATTTTTATTTTAGTTCTCGTTCCCTCTAACTGAACCATCTCAAGCGCAACCAAATGTAATTTCTAGTCAGAACTACAACATCAAGCCTATTTGGAGCCTCATCATAGTTAAGTTTGATCAAAACAGTTTCAAAAGTAAAAAAAAATCCAATCATATTTGAATTTCTTGCATAAGAAACCACATCTGCTGATGGGCATTTATAATCTACTTTAGAGTACTGACATTGCATGCATGATTTGGTTTTTAGATTAGATTTAGATTGGACATATTTGTCTTGAGACAAATGCGCCGACTTGGATTTGATTTTTGCAAGTTTTCCTTGCATTCACTTTTGCTTGTTTAATAATCAGTTCATTTTGAGGGGGTTGGGGCACCATCAGCCAGCTTGCTTGTGCAGTAAGAACTGGTAAAATTGATGAATTCATCAGCATGACTTATCTAGTTGTTGAATGAATCCATGTTCTTATTCATATTAAATTAAATAAAAGTGCTAAAAGATTCCAGTAATCATATATGTTGAGATAAAAGGAAGTATTCTTTAAGTAACAAAAGATATTTATGCTGTCCAAAATTTTTACCATCTTTTAAATGTGCGCAGTCTTACCCGATATAATGTCAAACTTTAGCCAGGCAGTGTAGACAAATACAAGAGGAACAAATAGGAAATCATATTACACTTATTCATCATTCTGTCAACACAAAACATGTAAGAAATGATCATTAACCTTAAAATGACCTTAAAATAAACAAGTGTACATTGGAAACCGCTCAGAAATCCACAGCAAACATCTCATCTAGGAAATGACCTGAAAATGGCATAAAATACTCTCACATTTCCAACATTTCAAAGCAATAGCAAAAACATGGCCTGTAAATGTAACACTTACCTTTAATAAACAATCTCTGGTTCTGCTCATGCTTGCCGGTGCTGAAGTCAGACACAAAAACATTTGTAAATCCCATGTCCGAGCCTCTCTTCTGCACCACCTGCTGTCTAGCCTAGCCCTGTCTGCAGTGGAGAGGAGGGCGAGGCATGAGATGAACTGTCACCCACGGTTTGTCAACATGCCTCCTCACATTCCCTCCCCTCTGCCTCTTTTCTTTTTCATCACGTTTGTGATTCCAGGTGTCCACCAAGCATCTGCGAAGATCCTGGAAGCGGACTGGCTGGGGGCTGAATTTGACACAAAGGAAAGTTTGGATGGCAAATTGGAGCAGAACAGAGTTTGCCTCTAAGTGGCTGTGCTTTGGGAAACCTTTATTTTTGTTGCAGTTTTATCCTTTTTGCATGTAAGCTCTTGCTGTTCTGTCCTGTACAACATTTCTTACATATTTGTTAGTGTTTCTTCTGGTGTTTATCCATCAGTGTCCCAAAAAACAAACAAACAAAAAAACATTAACCCCTCATTTATTTAATCATCAATACAAGCACCGTCGTTATTAGTTAAGAGCCTGTGTGACTGTTTAGTTTTAATAATGGAGGGAAAAGAACAGACTCTTTGTTCCTGGAAACACATTACTACTGTCATAATCTGAAAAAAATCATGAATTCATACAGTGCCTGTGAAGAACTATTTGATATGGAAATGGCTTGTCATACGCTCTGCAGACATTAATGTGGCATGAGGTGGACTGCAATTTATTTTTGTGTATTTAAATAAATATAAGCCAAATTATCTTTCATAACACTGCTGCTCTATTGGATCAATGCTCAGTGCTTATTATCAGTGCAAAATATAATTTATTATATTTTGAAATTCATGACAACAAAAAAACAAAAACTTTATTCTGCCAAAGACTGACAAAACATGACTGTGAGGTTCTTCCACTGCCAGTCCGAGGGGACAGAAGTCAGCAGTCATAATAGCCTCGAGGGTTTGGGGCAGCAACACATTTGGCAGCACTGGGTACCAGCTTTTGGGCTTTGAATGTGAGACAAATAGGAGAATTTGTGAGGAGAGCGAGCATTTCTGGAGTCTGTAGACAGGGCGGGCCCATGAGGTGAACCCCAGGTAAACCCTAGTGTTGTAAAAGGAAACTCAGCAGAAATGCAAAAATGGAAGTGTCCTCCTGAAGTGAACTGTAAAGCCAAGAAACCCATGATTGGTTCTATATTTAATTATTCATTTCAGTGGTGGATAAAGAACGGGTTTGGTCCTTAAAGCTTGAATCTATATTAGCAAAAAAAAAAAAAAAAAAGATACTACGGCGATTTCATTCGTTTCAGCATCTTCGCCTGAATGTGGATCAACTTGAATACGCAAAGGAAAAATCTTTGCATTTTTAAGTCAGAGTGTCCATGTAAACGTAGCCTTATATGACTCCTTCCCCTGTCTCCCCAAATAGACCTACCACTGTGATGCCATACCATTGTTTCATCATCAGTTTAAGCCCACTGGTCCAAAGTAGCAAGTCCAAATATTGAAATTAATACTGAAATTACAACTGAGATGAACTTTAATTCAATTACCTTTAAATCAAGCAGAGCGGAGTTGCCCATGGAAGGAAGAAGGCTTAAAGGAGACTGAGCTTGAACTGACCGTCTCAGATAGACTGTGAACACAGCACTGTCAAGGTCTGTCTGTGACAACTAGACCTTTTTAATGTATTTAACAAATCGGGCTCTATTTCCAGGCACAGCACACTTGCCCTGCGCTATGCTAACAGGGTGTAACCAGGACATTTAGCAATTTTTGTGCACCGTGCAGTCTGGCGCAGCAAGGCGCATCCTTTCCTCCGTCCCTCCCACTGGAGCAAGTGGCATAGAGGGAGGAGAGAAGGCGGGAGTGAGTTTAACACTAGTCTTCACCAAACAAACAAATGCCTTTAAATGTGCTATGGGTGAGGCGTAGTGCCAATTTCACCTCATCAAGGACAAAGACAGTTGCAGCAGCAGCTCCAAGTGGCCAAACTTCTCCCAGGAGGAAACTGGTATGCTGGTCCGGGAGGTCCAAGCTTACAGTACCAGAATATATGGTAATGCAAACAGACCTCCATGGGCTGATGATGCAAAAACAACCTGGGAGAAAGTTACTAATATTGTCAGTCAAGTTTGCCCAGATATTCTGAGAACCACTGCCCAATGTAAAAAACTGTTCAACGATGTAAGGTGAAGGGCCAAAAGAAAGTTGTCAGATCAAAGAAGGGACACGGTGGCCAGCGGGGCGGCATCTCCACCAGCCTCACGAGCACCGTGGAGGACATCGCATCCTACACCCTCTCCATGATAAGCATTGAGGGCTTGCCGGGATTGAAGTTGGGAAGGCAAAAATATTTTTCTACTAATGAAGACACTCACATTTAGTAACTTATATTTAAACCCCACATAGTAAAAATGAGTGGTGTGGACAAATTATGACAGAAGTCTTTGATCTGAAATCAGATGTCAGGACAATTAATATACTTTTGTAGATACAAATGTATATGCTGGTTCAGACGGCTACATTAAAATGTGGTTTCTGTGATTGTTTCTTGCATTGAAATGTGCTTGACACTCTTGATACCTGTCTGTGAGGTTTTGGTGATCTGTACGTACTGCGCACCTGTCAGCCAAATTACCACTGCACTGGGTGCGCTTTACCTGCGCTGAGAATAGACCAGGTTGAAGCTGTTGAGCTTTCAGCACACCTTCCACACAGTGTTTTGACATGAAATTGTCACTGCATCAATCTGAATCTGTCAACACCTCCCCCTGGTATGCCGCCATACCCGTTTATGCCCAGCTGATCTAGAAAAGTGCCAAACTGGCTGTGCACAGTGGTGCACCGGATGAAACCACCACTGAGCAGGGTGTGCTTCGCTCTCTGACCCTGCGCCACCCTGCGTTGCTCCAGAGCGACCTGTGGCCAGACCTGATGATGGAAATGTTAGTATTTAAATTCTGTGTAGTATTTATTTAGCTCATTGCTATGAGCTAATGCTAACAGCAGGGGGACGTGAACTCAAGGTAATTGCACAACATCTGCATTCAATGTTCATGTTACTTGTTGAAAGTCTGAAGGATAAACTTTAATGTATGAGCGTTCTTACATTAGTCAAGAGAACTTTAACAGTTGGCTGAATATAATCAGTTCCACTGCAGTGACTATGCTGAGGTTAGCATTTTGTGTGTTAGCCTGCGATGTTTTCGGGAAACCAGATCTCTGTCATCTGGTAAATGGCATGAATTTGCATATTGTGTGTGTTCAGGACGGTATGCTGTGCCTTGCTCGATGCCCATAGTGCTCCTTCGCTCAAGGTATGCTGCAGGACTATCGTGAACTCCTGGTATGTATGCTGCTCTTCTCTGTCTCATTACCATATGAACGTGACTACCCTCAAAACCAGCTGTTCCGAACAGAGAGGTTATTAGAGTTACTGCACAGAATGCAGCTGTGCTTTATTCATAGGCTTGTTGGACCAAAACAGGTCACTAATGTTTCATGGTGACATCAAGGATCATTGTTAAACTGTAGAAAAGAAGCAAAATATGGGACTTTCAAGCAAAAAATGACCTTTTTGAAAGACCTATTTGTCCATGTGTCCAAATGTTGATTTTTTAAAATGCTTTGTTCTGGATAATGTATTGACTTCAACTTTAGTTAGAAAGATAATATGTTGTTTTTAAAGACTAACTAAAAACTAATCATTTTTAACAGGTTTTGACTATTTTGCAGCCTACTATAATGTATAAATTTGCTAAGTTATTATTTATATATATATATATATATATATATATATATATATATATATATATGTATATATATATATATATATATATTTTTATATATATATATATATATATATATATATATATATATATTCACACACACACACACACACACACATATATATATATACATATATATATATATGGCTTGGTGTACTTGCTCCAATTTTCCTTATACAAACAAGGAACATCATGTTATTCAGATTTTAACCTAGGACTTGGGACTTGCATTTTATGGCTAACTCCTATTTAATGATTGCAAAATCCTCCAAATCTAACTGTATTTAAAATGATTGCAATTAATTATCACAATTGTTTAAATAATGAGAGTGGGTCTTTATGAATGTCGTAACAATGTTTAAGGGGCAGTGGAATAAATATTGGTTTCTGTTTGTGGAGACTGCTGACAAACAGAATGAGATTAAATAAGTCCTGAAATTCTGCCTGGTCTGGAGCAGGTGAACCCCACAGAATAAATCCCCATGGTAACTTATGTCAAAACATATCCAGCTTATCTTAGTTTTGGGCAACCGGCCCCCACAACCAACAGTGACAACAACATGAAAAAAGGTGGGCAAAAACAACAATAGGAACAATGACAACAAATATATAAAATAATTATAATAAAGTGAAAAAAATTTAAAAGAAACAAAGAGAATAACCTGAAAAAACTCCAACTACCAACAACAAAACCAGAACTTGCCAACATAAACAAAAACTACAAAATCAGTAACTGTTTTATCATAACAACAACAAGAACACAGCACAAGAATGTCAATGGCAAATCAAAAAAGCAAAAAAAACAATAGAAAAATAAACAATGACCAATCAAACAAGTACAACATGAACAAAAACAAAGAAAATTACGACATCAGGATAAAAGGCAGCATAAAAACCCCCAAAACAAAACAACCCCATCAAAAACAGTGACAATAACGACTTGAAGTCAGCCACAACTATAAAAATGGTAGCAGAAAACACATATAAAAAACACTGACATATAAGTAACAATGACAGTTTAAATAACAACAACAAAAAAAAAACTAAGAAAACTGCAGTTAAAGTAACAGCAACAACATTAGCAACAAAGGTTTCAACAGTACCAAACCACTGTAAAATGGTTTATTCAGTGTGTATAATGAATTGATGTCTTATTGTGTTTAATCTTCACTTTGGCTGTTGCTTTACCCTAATGATGTTATTATGTTGCAGTAGTCATGAGATGAAACTTCTGTGTTTTAAGGCGCTTGCATTAGTACCTGTTGCTCATTCAGGTGTCAGCTCTACACCTTCCTGTCTTGGAAAAGATGGTTCTGGTGCCAGGAAGTAGATCAGCAGAGCAGCAGCTATAGAGTAAAGGAGCAGATGAGGTCAGCGTAGCAGCTGGTGAGCCCAGCTGGCACCAACAAGCTTTAGTTTGACGAGAGATGGAGCATCAGGGAGCAGCTTCTGTGGGTCAGACGAACAGTATTTTACATGAAGCAGAAGGCTGATATGGTGTAAATAGAAAAGAAAAAAAAAATGATTCAGCCAATATGTTTGTGGAATTTTCTCTTAGCTATCAGAAATCTCAATTATTCAGTGTGCATGACTTCACAAAGATAAGGGGAAAGTCTGGATGTAAAGGTCAGTCTAGTGGAAAGGTGTCTGAGAAAAACTGATTTCCCCATGAAGTAATGATGCAAACTGAGACCATGCTAGTGACCTGAACATTACTACAAGAAGCAACCACACAGAGCAGTTTTACCTTATGAAATGTCTTCCTGCATCACAGGAGTTGTCCTTGAAAAATTTTCCCTAACTCATATAATAGTTAGAGGGAAGTATTTGTGGCATGAAAGCTGATGAAGGAACCTTGTGTTGTGTTACTTTGACACCCCCTGTTGAACAAAGTTGTGACTTGTGTCTTTTTAACAGTCAAGCACACCACAAATTTAATCATGTTTAATGTTAAAAAAATATATATATTTTGCATTACCTATCCAAACTCTGACCCCACCCTGTGGCAGCTGTTCAGACACACAAAACAACCTTGTAGCAGTTGTTAAGCTTTATGCGGATTGACTTGCTTTTAAATGACATTAAACCAGCTACAGACTAATAACAGGCATATAAACCATCTTCAAGTCATAATAAAAAAAATCAACACAAACAGATGAACCAGTCTGGTAACTATACTTCCGAAGTCTGCTTAAAAGAGAAAGGTACTTTATTGGTCAAAAACAATCAAATAAGTTACACTGGTGAGATGAGCAGCTTCAAGAAAAAGCAAAAATGTTGCAGTCCAAAAAAGTGTTCCAAAAAACACTTAGGAGTTTAAAACTTAAATTAAACAAGAGAAAGCCATTTAAGTTACTTTATAGTGGTTGAAACCCACATTAATGTTCTTATAACATTAAGTAATAAAAAAAAAATCATGATGTCTGATTGAATCAGCCCATCTTCAATCATACTTTTATTAATGGGCTTCAGCATGAGAAATGTTTGATGCATATTTCATTTGGCTTTTATTTCAAGCAACTGTCTTGGGTTTTTCATGTGCCTAATAGGGTTTTAGGAGTTTATTATGCTTTTATAATTGGCTTAATTGTAAGTTCTTATTAAACTAGGACTTTTTAATTCTTATTTTGAATGGTCACTGTGCTTTGGTGAACTTAATAGTTTCTTTATTGCAAACCACCATATAAATACAGTGGGTTGGACTGGATTGGGTATTATGTGATATGATATATGAAATGATGTCATGGTATTTTACTATGTTATATTGTATTACATTATATTACACAACATTGTTTTGCATTCCATTCTGTTCTAATTTATTCTGTCCATGATCTGTGTGCTTATCTTGGTCAAAGTAACAGGGACAATGTAGATCTAACAATCAACAGATTCTATTTCATTATAGAAGCATATTTTTATCCATCCTTCCCCCAACTTTTTATGGTTTTAACCAGCTGTCTCCTTCTGTTTTTGTTTTGATGCAACACTATATTTTACCCTCTGGCTGTAATGTCACATCATCTTACTTTACAAACCCATTTGCTTTTGACAGATGGAATTTTGAGTAAATCGTTTGCTGGTTGCTGAAAAAAGTGACACAGCCTCCTGCATTACCCATTTGCCTCCACTGGGTGGCCCACTAGCATCAACAGTGAATTGTGTTTGTAAGGTTCAGAGAAACTGAGCCACAGAAGACTTGGCTGAGAGGCAGACGGATGTATTGATTAAAGTACTAAGTGAGGATTTTTTGGACAAAATATATTGCGAGTTAGAATACCATACTGGATTGAAGGCAAGGTATGAAACTATGGAATATGTACTCTTGTAGTGTTTTGTCTTTTCATTGCAGACCTTGTACTTTAAAGGCCCAACAACCAACAAACTTGTCCCCATACATATGAGCTATAATCACACAGGTTACTTAAAATAATCCCACTATAGTTAATGTCATGGATAGTCTACCATACGCTGGGTCACACCATTTGTGTCACTTTAAAAAGCCAACAATAACAATGACTGTACAACTGTCATGTCATGTCCTTTATTATTTAAAAAATGGTGATCATATAACAAAGGAAAACAAAACTCTCCCTTACATCTAAATCTAAAGCAGCACACAGCATTGCCAGAGCTGTTAATGGGAAGTTGTGGGGTTTAACTGCTTGTGGTCAGAGCAGTGAAAGTGGGAGGTCTAAAATGAGGGAGGGTACGACACCCTCATCTGCCTCCACTTACCAGTCTGATGTGCTGCTGGCTCCATCTAACATCTCCCACAGCCACAACCACAACCTTGGAGTGGAACATCCTGCACCATCCAGCTCCTTTGCATGGCTTCCAGGCTATGTTTGATATTTAGCTGATGCTGGGATTTCATTGTTAGTGTGTTTTTCTTTTTTAATTCCCTGATCCGGTTCCTGAGGAGGAAGAGTATGAGACAGGATTGACAGAAGTGGAAGGGTGGAATGTTTTTAGGAATCTGCTCTGCTTGTCTCATGGGGGGTAGTGGGTCAAGGATGAAGGTCTCCACCTGAAGTTTCTGCTCTGATCTGTAGGATTCAAGGACAAAGCTTTGTTATTTCATTTAAAGATCACAGAGCGCCCTTGTTTTTATAGAAATAGGTCAGCTCAAACATTTCATATCAGAAATAAGAAGTCCAGTCTTGTTTTTGTTTGTGGTCCAAATCTTTTGGCTCAGCTCTGCAGCAAGAAACCCATTCACCTGCACAAAAACCCACAAAATTTTTCTAAACTTACCTAGGTGAGCTATGTGAAAACAGCAGGGGTTTTTATTCAAATTTCACCCTTAAAAGTCAGCAACCGTTGAGTCTCGACCATCTCACATGTAACCCTGAAATTTCCCAGGAAGAACTAGTTAAATCCATAAAGAAATTCTCCAGACCTGCAAGTTCACACATGCAGGGAAATGTACAAGGGAAGCAGTTGGGATATTTTGATGGGAAGTCTGCCATGCAGTGTAAATTCAGGAAAAAAATCAGAGATTTTGTGCATGTGTGAAGTGTGAAGTTTGCTTGTAATACTGCTTTCACACTAAAATAGCGAGTCAATGTTGTTTTTTCAATGGAGGTTAACCAGCTAACAATCAGTAAGTGACTCCTTCCCCACTGCCAGCAGACCTGGAGTCTACTCTGCAGTTTTTTCCACTGGTGCGTCAAGCTGATGTCATCACGTTAACACGTTGGTCAGCTGTTTTCTGTACTTTGTCCCTCTTTAAAAATGTACAAACTCGGAGCAGAGTGAACGACATTGTGCTGATGATACGAAGGTGGATGTAATTTGTTGCTGAGATGGCATTGAGTCCGCAGGTTACAGATGGCGGGGACGGACGCCATATTATGCTGTGGGCACGTTAGTCAATTGTTACTGGGTTTAAACTGTTTCTTTGGCCAGAGGGAAAAAAAACAGCCGTTTAGCTTGTCTGCTGCCGATTAGGCTCTGCTGGCAGAGAGTAAGGAGTCACTTGCAGATTGTTAGCAGGTTAACCCACATCAAAAAAAACCTGTGTTGACCTGCTAATTTTAGTGTGAAAGCAGTATCAGAAACATAAATCTGTGTTAAACAAGGCAAAATTCACATTGGGAACATACTTTCACCGAAACTTTGACAGTTTCTCAACATTGGTCAACATCAGCTTCTAAATGTTGATGTGTGAATGCAGCATGAAAAAAATTCAGGGTTGCTTCCCTAAAGAAATAATTGACTTGTTTGTCTAAACTTAGATCAAAACTTCAGGTGTTTTGTTGCAGTTTGCCTGTCAGATAACAGAGGGTGGGGCTGAAGGAAAGTTCTAGGGAGTTAGCTGGAAATTGTCAGGGCAGCGTCTGGATGTCTAGGAGTTAGAATCCCAATCAAACAGTATTTTTCCCCAATACTAACAGAAAAACCTCCTGCTGTGAGGAACATTCATGAACAAGCATTTATATTATCAGTTGTGTAACGTCATTCAATTCTTTTTCAAGGGGTCTGAAACTTTTACTGTATCCACGGTGCTCCAAAGTATGAATATTTTATTTTACTACTACCCTTTTTCTGACACTCTGGATCCCAGCATGAGACTTCTGGAATACTAACTGGAACCTGTCTGGTCTTGTTCTTGTCTTTACATTCTGTAGCCCAATTTGACCCACATTTAGAAAACACAACAGCGGTTTAGAAGTGTATGTGTGTGTGTGTGTGTGTGAAATCTGGTTTAGAGCCAGTTGAAACATTCAAAACCACAAGCCAAATGTTCTTGCTGCATAGGTGGTCTGATCTGCATTGCTGTACGTTTGACTGAGGTTGACCCTAATACTTTTGGTCTGGCTGAGACTCTGAAGGAGAAAAACAACTTTAAGGCTAATGTAGCATGCTAAAAACTAAGCTAGGTCAGCATAATCCAATCTACACATATTAAAATAATTGTACAGCAAAGTCCTTTTCTTGTCTGATGCTGTACAACCTAAGGTAATAATGCAAAACTGTGTTTTTATCGCAGTTAACACATTTCATTCAAATGTCTCTGTTAGTTGGAAACACAATACCAAGAAGACAGATGTATCTTGTTATACCTACTGTCAAATCAAATTTTAATTTGGAACATATTACTAAAAAGCTCAGGTAGCCTATATAAAAGCTCTCATCTTTTCACTGTGTCTGCTTTAAAATGAACACTGCTATACTGCACATATCATCTAAGCCGAACTTAAGATCAATTTACCTACACAGAGATGTGCTGTGTTGTGACGGGACTTAATTTGGTCTGGCCAGTAGCGACTCTCTATCTCCAGAACTGGAAATCTTAAATAAATCCTCAATGAAATACAAACAGGGATGATATATATATAAAAAAAAAATTATCCCTCTCACGTCAAGAGCACATAGATGTCTTAAACAATGAAGTCATCTTTTGAAGCAGGCCTTTGAGACGTGTACTAGGGCCATCCTTTCCCTGCATACAATCATTAAAGGGATAGTTCAGTTTTTTTGAAGTGGGGTTGTATGAGCTCTATATGGCCAATGACATTAGATGCAGTAGAAAGTTTTCTCCTCTCCCTCAGTAAGCCACGGACTGTAAGAGTCTGTGACGAAGAAATAGGCGCTAACAGGAAGATACCGTACCAAAAACAAAGGGTATTTTCTCTGCCTACAAGAACTCAAATCAAAAAGTAATACCACAGTTTAAGAGTATTCTACATATGAGTGTTTTAAAGTGCATTAACCTTTCGGAAATATACAGTTTATCGGGACCTAGCTAACTCATGTCATGAATTCTTCCATGCAGCACTGCTGCGATCTGCTGAACCCCCCCCCCAATCAGCTGAACATACAGGCTAGCGGCTTCAGATGCTGGTTGTAGCTTCGCGTTACTTTTATCAAGTATTGTAACTCTTTTGTTTTTAACCTAAGCAGCGTGAGGAAGAGAGTGCAGGAAATTAAAAAAGGAATGATTATGACAGCGCCAACAAAGTTCTATTCACTATACCTGTATGAACAGGAGTTCACAGAAGAAGAGCTGCTGAAGATGGAGACTGAACAGACTGAAAGGAATGCATGGGAGACATCCACGGACACTGGACATCAAGAAAGAGTTGGAAGTGGTGCGATTGTAAGAACTAGCCAGAGGAAACAGGTGATATGGACAGCGGTATTACTCATCAAACTGGCTTCCCTGCTTTTCTGAATCCTGCATCCTGGATATTCTTCAATTTCACGAAGATAAACTGGAAAAACACCCCAAACCTGAAGGACCTAATGATAGTTTCTGTTTAAAGTAAGTAATAATGATATGTTAGAAACAAACAAGCAGAGTAGAGGAGGCTGTTTGTTTATCATAACAGTGCAGACTCCTTGTGTCTGCATCTCTCTCTCTCACACACACATGCACACACACACAATGATTACTGTGTATAAGCCTCTAATATATATATAGATGTATAGGTCTGTACACACAACCTGTCAGGTAACAGGTAACAAGAGATGCATTCGGTGTATGATGTAACCGCATGCCCTTGTTACGCAGAGGAATACGCTGAAAGCTGAGTCCTCCATGATGCACATCTGTTTGTGCATCAAGGGAAGCATCACAAAAACCCATCTCAGATAAATTTGTCATATAATGTGCTTTCAATCAGTCTACAACCAGCATCTGAAGTCGCTAGCTTGTACTGTTTACTACAGGCGGAGTGATTTCGTGGAGGGATACATGACAGGAGATGGCCTAGGTCCAGATAAACTTTATATTTCCGAAACATCAGTGCACAAAAAAACACTCAAATGTAGCGTACTCTTAAACTGTGGTATTACTCTTTGATTTGAGTTCTTGTAGGCGGAGAAAATACTCTTGGTTTTTGGTACAGTACTTTCCTGTTAGTATGTCTATTTCTTCGTCACTGACTCTTATCTAATGTACTTAGTGGTCATATGGAGCTCATACAACTCCACTTAAAAAAAAACTGAACTATCCCTTTAAGGTGTACCGTTTGCAGCCAGCCTTAAGAGCACATGTGAGATACTTCAGCTTTATATGTACACACACACACACACACACACACACACACACACACACACACACATATATATCTATCTATATATATATATATATATATATATATATATATATATATATATACAGTCATGGAAAAAATTATTAGACCACCCTTGTTTTCTTCAATTTCTTGTTCATTCTAATATCTGGTACCACTAAACGTATAATACAATGAACACAACAAAAAATGCAGCTGGTCACATAATACTTTATGTCCTATTTGACATTCTTAAGCTTAATTGATTCCCAGGGTATATAAGAGGCCATTTCATGTCACAAGCAGCACTGCACATGCAAAGGCCTAGAGTGGTTTCCTGCTTACATTCAAGCCGTAGCACAACTCAGAAGTTGTCAGCTCTCACATAATGCCTAAAACAAAAGAATTATGTGAAGCCACAAAGGCAGCCATCTTGGCACTGCTGGAAATTGGCATGAGTGAGAGACAGGTAGCGAAAAAACTGAAGATCTCCAAGACAGCCGTTCATTACAACAAAAAAAAAACAAGCTGAACATGGCACTACCAAATTGCTACCTGGCCGTGGCAGGAAACGTCTTTCTACCCCACGAGATGACCGTGCACTCATCCGTTCCTGTGTCAGGAATCGTCGTCAGACCTCCAGGGACCTTAAAAGTGAGTGGGAGCTGTCGAGAAATGTGACTTGTTCAGCAAGGACAGTGCGAAACCGACTTGTTGAAGCTGGTTTGAAGTCACACAGAGCACGCAAGAAGCCCTTCATCAATGAAAGGCAGAGGAAGGCAGAGTTACTCTTTGCTCGAGACCACAAGGATTGGACTGTTGATGATTGGGCTAAGGTTCTCTTCAGTGATGAATCCAATTTTGAATTGATGCCCACTCCAGCCAACTTACTGGTTAGGAGGAAGCCTGGAGAAGCTTACAACCCAGACTGTCTTGCCCCTACAGTAAAACATGGGGGTGGATCAGTCATGATCTGGGGTTGTTTCAGTCTGAGTGGAACAGGGCAAATGCAATTGTGTGAAGGCCGAATGAACCAGGTCATGTACAGGACTACCCTTGAAAACAGTCTTCTTCCATCAGCTGGAAAACTCTTTCCTGCCTCGAATGACTGGATTTTCCAACAAGACAATGCCCCTTGCCACACGGCAAGGTCAGTTAAAGCCTGGATGGAGAACCACAACATTAAGCACCATGCCTTGGCCTGCTCAATCACCAGATCTTAATCCAATTGAAAACCTGTGGAAAATCATCAAACTCAAAATGGAGAACCACAAGCCCAAAAACAAAGAAAATTTGTTTGAATTTGTCCAACAGGAATGGGCTGCTGTGACAGCAGAACAATGTCAGAAGCTGGTGGAGAGCATGCCAAGACGCATGGCTGCAGTCATCAAAAACAATGGTTATGCAATCAAGTATTAACTCTTGTGTGTATCATGTGTTTAAAGCAAACAGAAAAGAAAACATGGAATGCTTAAAAGTAGTGTTTTTTGTACAATGCCATAGCTATTGATGTAAGAATTTAAGTAATTTTGGTTATTATCAAGAAAACCATGGAAAATGAATAGTTCTTAGTTCTTAAATTAAACTCTCATGAGCTATTTTTGTTGTTATCATTATAATTGTCCAAACAAATGTACCTTTAGTTGAGCCAGGCATTAAAATTAACAAGAAATTGAAGAAAACAAGGGTGGTCTAATAATTTTTCCATGACTGTATATATATATATATATATATGTATATATATATATATATATATATATATATATATATATATATATATATATATATATATATATATACATATATATATATATATATATATATATATATATATATATATATATATATATATATATATATATATATATATATATATATATATATATATATATATATATATATACATATGTATATATATGTATATATATGTACTTATAAAGCTGAAGTATCTCACATGTGTTTTTATATAAATGATGTGTTTGTGTACAGAAAGTGTGTGTGTGTGTGTGTGTGTGTGATAGGACAATGATTAATTGATGAACTGCTTTTTATTTTTTCAACTTTAACAGCTTGACCTAACTCATTAGTTTGGGCAGTTCCAAGTTGACATCCTACAAAGGTTTTGTTTGCATATTTATGTCCTGCCTGAAATGTTGTCTTTCTACATTTCACTGCACCATAACCCCTGGACACACCTGGTGACAAAAAACAACTTCAGTTCTGTTTCTGTGTCTGTTAGGTTGCAGAATCTCCATAAACCTGTTCAGCCCTGCTCAAAACAGACTACATTCTCCTATTGTCAAGGAAATGCTAACTGAAACCACCAATCACATATCACAAGATTTCCTTTGTTTAGCAAATCCACTATCGTGCTCTGTATATTTATCACTGCCTGATGCAATTGTAACAGAAACAAACAATGTGGTTGACATTTGCTGATGACATTGCACCATACTTCCACCTGAGGAGCTTTAAATACACAATAAAAAAAATTCTCAGCACCTACCTGGAGACACTGCTGTGGAAATGTACTTTTCCATGAGTGTTTGGTATATTTAGACCTTTTTATATAACCTGCTTTAAAGTAACAATATTTTAATCTCTTATAATGTGACACATATGGTCTTTTTTCTTCTATCAGCTTCAGCCTTTGGTTCACACATCACCGATGACCTTAAGTCATAAATGTCAGTCTAAGATGTTTTTCATAGAGTAGAGAGTGTAATAGTTACACAGATATGCAGAGGCCTCGATGTCCTGACCTTGTCTAATCCTAACTTTCCCCATCTCTAGATATCAAATATTTATGTCTAATGTCCCTGAGATGTCTTTAACTCTTAGTTTGTTATGTTTCTCACACCCACATTCCCATCAGAACTCGTCCACGGACACACAGGTCTTACCTTGAAGAAACTCACAAACACACATGCATACACTTGCACTTCATAAACACAGACGAACGCACACTCCCAGGTCTTAAAAATAACTAAGTTCTATGCAGACATTCTTCTCAGCTGACAGACTGCCCGTCACTGGTCATTGGATTGTCTCCATTCTTGCAAGATTGTAATTTTTCTGTTTAAGGAAGTTTTTCAGGTTCAAGATCCTTCATTTCACCTTTTTGGGGAACATAGACAAGTTTTTTTTCCACAACAACACTGACACGGATCTCTTTGTGCAGCCTTGTTATCAGTTCTAGCCTACACAACATTGTTTTTCCTAAAGAAAGGCAGCAGTATTGGACTGTCAGACCCACAGAAGACAAAACAATTCTCAGAATGCCAGGAATGTTGCTATTTTCTTCAGTCTGAGTGGCGTGGTTGAAGGGTCTCGCCACAAGCAATCTGTTGTTAGCAGTGTGGCGAGCAGGAGGAGAGCTGTGGCATCCTGTCACGGCTCCCACTGTCACTGCCGCTCAGGGCCTCCAAAACCTGCCCATCATCCTGACCCGGTCACAGAGCTGGAGGCTTGACAAGCTAATCATTGCTGCTTTACAAGGATGAAACGCAGAATCAAAAGCAGTGTAAATGCTTTTTGTCAATTCAAGGTCATTTTTCATTCACTTTCTTCAAGTGCACTTCTACGAAAGGTCATGTTTGGTTCACTTAAGAGCAGAGTTAGACATGAATTACAGTTTTCTCCCTCTTGTAAACAGATGTTTCTGCATATTTTCACATGATCATTTATCATAGAGACAGAGGGAGGTGTGATAACCATGTTAATCTATTGTTTCATCAGTCTTTTACTCAGATAACAGGAGAGTAGAACACCTACAGAGCTGAAATATATCCATCAGAATATGAAACTGTACCTTTTTAGAACAGCTTGATATCTTCATTGTTCTTTATTAAATACATTATATAAAATTATTCTGTAAACCCCACAGACACTTGCAAACAACTGCAACAACATCACCTATAGATGAATGTATCTGAATACACACACCCTTTTTCATTATTATCATCTCTCCTCCACTTTTGTTTTGTTTTTATTCATCTTTTATCTTTTACTCTGTCTACCTTCTCCTTTTCCATCTTCTTAATGTAATGCCATTATCTATCATCTATGATCGATAAACTGGCATCAATGTTATGTATCTATACACCAATTATCCATCAATAGTCTTACTATCTCCTTATCATTACCTCCGCCAAGGAGGTTATGTTTTTTTGGGGAGTTGGTCTGTCCGTCCGTCTGTCTGTCCATCCGTCTGTGAACAAAATAACTCAAAAAGAAATGGATGGATTTTGATTAAATTTTCAGGAAATGTTCAGCATGGGAAACGGAAGAACTGATTCGATTTTGGTGTTGATCCAGATCAGCATCTGGCCGCCATGACAAAAAATGTGATTTTTGTGAATAACTACTGAACTAAAATAGATATCACTGGAAAGCACTCGGAGAGCGCAGACCTCCGCCAACGCCCCAGTCCTCAGCCATATTGTCATTTTGACCATAAATATTACTCCTACCTTTATTCCATGTCAATATTTAGATTCCTTGACCATGAAAACATACCATAACATACCATTTTCTAGTGATATATAGAACAAATACATAAGCTGTCTCCCTTTCACCATTTTACCAGTTTCTTTCCATTTTTTGTTTTAATCAACATGACCCTCTGTGCCTTTTCCTTTGACTCTTTCAGTCTCTGTCTGGCCTGATTGTTGATTTTATTGTGCTCAGAGTTCTGCCTTTTCTGCTCTTGTTTTGTCTGTCAAAACACTTTGTAAACAACTTAACTTAAATTAAGCTCTTCTTTTTCTTCTCATTCTCATTCTTCTTCTTCTTCTTATCATTATATTGAGGGTGTGTGAACCATCCACCTGTTTAAGAATTTACTGAATTCAGTGATTATATCTCAGTTGTCAGCATGTGTGATGTCATGGCCCTTCAGATGATGGCAGAGCTCTGGATGAAGTTTACAAAGTTTGCACTTATGTAACCCTGATTTTACTAAATGCCATTTAACAGATAACAACATGTAAGGCGTCCAGACCATTATGAAAAGTTCAAGAATACAAAATGAATTGGCTTTCAAAATCTTTTGCATCACATTTTAATGCATGCTGTGAGCTGAACTGCTTTGGTTTTGCTGTGAAAGTGAGACATTTATTAATATGTTTGTAAAGGTGTTTTGATGAGAGCAACAAACAGCAAGAAAAACACATTAAAAAATGAATCTGATTATACGTCAGTGTCTGTGCAGCTTGATTTCAACAACAGATCAGCTCTAGAACTAAACTCTGAGAATTTTATGTTCAAAGAAAGTTTTTGCATGCCTTTTAAGTTAGGTGTTTTTATACCATCAGTATGCTTGCATAGATTGTAAAGTTGAGCAACAAAAATAAGAGTGGTGCAAGGGTGGCAAATTAGAAGCATCAAGACGATTTCCTCAACTAAACTTCTATAAGATAGTTCACTGTGACTTCTTGGATAGTTGCTGATAATAAATAAGGTCTGTGGCAAACAAAAAACTATGAAATTTACACATTTAGTGCATCACAACAATCTTCACAAATAAACCAACTTTTACAAGTTTTAAGGATTAAAAAACTAAAAACTCTTATTAAGCTTTAATGGAACTCCGACATGGCAGTTCAACTCTATGCTACCACACTTCCAACAAATATCTCCCCATTGTAACCTTGTTTGGGAATTTCCTCTAAACTGAATGACCTGATGAAGGTGATGTCCAAAGATTTAGTGTTCGCATTATTGTTTATTAAACATGCTAAAAATGATTGTTTCGGTCATTTTTATCCAGAGAGGTAGATAGAAACCATCTACTGATAAACACAATGGAAAAAAACAAAATGGAGGCTATTCTCCAAGTTTTTGGTCATGTTTCAAAGCAAGCTTTTACATTACTGTTCAGAGGTACAGAGATGAATTTGTTTGTTTGAATTTCTGGTTCTCTCTTCAGAAAGCAGATGGGAGTATGCAGTGTGTTTTTGGATTATTTCTGATGATAAGCTCTGTAGCCCAGAAAAGACACTGATTTAACACCTTTTTTCATAAAAGTCTCAACAAACAATAACAACTTTCACAATTTCTGATGCATTGTTCTTTTTTTTTTTTTTATTAGTGGAACTACAACATAGCTGTTTGACACAGAAGCCACCACCACTCCTTTCTAAGCTTCATCTCTTATTCTTACCCGCTGTTATTTCCTCTTAGTGTGAGTATATCATGTTTATGCTCATGGCTTTAGCAATTGTATATGTGAGAGAGTCGTCATTACAGATGATCAGAACTCATGTTAAGGTTACTGGACAGTTTTGTGGACCTTAGTAGCTGTTTATTATCAACCCTCCATGTTAAAGAGGAACCTTGCAAAGCAGCTGGATTAGCCGGATTCCATGTCTGTCATCAGGGAGAGAAGCTTTAAGCTGGAACAGTTGGCCTGTCAATGTTCTTAAAGACCAGGCGTCCACTAGGGTGCGGTCAATACACAGAACACAAATGTAGTTACATTCGGCAAATGATTGGAAGATTCCTGCTACTGTCTTTGTCATTCCTGAACACTTCCCAGCATTTCTGCATGTTCAGGTAATGTACATCTACATTTTGGTCACAACTAAAATTTAAATGCAGAAATGAACTTCCTAACATCCTCAACAAGTAGTCTGCATTATCTTGAGAACATCATCAGGACATCCCAGCTTCCCATAACCCTTCTGAACTTCTGAAGATGTCAAGTAATAAGGAATAAGTAATAAGTGAGAGGTGCTCCAAGTCCCTGACGAGTTCAAAATGCATTTCACAGACAAAACATACTGTACTTCTAATTACCTTCAGCTTTTCTGGAAAATTCCTGCCCTTCCTAATAATTTTTAATGGGATGTTTCCCAGATGGATGTGAAATATATACCATGGATGTGTGAATTTTGCATACATGTTCACCGCAGACCACATTTCAGGTGTTTATCCAAAAGACCCATACCCTTTGAGACAGAGGTCCAGATCTACTTTTTTATGAGTAATTACTAAAACAATCTATTTTTCTTCACGATGTTTAACTTCTAGGTCAGAACCTGGTGCAGAAACTGTGTAGCATGAGCAGAATGCCCAGTCCAGTCTTGTTCGCTAAAGAATTCTGTATGAAAGAGCAAATCAGTCTTTAACCCCATCATCCTGATATGTTTTTTCTGACTTCAAAACAAATGATATAGTGCAGCTCCAATCTGATATATTCATCTTTATGTTGATTGTATAGCCAACCTTTATCAGGCTAAAGGAAAATAGTCATTTTTCTTACTGCATGTAAACATACTGAATGAGGATTTAATCTGAATAAATCCTTTTTTACAAGAAAACAGTCACAGTTAATCTATATTTATTTAAGTTATAGTTATCTATATGAAGAAATAGAACATCAGTTAAACATCAAGTGGATGTAAATCAAGTCTCTCACAGTAAGAAGTGAACACATTACTTGTTGTAAATGGGCCCCACCTTATGCAATCCATCTGTCAGCTGGACAGAAGCTTTGATTTTAAACCATGACTCACATGACTGTGTGCTACTGTTGGCCTGAGTGAACTGTACACATCAAACACTGAAATGAGTTCAAATAATGATTAACTGTGCCACTTACCCGCCTGTTTATGGGGCAGCATATACTGTAACGCACTACACAAACATACAGCGCCAGTCAGAAGCAAACAGTACTTCTGAATGACTGTACATACACATTTTCAGATGGAGCTGTTGAGACAATTTGGGGCATTTTATGTGTTTAAGCTAGGGGTGGTAATCTAATTTGGATACACTTTTTGTAATACTTGTTAAAATGATCTTTATGACCCGATGGCAATCAATTTATAATGGGTTCTTAAAATACAGCAAAAAAATATCCCCTATCTACAGCAGGAACAAACCTAGGAAAACACCAATCAGTCACATCTTTTGTAGCACACATTTTTAAAACAATCAAATCCCATCGCCGTTCTGCCCGCCTCCTGCATGTACATTACACTGGTGTGCACTGGCCCTGATTCAATGTAGCTGAGACGAGAGGGATCCAAGTCCGCTGGAGAATGCTTCGCCGTCAAGTTTTGTCTTTGAAAATCAGGGAAGCCCACTACGAGCCGTCCCACAACCCCAACCAAGCTCCAGTATCCCTCACATTTTAAGACAGGTGTGCAAGAAATCTAAAATAAACTCTTTGTTTTTCTTGGTTTGTTCTGCTGTTGGCTCTAATCTTACGACAGCTGCCGCCCAGCCTACTGAAGGTGGAAGTTC
The DNA here is from genome assembly GCA_036419115.1 of Scarus forsteni. NCBI lineage: Eukaryota > Metazoa > Chordata > Actinopteri > Labriformes > Labridae > Scarus > Scarus forsteni. Next base: position 37,636,699 of record JAZDUH010000359.1, read on the forward strand.
TCCTGAGGCTTTTCTTCTTCTTTGGTTTTAAGGCGGTTGGCATCCACCATTTTGGAGCATTACCGCCCCATTCAGGTTCGTGACAGAGTTCAGTTTGGAGAGGCAGAAGCATGTTTTTTATTATCATATAATCACACGGGAGATTTACGGGAGAATACCAATATGGGAGGACATCAGGAAAGAGGATAAAATACGTAAAATACGATAGTTTCATGGCCAAAACGGGAGACTGACAGCTATGTGGAAAATGGCAGAGATATACCTATACCCTGATCAACATTGGGCTGTGAGTACTAACTAACTTTCCATGTTTGTTTGTTTGTTTTTTTAACTTCACAATGATAATGTTTTGGTGTTTTCTTACTGCTGACTGAGACATGACTTTGTGTAGTGTAAAACAAAAATGTGCTGGGGACCAGTTTGGAGTTAAATCAGTCTTCTGGTTGTGAATCGGCATCACTCGTGCATGTGAGCGGGAGGTGTCAATTTAAAGAAGGCGTGGGAGGGGCTAGACAGAGCCCTGAGGAGATGCTACATTCAAATTCATGCTAATTTTCCAAAATTACCAACCCTAGCTTTAAATGAACAACACCATATTTTAGAGCTCTTTGTGAATGTGTGATTTGATAAGTATCATATCTATTACTACATAAATATCAGCCAAAAAGGTGTTAGTACATTTGTTACTTAAAATGGTATGCTAACTTTTTTTTTCTTTTTGTGTCCTACCTCAGTCCTGAGTCCATGACAAGCAGATAGACGCCATTCTTTCATCTGTGTTTTAAGTAAGAGACAGTCAGTGCTCACCCGCACTAGTTAGCTTAGCTCAAACTCTGGAAGTTAATGGGTAGCCTGTCTCTGCCTACATCATTAGACAAACTCTTCAGCAACTCTAAATGGTCTTGTGTGCTTTTTTATTCACTCGTTTTTTTGGCCCCTTTTAAATTACGTGATCTTCTACTATCGTATTATCTTCTTCTACTTGTAAACAGAGGCTTTGTTTTGCTGACATACTTCTATGGCGGTTCTTGTACGAGTCCAGTCCTTTCAACAACTCTTTCAAGTGAACAATGAGAACCAATTTTTGAGTGAGTTGTTGTTGGTGAGCCATAATTAAATGCAAATTGCTGCATTATTTTTTTTTAAATGTAGTTTTGGGGCAATTTGTGCCTTTATTGATAGGAGAGAGACAGTGGGTAAGGTGGTGACAGGGGGTGAGACAGTAGGGAAGACACTCTGCAAAAATTGCCACAGGTTGGATTCAAACCCGGGCTGGCAGAAGTAAGTATGTGGGACGTGCCTGGTTGCTAACCACTCCACCAAACCAGCACCCAATTGGCTGCAAAGGACCTCTTTCACAATACATGTAATTTTGCCCACAGCCCAACTTCTTGTTTATTGTGTGGTATTTGTAGTACACCCAGAGACTCCCAAGAATATACCTTTAGAAAATCCAAAAGTCATCCAGGGCCTGTACTATGACCTATTTTATGATCATTGCCATAGGTGTGAGCCAGGGTGCACACTTTACCCCAAAACTTACTCAAACACAAATAATAAATCATCAAATTGGGTCAAATCACCTTCACTGAAGTCTGGTGCATCTTTTGAAATCAAATGTAAAGCTAAGTATTACAATTGAAAGAAGTTATTGAATTTTAACTGAAAAAAAAAAAAAGTTTTTTTTATGATTTTTTTCAACAATTCAATTCTTTAGAGATGTGTCTGACCAACTTACAGTTGCTGTACAAATAAAATACTTACAAATTATTTGGCCACATATATATTCTCAAAGTGGGAAAAAAATCAACAAATTCTGAGACCAGTAAAGTTGTTCAATTAACAGGTTGGGTTACTGTGGTAGAATCAGGATACTGTTCCATGTCTTGTATATCAGGGAACCTTTAAAGATTTGTTCAGAATTCATCCTTTAAGTATGATTTCTTTTAGAATTTGAGTGCTAGATTCAAAACAAACATTTCACATGAAATGTTATTCATTTAATATTGAACAGCCACAAAGGGCCTGTATATTATGCCTTTGTGATGAGATAATAATGAGCCATTGATACAAGTAAAAACCGATGCAGTTTTGGATTGTTGTAATCAGATTGTATATACAGTATCTACAATGACAGCAATACATAAACATTACTTCTGTCAATTTCTGTTTCTAGTACTTATATATACATGTAATCTGTTTTATGGCCTTCGTGTCTTTTTTTGCATAGCAAACGGCTTGGACAATTTTAATTTGTAGACTGGAACTATAGTGAGAAAGGGATCTGAGAAATCCATAAGATGTATGATTGGCTGGTTATTTCATAGAATGGAGTCTTTGAATTTGCTTGTGTATGGTTGGAGGGGTTTCTGATTTTGAAAATGTTTATAATATCCCAAATAATAGATTACAGATGCAACATGTGCACACATGCCAGAGGTTCTCTTTCCAGCAGGACAGAGACAATAATATGCCTTCACAGGATCATCTGATGCATTCTTGTCAAATTGAATCCAAACATTGTATTTTATTTGAGATCTGTGACGAGAATGAATCTGTCCCTAATGAGATCAGCATCATGCTGGTAAACCCAAATCTCATAGTCACCATCATTTTTTGATGCTCAGCAATGTAGCCAGGGACTGTTTGATTTGGTATGTACCGCATGTTATGGTCTCAAGGTATTCCAGATTCACATGAGGGAACGAGATATCAGATACTTCAAGCTTCTGCCATTCACTACAAGCTCTACGTGACATATTTGGGTCTTCTGCAACTCGTTTTGCCAAAACATTGTCTTTTTTTAAAAGTGAAAGCATACGCTGAGCCATCTTAGTATCTCGTTCCTCTCGATCTGGATCTGAAACATATATTGGTCCTCTGAAGGCATTGAGACATGCAGTTACTATGCGCACTAATTTGCCAATGACCTCAACGAAATAATTTGAGGTAAGTTGTTCCTTAAACAACATCCACTTCTTTGGTAGGACTCTACTATCCATCTGGTTTTGGTACAGCAACGATCACTATTGGCTGTTGAGGAATCCAATTGGGATTTACCAGTTGGTAAAAATGACGGCATTCTAGCATCATACCCCAACTTAGCAAGAAGATCTAAGGCATCCCTGAAACGCGATCTACAATCATATTGTCATTTGCTTCTAACCAAGATTTCAATATTTCAATTTTTTCCATGATGAGCCGAGTTATTGTTGCATCATTTACGTTACCATGGTAGGGGCCAATAGTGTCTAAAACATATCCATCAGGCAGTACAACTGACATGAATTTTAGGTAATTTCTTTTTTTCTGTCCTCCGTAAGATGCCCTTTGAAACTGATGATCACTGCATTTGTTGAGGTAGATATATGTACCATCTAAGATAAGAGTGACCTGGTCACCATAAAAAGCTTTAGTAAAGACAGTGTTGTGAGTTATGGCATCGTGGCGTGAAATATGATTTGTGCCAAGGTATTTGGGAACAACTATTGTGTTCAAAATATCTGCAATTGTATGAAAATATCTTGACAGTGTAGCTTGGGAAAGATTAGTAAGCATGGTCATTTGATTCCATGAAAGGTTTGTTTTCAGTTTTGCCCAAAAGTAAAGAAGCAAATCTATTGCTCTGGAACTATCACTTGAACCTGAAACAAGATCAGATTCACACATGTCATACATGTTCTGAAATTGCACCAATGTCCAGCCAGTCCATGCATGGCAGTCAGAATCTGACACGGTTTCAAACTTCAGTTTGGGTGATGTCTCATGTTTGGATACTTCATGTTGAATATATATAATATATATACTTCATATATAGAATATATGAAAAAAAATATAAATCAATTGAATGCACAATACTAAATTGAAGTTAACATCCATTTGCTGCAAATTGCATGAAATAAAACATTACCCTTGATATAATACAAGACATGGAACAGTATCCTGATTCTTCCACAGTAACCCAACCAGTTAATTGAACAACTTTACCGGTCTCAGAATTTGATGATTTTTTTCCCACTTTGACAATATATATGTGGCCAAATAATTTGTAAGTATTTTAGTTGTACAGCAACTGTAAGTTGGTCAGACACATCTCTAAAGAATTGAATTTGTTGAAAAATTCATTAACTTTTTTTTTTTCCAGTTAAAATTCAATAACTTCTTTCAATTGCATGACTTAGCTTTACATTTGATTTCAAAAGATGCACCAGACTTCAGTGAAGGTGATTTGACCCAATTTGATGATTTATTATTTGTGTTTGAGTAAGTTTTGGGGTAAAGTGTGCACCCTGGCTCACACCTATGGCAATGATCATAAAATAGGTCATAGTACAGGCCCTGGATGACTTTTGGATTTTCTAAAGGTATATTCTTGGGAGTCTCTGGGTGTACTACAAATACCACACAATAAACAAAAAATTGGGCTGTGGGCAAAATTACATGTATTGTGAAAGAGGTCCTTTCATAATGGCCTGCAAACAAACTGCTCACTCACAACTGCAAATCGGGAATCGTTGAAGTAGGTCAACAAAGAAAGACTCTGTTGATGAGTAGAAGGTAAAATGACGAGAGTAGAAGCCAATGTAACATACAGGGGCAAAAAAAACGACACATGACAAGCAGAGGACTGTTTAGAGTTGTTGAGTTTATATCATGACTGTAGGCAGAATCAGGCAAGCTATACCTGTTGACTCCCCATGTTTAAGCTAAGGAGGGCGAGCAGCGAGCCAGCTTTGGCCAATTCTTTCTTGTTACTGGATGCACAGTGAAAAGAATGGTGTCCATCTGCTTGTCATGGACTTGTGAATGAGAAAATGTTGGTGCATCCCTTTAAATAAACAACAGTAATAACAAGCAGACTGAAAATTAGCTGACAAACTCAAAACACCGTATCTGCTCACTAAAAGATGTAAATCAACAGTTCACAGAGATATGTTTCTATAATTTATTGTTAACAGAGTAAAATACAACAGACATCTTCTTTCTTCAAGTGAATGCCTCACCTTGATGGTGTCACAGGATGATTTAAGACTGGCCCTTTCTTCCAGACAGAAAACACAAAACACAAAACTATTCAAAATCAGAATTCATTCATTCATTCATTTTCATTTATAGCCAGAGTTATTTCTGTGACTCTGTTTAGTTCAGGTAAGAATGCAAAGCACCTTTACATGTTATACGTGGATCAATCTGAGCAGCACAAACTCTGAGTTTTATACAATGTGACAGGTTTCAGTGGTGCCTCTGGAGTGACCTTGTCAGACTTCATATCTCAAATGAACAAAACATCCCTTCTACTCTAAAAGTGCTTGTACAATTCAAGGAATGTACATGCCACCTCCTTGGGGCCCCTTTGTGACCCCCGTGGGGACTTCACTGACCCTGTGTGAGGCTCTGTGTGCAGAAATCCTGCAGAGGCACCGCTTCATGAATCTCATAATGGGCTGACGCTCTGTGCTGGAATCAACGGGTTGATATTGAACAGGATGGTTTCGCTTATGATAAACGGGTGATGTGATTTCAGAACAGATCACAAGAGGTATACTGGTTATGTGTGAACCCTGAATCAAACGTGACAGAGGAAATCAATGTTGTCTGTGTGACTTTCAGTGGTGTGGAGGATGTCCATTCATGTGTGAATACCTGGGGAGCTTGTAAAATATGCAGCAATAATCTCTTTTTGCCTGTGAGCAGATCAAAATGTAAATTGAAAACTGAGCTTCAGGACAGTAATGGTACTAAGGAAAAGAATAGTTTTTGAAATAAGGCTACAAAGAGTCTTCTAGCAAAGCACTCCTCTTTGAAATGTAAAGACTATTTTAATGATGATAGAGATGAAACACTTCTAACACTCTTACATAAGAGGAAATGAAGCCCTAATAGGGTAGAACCAGCTTCTCTTATAGGTGATTAGGGTCTCTTAAGTCTGGAGATTTACTTGCTGTTTTGTCCGTACGATAGTGCTTTGCTGAGAATCAATACATATTACTGCAGGACACCAATATCGGGAACACAAGAGAGCTCAGGCTGTATACAACCACATGATGTATGAGAAGTTTATAAACATGGCTGAACTTTGATAATTCTGGGGTTAAAACCAACAAATGCAGTCATCAGTATCCTCACATAAGTATGCACTGACAGCTGATTGGTGATGGTGAGACTACACCAACCATTTCAGGTGTTACAATTTAATAAGTGACCATGTTAGCTGGTGTCTTTCAGCTGCCTGTGTCAATACCAAGGTTGGAAATTAACTTTTTGGCCTACCTGCTTCAGTGGAAGTTAAAAAATTAAAACCTACTGAAAGTCTCCATTTAACAATGTCACTCTTTGAACTGTGACATCACTGTATCTGCAACTTGTGCATTTAACAATCAGGTAAGACAAACTCTGCATCTACCACAGTCTTTTCTCTCAGTCAGCCTTTGAGTGGTGATATATGATGAACTTTAATTGTAGATATTCAAGATAACAACAGATTTGGTGGTTTTAGCTAACATAATATATATAAATAGCAGCTAATGTGCTCTGCATCACATGACTGACTATGCTTGCTCTGCAGTGTCACTGAGTGTGAACATTGCCATCGTAATGATAGAATAGTATGTTGTTCAACACCAAACTGCTGACTCAGGGCAAATAAATGCCGGTGGCTGGAGCTACTTCAAGTTGATGCAACTGATGCTCTGAACATAAAAACCATGGCTAATGCAATATCAATGTTTGAAAATAATTTCTGCAGACTCCTACGTTTTTGTAATAACTTCCTGTGGAGTTTTTCCCCCTGATGTAAACATTTCCTCAGCTGTTTGTTCATGAAATTCTCTCTGAAACAGCAGTCGGGTGTGCCAGATGTCAATAATAAATTGTTATGACACAACATAGCAACGTCTGAAACTGATATCTGTTTACCCAGCACTGATTTGCAGATGGGCAATATTTGTAAAAAGGGATGAAATCAGGAAATACCGATGTTGGCCCACAAAGTAATACAAACACAGCCGCAAATCAAGTGACTGAAAGTCCCCTTTCAACTGCAGCTAGTAGAACCATTACACCAAACTTACTTTTATCCAGTTTACTGATTCAAATGTTGACATCTGAAACACTTTCATGAGCCAGATTAACAAACATGTTTGTCTCTGTGTAGTCTTTAAAACACACTTATAGACATGGAGATTTGGACTTTAAGACTTTCTGTTGTTTTTGTCCTGAAGCAGTGTCGACTCCCTGATTGTGGTAGTCCTACCTGTTTTGTGTGTACTGTCTGGGTTGCATTAACTTTGGAGGACATTAACAGCTAACGTGCTGAATAGATCCAGATGATATGTGGGGCCATCATGCCTCTGTGTCCATGAAGTCAACAAGTAAATCTCCAGCTTTAGAGACGGAATAATAAGCATTTTAGGGCTTAAGCTTACATGTTCTGTAGTATGTTAAGTTGAAGACATCACACATCACTCGTAGATAAATCTTTTTTTAGACTTAAAGTGTATCTAGCAGCATATTAAAACTCTACAGTGAAATGTAGGCTGTCAAGCATTTATCAAACTGTCAGCAGAATATTTATACACACATAAAGGAGGCGGCTCATACAGCAGTGCTGTAATGCCACCTGATATTTCACTGAATGTCTTTCAAATTATCAGCTGATTGTGTTATTTTACCACACTCAAACAAGAACCCAGAGTCTTAGTGGAAAGTTTCACTCAGTGACAAAAAAGTAACAGCACTTAGTGGTTTTTTTGCTTGATTTGTCGTCTCACTGAAGAGCTGGAAAGATTACATCAAGATCTGGAAGGTGACAGGAAATTCCACAGTCAGCTATGTCGCTCTTAACACAGTCCAGAGCGGTGAGGGAGCCCGGTAGGATACTGGCTCAAGGGGGTGGGTGGGGGTGAATAAGGGATAAGTGCCAGCTAGGGGCTGAGAGGATGGAAGAAGGGAGGAGTGGGAGTGGTTGGCTGTAATGCTCCACCCTCCCCAGGAGCAGATCTCACGTCACCACTTGCTGCACTGTCGAGCGTTCATGGGAGCAGGACCGGTCTCCGCAGTTCAGCCTCCTGAGCAGCCGCTGGAGCTTGCTGGAGAAGTTTTTGTTCATCTGTCTGTACATGAGAGGCATCGCAAAGCTGCTGGAGAACGCCAGCAGCTTGGATACACATCTAAAGAAGTAATAGGTAGGGAGGTATTGTGCATTGCTAATGTACCCTGGTGCACCAGCTACAGTGTGAACCAGCAGGGTCATGTAGTACGGGGTCCACAGAATAAACTGCACACACACAGAGGCAAGCAGCAGCCTGTGGATGGAAGGGTCCAAGCGGGCTGAGTCCTGGTCCAGAGGGGTAGACTCCTTTCTGATGCGCAAAATAAGCACAAAGGCATAAAGGACAGCCACAGCCGGAACCACATACCCGATAAACATCATGATGGCGTCTGCTGCCTCCTTGTTCTGCATTTTGGAGCACTCCACCATCTTTGTCGAGATGTGGTTACACACATAGAAGAGCAGCGAGGAGAAACTAGTGAGCACAGCCCCACCCCAGATGAACCCACACACATGCTTAGTGTTATACACGCTCGACATGTATGTACGAGGCAGGGCACGCTCTATGTAGTAGTCCAGACTGAGAAGCGTTGTGGAGTACATGATGACCAGGGAGGAGATGTTAAAGAGGATGAGAAGAGTAATGTAGACCTCATTGTTGTACTCCCAGACGTGCCAGCGGGTGAAGGTGGAGCTCAGCAGCTCCACAGGCGCGACCACGTTGAGCACCAGTCCTGCGATGGCCATGTTGACGAAATAAACATCGGGCATGGTCATGGACACCTTGTTGGAGAGGTTGACCACGACCAGCAGGATGTTGTAGCACAGCCCCAAAGGGAAGCATAGCAGGAGGTAGATGAGGGAGAAGACTGACAGGATGAGGCTGAGGTCCTGGCAGAGCTGGAAGTCCACGCTGCTGTCCGTCTCATTGTAAACCATGCAGATCCACATCGCTGGGCTCTGACGCAGGGCTCACCAGGTCCACTGCGGACAGAGACAGACGAAGAGTCATTAGCTGTCACAGAATCTATTATCTAGTTGTTAGCAGTAAAGACAGGATTTTCTATAAGAAAATTAACTAGTAAACATAATTTCAGTGCATCAGTATCCATAAAACATAACTTTTTTAATCAAAGCTGAATGAAAAAGGTTCACTGTAGTTTAATTGTTCATTTGAAACCTGGTTCATGTTTCTATGGCAAAAGTAAACTGCAGCTACGACACATGGAACGCACAATGCTACCTCTCAACCACTGGTTATGTGTTCACCTGTGTATGTTTGTTTTTTTTGGTCTATTTGATTGTCAGCAAGCTTACGTTAAAAACTACTGGACAGATTTTGCTGTAATCTTCAGGACATGTTGGGAATGGTCCAACTCAAAAAGTCTTCGATTTTGGGGGTGATCCAGATAACCAGCATTAGTAAACGATAACTGTATAACTGCTTATAATATCAACATGATTCTGAGTGCTCGGTGTGGGTTTTCAGGGTCAAGGGATCATACAATGATGGTAACGTTATCATGGAACTGTTGCTTATAGACTTAACAGCAGTATGTGAGGTACCTTGGTGGAGGTTTTGACCTCTCTAAATTCTTTCTAGTTCTTAATGGCAGGGCACACTGATGTGACCGGTTTAGTATTAGGTGTGTATTGAGATTTTGGTTTAGTATCAGGTGTGCCTTGACATTTTTTCACAGGTCTTGTGTGTGTCTTTTTAATATGTAGCTACATTCAGAAGTCAGTTCAGAGCCACTTAGTCCAACAGCAAAAGTTTGATGCTGGAGTATAACTCAAGCTTTAGTTTGTGAGAACATATCTTAAGCGCTTTTCATAATTTTTGTATTTTTTCTTTTCAAATTCATTCATCATATTCATCAGTTTATCCACACACAGAGGATGCTCAAGTGGGCCACCTAAAGAATTACTCAGACACATTTTTCAGCCATTTTTCTTTTTCAGCATCATGTAATTTAAGTCTGCAAGAAAGAAAGTGCTTGTAAGAGAAAGCCTGCTGGGACATAGGACAATGCTGTAATTTAAAACATGGGTGATCATAGAATTTATCCCATTATACCCCAGGACATCCTGATGCCCTGGGCCTTTTGACATACAGCAAATATTTTCAAATAGCCTATAACACTTAGTTAGTTGGCATAAAAAAACAACTTATAATCAATGTTATTTATGTTAAACATGGTTCCTGCAACATGAAAAAATACTCCTTGGACAAACATCGTGCCTGTGGGAGGATAGTTGTCAAGTATTTTTAAAAAAACAATGATACAATTGTGGTACAATAAATACATACATAAATGAGGAGCATTGTTGTTCTGTTTCCCACACAATACAAATAAAGGTCATACTGGTAATACTGTATCTTGTTCTGAATACCCTCCCAAAAAAGAAAACTCCTGTAAACACAACTGCACAAATACTGACAAGTTTTTAGTACCTTATTACCAAGATTTTGGGATGTAAAGTTTGGATTTAGGCTGTTTCTGACTCATTTTTGAAGTCACGTGTCTGATTTTGAAGACTGTACACATTTTAGCTTTACCATAGATTGTTTGCAATGCTATTAGCAAGGGAATGTAACAGCCAGTTACAGCCTAATTAGCTGCTCCGCATCAGTTCAACACTTCATTGGCATGCCAGGATTTCAGGCTGGCCGGCAGCATGCCCTAAACAAGAGTGAGCTGAGTCCTGATCTGATTCTCTGAGCCTCCAAAAACAATCACAGAAAATCTCATACAATATCTGCATGATGTCTACTTTCACTAAATGTCTAGGAATGAAATATCTTTAACGGAGCTCATAATGAGTGAGGTTTGGCTGTGCTTGTGTTAATAGCTCATTTAGTTTGATTCAAATCCTTGGATGACCTTTACAGGAATGTACAGTGTGCCTGGCCTAATAGGCACAGTATTATATATTAGTTGTGTAAGCTTTGTGAAGACTGTAAGGGAAGAGTAAAGTCCAAACAGATTCAATCAAAATGTTGAACTTCTATCTCCATCTATGAGCAGAGCTGGCTCTCTTTGTTACTGAAGCAGACAAGGCTCTGGTACAAAAACACGTTGCCTATTGTGCACCGTGTAACACTGTTAATTTCACTTCACTGCATCTGACTGGCTGAAAACCAACGCCTCACAATGTGTTGCTGGCTCAGCCTCAGAAAACACTCCTGTTGGAGAGTGTTTTATGTCTGTGTAAGCATTCTGTGCTACTTCTCTCGTGGCATGGTCAAGCAGCCTGATAAAGAAGAGCTCTTGACAGACTGCTGTAGTGTGACGGCTGTGAGTGAAGCACATGCACCTCCTGTTCAGGTTACTGCCACTCTGACGAGAGGAGGAGTTTGGGCACGTGGTGATGGGTAGATTTATAAAGAGTGAAATGTGAGGATCTGCCTGGGGGTTGGAGTTGAGGGTTAGGTCAGAGAAAAGGATGGTGCACATATTGGAAGGATTTGTGATCAAGCCTGATGGAGCTGCAGGTTTTCAAAAAGCTTATGTCACAATGTATGTATGATTAACTAGGTTATTTTTAATCTATAATTACAAGAGAAAGGCACCTGATCTTGTCCATGAGCTCCCATTTGACTGAAATCTCATTGGTCAAACATTAGGGCATGGAAAAAAGAGCTTAATCCATTATTTGTCAGGGCTGGAGGGAAACCTGGTGTGTTTCCATTTTAATTGGCTTCATCATAACGTAAAAAAATAAAAGTACAATGAAAGGATCACATAAGAATGTGAGAGAGGACTGCCAAAAAACCCACATTAGGCTTGGCATTCCCTGTCTGAACGATAAAATAAATAGATATTGCAGTACATACATGATTTAAACACAATTGATATCTTCTAATTCTAATGTCATAACAAAACAAAGACAACATAAACAGGAACAGCAGACTGCTAAGTATCAAGTTGTCTCTTCACTTTTCAGGTAGGCTATATATAACACGTTTCAACTTTAACACAACAAAGATATTGAGGCAACAAAACTGCAACAACTGCATAAAAAAGCACGTCAAGAGGTAACTTTCTTAACTTTATTATTGTCTGAAATGTTAAATACTGTACATTTACTGCATCTAATAATGACATCACAAGACCCAAGCTTATTTGAAAAGTTTATGAGGAAACAAGTTGCAACTCTCTGTGTGTTGATGTGTTTATCTCAGCTGCTAGTAGACAACTGCAGCATGGCAGACGGATGGGATAATTTAAAACAGAGAAGAATCTGACTGAAATTGATGCACAAAAAACACAGTGATTTAAAAGTTTGCAGAAATCATCCCAATATTTGATCCTAGGGGAAAAATACAGCAATATTTTTTTCTCACTTTCGTTCAGCCCTCAGGCCACTTCTAACTTGTAAATAAAATTGTTAGTCCAATGGATACACCATTACTATCACCTGTCTCGATAAATAACTTGTCATTTGCTGCACAAAAGTCACTTTATTTCTTAAAACTGGGCATTTACTGCACAGTGACACTGTCTTTTACTTATCCTTTTAATTCTATCTTCAAAAAATACTGTCATCTCCTGCTTAATACCTTGCGCTGTGTTGCTTGACTTTTAATTCCCTCTCTAGGAATAAAAAAAAAGATTCGGTAATTATTACCAAAATAATATGGGTTCAGGACATAGTTTTTTTGCGTAAGAAAAACACTGACTGTGACCAAAGCTTCAAACTAAAAAGCACTCGGAGTGCACACACTTCTGCCAAGGTAGCTCACATATTGCTGTTCCATCTATGAACAATAGTTCCATGATAAAGTTACCATCACTATATGACCCATTGACCCTGAAAACCCACAGCTAGCACTCAGAACAATGTTGATATCATTATTAGTTGGACAGTTATTGAGAAAAAATGATTGTACTGGATAGGGATGTAAGCCGCACACCGGTACTTTAATGTACCAGTCCCTAATTGGGTCGGTACCCAAATACCGTTAAGAATCTGGAAAAACAGTACTATTATTGGTACTTGAACGTCTCTTCAACTGTCACGTAGTTGCGACACTTCTGCCGTCGACAGGTGATGACACAGCTGGCTCAAGCATGTTGGTGCCCGATGCAATCTTTGTCAGAGAGAAGTTGCGCCCAAAGGGGGAAATACTAGCAACATTACCAAACACTTGGAGAGCGCGCATAGTACAAAGCTAAAGGAGTGCAGGTTGTTTGATTGCTATAGCAACACGAGTAAAGTTACCAGCCCGGCTAACACTAAACACTTCAGCACCGTGGCGGCAGGACCCGGTTTAGTTTCTGCTATGTCAAGTCATGGTAAGATTTTTGTCTAGTTTGCAGTCATTAAGGCTGCCACTTTTCCAAAGAATCAAAGTCGAGACTCTATTATCCCCCCCTTCGGTAAAGACCCTGCCAAAAACAACACAGTCACGCGGGGTTAAACTCTTGACGAAGCACCGCTGCGCTCAGCTGTATAACTTGGATGAAAAGCCAATGGCTGAGCCCGCAAATACATGGAGGATGAGTGACTAAACTGCATTTCACATAACACACAGCCTTGTCTTTAATGTTAAGTTTGTCATCAACGGTGTAGAACCAAAACCACTTCCACACAGCTCTCCTCAGATGATTCAGAGCTCTTGATGTCCGCTCGGAGTGGAAACTCTTTGTTTACTGAGGTCAAGAGAGCACCAGATGTGACTGAAGGTCAAGCTGCGCTCACAACGCCCTCTGTTGGACGGAATGGTCTACTGCTCCAGGTGCTCTTATATGCCGCTACACTCAATATTTACATTAGAATATTTATTTTCAATTCGGTTACAGATATTTATCCCGATATTCGATCGGTTATTCGAATATCGAATATAAAGTGACAGCCCTAGTAGGCATCATTACAGCATCAATTTTTGCACCACCAGATATATGGGTCTGTCTGCACATGCCTCTGAGAAGCATTTGTAATGCATTACTTCTATTCTGTTGAAGCTTTATTATTACCTTGTGTTAATAAAAAAAGGTTGAATCTTTTAATATCTTGTAAAGTCTTTATTTTTTACACAAAATAACGTGTTGTAGTATCGATAAGAGTATTGATAAGTTTTGACACCGATAAGGAGTATCGGTATCTGTATCGGTATCGATAAAATCATAACGATATACATCCCTAGTACTGGATATTTGGATCACTGCCAAAATCAAATCATTTTTAAGTTCGGCCATTTCCAACATCTGTGTAGTAGTTTTTGTATAATCTTGCTAACAAACAAATAAACAAACAAACAAACAAACACAAAACAACCACTCAAACAAACCCACATACTGATGTATGCAGCACCTATGAGCTAGTTCAGGCAGACAACACAAGTTGCACTGATGTCATATCTGGCCTATATCACCGTCCACACATATCACATGACAACCATCCTTTCTTCCAGTAGTCTATTTAAGCTGCATGACCAGTTCATTTTTCCTGATGCCTTGCCAGCAATGCTTGCATCAGTACTGGGCTCTTGCTTTCAACCCTGTTACAGCCCTACATTCACCTACAGGGTTATACAGACGATCAAGGTATCATTTCTTCTCTGCTCAAATTCTGCATTGACGGCAACCTTATACTGCCCCGCTGCTGCAATTAATCTTCAGATGAACACAGGCTTGAGTTTTCTGACTAAAATAATGTTTACTGTAAAAAAACTAACAGCTACATGACTGATTTTGCAATGCCAGTTTGGCCTTCAGCTTCTGACAATGTGGAAAAACATCACAAACTCAATTTTTCTGCTCACTTGTTGTCTTAGACTGTGGCATCTTTCCTTTGAAGGTGAAACTTCATTCTGTGCACAAAAGGCAGCAAACCTAGAGTGATCAAAGACTGCAGCTAAAGAGAAAAGAGAGAATGTATCCAGTGAGTCCTGCTGATTGTCATAATAAATAAGACAAACACTGTGATCTGAAGCTATTTGGATATTTCTTGACATTTATTATGAGGCGTCCAAGCCATATTTCAGAACTTTATACTAGTGAGTGCATCGTCTCTGAGTCATTTGTTATTTTAGGGCCATATCTTAGGGATAAAAATGATTCATTTCACTACAAAAAGTTTGTATGTTTTTTTAGAGCTGCAGCTATCGAATCTTTTTGTAATCGATTACTCTATCAAATTTTTGTAATCGTAATCGAGTAATCGGAAAACAGTTACACTGCGCTCACTGCTATTTTTTTTTTTACATTGAATCACTACACATTATTATCAGTAGTAACAAACGAAACAGAAAAGCCTGGTCACTTAAATTAACAACTTATTTTTCTTATTTTGAACATTTTGAGCATAAATGGGATCTCAAAATCTATACTTTTATTTTACTATATCTTGCTTTTTTCTGTATTTTTTTTTAAGTATGGTTATTTTTATTTTGTGTTCATGCTTGTCTCTTTTTGCTAAATTATTGCCTTTACTGCTGTACCATATTGATGATCTTATTTTGCTTACTTTATTTCTAGGACCAAATAATGTTATACTTAGATACTCAGATAATTTACCTAGCTAATGTACATTTCTATAACATATGAAAGCATTCCCTACACCTGCTTCCTCTACTCACTGTCAGTGTTTCCTGTTCTACTCTCTGCAATCAAATTAAATGTAAAGTTATTGGATGTGAAAAGTATGTGAACAAAATACTCATAATTCTGGGCAAGTAGCCTCCGCATTGATTTACGTTCTGAACCAGCCTTTACGGAGCCATAATCAAAGTAGGTTATTTACTAGCCCGTATCTCAGTTATTGATCACATTAGCTGCCTTGCTGATGTATCATGAGTGTCATCCTGTTGTGTCGCTCTGACGCACAGACCGGATGTTTATGGTTGTCGAGATGACGTGCTATCATGCTAAGCTATGTGCTAAGCTAACTCCGTTTGACAGCAGACACACTGCACTGTGTTTTCTTTTCGTCCCTTCTTGTAGTGACCACACACTTGGGACACTCTCTGCCATTTCTTCTGCGGGCTCTCTCTTTTCTGTCCCTCTCTTTTCTCTTCCTTCATTATTTTAAAAGCCGCGCAGCAGCGGAGGTAGCAGGTGCTGTGTGCCACAGAAATGACCGTCCTTGTCAAACACCATGCACTGTACAGTAATCCAGATATATATTTTATATGTATAATTATATATTAAACGAGGCCTCGAGGCACACAATTTGCCTTGAAGATATTTTGTAATTGAATATTCGCGATTATTTGAGGAATCATTTCAGCTCTAATGTTTTTAATACTTTACATTTCTTTTTACTTTGTTTAAACTGCCAGTCATGGTGCAATAACTACACTCACAAACACTGTTGATCTAAAAACATCCTATATTTTCTTTGACAAACTGATTGACTGATGAGTGGGTGTTACTTCAGTCAACCACATTTTTCTTAATTTGCATTTACTAAAGATTATAAGAAAATTGGAGGGACACATTTCCTCAGCCTCCTGTCTCCTACTTCCTTGTTGTTATACAGCACTGGCGGTCACTTTGAATGATCTTCCAAATAGCAAACTTTAAAAAAGAAAAAAAATCTGGAAGCCTGCCTTGCGAAATCCCAGGACAGAGAGCGAGAGAGTCCGTTTTGTTTTCAGGCGGATGAGCAACAATGCCAGTAAAGGGGAAAACGTCTCTGTGTTCACTTACGTAACACCACTACAGAGGGACTGTTTTGGCCTAAGCCTCAGACGCGGACGCACACATGCTAACACGCACACACAAAAATACACACAGGAGCGCTCAGTCCCTCCTCTATACTAATCCAATTGGCTGTAATGAGACTATAGTGGAGGCTGGAGCTCAGAGCTGGACTGGAACGGGAAAGTGTAAAGTTACACAAAAAGACAGTGGTGGGAGCTCTTGTAAACACAGCTCTGTCACACAAGCTGCTTGGTGACTCACGCTCTAAAACTGGCCTTGACAAAAGTGCCTAATTAGCTGTGGTTCTCTGTGAGGAGATTATTCCAGCTTGTGATGTACTTTGTAAGATTCTTTTCTCGACCCACACTCTGATCACTTGAGGAGAAAATGACTTTAAGAGAAGATGGTGATAATTAAAGAGGGCACGCTGCATTGTGGCTGCCTGTCCCTATTCATTAGCACCTGCTCCATTCTGACAGTTCAGACACCCTTTCATTACCACATGGGCTCGCAGCGCTGCCTGCGATGGCTGCAGGATACTGATGTGTGTGTGTATTCAACAACACACACATTTCCTGCTGCAAAGTGGTGCTTCAGTTTCTGAACAGTTCGCTTCATTAACTTACAACCCCATGCAAAATTATCACCAGAGTATGTGAGGAAAAAAATTATAATGTTGAAAGACTTAGGGACGCTCAGTATTCTCAGCATATTACCTGTATTGGCAGAAAATGACTTGATTATCAAATCAGCAAAAATAGCCTTGTTTTGCAATAGTTACAGCAGTGATACTTGGCATATGAGTCAAGATGTACTTATTAGATCAGAAAGGCCAACTTTGTCCTTCTTCTAGCAGAAAAAGTAACTTTCTTGCTCAGAGGCAACAGCATTAACCAGCCCACAATAGACCTACATGTATCTGAGGTGATGTATTCTGAGGACTAAAGTTTTAGGATTTTGATCTGTTTTTTTAAATATATGTATTACCTTGTTGATTGATCACATGATGATATTTTGTGTATTATATCAAACAATGATACCATCTCTGAGAGGGAATGGGAACTGATAAGGTTTGTTAGTACCAATGCTCTTACCGATTCTGCTGAACAATGTAATTCTTCAAATATTCTGCCGATTCGTGCAGGTTTTAAGTGGCAACAATATCAAAAACATGTCAATCCTGATATAAAAGCCTCGCTCCACAGATGAATTGGCCCTTTTCCACGAGCACACCTTGGCCCTACTCTACTCGGCTCTACTCGATTTGCAGCGTGTTTCCACTAGCCCGGTACCTCCTAAAACAAGCTAGTTTTAGTACCTACTCCGCTCTGGTTCCAAGCGAGCTGAGTCAATACTAAAAGATGACTTCACCGACTGCCGGCTACTGATTGGTCAGACAATGTTGTCATGGATGAGTCATGAGCGCGACAACCTAGCATGCTAGCGGTAGCTACCATTAGCTTACCCTCATAGTCTTTTCTTTACAGCTCGATTGCTCTCGTCCTCGGCTTCATTCTGTTGTATAGCTTCCAAAACTCTCCTGTGCTTCTCAAGGGGTATTTCTTCTTGCCACCTGCAGCCTTCTTACGCTTTCCTTTTTACTTGGTTTGTGACAAAAAGCCACAGATTACTGCGTTGCGCTCAAAATGACGTGTTTGCAGTGCTCCTCAGCTGTTTAAAGCGACACTGCACGCCGTTGGGCAGGCGACAGGGGCTAATGGAAAAGCAGCACAAGGCGAGTAGAGTAGAGCCAGGTAGATTCGGGTAGAGTCGAGTAGAGTAGAGTAGGGCTAGTGGAAAAGGGCCATATGTCTCTGCACATTGTTGATGTAACCACCCTCTAAGGGGCCGCTAACACTATGGAAATGTCCGAAAACAGAACGTTTTTGGTGCATTAGCGCCTTCCGTTTACATGTGAACTGTGCCTGAAGTGCCTTAATCTGCAAACTTTTGATACCAGAGTCCAGAGTGAAAATTTTTTTCTTTCAGAAAAAGGTTGCTCATGCACCAAGGAAAACCAGCAGCTACATGGCCGAGGAGACTTTGCCAAATATAACTGAAAAGTTTATCTTTACTGGAAAATGTTAGTGTGCTGACGCACATTGTAACACCGCTGTTTCACTACAAACCCACATCCCCAGCTACTGGCCCGTCATGTACGCGACTGCGTTTTTGGTCATTCTCATAGATCTGTGTGAAAATGCACCGTTTCACACCATCTCTGTGTGAACATGACGCATTTTTGGAAAGGCAAAGGAAAAACCTTTCAGATTCTGGTGATAACGTTGACGTGTAAAAAGGCCTTACTGTCAGCAGCTTTTTGTCAGAAATCAAGCCACACTTTGACTTCTTTGTTGTGATTTCTGATAACCATTTCTGATGAAAATGTGACGTCCTTGATTTATGAAGCAGGCAGAATAAAGTGGAGGGAACTGAAAGGGAATTGCTGTGAAAAAAGACAAATGACATTGAGTCCTTTAGTTATTTTTTTTTTTTTGATTCTCAACTCAAATTGTTTTTTTAATCCCCATCTCCATTACTGGGTTAGTCAGAATTAAGACCACCCCAACAACAACGTTTTGTATTTCTCACCTTCGTATTGTGCTAATTTATAAATAAGACATTA
Source organism: Scarus forsteni (assembly GCA_036419115.1). NCBI lineage: Eukaryota > Metazoa > Chordata > Actinopteri > Labriformes > Labridae > Scarus > Scarus forsteni. The sequence goes on from JAZDUH010000359.1 coordinate 37,656,026, forward strand.
AACATTCCCATGCAAGCCTTACAAAAACCAAGACAGGTACACAGAGCACAAAGGAGATGCTACAAACAGTTGTGGCTGCTTGTATCGTCCATATGTATCGTTGTGTGAATAATTACCACTGGGATGCCCATTCTCATTCAGTGATGATCTCTTCCTCCCTTTGCACTAAATATGAATAATGATATAGCCAGATCAGAAATAGAGGGAAGTTTAACACAACTGAAATCAACATATTGTGGACAATATGTATATACACTAAATACAATGCTTGCACTATGTGAGCATCTTACTTCACACTCATGTGTTGATCAAATAGGTAATTAATATCACCAAATGAACAAAAGCCTCAATGTTTCACAAAGATACCTCTGAGAAAAAGCCAATGAAACATAAAATACGGAAATGAAATAGTCATAACTTCTTCCTGTTAGAGACTCTTATCTGCTGCTGCACCAGAGGATCATAGAGGAAATGCTGCATCATATGTGTCAAAAACAAAAACAAAACTAGTCTTCAGCAGGACAACATGAAAAGAGCAAAAACTAGAGCAGTAAGCAGAAGTAGAAAACACTTGTCAGAAGTAAAAATGCACACAGGTGGCACGCAGAGTGGCAATTCATTCTGAGAACAGAAGAGCCAATGAGAAAAACAGACTTGTGTTTGTGCTGGTAAATCAGAGAACATCAGTTCAGCAGCATCAGTACATCAGAGACAGGTAAACATATGAATGTGTGCATCCACTGAGAGAATAAACAAACGCAGAGGAGAACTAACTGTGTGGCTTTTTTTCTTTTTATCTAAACAGCAGTTGAGCTGTAACTGATATTTTTGGAATCCCCCTCTGTACTGACTGGAAATGACTGAAACGTGATATTTACACAATTAAAATGCTAAATCATCAGATTCTTCCTCTGGACCCAGAGTCTTCAGATAAAGTACTTTGAATTAGAGTATTTAATTCAAAGGCAAATGGAAAAAGAGGTCTGAATATTTAAATGCCTTCGACAGAAATATCATTGTGTTTCTTTGAATATGATCAAGTTGACTAACCATTAACTAGTACACCTTGATCAAACCAGACAGCAGTACCTTGACCTGTTGCTTGGCTAAAAGAGATGAGTCATTTCATCTGATGCTGCTGCAGGTCAGTCACACTGCTCTGTCAGAGGAGCCAAGTGCATCTAAACTTTTTTGTGAGTCCAGTTAGCTAAAAACTGCTCGAAGTTAAAAGGTGCTAATCAGCTAATTAACTAAGGCAACACAACACAACATTATGCTGCGTTCGATTGTACTCTGAATGATCCAGGTAGGAAATTCCAAATTCTGACTTGGGCTGCTCTGATCTTGCCCAAAATCCCAAGTCGGATTCCCTTGCTCAAGGGCTGTTCAATTGTGCTTCCTCCATTCAGATGTCGGATCTTTCTGAGTTCCAAGTTCAATCCAATGCAGCATTCGTCATGATTAAGGATGGAACTGATAACTGGTTCCAGGTAACAACAGTCATCCAGTTTGGAGGTATCAGTGTCACTTATCGTTTTGGATAACAATTCCCTTATCGTTTTATTTGTTTCATTTCACACATACCTGACAAGACAATGGCATCATGCAAGAGGCAGTTAGCACACATGACAAAAAGGAGTAGAGTATTAATGGTGGATAGCGGACAAAAGCGGAGTGTGACTTAATTTAGCACACAACAATGTTGATGGAGGAAAATGAAATAATTGTGGCAGTATGATTTTTTCACAGCACAACATTAAATAAACATGTGGGCCAACTTTCCTACCACAGAAATCCACAGAATTTTATAAGAGGGTCAAATGAAGAATGTGATCAATTGGCAGAATCAACATTGACACTGGTATCAATAAAACCTTAACTACTTCCATCCATATTTATAACAACCTACTGAACTTGTTGGATGTTAACAGAAAGAATCAGCAGTAGGAAAGAGGAGGTTCTTATTGTTGTGGTGTGGTGATGATGGACTGCCTGCTTGTCTTTATTTTCATGCTGCTTCAGTTGTGTGAGCATTAAGCTGTATTCACACACCAAACAGATGTGCATTTGCGTGCGCTAAGCCAATTTCTCTGCAGTCGAAAACATTCAACTTCTACTACAAATTTGCCTGAAGTTGTGGTGTGACAGCCAATCAGCACCGAGAGTGAATGGCGAAACCTCCTCTTTTCCACTCAGCTGAGTAATAAACACAAGTCTAGATGAAACATCTACTGCAGAGTCTGAGTGCTTGGCCTCGCACTGTTTCCTTTTACACTGTAACGAGAACCATGCTGATTGAATATAGATGCTGCACAGAGGTGACATTGTTGGGGTTGGGTGTGGGTCATCTATGATGCACACATACAAGAAAAGTCTGAGTTATGAAACTGTCAAAAAAAATCTTCAAAAGCAAGGATTTGCCTCTGGCAATGTTTAGAAACACATCTGAGACTTTACTGTGAGCGGCTACAGCTTCTGTTATGAGTTCGGCTTCAGTTTGATCCCCTCTGACGATAATGCCTGTCTATTACACAACAAGAAGTCTTATGACTAAGAAATGAGGAAAACTTTTTTTTAAATTAACCCTTCAGGCTTGTCGTAATACTTGTACTAAGAAGCAGGTGATCGATAAAATTATACCACCCCCAGCATTACTGGGAATCATGAAAACCACACATGGAAGAATCAAATCAGTCATTTTATTGTTGCCTTTAAGCTAACTGAAGCTAAGTTACCCACTGCTCCAGTGATGTGATGCAGAATCCCAAAATCAATGGCAATATTTGAATTTGGACACAATTGTTTCATTTTTTCATGTAACAGCTTTTAACATAAACTATAACATTTTAATGACCGTGGATCCTCCTGAACCTACACTCCACCAAAGCTCACTTGGAAAGTGTATGAAGAATAACAAGGTAGACATAAAATAATCAAAATCTGTCAGTGAATTGGAGACCAGCTGACAGATTATTTAAAAGGAAGACATTGGGTTGACCTTGACCAGCCTAACACAGCTCTCAAACTATTAGTCTTTGGCTTAATAGTTAAGGGCTGAGAACAACTTTTTACTTTTTTTGGTAAAAATACATTTGATCTTTTTCATCACTGACTTTATATTTCAGGCAGTGCAAAGCTGTCATTTAAAAGTTACAGGCAATTATTTAAATGAAGTCCAATTAACCTTGAATGAATGTGCTCCTGTTTCAGAGCTCTGTGGAACAACCTGCTTGAGTCAGAAAAATCTGTCTTGTAATGTTTTCTGCCTTTACTGCTAAGGCTGCGTTTCATTTACATCGGAACTGAGAAGAGGGAAGTGGGAGTGATGTCATCTCTGAGTTATCAGTGTTCCAGTTACAAAGTAGGAAATAGCAGCAGCATTTCCATATAAGTGGAATATAGTGTGACAAACACTCGTCTGAACTTTAATAAACGACTTATTACATGAGCTTAATAACTGTTTACACTGGGGCAGCCACCTTTGATTGGCAAATTGGGGGTGGTGAGGATTCCCTGACTTCCCAGTAAGAAATTCCAGTTGAAATTTCCCACTTGGAACTTTGAAATTTTGACCTCTCAGTATAACTGGAATTAGGGCTGGGTGATATGGCCTAGAAATAAAATGCCCGTTTTTTTTCCGGAAAACTTGATTAACGATTTTAAGCAATTTTTCCCTCCCTAAAAGAAACAAAACTCCCAGTGACGTAAGAAATTCAAACCTCCAGGAGCGTTCCAGTTGAAATTTCCCACTTGGAACTTTGCAATTTTGACGTCTCCGTATAACTGGAATTAGGGCTGGGCGATATGGCCTAGAAATAAAATCCCAGATTTTTTTCCACAAAACTCGATTTACTATTTTAACCGATTTTTCCCTCCCTAAAAGAAACAAAACTCCCAGTAACATAAAAATGAAACAAATCAAGTTTTGCCTTTATGTTATCTAAATGTTTCTCTCTTAAAGTCAAAGTCTGGGTCATAAAAGGTTGATTATGTAGTATAAACGCAGGTAGGTTTGTCTACATAAACGCTAACAGGCTGAGTTATTTTTACAGTATTAGCATGAAACTCTCTGATAAATATTTAATCTACTTAAAGGGACTGTGAGGAGTTTGTAAGTAATTGCAAAAAAGTCTCACTTTTAGATAAATGCCTGATTGAAATACACACTTTAAGATGAGTTTTATAGCATCAAAATAGGTTATCTATAAATGCTATTCCTTAGCTTCTTGGTCGGGTCGGACAGGACAGAGCTGGACTGGACTGGCCTGGTTACTCAACTTCGGGAACAAGACAATTAAAACTAGAGCAAATTTGTATTATTCGAACACGTGTTAGAGCACCGGGCTGTAAGTAGCCATATATAGCCGGCTACAAAACTACGATACTAAGTTTTCCAAAAATTGCTTGTTGTCACACATCAAAAACTACCGCTGCGTAACTAGAAAGAGATACATTACCTCATCGCTTTGCATCCTGTAAGCTGTTGAAAAAAGAAGTTGTAAAGCAATGCAGAGTTCTGAGGAAGGTCCGGGCTACAACACAACAAACACACACTTTGGCTTCAGTAACGTGGTGTGGTGTGTCCCCCCCCCCCCCAAGTCAGAATTCCCTACTGGGAACTCGGTGAAACCTCGCCACCCCCGAGTTGACAATCGAAGATGGATGCCCCCAGTGTGAACAGTTATTTAGCTCCTGTAATAATCAATTTATTTGCACTTCTGACTGGAGTGTGTCGCTCTAGATCAACTGTATACATAGTATTGTTAGACTTATATTTACAAAAGTGCTGCCATAGTGATAATCACATTCTTCATGTGATATTTGTGAACAACAACGCAGGGTGTGCTGACAACAGCTGACAATAGCCTGGAAGATCTGCATGTTTTTTCCGATTTCAACTGGAACGCCGATAAGTCGGAGATGATGTCACTCCCAGTTCCGAGGTTACTGGAACGCAGCATTACGACAGTCGCCACGCGTGCTCATGGGTAGCAGAGTCTTTATGTCGCCAGGAATAGATTCTCCTCACAGTCCCTTTAAATAACAAATACAAGCCTATAAAAGTGCTGCAAACCCTAAAGGGCCTACAATCATGACAATTGTTATTTTTTTCAAAAATTTCAAGTACTTACAATTGGACTGAGGCAAGAAAAAAAATCTTGATTTTTAGTTTTTTAAATCTTCTGCAGACAATAATTCGAATTAATCGATTTAATCGATTTTTTGCCCAGCTCTAACTGGAATGAACTATAAATCCTCCAGACTGAACAGTTGTGCATCTTAGCTAGTTGGCTTAATGCTAACACATGATACTAATAGCACATAACATTTGATCTTACACATTTAAACACAAAAAAGGTCTTTTTACTGAACACAATTAAGTCAAAAAATCCATGAATTACTTAACAATATTTAGTACAGCAAGTTTTCTATTATATGTTTTTTTAGCATCCCCGCATTTCTTCAGTAATTTGATAACAGTAAACAATAGCATTTTGGTACGTCATGGCACCTGTCTAACAGAATGACAGCATAACAGCTGAGCACCAATAAAAATAATGGAGAACATTAACACTATACAGTCACAAGAAACCATCATATTGGTACAAGGTAATGACTACATGAAGATTTAAGAAGTCATGCCTCACCCCTTGTGCAAATGAAAAGAAAAATTCCAGCACTAAGTGTTGATGGTAATGTCTTGCTGACTGATGTCAATACAACATTTTGCATTATTGTTTCCAAGACCCAAAAGCTCAAGCCTGTGAGAAATGTCCTGCAGACAGCCCTGCGTACAGGTCAAAAACCTGACACGACACGGCTAAGCCAATGTAAAAGAGAACAGCAGAAGGAATAATCCTTGTTTGGTGTCTCTTGCATGACTTTCTCTGCAGTAAGCCCCCTCTGAACTCCTCGCCCCGCTGCATGTCAAAAGCAGTTACGTTAAATATTCCCAGAGGGGGGGAGGCCCTGCTTCAGCATGCTCCAGCCCCACCAAAAACATGATCCTGTAGCAGTGACGCCCACATGCTTGACGTCTCAGCGTTTTGAAGCCAGATCTCGCGCGCTGATGGGAATAGTGTGACATGCTGGGCCCACACCCCTCATGTACCCTTACTGGAATTTACAGACGCTTCTCAGAAAGACGAAGGAGTGATGTCACATGATTTGCCGCTCGTCTGTCAGCGGCATGAGTGCAGTGGAACAGCAGCAGGAATTCCTCAGAAAGAAAACAAGAGGGTGCCTCAGTTTTATGTTCTGACTGTGTTGAAATTTCGAGGGCAACAGTACAACAGATGATGCAAGAGAACCACTGAATGATTTTAATCTGAGAAAGACAGGGCTTTCTGGTGTAAACGCTTCATTGGAGAACTGGCCTAAATCTGCCTGTGTTCCACTTTTTTTCCACAGCTGCCTATTATTCCTGGAAAGCAGCATAATTACTGAGACTATTTAAGCAAGATCTTACTCCAGGTACTTCTAATGCTGCATAACAATTTGCAAATTAAAACGTCTAAGCTCTCAGAGGGGATTAAAACACTTGAATAGGCATTTTATATAACTTCCACCTACACAGTTTGAAGCTTTCAGAAAAGTGATTCTTAGTGCAGAATTCCTTACGTTTAGTTGTGGAGGAGTTAACTTGTTTTTATATGTTTGTCATACAGTGTAGGTCTAACACAAACAGCCATGTGCCTGCTCTCCTGTTACTCCATCAATCCACAAATCACGACCCCAAATATGATCACATCTCCATTTCTGAGGACTTCAAATAACACACTCAGCAGATTCTGGAAGCAATAACTACATTTGTCTTATCAAGTTCTAGAGTAAGAGAGTGGTCAAGCTTAGGTCATGTTCAGTCTGGACAGCTTCTTCAGCCTCTTTAGGCCGCGTGTTGAACTGTCACAGGCATCAACAATGTCAGAGTTCAACGGTCAGCACAAAGCAGGCTTACTACCCTTAAGCCATGGCACACATGCCTGTTTGCTGTTCGGTCACATGGACGGAGCTGAGGACAGCAAATGGAAAGGCTGAATATCAGAGAGATTTTCATCGAGTCAGCAACGACATTCATTTGAGTTAAAGTGAAAAAATACATCAATTAAATACAATAGGAAGGGAGACGATCAATATTACCCATATGATGTTGATACTGACAGGCAATTGAGTTAGGAAGGCTTTTGCACACATTTTCTTTCATTAATATACCCTTTTTTTACCACAAACACAGAAGCTTCATAAAAACAAGTCCAAATTTCATTTTTCCCTATAATTATATTGATGTTTTATATTTGTTGAAATATGTTTGGATATGTGAACAAATGAAGAAGAGGAAAATAAATAAATAATCCAATAAACAAAATAACAACTTAGCCTACAGTGATGTTATACCATGCTGAGAAACAAAACGTGTGGCTTCATACAATGACTCTTCATTTTAATCAATGTTATGATAAAAAAATATTTAAAAGCTACATAAAGTTTGCTTATAAGCATCTAATAAACTGCTATGTATTACTAAAATAACAAGACAGTACTTTCAGCAGTATTAATTTACAAGAGGACTTGTATTCATATATTCTGCCCTGTTTTTCTTTAGTTTTCAAACTTTGGCAGGGATGCACACTAATGTCAGAATGATATTGGTAGATGGTGACCTTGAAGGAAGATCATCGTATCTGCAATATATAGGCAGAAATCCCGATTAGAAATATTGCCCAAACATCTCTGTTACATACTGTATGCATGGTCATAACGTAGGCACAATGTGCAAGAGTCATAATGCCTCACTTTATCATCACTGAATCCACATTCATAAAATAATGCAGCTCCATTAATAAAAAGGTTTGATGTTAGCTTACTAATGGGACTTCTGTTTCTAACGCATGGACTGTTACAGTGAGGGTGAACAGGTTTGTCAGAGTAAAATAGAGCTTTGTTGTACTTACAAAATAAGGGTATCCATTAGGGATGGACAATATGGACAAAATTTCATATCTCAATATTTATGCCAGACATCTCGATATCAATACGATACGATTGACTTCAGGTTGGGTGAAAAGTAAGCGGTGCATTCAAGGGCAATCAAAAAAATGAAATCTGTTGTGACTTCCAGAGCTGTACATGTAGGACAAGCGTGAGGGAAATCTATATTGTTTATATCATTGCTTTTTTGGTATTAATATCTTGAATGTTCATATCTGGATATTGATCAGGGCTCCAGACGAACTTTTTTCATTGGTTGCAACAGTGCACCTGCACAAAAATTAGGTGCATCCAAATTTTTCATAGTGTCACCTTTAATGCAATTAGGTCACCATTTTATCACTCTCCATAGTTATTATTTGATGTAAATGACTTTTAAACAAGATAAAAATGTAAAGAAATACTTGTATTTATTTGAAGCAAAATTATAAATTAAAAGAGCGTTTAGAGTGCTTCACTGAATGAATCTTTTGAAATCTTTTAAAATAAAAAGAGCTAATGTTTAAGGTGCTATACTGAACTAAAAAATAAAATAAATATACTGGATGGTCTTATTCTCCAATTAATTTGAACTTTGAATAAGACTTCACACATGTTGTCAATATTTAAAAATTTGGCAGAGCTTCGCTGCTTCTTCAGAGTTACCGCTCCGTGCTGAAACCTGACACCACAGTCAGTCTCTGTCTGGGCTCATTTCCATACTAACAGCTGATTGGGTGATGGCTGAGTATATCAGTTACTTTTGTCAACAAAAATTTGTAAAAGTGAGCCTAATATCTTTTCTTGGTGCACCAGTGCATCTAAGAACAAATGTTAGGTGCACTCTCATAAATTTTGGGTGCATGTGCGCCCAAAATGGTTGCACTCTGGAGCCCTGTTGATACTATAACAATATATCGTTCAGCCCTAGTATGTATGCATCAGTGTTGGCAAAAATAAGATTAAAAATATCTGCATATCTAATATTTTTCAAGATTGCATCTTTCCTTGATACTGATGAGGTGTTTTCTTCTAGTGAGGCAGGTGGCCTGGTCTTCTCGTCCTTTCATGAAGTTTCTGTTTAGCAAAGCCTCAACTCAGAATTGGACGCTCACATTAATGCCAGTTTTGGACCTTAAGAGATCGAAAATTCTAAAAGAAATTCCAAATAATTATTTTTCTGCCTTTGTTTTTGAGTAGCTGAAGGTTGCATCGGGGTCCTGGGCCCACACCCTAAATCAGTGGTGAGGGAAACATTACTGGTTTTGGAACATTTGTAGCTTCTGCAGTATTACATAATGCATCGTGAAACACTGACACATACATGCTGCCAAAATACTGACTGCAGAAATGTTAATGTCTGTCAATATGGTACCCAACTCTTTAGACTACTATAAGCCAATATCAATAATAAGGTGCTTTTCTACTGAACTGATGTGAGCTTTCAGTCAATATAACAAAGCCTGTGGTCAACAGCTGCACTATGAAGTGAACTGATACAGCACAGGAACGTGCATTTGTAATTAATAAGAGGTCATATTGATCCTTGCCTTTCTACCAAAGGCTTAAATTAATTACAATTGTAGGACACTCTGAATTAGCTATTTCCAAATGTCAAAACTTAAAAGAAGATATTAAGGTTTCATGTTGGAATGTTTCATGCCAGTATTCATACCTCCTAGTATTACATTATCAAGGTTAAGGCATGATTCAAGCCAATATAAGTTGTAATTTAAGTGCGCTGGACTAAATGTTTATACTTGGTAAAGTAACTTAATACATCTAGCAATCAATTTCAAAAGTAAGATTATCACAAGTGATTGATACATTTTGGATTATATATGACTTTTCTTTTGTACCTGAATTGACCTGCAGGCTGAACTTGAGGGAGGGGGCATCAAGTGACCCCAGCTGTAAATTGCACACCACTGATATAACACCTTATTTCGAGCAATAGAAACATTACAGGGGATGACGAGTTGATCATGTAAATAATGTAAGACTGTGCTCATTATATCAAAACACCTTCATGAGTCCTAAACAAGATGAGGTTTTGAGAAAGCAACCAACAATTTTGTTGGGATGCACAATGCCAGGACAATATCATCAGCTGAAGATATTGGCCTAAAAAGACATTTAATGCTACCAACAGATGTACACAATTGTGCTGATATTAATAAGGGATGGGAAAAGATACGATTTTAACAATACTAATGCCTTTATCAAACCAATTCTTGAATGTTTCTCTTATCGATGCCTGTTGATTTTGAGTTTGGGGAAAGTAAGTCTGCAGTTGTTCAGTGGTGACAATGTCAAACATGTTACTCCTCATATTTATGGCTGCACTGCTTAGAAACCCTCTACAAGTTTCTGTTATTTTTCATCCTCTAAACATTATAAAATAAGTGTTTTTGAGGAAAATTCATCCACAGGTTTGACAATATCTGTCCCTTGTCTGCCATGATCACATTTCTGACTCTGTGTGTCTGCCTCTGATGAGCGCCGGATGTCCTTGATTTGCAAATAATGTGAAACAAAGTGGAAGGAACTACCAGAGGATTTGTTAGTCAACAACACTAATGCTATCAGTTACGTGAGGGAGTTGTTACTGATTCTAACTTGGAATTAGTTTTTGATTTCCATCCTAATATTAATCACCAATATTTTAGCTGTACATACATTGGCTGTAAAATTGACTGTAGTGGTTTACCTCATCACCACTGAACGAACTTTATTGAAAAACATCATTCACCATAAAAGACACAGATAAGTTGTAGTTCAGTGGAGGCTTTGTGATTATTTAAAAAAAAACTTTATAAATAATGGTATTGGTGATAACAAATTTGGAAGTTTAAGCATATGAGATATTGGCAAAAATCAACTCCCTTGCATATCTATTTTTTGTCATAATGGGAAAATGACTTGTAAAGTATGTATGCATGTCCTTTTAAGACTGACTTGTAACTTGAAGCACTTTATAATGAACTTTTCAGATCCAGTAAATATGGCTGCCTTAATTTTTCCATAACACTTCACATTGCATAATAAAAAGACCTGCTGAGGGTCCCAACACTGGAGGTCATGTCAGTGAGTAATGGGCTGTTATTCATTCAAGCACAACTTTGAGGCTCTTTCTAGAAACTGAATGAGCTTTTCATTAGAAAGGCACCTGATTTTGCCGATAGACCTTCTCCCATCAGAAAGCTGATCCCGTGAGAAACATCCTCAGATGTTGTTTTCCATTAATAACTAAAACTGTGAAGTTAGTCCAGCCTGAGGGCGACAGACAGCAGCAGCCTTCTCTGTTTGTTATAGCGGACATTGTGTCTCTCCATCACACTTGACTGCACAGATCAAAGCGTGGATATCTGTCACGGCTTCTCCATTCTTCTGCCATTTCTGCAGCTTTTGTTGGCACAACTAAAGCTAAGTTACACACAGGCTGTTAGAAATCTTTACATGGGACATTTGGCTTTAAAAGCGCTGTTGGGTTTTAATTAAATGAGAAAACACCGTAATGACAAGTCGAAATGATAGAAAAGAGAAGAAAACTTACCACAAACGTATATCTTCGGCTTGAACCTACGGAGGCATAGGGTTTGGATGTAGCATTTCCACTGCCATTTCGCAGTCGTTTCATTTGACAAACACACGTCCAAAAATATGCTCTCCTGCTCTGCTCGCGCTCATGAAGCCTAAAAACGGGGGAATATCCGCTTTAAAGCACGTCGGTGGAGTCGGACATCCTCTATCAACTTTTCGGACGGAGCTTGTCCTGAAAAGGGGCCGTCCGCTTCAGACTTTACTACTGCTGGAGGAGTGCTGCTGAGCTCTACACTATGTACACACGTGACCCTCCCCCACTGTATCCTCTCTGCTCTGCGTGCGCGAGGCCCGAACGGCTGGGCTCTGCGCTGATTGGCCCAGGGACGGGGAGGTGGGGCGCGAGGGACATGAAGGGGAACACACACTCACATACAGACACATCCACATGCACACACGTACTGGCCAAGTGGATGTACCAATTCAATGATGTAGTGAATTCTTAGAAATTGTCCAGTTGATCTGAATGTTCACGCACCCCGCCAGTGTCACAGAAAAGCATTTGCATAAAACAGGGTGACCAAACTTTCTCTAAGAATGACAAATTCAACATTTTCTACAGGCTGGTCCACATATGTTAGTTTGAGGATAATTAACAGTGGAATATTCTGAAGAAGTTACATTTTAAATATGAGTAAAATGTCAAAACTCTGAGGCGAAAGTTTTCTCTGTTCTGACTTCCATCACAAATGTCTTAAGAGAAATGCCAGAGTTCTGACTTTATTATCTAAAAAAAGAGTTAAGACAAGTCAGAACTCTAGCTTTTTGAGTTCAATTTTTAATCACAGATTTTTGTGATTTCAAGTCAGAGTTCTGACATAAAAGTGGATTTTGGACATAATTCTCAGAATTTTGACTTTAATCCCAGACAGAAAATTCTGATCTTAGTCTGAATAAAAAAAATAAATAAATAAATTATAAAGTCAGACCATAGATATTTTATGTCCTCTTCCTCTGTCTCATTATTCCAATGTTTTAACTCAAATCTAAAAGCTAATTGTGTTTCTTCATCTTAGCAATATCACACAGTATTACATTATTTTTCAATTTTTTTCAACTTTTCAAACTATATGATGCTTAGTATAAAAAGCATGAGGCCCCTCCACAGGAGAGTTTTGCCTGTGCACGATAAACCTCTTATTTATTTTTGCAAATGTCCCTTCAGATGCTCTTTAATGATAAACATTAAGATTAATCTTTTTTGGTCATAAATATTATTCCCTGGACGGTGGAGACATACAAACTTAGTTATGTAACTTAAGCTGTCAGATAACTGCAACAGATTTCAAACGCAGGACAAGGGGCCTAATTAACAAACTCACCTTCTGCCAAAACTGAACTCAATTACAGAATTTGAGGTAATGCATTTAGTTTCATTTTGTCACCCGGTACAAGATTAAAATAATCATAAAACTTTAATCAGTACAGGGATATGAAGGGCCCCAATGACTGGATTTGCTTTGGGCCCCCAAATGACTAAATACGCCCCTGCTCCCGATATCTTTTTGATATCCTGATTTTAAATTTGTTTCTCTCTGGTTTCTTTCTTTTCCCCCCAATTATTACAACATTTTGTGGCATCCCTGACTTTTTACCACAAAACTTGTCGTTATTATTTGGAGTATTAATTGGAGTTTTGCTGCTGTCTGGAATGTTGATATTTCCAAACTGTGAACGAGTGAGTAAATTTGATATATTACTGTAACCATGACTACCTACAACAGTCCTCTCCACTGTAAAATCATGATATCTGATTAATTTTAGTATTAGAATGATCTCTATCATGGTTGTGGTTGGTTTTACCCCCATAACAACCCCTCACAACCATATAAAGGTGAGGACCCTCTTGGACCCTCAAGAAGCTCTAAGAAAAGAAAATGAGAAATATGTAATAGGCAAATTGATGATCTTGGTGCCCATACATTTATTACTATCACAAATTCTCATTCAAGTCTGTGTGCTTCTACCTGCCTCACTATCTTTGTACATCACTCCTTGAAAAGTAGAGATAGCATTTGTTGGGATTTTGTGGGATACAAAAACAAAAATGTATTACTATATCTGACAGCTCTGATTATTTTGAAACTCTTCCTGTAAAATAAGCAGAAAACAGAGAATATGCCACAAACAAAGTGACATATTTTCAAATATAATCAAATAGTGATAAGGTTAAGCATTTTAGTAGATTCATACATTCTATTTTAGCTGTTTGACCACACACTACTTCAGCTGTAAACTCCAGCCGAAGTTTTCAGATTTGCAGATACCAGTAGTCCACTCTTTATTATTATGCCATTGCACACTATGCAGACATCTATGAGATGGCCTTAGCTCGCCCTAACTGAAAGCTTTATTAATAGGAAAGTTTTAAGTCTAGCCTTGAAAGTACGTACGTAAAATGTCCCGCAAACTGTGGTTGGTAAATGGTTCCAGAGAGGAGGAGCCTGATTGCTGTAGGCTCTACTTCCCATACTGCTTTTAGAGACTGATGGTACCATGAGCAGGCTAGTATTTTGAACTTCAAGCTCACTACAAGCCATGAAAGATAAATTGGTGCCTGCCTACTGAGAGCTTTATAGGTGAGAAGGAAAATCTTGAATTCTATACTAGACTTTATGGGAAGCCAATGCAGAGTAGCTTATACAGGAGTAATGTGATCTCTTCTCCTAGTTCTCATCAGTGCTGCAATATTCTGAAATATTATTATGGAATGTATTCTGGTATCCATCAGATACTTAGGACTTAAACCAATTTAAGGCAGTCCCTGTAATCCTGAGTATTTCCTCTGATCTCACAGGAAAACATTAAGATCTATGGCGTCAAAAGCTGCACTAAGATCTAGCAAGGACAAGAGAGAAACCACCATCTGAAGGTGAGAGCAAACCAGCTGTTACTTTAACTGGACCAGTCTCTCAAAGATCTCTGCAGCAAAAGGAAGGGTTATTATAGGCCTATAATTAGATGATGGATGAACAAACTAAGGTAAAGACCTCCCTGAACAGCTTCGCTGGGATTGGGTCTAAAAGGCAGGTAGACGGTTTAGTGGAGGAAACAACAGAATTTGAATCCTAATGATCAACTGGAGAAAAGCAGTAAAAGTCAGGTTTAAAAAAATGCATTGGCACTGCGGGGGGTTGCTTTTTAATCACTTTCAGTTCAGTTTATTTTAAGTGGGGTTGATGAACATTATTTTTCCGAAAAACTGATGCACTCAGAAAACATTTCTGAGTAGCATCCTCTTAAACTGTGATATTATTTTTAATGGGAGTTCTTGGAGGTAGAGAAAGTACCCTTTGTATTTGGTACAATACTTCCCTGTTTGGGGCTAGTTCTGGGTCACAAACTTTTACAACTTGTGTCTTACTGAGGGAGAGGAGAGAACTTTCTACTGCATCTAATGTACTTTGGGTATATGAAGCTCTGACAACCCAACTTAAAAAAACAAAACAAAAAAAAAAACGGACTTTTCCCTTTAAAGAAGCTCATATAGTCATCACAAACGCAGGGTCAATCACACTCTGATTGTGTATCTGCTTCTCTCTTATTTACGGGATGCTTGTTTAAGTGCAAGTTTCAAAACTAGACTAAGGAGCTATTCTCTGATGTTTAACATTTTTTTTTCTTAGGGGGGTAATCCAGCTGAGAATGGCCACAATTAATTAAATAAGTTTTTAATTGGCAAAGGCACTGAATTTAAAACAACAGGAATGGTCTCCTTAAATTTAGCCCCAGCACCACTGGGCTTAATTCTACTCCTCTAACTGCAATATTGTATGAAATATATGTATTCTAAGTATTCTCCGTTGCTGTGCTTTGTTGCATTAGTTTAACTGTTGGCATCATCTTAACAGCATGTCCAAGATTCACAGTTGGATTGCAGGTCTGTATGTGCAGGTTTCCAGATACCTTGCAGAAATACATTCCAAATAACCACAGAACAAGGACAGAAGGCTCTGTTTGTATGTCTAAAGTGGAGACTCCAACAGCCACATCTATGCACTTCCATACCTCTGGCTTCATTTTTGGGAACCTGAGATTGACACTCTGGGGAGACTGGTGGAGACAGAAAATAGGTTGCCTCATATGACACCATTTGCTAGCCTGTACACATTGATGATATTGATACTGAAAAAAGCTGAGAGCATGGTTTGATGCTCAGTGTAAGCCTGCATCTGTGCAAACAGCAGCAACAGGAGTGGAAAAGTAGTGCGATGAAAGTGTGGCAGAAGTAAGGGCTGGCTTGCAAGATGTTGACAAGTGGCTGTTACTCATGACTTTTGAAGACAGTATTCCCCACAGGGTCACATTACCATCAGTTTTTGTTTCATGGAGATCTTACATTTTATGAGTCCTGACCTACACTAATTTTTGACTAATACACCCAAAAGAAAAAAAACGGACATGAAAAACAAAACAGGTGTCCATCAGGATGCGTGTCTAATATTTTATAAAGGATAAAGAGTACAGGTTTGCAAATACTTGATCACTTGCTTTTTAAACCTCAGCTGTGGATGATTTGATTGTCCTCTTGGGTTATGTTGCACTGCAGGAACTATGACAAAATTCCCTCATGGATACTCTTCCAGTCAAGACATCATGAAACTCCCTCTAAAGGATGACATTCCAGGTGAGAAAATGATGTCAAGCTCCTCTGAGGTGACCTTTCACTGTTGAAAAAAGATAAAGCGCACTTTAGGATGCCCTTCACTGAAGAAAATGTAATAAGGTGCCTTGCTGAGGAAGAAAAACTGTTGTGAGTATCCTCTGGGGAACCAGTCCTGCAAGAAACCAGTAATAAATCACCCTCTTGGCTGCAGGTCTTGTTTTGAAATCCAATCCAATGTCCCTCAACTGGAAAATTAGTTATAAATATGCAAAAAATGTGAACTTTGAGTTCGATTAACTTTTTTCTTTGACCTCCAACCCCATTTCAAGCTGCAATGGCTTAGTTTACAACCAAGGATTTAGTTTTACATCTTTCTTAGAAAGGATAAAGTTGACTTTTAATTTATTTCTATGCTCATTTCTCCAGCTGTAATACAAGAACAGCACAGAAAGATCATGTGAGACACTTTCTACCTGTTAGGTGAATCAAGTGCATGTCTTTCAAAGTATTATGTCTTTTTAAAGGGGACATATCATGCTTGTTTCTCCTTTTCACTATGCCAGACTAGGATGCCTGTAAAGCATTTCTGCCCTCAGTACAAGTCATTTAGTTCCTTCATTGTCCCACAATAGCGTTCTCAAAATCCTCATTTTAAGCCACTATGAAGCTCTCGTTGAAACATGAGGATCTGAGGATGACCTACAGTTACCTTGCAACGTCACAGCCCTTTGTGCTCTGATTGGTCAGTTCTATCGGGGATAGAGCCAGCTTGTCCTTCTTCTTCTACTGTATTTTCCGGCAGGCTCAAAGCAGCGACCGCGTATTGAGTCCCCCTACAGGCCAGAACTGGTAATGAGTGAGTGTGAGCTAGGGATCTATATACTGCTGCTGGACGAATGTGTTCCTCGGTGACGGTTTTGTGGCTAACGGACATCACAGAGGAGGAAGTGTTTTATCAGATTACTCCAATAAAAAGAAAGGAACCTCAAGCCGTCACGACGATTTAAATCTCGCGGACATCTCACAATGACCTATTTTCAGAGGCATCAAATCTCGTTCTAGGATATCAGAAAACATACAATATCTCATTTTTTGAAAATTAAGGGGGTGTAAGGTCTTGTTTTCAAATTTATTATATTATATGTAAGTATTAAATCATGCATCAGCATGATATGTCTCCTTTAAGCAAAATGTACTCTTTGTGTTTGATTCATAGGAATTAGAAAGCAGATCATGTCAGAGAAAACACAAAGAGAAATGTGAGACCAGAATATATCCAGTTTACATCTCAAACTCAGACAGTTTCAAGTTTTGGTAGCCACTAATTATTTTGCCAATTAATTTTCATTATTTTTTTTTTCTTAATCATCATAAAAGCACAAATAATGATCACTTCAGCTCTAATATCAATGTAGCATTCTCATTAACCTTTTAACTTTTCCTGTTAACAGATATAGCTTTTAGCTGATTTTTTTCTTACCTTCATCAGTTTTCCTTCTTGGGAAAAATGATCCTTTTTAATCAAGCCCTTCCCTAGCTTGCAGGGTTATCCAAGGCTTCATCATAGGCCCCATTTGATTTCTGTCTGCATCCTCCCACTTGGGAAGTAAATCAATAACTACAGTATAATGTTCGCCACCTCTGTTATTTGTCCCATAGAGAATCTTTAGAAATTCTGATGAACATGCCAAAGTTTTTCTTTATTCAAATATAGGAGATGATCACTTTTGGAGTTAGTGTTATTGTCATAATCATGCCATGTCTGTCAAGTTACCTTGTCTGTCTTTGTGTTTCATGTGTTCCTGTTTTACTTTGACACTCATGTTCCTTTCTTTGTGTTTCAGGATTTACTTCCTTGTTCCGGCTTGTCACACCTGTTCCCTGATTGTCCCCCCTTCAGCTGTGTCTCATTCCCCCTCATTACCTCTTGTATTTAAACTCCTGTCTCCTTTTGTCTTGTGCCGGATTGTTGTATGTATTATCATGCTATAGGTGCTCTCTCATAGTCATAGTCTGTTTACGAACCTCTCTTTGCCTTGACCACGTTTTTCTGCCATTTGCCCTATCGGATACCTCTGCTCCTCTTCTGACAGCCTTTTTGTTACCAACCTGTTTTGTCTGACCACCACCCTTGTGACTGAACCTAGCCTGTCTGAGAACCATCTTTGTGTACCGAACCCTGGACTGGAGTAAACCTTGTTTTGTGACTTTTGAACCTGTCTCCTCACATTAATGGGTTGCTCAGGCCTGTGTTCCTGACAGTTATAAATACAACAAGTTAAAGTGATGAATTGCATGTGTGTGTTCTTTTGAATGGACTTTTTAATTAAGTGTCTGAAGTTTGCTTAAGTAGATTAGAGATTAAGATATAAATTCTTCCCTGCTTTTGGCACATAATGCTGACATGGAGAACAATGTTGAGCAGCAGATGCTTCAAAATGTGTCTGTATAGACCACTCCTAGGGTTACAGTGTCAGCTTGTATATGAGGTTGGTTTTTAGTCTAAAGTGTGACTTGTGTAGATGTGCTAGAGTCACTAGTCTTTGGTTGTCCTTTCAATATTACATTTGTATTTCCTGAATGTGGTCATTTAGAGAGGTTATATGTTGGTATGACGTAACACATCCTACATTTGAGTTCAACTTGATGTATTCAAATTAAAAATTCAAATACTGCCAGCCAGATGCCATCCATACTGCATGTTTGTTCCATAAATCATCTTGTGTTTATATCCATTAAGGCCATTTTGACGGAAAGGCCACAGCCGCTACACAGAGCAACAGTGATTACTCTTCACAGCAGTAAGGTTACAGTTCAGACAAAGCATTTAACTCGGATTCTAGGCCTGCATTGACATAAGAATACATGCAGAATTATTTAAGCAACCTGTCTGGCACCAACTTTTCATTGTCCGAATTTGTTTGTTTGGCTGATATTTGTATGTCAACCTGTTAGTAGATTTGTTTATGGTTGCATATGAATCTGAAGTTGTTTGATTTCATCTGATGTTAGGCAACAGTTATTGATAGATTTCTATAAGCTTTTAGATTTTTAGTCATTTCTTTTAAACCCTTTTGCAACACTTTTCAAACCAAACAAAACCTACCTTTGCTACCTTCTGACATTGTTGTCAATTTAGTTAGTGAGTAAAGTTATTTAGTCATTGTAATCACAGTGAATCCAAATAATAATTAAAATCCTCCCACTTTTTTGCAGAAGCTTTTACCTGGGCCTACTTATTCAGACAGACAAACAGAAGGAAGTAAAGGCATCAAAGTAAACATAAACTCAAGCCGCAGACCTGAGACAACATGGCACACGAGGCTTGGTAACATCAGGTCTTAATCATTGCTTTCCTGTGTACACATCCTTCCCTTAATTTCCTGCTCAGCACCTGAGGGAATAAGAGGGATACAGCAACAAAGCCCTGAAAGTGAAACCCTCAAGCCCACAGTGCTAAAAGAGCCTGGAAGCAGATTTTTTTATTGAAACTCTCTTGAAACATTTTAGTCCCCTTTCATCACTCCTTTTGCAAGGGTTGGATTGGTTCTTGGCCAGCAAAAAATATGAGAGACAGTAATGAAAGATATCTGGAATAAACGATTCAAAAGAATAAGTCTTGCTGCGGTTGCATGAGTAATCTTGAGCTTTAAGAGGGTGCATAAGTGCAGAGCACGAGTCTCCTGTGTGCAGAAGAACTGCAAAGAAGTATTATAAAAGGAATAATAAAAGAGCTCAGTGGTCTTGTGTTCAAAATTCTTGTCATCAGTTCATTAAGCAATGATTTTTTTCATTAAGCTGTGACTCAAAATGTTCCCTGGTTGGAGAAGTTTTTTGTGAAAGACATCAGCAAAGAAAGACCAGAAAAATCAGTATTATTGAGGTAGACATTCACATTATCTTCAAAGAGTTGAGATAATTAAACATTTAAGGAGACGAAAACATATGCTTTTTAATAGTATAGTCCAAATATACCATAAACGCAAGATTACATTAAGTCTTTCCAGTTACACATGTGCTATAGGGATCACTAAAGAAAGACACAGGAGTTCATCTCAGGAGTCAAGTATTTCACTTTCCACAGCTGCACAAATGGTAAAGCCAAATATGAAGCTGGCAGGGTAGAAGGATTTTTGTTCAAGTATATTATGTGACATCAGTGATGAGTGACATCTTTATCCACCTACAAAGGAAAAATAATTATACTTGATTGAGAGAATAAAGAGCTTTCTATCTGAAGCTGATCATCATGATAATGTTTTAACAGTAACACTTGAGTTTTTGCAAGCGTGTGGGTTTCAGTATGGAAAAGGTAAGCAAAAGATGTCCAAGTCCCCACAGCAAGAGTTTTGACAGTGTTGCTGTTAAAGAAGCCTTATAGTGAATAATTTTAATTCTAGTTAAATGCAAACTTAGGCTATTGATCTGAGGTCAAGAAAACAGTTTACTTACTCTAAAGTCAAAGTATCATTGAGTAAACGATATGATGTTGGTTGCCAGAAAAAGTGAAGCTTATGTTAGCAGTGTGATCACAATATTCTACTGTCCTCTGTACAGGTTAAAAATCACATTAAAGTCCCAAACTAAGCTGCTCCTGTTATCAGTGCTAGAACCTACAATCACTATTGCATACATTCAGTTTGTTGAGCGTTACTGCAGCAGAGCAAAAGCCATCAACTGAAAGTACTGCAGCTACAAGTGGTTGGTGACTATGTTATATTTTTTTTAAACATTTGATGACAAAGTGCAATTCCACTGAAGTTGGTATATTGCTTAAAATGAGAATTAAAATAGACTGTGTGTATGTATGCGTGTAAACCTAGCAAAAATGTGAAGAAACAATTGTTTAGCAGATTTTATTTTGTTGTAACAATGTCATGTAGAAACTTAAATGGTGCCTCATTTGTAAGGAACATGCATTCGTGGGATGCATCTGATACTTGTTTTGTGTTGTTTGGTGTTTTGGATACTTGAAATCTTGCAAGACATATTAGAGATATCACAATATATTCTTTTAACAAACAAAAGCCTCAGTAGCCTGTGAAAGAACCAAACACAGCCTTTGGTTTGGTCTTGTAAATGTATATATACTCAACAAAAATATAAATGCACAAACTCAAAAGGTTAAGTTAAAATGACTTTTCCCTTAACATGTACAAAAATATGATTTATTTGTGAACAGATTGCTTTGCTTTGCTCAAATCAAGGGCCGTAGTTTCAGTTGATCACTTCCAGTGAGCACAGTCCATCCATAAGTCTCATGCCACGTGACTGTGTGGTGGTCAGTCAGTGAGACCAGTACACAGCCACTCCTTACTGTTAGCTCAATAAAAGGCCACTCCAAAATGTGGACTTTTGTCACTTGTCATCATGCCACAGATGACACAAAACACGAGGGAGTGAGCCATTGGCAAGATCAGTGCTTGAAAGTCAGTTACAGCACATTTCATTCTGTCCATTCAGTTACACTGTTGTTTTGTGCATTTATATTTTTTGTTGAATGTAGATATACATAACTCAGTCTGCATGAGAATACTTACTATCTGACAGGCCAGAGTATCAATCTAAATGCATGAAAAGAAAAAATTGAACAGGTTGTCCTGAAGAATTCTAGTCATGGGTCATCCTGACTGCAATGTTGCCAACGCCATTCTCCAAAAGGGTCTGCTGTGCCAAATGTTGACACACAAGCAAGGGCTGACAAGTTTGTCCCCCCCCCCCCATGAAATCAAGAGGTTCTATAGTTGTGACATTTTTAAAAATCAAAACTGAGTTACCCCAGTATTAATATTATTTGGCAACTTATTGACTTCATGGATGCTTGCCATATACCAAAGCATTTATTTAAAAAAAATCTATCAGGATTTGTGGAACTTGATTTTAAAGGAAACCACAGAGTCATTCATCCATGAAAATAATGATTTTGTAACATTTTCAGGTTGATAAAAAAAACAATGAATATGTTCTCAAAGCTAGAGGCACACAATAACTCAAATTTCTCCATTTTTGTAATAAAACTATACAATGTAGAAATTGTTTCTTTAAAATTCTGTTGGAGAAGATTGAACACTCAAAGCTCCCAAGAAGAACTTTCTGTTGTCAGATTTGGTACCACTTGAGGCTAATTTAGTACATCTTATTTATTACCTTATCTTATTTTGTGCATATATGAAGAGTTATCTGGGAAATATGTGCTTCATTTCAACTTTATTTTCATAGGCAAACAAACCACTCAGTGTACACAAACACTATTTCTGTAGTGTGCAGTCAAATGCGTCATTTGACACCAAACCTGCAGCTGTTATTATTATTATTATTATTATTATTATTATTATTATTATTTTTCCCCTTGTCTGCATTATCTTTTCTGCTGAGCACTGTGTCTGGTGACAGCGTTGAAAAGACCAATGCATTTTTTTTCTAGCAGTCACTGATATTTAAGTATGATTCACTGCTATAGTGACCATCACCAGCCCTTCCTGTAGGCTACTCCATCAAATCAAACTTTATTTAACCCCTGATGTGAGCTGAAGGGGAGGGCCGTGCCACAGTGTGAAAGAAGGGGGAAATAGTGACAGACAGGATGAGACAAGACAAACGGAAGGGAGGACAGACGGGTACTGTTATTGATTTGAGATAGCAGTTCAAGTGTTGTGCTGATTTAAGTCCGTAGAGGAAGTAAGGGCTGTAAGAAACCAGGAACACCAGAAATGTGGTGTCTTGATTATAGGGGGGTGGGCCTACATGGATAAGAAATGGAGTGGCATGCATCACAGGACGTGAAGAGATGTGTAAGAGTGCCCGAATCAGCATGCTCTTACGGGATCAATCATTTCTGTTAATTTGTCTCAACTGTTAGTTAGTCTCGACAACCTGCAGCTGTTATTATAGGCATTAACAAAGATATACAACTGTCAGCCGTGGTACAACAGGACTTGTTTGCTGCTAGGTCATACAGAAAAATCTTCTTTATTTAATCAGCCTTCATGATATGCAATTGAGCTACTCATAGAAAGCTTTAAGTTTTAAGATTCAATAAAAAATATGATCTAACAAAAAAAGAAAACATCAAAGACAAAATGTCTATCGCTTACATTCTCAGTCTGAGTCAGTTTTGTGCAAAGGCTGTCTGTTAATGTAATAATCCCTTATATGCAGTCGACAGAGTTCCACAACATTAATCTGATTTAATCCACCATATGTTTATGGGCAGATTGCAGCTTTTCCATTCTTGTGTACAAGTATCATATTACTAGGAAAAATATCATTGCTACATTATTTCAGGAATTTCTTGGTCACTGATTGTACATAAACAAAAGGTAACTGATGTATCATCTGCTGAAAAGTGAAAGATAAATATTTTTTGATATTGTTTCTTCTTGAAATCATATAGAACTTCATATGTGAGTGTTTGCCTGCCATTAACATCTTTGAATTCTTGATTGCCAATTTAAAATAAAAGCAACTTCTAGTGTTGTGCTGTGTGCCAGTATCTGTGATGTGTTTCCTTGCTGATGAGGAGGAGAAAGTGAGTGTTAATGTTGGGGGCAGAGTGGACTGTGGCTCTAAGGACTAAATCACAGTTTATCCCCAATCAGGCTCTGAAATCTGTTCCTATTCTTGGAAGCCTCAGCACCCACAGCGAGGCTGTACTCGGCGTTTATACTTTCCCCTAAAGACTTAAAGCTGCATGACGACATATGGCTTGTTTACAAAATGGAAGTCTGCCTTCAGCTTTAGCCAGATATGGTGACAGACAAGTAACATAAGTCTAATGATAATGATTGATCCATGTGTCTTTTGGCACTTTTGTATCTCTCTCTATATATACTTCATCAGAATTTGCGTCATGCTATTTCACATAAAGTTGCCTCTGTAGTAAAAACCTCTACAACCAATCAGAGCGGAGGACACACCTTTTAGATTATTTTTTATGAGGAGAATTACATGCGTATAAACCAAGGCACATAGTGCAGGCCAGCAATACAGTGCATGCTGTGCACATGCCTTCAAGCTCAGAGGCTTGGGAGTGCACATTAAGCTCATTAAGTCTGTGATGGAGATTATGGTGTGTTGCAGACCAAGAACCAGTGTCCAGTGGCTAGGATGGCTCCTTATTTTTAGATAACAGAAAAGAAGAAAATTCTAGATCAAGGTAGAGAGCTGACATTAATCACTACAAAATCACTGAAACACCTATGATCGAATGTTCAGTCACAATACTGACCAAGTTTTGTGTTCTAAGAGTTTTGTTTACAACAAGATATGAGACATGCTGCATGGATGCAACAGTACAGGTACAAAAATGTCAGGATTCATATAATAATTTTTAAAAAATTACTGACGGACTGAAAAAATATACCTATTCTGGAGGCTAATGCGACTAGTGACATTAATTAAGACAAAAATATGACCATATTAACTCAGTAATAATGCATATCTTGCGGGCGATTTGAAGATTGTTCCTGGATCTGCCTGATTACGGGCCTTGAATCAGGGTGATCCACCTGCACTGCAAAGCTACAGAAATGCACTGTAAGTTGAAATATACATTGTGAGGAATAAAGTTCTTAAAAGTGGACTTTTTGCAATACATCTGTCCTTAAATACTTAGTGACGTGTTGGCTGCACAAACCAGCAAAAATCCACTTTTTCACCCTCACTGAATAAAACTCATCCACAAAACCAAAACATTTGGTTGCCATCTATAAAATATGCAATGGGCCTGATCTGCGAAAGGTTTGCTTGCAAACTTGAGAGAGCGTGCAAAGCTGATCTCAACTGGGTGCACCGAGGACTGCATCTGTCGAATGAGCAAAATAACACACACAATCCATTTAGCATGTTTACCTGCATGAATACGCAGAATTTGCACAAATTATCAGAACATGTAAAAAGCTTGACGAGGAGATGCAAATGTAATCATTTAGAACCCGCAATGTGATTTATCAAGGCCGAAACTGCAAGTGCTCTGTGTTTTTATGCCTTTATTTAGCACATTTGAAAGGCAGGTGCAAACTGGCACAGCATTATGCACAGATGGCTGACAATGGACAGAGAGAATATTATGTGTGTTTGTCAACATTATGTGGAATGTCATAAACAGCATTAACAGTATATTTTCCATTGCTGACCAATTTTTTCATGAATGACAGAAAGAGGCTGTCTGTCATTATGATGGACTGAAAAAAAGAGGGAAGATCCAGTGTGCAATCCTACTCATGCAGACACACACATCAAGTAAAACCTCTGTTTTGCACTCTTAATACATTGTGGAGCTGGTCAATTAACCTATTTAAAAATGATCCCCTTTATAATCACTTAGTTTGTCTCACACTGAAAGCTGTGATGTTTTGAAATTTTAAGCGCTCAATCACAACTGACTACACTGCTTGGTTAGTGACAGATTTGTCACTTTGTAAATCAGAAAGACCACACATGAGGTTGAATGCAATCTTACATTTACACAGTTTGTTCTGGAGACACTGACATGCTCCTCTGTCAGTGTGGAAAAAGGATGTTAAAGGTAAATAGTAAGTCTGTGTGTGTGCATCTGTAAGAATGTTCTTCAAATAATTATGAGAGGTTATTGGTGATTAAGCTGTGTAACTATGTGAGTGCTGTCGTTTAGATTATGCTTAATTGGATTTAGAAAAGGAAAACTAAAAATTATGGATAAAAATGGAGCATAACGGAAAAAGGATGACCTTGTCCATCAGATTGACAGACAGCAAAAAAGGTCACCCGTGGAAAGCTATGTGCTTTTCACAGGTGGCTTCCCAAATCACACTTCTTCTGGCAATGCTGAGAATTCTCTGCTCGAGTTGAGCAGTTTGTTTATTTGCTTGGGCCACCAGGACCTCCAGCTCTATGGCTTCAAACTACATATTTCGTTCAAGGCCACTCTGCTCTCACAAACTCTCCATGGTGACAGCTGGTATAAAGAGGATGATCTGCACCACTTTTTTATGTGTTATGAATTGTGCATCACAGTAGATTACCCGCAAAAGGCCTCTAATGGCGTATGCAATTAATTAGTTTGCATACTCAAATTAGTACAGAAAGAGTCATGATCCATTCTAAAATCTTTCAATATAGATATCCCTTTAAGGCCCAAGACCATAGATTATAGCCAGAAAATTCTATTTTTTTGGAGCTGAAATGTTTGTTTCATTTTCTGCTAAAATCCCCAAAATATAAAAATGTCCATAAAATTCAACCCATAGATTTTTTGTATCTCATTTGATACATTAGGTGTTTTTGGCAGCTGATAATCCATTTGAGGACATTTATATCATTTATCTGATTGTGTTCAAATGTTTTTTTGTAATTTGCTGATCATATTGAGTAAACAGAGGTATTATAAAAGTGTGTATCAAATATGATACAATTGGCTATATCGGGTTAGGGTGCATCATCCTATACTGGCCATCTAATGAAAGCTAGAAAAAAAAACAATTAAAAAATAAATCTAATAGAAAAGCCTCCTAATTTCAATCAATATGAGAATTATAGAAAAACCCAATTCTAAAAACAAACAAAACTGCCTAGAAATATATTAAACCATACATAAAAGCAGAGATAAGAAAACCAAAGCTCCCATGATAATCTAGAGTATTTCACGACACAAAAACCAGCATGAACCCTGCAGCTTGTTTATTTGACTTGCCATCATGACTGCTTCGGCACCACACTGAGGACTGACGTTCTGTCCAGCTGCTCCCTGGAAAAATGACTTCACTGAATTGTAAAATAGACATGTTAGGATCTGCACAAAAACTATAAAACTTAAATTAGACGGGAATAAGATTGGAGCTTAAATTTACATAGCAATTCAATATTTCATGCCAGATATCTCTGCTTGTGTGTCCCTGCAGCATAAAAAATAAAAAATACTGCTTTGGAAAGATTTTTTAATGATGGCTTTCATTTTTCTCACCCATCTGTCTGCCTCATAACAGCTTCCCCCAGTGATTAATTAACTTTTGCCCCTTTCAAGTCCAAAATGTCACGGGCAGTGATGATTTTTGTCCAGTTCGAGCCTGCAGCCTTCTGCTTTATATTCAAGTTGTGTCTCCTGGCAGAGGATGATGATTAGAACAGCTGCTTAATTGTAGTTACTTCCCTAATAGGAAGCCATTTTCACAAATGCACATCCAAAAGTCAAGGGAAAATTTTAGGCAGGCAGCAGCTGAAATGTTCATGCACCTCACAGCAGGAGACAGTGCCTGTTGGATTGGAAGGAGGGGAGATTTAAAGAGGCAGGACATTAATGGAGAAAAAGCATAAACTGTGTTTATGAGGAGAGAAAAGTCAAATACCCTCGTAACAATTTTTGCTCATAAATTCATCCTTCAATTATTCATTTCAGCTTAGTAAACATACTTGAATTTCCCCTTTATTTCCTGTGTCTTTGCATATATTCCCACCCTGCTTCAACAAATCTGCTCTCATTCATGCAGCTCATGCCACAGGCTGCCAGTGAGAGACATCCAAGACAATGTCAATTTGTATGCAATATATTAACTGTGTAACAAGTATTTTTGAGAGTATATTACAGGAAAATCTATTTAGGTTCCATAGAAATTCCTGCAAAAGTAACATAATATTATGTGACAGTTATTGAGAGGTACCTCAAGGCTCTGCTCAAGGGCCCTTTCAATTTTGATGTTTTTAATGTTTCCTTTAGGCAGAAAATATCTTTTTAAAGGTCACTTGAGGGCAGAAAACCAATGTTCTTCTAGAGCTCATCTCTCAGCCCTCTTTACTCTCCTGCCACCACAGTCACCCCAGCCTCCCTTCCTCTTTCACTGGAAAGTGCCTGTGAGACAGGAAGATGGAGAAAAATTCAAATGATATCTAAAAAGCAGGATTCTGTGATGAATTGAAGCAAAAAATAACTTAAAATGAGATTCGTTATTCATTTAAATTTCTATTGGGGATTAAAAAAAACATTCATAGTTTTGGGAAGTCAGCTGTTTTCGATTCCCTGTGATTTTGCAAAGACTCAATCATTAACCTTAAACAAACACTAGTTTTTTCAACCCTAAAATAATATTCCTAGAGTCATTGTGATGGTACATCACCTTACAACAGGTTGAATGACACCTCTGTCATGGTCTGAGGGGGTCTATATCACCTTCAGTGGCCCTATGCAGTGGTGGACAAAGTACTCAACGCTATTACTTGAGTGAAAGTACAGATACAGCTGGTCAAATATTAGTCCAATACAAGTGAAAGTTGTTCAGTCAAATTTTTACTTAAGTTAAAGTACTGGAGTACCTGCTTCTGAAAATACTCAAGTATTAAAGTACATTTTGTTTTAAAGTCAGCGCTTTAATGGCCACGGCTACATGATGTTTTTTAATTCGGAATGAATTATTCAGTCTTAAATATTTTGGAATTGAATTTTTTTCTTCATGTTTACCTTGAAATAAATAATTCAGAATAAAAGTTTACATGGGAAACATGTTTATTTGGCTTTATTCAAGGCCTGGCATTTGGGAACGGTTTAGATTGGACAGAGGGTGGATGAGACGCAGTGAGGTATTTACGTCTACTAGAAGAGAAACTCCAGTTCAGCGTCTCCGTCAGGGACACTTCATCCATATTGAACACTACAGCCTTGAAAAAGTCTACATTTTAATGCTTACGCCCATCCACTTGTTCAATATTTCCAAATCTTCTTAGGTTCTGATTAAAAAAAGTTGTCTCGGCCCGAGTCCAACACTTGCTTCGGGCGGCCATTCTGTTCCAGCCATTCAGCGTCCCGTGCCTCATTGCTGCAGGACAGAGGACGAGCAAGCGCAGAGCGACTGGAATTAATTTAAAGCAGAATGAAGGTATACATCACTGAGGAATAATATAATTCAGATTTGAAATCAGAACAAACCAGCCACTTACTTGGGAATTATCATTTTCATTTGTAATTAGGTGTTTACATGGTAATTTTTAATCTTTTTAAAGAGGATTTAAGTTTTATTTTCGGAATTAAAGTTTTCATGTAAACATGCTAATTGAATGCATTGACGTGTTTATGGAACCTGTAGAATAAAAAGCTTGTAAAATATGATACAAAGCCCAAAGAAATGCCGACTGAAACAAGACTGAACCATACTTCAGATATTGACATGGGTGCTCTGGTGTGTGCTGTAGCCATCATTACTGCCAAGACGAACCATTACCTGAGCTATGTTAGCTCAGTGTTTACCTTCCCAATCCGAGAAGCACATGCGCAAGGTACAGGCACGGCATCACCACATGAATAAATCACATGTAGATCAAACTTTAGAAGAGAAAAGAAATTTCAATTACTGACTGCCAAGCCATTCTTAAAAGTAGCGAGTAATGAGGCCCTTCATAGAAATGTAGTGGAGTTAAAAGTACAATATTTGTCTTTCAAATGTAGTGGAGTAGGAGTCATAAGTTTCCAAAAAAAAAAAGATACTCAAGTAAAGTACAGATACTCCAAAAATGTACTTGAGTACAGCGCTTAAGTAAATCTACTTCGTTACTGTCCACCCCTGGCCCTATGTAACTTTGGTGTGGCTGGTAGGAACACTTCCACACTAAAAACCTACAAATTTTTACTGCTTTGACTGCTTTACGGCAAATGCCACTTCCCCCTAGCAAAAGGTGTATGTTGGGAGAAGGAGACGACAAAGCATCTCTTTTTTTATTTTCAAAAGATTTATTAAACAGAATTTAGTTAAGTGAGTAAACATGCACATATTTTCCTAATGGAAATGGGGACCTCTGGCTCACGCTCCTGCTCCTCTGATGTTGGATGCCACCCGCCTCGAAGAAAGAGAAAGCTAATGTAGAGTTGTTATAGCGGAAGAAGTAAAAAACCCAAAGGAAAGAAAAGTTTTACTGGAGGAAAGGAAAAACAAAGTGGTAGAGCAACAAGCTAAATACCCAGACAGTGATAAACAATGGCCCGGCGCTTACTCGATGGTGTGCTGGGAGACAAGGAGGGATGTCCAACCAATGCTCATTTTGCCCTGTTATTGTTGGACTTGCAAGTACACGATGATTTACTAGTATAGAAACATGATCAGACTGTACCTTGTCAGTCCTTATTGTTTATTTGTCTCGACCTTCTTCTCCCTCTGTAAGTCAACAAATGCATGTTGGTGTGAGGCGCGGTTTTACAACAGTGCAGTTACACTTAATGTCCATAGAGGCCCAGAGGTGACAGTGCTAGTTTATGTATATTATCATACAGTGAAAAAAAACAAGCCAGATTATAGCCATTGGCTATTTTTCATCTATTGTATCTGAATAGATGGTCCCTGAGGAGGAAAAGATAAAATCTAAAAAAATAAAAGAAAAAAAAAGCCAAAAGATTACATCCAGAGGAAGAGCAAAACTATGCTAGCATAACATAACATAACACTAGAAAAGCACTCAGAGAATGCAGACTTTTGCCAAGCAGCTCAGCTCCACCCATACATTTTTCTATTTAATCCTATATTTATTTACAGTTGTGGTCAAAAGTTTACATACACTTGTAAAGGACATAATGTCATGGCTCTCTTGAGTTTCCAGTTATTTCTACAACTCTGATATTTCTCTGATAGAGTGATTGGAACAGATACTTCTTTTTCATAAAAAAACATTCATGAAGTTTGAATCTTTTATGACTTTATTATGGGTTAACAGAAACAGTGACCAAATCTGCTGTGTCAAAAATATACATACAGCAATGCTTATATTTGCCGACATGTCCCTTGACCATTTTCACTTCAATTAGGCACTTTTGGTAGCCATCCACAAGCTTCTGGCAAGCTTCTGGTTGAATCTTTGACCACTCCTCTTGACAGAATTGGTGCAGTTCAGTTAAATTTGTTGGCTCTCTGACATGAACTTGTTTCTTCAGCATTGTCCACATGTTTTCAATGGGATTTAAGTCAGGACTTTGGGAAGGCCATTCTAAAATCTTAATTCTAGCCTGATTTAGCCATTCCATTACCACTTTTGATATGTGTTTGGGGTCATTGTCCTGTTGGAGCACCCAACTGTGCCCGAGACCAAACCTTCGAGCTGATGATTTTAGGTTATCTTGAAGAATTTGAAGGTAATTCTCCTTCTTCACACTCCCCTTTATTCTCTGTAAAGCACCAGTTCCATTGGCAGCAAAACAGCCACACAGCATAATACTCCCACCACCGTGCTTGACAGTAGGCATGGTGTTCTTGGGATTAAAGGCATCACCCTTTCTCCTTCAAACATATTGTTGGGAACTGTGGCCAAACAGCTTGATTTTTGTTTCATCTGACCACAGAACTTTCCTCCAGAAGGTCTTATCTTTGTCTATGTGATCAGCAGCAAACTTCAGTTGAGCTTTAAGGTGCTGCTTTTAGAGCAAGGGCTTCCTTCTTACACAGCAGCCCATCAGTCCATGGCGATACAAAACATGCTTGACAGTGGACACTGACATTTGTGTTCCAGCAGCTTCTAATTCTTGGCAGATCTGCTTTTTGGTGGTTCTTGGTTGACTCTTCACACTCCCGACCAATTTTCTCTCAGCAGCAGGATAGCTTGAATTTTCTTCCTGACCATGGCAGTGACAAAACAGTGCCAAACACTTTATACATACAAACAATTGTTTACACTGTTGCCCTTGGGACCTGCAGCTGCTGTGAAATGGCTCCAAGTGACTTTCCTGACTTGTTCAAGTCAATGATTCCCTTTTTCAGATCCGTGCTGAGCTCCTTTGACTTTCCCATTGTAGTGTTTGTGTTTTTTGTATCCAATGGGCCCTATTTAAATGGCCTCAGAGAAGTCCCCGGCTATAGTCACTCATAATCATTCACAAGAAGTTAGGAGGGTATGTTCTGAAGCTCATTTCATCGACACAACTTTCTAAGTCACCAAAATTGCTAATTCATGTTGCTGTATATATATTTTTGACCCAGCAGATTTAGTCACTTTTTCTATTAACCCATAATAAAGTCATTAAAGAATCAAACTTCAAGAATGTTTTTTCATGACAAAGAAGTATCTGTTCCAATCACTCTATCAGAGAAATATCAGAGTTGTAGAAATAACTGGAAACTAAAGAGAACCATGGCATTATGTTCTTTACAAGTGTATGTAAACTTTTGACCACAACTGTATTTGCACATTGTGGTATGAAAATAAAAAGAATCTGCAAGAAGTGTGATTATTGTTGACATGAAGATCATGCAATAGAGTGACCTAATAAATAGTGAGTCTTAGTTGTTGACTGAACCGATATGCTGCTACTTGTACAGATGTTGTTGTTGTGTGGGTTGCAGTGGGTCTTCCAGCCTGTCGGTCAGAGTCTGCTCTGCAGAGTCGGCACGTCTGCTCTATGTGGAATATGGGGTTAGGTTTTTACTCATACACACAGACCTATGCCATTACAGACTATATTCATCTTGACATTATCAGTAGCCTTGTTTTGAGTGATTAAGTGGCTCCGTCAGAAATGTCTTCCTCCTTTGAAGAACTCTGCATGCACAGCTTTCAGTGCTGATTTACCATTTGGCATTCCATGAGACAGCAGATGGAGTGGTCTCCCATAATGCCGTATGCATGCATGCATGTTTTTTTTGTTTTGTTTTGTGATGACAATCTACATCAGATCAGCACCAAAATGTATTGGCTTCTTCCTTGTACCAAGCCACACCACTGGTGAAAATTTCATGTAAATCCATTCAGTAGTTTCGCATAAGCTTGCTAACAGACAAACAAACAAACACACAGACAGACAGACAGACAAACACTGCCAAAAACATAACCTCCTTGGTGGAGGAAATAACTTGACTACATCACATCACATAATGGTAATATTACCTTATGTAAACAATGGCTGCTGATGAATAGATTAGCATAAATGCTGTCTTCATAAACATCAGTGTTTTCTAAGTGATGTCCAATTAGTTCTATGTGACCTGACTTAACTTAATATGTCTCGATTTTTCCCTCCACAAAGGCAAATGTTGGCCAAATGTTGGTGTCTGAATGTGGCTTACAGTTTAAATTACATCAGATGTAATAAACTTTAAGGGGGGTGTTTAAAAAATTTGTACTGAGTAAAAAAATCAGTGCTACAGAAAATAAGTAGAAGTGCTCATTTGCACAAAAGGCTAGCTGCTCCCCAATAGCATTGACAGCTTAAAAGATGTGGCATGTATATATATATGTTATGTGTGTGTGTGCATGTGCATGCACAGTTTTATGCTCTATTGTGAAGTATCTTGAGATAATGCTTGTTATTTATTGGTGCTGTACATATGTATTGATTGATTGATTCATAAAATCCATATTCCCCTTGGTGCAGAATGACCATGACAAAGATGATTCTTTAAAACTGTTTATACAAGTAGTTACCATAGCTTGGCTTAAATGTGCATGTAAAACTTCTTAGTGACTCATCAAGAGAATAAAGGAAGCCCTGATCTGCTAGCATGAACACAGAGATGAGGTCATCAAACCCATATCTTCTATGGAGACATTAATCCACTGCTTATAAGTGGCATGAATGATTTAATTTCTAAATGTTGCACAAATAACTTTGGAAATCTGGAGCTACACCATGAAGCATCTGAGTGTCTTTTCCGTGCTATGAAATGCTGCATCCAAACAATGCAATGTATTTGTTTTTCTGGGTAAAATTAATTCTTTCCCACTTAGGCCAGCCTTCATCAGCATCAATTTGACATTTTCTCCCATGGTGAGAAAGTGGTTGTGTGTGTTATTGTCAAAATGATTTTGTAATTGCTCACTCACAGTGATTGCAGCCCCTTTGTGGGCTGTCCCACAAACACAGTGTAACTCAAGTCTTGTTATTGCGTAAATCACACATGGCCCTGACCCTGCACACATCAGCATGTACATATAATGATCTCTTGCAGTACATATCCCTGAAGGGGCCGGCATAGCACTGTAGCATTCCTGGAGTAAGTGAAGTAGATAGTTGGTGTTATGGTAAGTGGGTGGGGTTAAAAAAGAGGGTGTGCAGGGCAACTGAGGTGGTGCTCAAGTGCATGGAGAGGGAAAAAACACGCAGACAGCTGTTTCCACCCACTGCTCTGCTGTGAGCTTGTCCCCAGCAGGAGAATGAGCTCTGACCTCAGGTCAACCTTGTAATGTATCCTTTTCAATAACATCCACCTCAGCTGTATGCTTTAACAGTAGTTTTATGGCACGTTCCTTGGATTTTCTAGGTGTCTCAAGGGAAATTTAATTGTTGCCTTATGTTACAGAATAAGAGTCCAAATCAGGACAGATGGAGTTAATTCAATCCAGAATACTGAGGTGACCACCAGGAGAAATGTGAATGATTAGATAGCCTCATGGTTTAAAGCTATATTTCTGCTCAACAGTTTTTTAACCATTAGATTGTCTTTAGTAGACGTAATCAGTACTTTCATACATAGTTTATAGTTAAATCAAATGAAAAGCCCCAACCAAAAAATAATAAATGACAACAAGCAGATTCTGACACACTGTAAGCCTGGCCTGCCTTTACTTCTTATCTCTTGTTTTGAAATATTTAGCAAAACTACATTGTTGTTAGAAAACAACAAACCAGAATTTAAGCTCAGTGAACGTCACATCATTAGGAAGAAAAGAGCAAAAGTGGACTTTCTGGGTTTTTTTTTTGCTGTGACCATAGACTTTGAGAGAACTAGACTGAGCCATGTGATTACAGCTGTGTGTTTATTGTTGCACCATTTGGAACATTGTGGTTGTCTTGTAATGGATGCTGCCATACTTCACATGTCACTCAACCAAACTTTGGCTCAACCTAGTCACAGACAGAGAGGCTGTGTTGAGGCGGCTGATAGAATACTGTCTTTAGGTTGATCCAAATTTGGCATGTGACGGTAGTTAGCAACACATAGTTCTTTTCCTGAACACTCCTCCCAGTTGGGCAAGTTTGTTTGCTATCCAAGCAGTGTTGGCAACTGTGTCAAGTAGAAAATATGAAAGACACCTGAGCTGCATGTTAAAACCATGACCTGATCACCTACATGAGGAGCTGTCTTAAGTGTTATCGGAATTTTTAAACCCCAGAGGTAACTACTTACTTCATTTGAACAAAATTAACCAAAAAGGTGATTTATATATATGATGGGTTTTAAATATGATTGTCATATTCCAAAGCAAATGCACAGACATTTTCCTTACATTACAAAAGGGCTCAGAACTGGTAGTTAAAACACAGCACTAAACATCTGATTTTATAACTCATAAATCATGAATCAATTTTGTTGTAAGAGGGAAGGGAGTTATTTCATTGTTTATTGAAAGGAAATACAATCCTACTGACCTGAACATGTGAGTTAAGCCTCTTTGAACCTTGCAGGCCGGTTCAACAGCTTGCTTTTATTTGAGCCGCTGGGTCTGGGGAGCCCACGCAAATCCTCTTGCTTCTGATCTTGTTAAGAATTTATTTGTTTAAACACAATTTTTATCTAATGGTCATGTTTTTGTTGCTATTTAGCTTTATGATTAATAACAAATAACAGTTCTAAGTAAACCTTGATTTAACTAAAGAAGACATTAATTGTCTTCAGCTGATAGTTCTAGCTGATCTTTGTGACTGAAACTAATGTGCTTGGGGGCCATGTGTCTTCAAACAACCTTCCTTTTTATGTTCCCTCTGCCAGTGAGGCCAGAAAGAGTCGTGGGGCCACAGGGGATGTGCTGGGGCCCCCAATACTCCAGCATCATGGCCCCTCTGCCTTTTTCTGCAGCAACAAAAGCCAAGATTATTCCGCTGTTTGGTTCCACCAGATGCGGCAGCACTCCTGGATGGGCACTGTCTGGCCCTGATGAGCAGATCTAAGAGGGATTAGTGAGTTGTTGTGGTGGATCGGTAAGAACAGTGGGGGGCTGTCCACACACAGCTGTGTGTTTGTGTGTTTCATAATGCTCTGGCCTCTGGCCCAGCGCTGGGTTTGGCTCCAGCTCTGGACCACCTTTCCCTCCCACTGACCTCACACTTCAGGGAGCACTTGGTCTGCAGACAGCAGGAACTCGAACATTTCTGGAACAGTATGAGAGCTTTCAAGGAAACTTGATTCTCCCTCAAGGATTGTGGGTGAGAGGTGCACAGACGGGCGCTCTAGATCATCCCAGATTGTTGTCCATTTTATTTCTTTCAAAAATCCAGCTATTGTGTTGGGTTTTAACATCTTAGGAATTGTTTTACAATCCCTTTGAATGTATTATTAAATGTGTCTTTTTCATGAAGAAATAAAGAGCAAGTAATGTGAGGGACTGTTCAGTATTGTTCAGTGATTAATTTGTGTCATGCTGTGTTTTGAACAGATAATCCTGTTGTGCAGGATTAAATCCAGTTTTTGGCCCATAAAGTGACTCTTTGATGTCCTTGTAGTCCACCGAGCACAAACAATACAACTGTGTCTCAATAGTCACAAGACAATATTATGTGTAGTTCATTACAAGTTTAAAGTTAGGTTAATTATTTCCTTTATAACTGAAGAAATTTGTATGGTACACTTTAAATATCTGTCATTTGTGAGGGTTGCTAAAAAATAAAGTTGAAAAATAAATATACCAATTAAAAAACTATATGGACAATTTTTTTGAATTATATTTGTTTTTATTCAGCCACTGCAGAATCATTTGTAATATGCAAAGTGTTCTTAAGTATGAACGTGCGAGACCTTTTTCTCCCCAGTCCAAACTAACATGCTCAGCATCAACACACTTGAATGCTTAATATTAAACCAATCAGACTCTGATATATCATCGCAAGCTGTGGTGCAGCAAACAGTTGAAGCTCATTCTTGAGTCTCAAGTTTTGAACTTAACCAGGTTGATTTTTTTTTGCATAGAAGGCCGACATTTTTCAGCCCAAAGGAAAGGAGAAAAGCCCAAATATTTTTCCAAAAAGCCTCATATCAGAATGACTGTGAGTTAAAATACTTTTGTGCTATGCAAACTTCTCCTACTTCTCACATACTGGAAGATTATTTTGGCTACAAAAATATTTTCTTTTACAATAAAATGACTTTCCCAAAACTGTGATTTAAAGGATTTTATATATATATATATATATATATATATATATATATATATATATATATATATATATATATATATATATATATATATATATATATATATATATATATATATATATATATATATATATATATATATATATATATATATATATATATACATATATATATATATATATGTATGTGTGTGTGTGTTTGTGTGTGTAATCATATATAGTAAACTTAATTGCATGTTTATGTCAAGATAAAAAAGGTTAAGTGAGCAAAAGCAAAATCTAGATCAGATTAATATGGTACAACACTTTGCCTGCAGCATGAATTCTACATCATACAATTGCAGTTGGGGATTTTATGAGCTTATAGTTAGGTGTATGATCAACTGATTATACCTGACAGTTACTAGTGATCATCATTTGTTGTATGTTGAAAAACTAACAACATTAAGTGGAAGAGAAATGGCTTCGACACAACAACAGCAGAGGTAGCTTTTACTGAACCAAACAAGTGTGATTTTTGCTCAAGTGACAATGATGTGCCATTGACTGAGGACGTGTGTTACCTTTATGAGGAGCACAGAAAAAAGAAACTTCCCGCAGCAAAAAATATTCTGAATTTTTTACATGGACCCAACATAATTTTGTTGCTTATTATTATGTCAAACTCACACAGTTACACACAATAACTGTACCTGTCAATGGCAGTGTACATTTGTGGTAGCCTCAGCTTGTTATCCTCACTGCTGGGATCACTTTCAGCCGCTTCACGGACCATTGTCAGGTACTTCATAGAACCCATCTTAAAAAACACTGAACTATTCCTTCCAGGACAACTTACAGTTTTTCTCCATTGGTTTGGTTCATTTCTTGAAACAGAAATTACATCCTCAAAATAATATGGACAAACCTCCAAACCACCTGGCAAATGCTCACAACTGAGTTGTATTTCTCATTTATTTCATCAAATTGCAAATGTATTAGTAAATGTCTCAATGTCTCAGGACATCTTTTCAAATGATTTAGTTCAGGTAGCCTACAGTCAGCACAGTTAGCCTACATTTAGCACAATTTTCAAGTGAATAGATCTTGTTGATCAAAACTGATTGTTGATTCTCAGTCCAATGGTCATTCTCTTCAAAACATGTCAGCATTGTTTCATTGTGTTAGTCATCACATGCACAACAGTCTGTTCAATTGTCAAAATTAGTCAAGAACAAAATATCATGAATACCATACATGAATCTCTTGGAAAATTTGATAATTGATTAATTGACAGTCAGGTGAAACTAGAACTTGACTGATGAAGAAGGAGTTTCACCTGTATCAGGTGACCAATCAAACAGCCTGCTTAGTTACCTGACAGGTGCTCTTCATGATTGTGAATACCTTCAGACACGTATATATAGAGCTTGACCAGGACCAGTACAATTTCTGAACATGGAGGTACCTGGCCAAGTCAATGAACAAGGGCAACTGCCTGCTCGAGGAAGAGGCAGAGAAAGAGGAAGAAGGAGAGGGGGAGTAAGAGTGCGTGGAGGTGGAAAGTGTATGAGCATCAGGCTCAAGATCAGAGATCCCTACTCCATGCAATGGATGCTGCTTGTGATGATATCACAGGAGATCAGTTTAGGGGATGGCTGCGACATGCATGCCGTTTCTTCCCTCGTTGCATCGCAAGGGAGAATATATGTTGTGATGTGGATGAGAGTCTGTGGCCAGACGGACAGCAGTGCATGGATGACCAGGAGGAGGAGGAGAACATCCAGGAGGGCGAGGAAGGTGACCAGGAGAGGGAGGGTGAGGACAGCGACCAGTGAAGAAGGGCTGGTTTTGAAACTCAGCTTTATTTATAGCACTGTAGGCTACATATTTAACTTTTTTTCTTTGTTAATATTACAGAGTATTGTGTGGTGTACATGCTCTTGTTACTCTATAAGTTTTTTGTGTGAATAAAAATGGTTACAATTCTCTTCTCAGTATCAGTGCAATTTGTGATGTCAAACCTTGGAGGCTACTCTTACCATAAAACCCTTTATTCAGTTTTATACACATTGTATTCTGTTTGCTAGTCAAAAACAGTGGTACAATAGCTTATCAAAGAAGGACTGGGCTAAGAATGAGAGGTGGACATTTCAATGGTCCTCTGCCACAGTGACAAAACATCTAAACATTTTGACCTGCAGTGCTCACACAGTGACAAAGGGATCATGCATTTTGGGGGCACTGACTATTTACACGAGACAGGAATTTGGTTTTGACACATAAGTGAACAGTTTTGGTAGAGATATGAGCTTCTGCAGGTGAACCATGGTGTTATACTGAACCATCCAGGTTATTTTGGCAAAAGAACGAAGGGTTTGGAGAACGTCCTGTCTGTTTTGAGAAATGAGCCAAAGCAACTGAAAAGGATCTTTGAATTTTGGTGGCACTGACTATTTGTGTGGGAAAGGAATTTAGTTTTGAAGCGCAAATGAACAGTTTTGGTACAGAGGTGAGCTTTTTTAAGTGATCTGTGGTGTTGTGCTAAGCTGTAACATTGTTTTGCCAAGTTACCTTAGAGTTTTGAGAATGTAATTTCTGTTTCAAGAAATGAGCCAAACCAATGGAGAAAAACTGTAATGACACCAGCCTACCTACAAAGCACGTTTAGGTCTGTGGGAAGAAACCGTGGAGTGCACAAAGAGATCATGAAAACTTCATACAAAAAGGCTTTTTTTGACCCCATCCCAATTCAGCAACCTTCCTGCTGTGAGCAGCACAACCCACCACACCACCCCATTGCCTTAAACCACAACACCAAAGAAAACTATGTCTCATGGGTGAAATGGAGTGTCTTTTTTGCTGTCTAACATCTCTAACAAGTGATGATCTGCAAACTACTATGTGTTTGTATACATGGAACTCGACCGCAGAGATTGCTAAGTAAACATCACACTATCACTCTTCACATTTGTCTGATCTGCCATGTAGTGTTTGGTTTCTTTTCACTGGCTGTGGTTGTTTTCCAAGTCTCCATAGCAGCTACTGTTAGCTGGTGACAGTCTGTGTTTACAGAAAACCACCCAAGTGGACATTGACTTGGTAGAAAAACTCAGAAGATAAATGTATTTTGGAAGAAAACAGTTCAACATACCTACAAGTCCTTGGGAAACACATGTGTGGCTGTGATAGTTTTATCATTAGCTTTGCAGGAAGCAGAAAACCATTCAGGTAAATTATGTTAACAGAGAAAGCTAGGGAACATGTGATATAATTCTAATACATCTGATATATGATATATAACATTCTGAATTTCCGTGAGGAAGGTTTTTTCAAGAGGATTAACAAAGTATTATCTAATCTGATCTCTAATCCAATGTAGTAGATTCAGAGGGCCTAATCTACTAAGATCCCAAATAATGAGCACTAAATTGCATGTGCAAACAAAAAAATTGCACTTGCTATTAGTGAACATGTTGAGAGTGATCTACTATGACTGCATACACAATTAATAACAGGTGCAAAAGTGTTGTGGACTGCCCTCTTTAAATAGCAGAGACATCTCTGCATAGCCAGAAGAAACGCAATTTGGTAGGCCATCTGTGAAAAGCACACAGCTCAAAATGGAGAGGAAATGAAACCTGCATTCAGTGACCCCCTTGGGGCATTTTCCCGAGAGATATGTTCTGTTTTAGTAAGAAAAAAAATACTTTTTTTATTGTTCATACAGACTTTTTATAATTGTGTGTGAGACACAATCACACTAACAGGCCTCCGCTTGAGAGTGTGTGCTCACCTGTGTGTGCGCAAGTATCTGTGTGTGTGTACATCCGGGTGAAACCTGCCATGCACGATATAAAGAGCAGAGGACAACTGTGAATGTGCAGGCAACTAGAGACAGAAATGACGTGCTGTCTTGTTATTAAGATAAGTCATAAGGCTATTTAGTATGACTTTTGTTATCTGGTGCTTTATAGAAAAGAAAAGAAACTTACCCTTTAAGGGGCACGGGCTTATGTTTTCTCATTCAACCACATTCATACACTCTATCAGGATTGCGAGATGCATCTTGATTTTTTTTTGTGTGTGTGTGTGGTTTTTGAGCGATGACAAGCCCGAATGAAAACATGCCGAAATGAAACAGGAGCAACAAGGCAATTTTTTTAAAAATGCAAGGAGTAGAAAGTACAGATAATTTCTTGAAAAATGTAAGGAGAAGAAGAAAAAAATGTCAGCTGAAAAATAATTACTTCAGAAAAGTACAGAGATTTCCACTTAAGTAAAGTAATGAAGTATTTGTGCTTTGTTTATTGACACTTCTGATAAGCATTCATCCTTTTCATGCACTTACAACTCCTTAACCTGTTGTCAGTGTGGGGAGTGTGATGCAGTTTGCTCTGAGTGACAAACAGAGTGATTCTGGCTATGAAGGAGATCTTTTTCACATAGGTTAAATGACCTCCTCCATGATGTATGAAAGAGAACACAGGTTTACTTTACGTGCATGTGTTTGTATGAGTATGATGGCACACTGGATTGTCCCTCTTTTTCAAGTCCCTTCATAATGACAGACAGCCTCCAAATATTTCTGTCATTCATAAAAAAATTCAATCAGAAATGGAAAGTATGTTCAAATTAGATGCAAAAACACGGAGTGCAATCAGTTTCAGATCTGACAAATCATATTGCGGATGATAATGATTACATTTGCATCTTCTCCTCACATTTTTTTGCATGTTCTGATTATGCATGTATTCTGCATATTCATGAAGATAAACATGCAAAATAGAATGTGCATGCTATGTTGCTTATGTAACAGTGGCAATCCTCATTAACCCAAACTCTGTTTTTTCTGCACTATCTTCCCCTTTCTGGTTCCCAAAGCACTTTCCTCATGGACTTTCCCGAAAAAATTAAAAGCTGAGCAGCTTGTCCAATTTTTCTTTGCTTTCTAGAAAGCTGTAGTTTGCACACAACATGGCAAGCAGCTGATGGCACTTAACTGTTTGCATACCTCGTTCCTCTCACTCTCTGTGTGTGCCTGTGTGTTTGATGTCGTGGCTTGGCTGTCCTCTAAAGCCTTCATTTCAGAGCGGTTACTTTGGGCCTCATTTTGACTTACTGGCTGTCTGCCTACACCCTGTGGTCTACCCTCCACAGCAACTATTGCTGTGCATGTATGTGTGTTTTTGTGTGCCTGTTGTATATATTGTATTTGTTTTGCGTGCATCTATCTGACCTTCCTTTTCTATACATTGTTTCTCCCTATCTGCAGAAATAGACTTGTTTAGTCTGAAATGAGGGCGATTCCTAAAGGAGCTGGCTGCTGTTTTTATGTTCCCTTTGTGCAAAAGCATGATGTCAGCATATAATGATATAATACAAATAGACTGTGCTCATCACAGCACATCATCTTTGACTATTGTCACATTATTGCAGATTGTGAAGAGTTTTAGGTGTGAAGTGTCATAATCAGAGTAATTTGTGCTGCATGAAATGGCTGCCTTACCAAAACAAATGAGTTTATTTTCTTTTTAAAGCCTGCCACACATAAGAACA
Source organism: Scarus forsteni (assembly GCA_036419115.1). Taxonomy (NCBI): domain Eukaryota; kingdom Metazoa; phylum Chordata; class Actinopteri; order Labriformes; family Labridae; genus Scarus; species Scarus forsteni. The sequence continues at coordinate 37,698,766 of JAZDUH010000359.1, forward strand.
TTTTGACTGATTTTTAAAGTGCTAGGAAGACCTCACACATAAGGACATAAATGTCAGATTTAGCTGTTCATGTAGAATGTAATGTACCAATGAGAAGATCAACACAACACAACAACAGACTGACTCACTAACAGGTCTTTAACTCACATCGGGAGGTCTGGTGTGAACAAATGTGACTTTAGGTTGAACAAATGTGACAGGCAGAAAGCTAGGAATTTAGGCTAATATGCAGGCAGTTAGCGTTCTTAGACATCCTCCACTGTATGGATTTCAGGCCACCTTCCCCCTGTCAGTTTGGTTATAATGGGATTTATGGGATGTTATATAAGCACTTGTTTTTGCCACAGATCAAAAAGTTTGTCCTCTATTTCTGACATGCTTCTTACTTCATGTTCTAAGTGCACTGTTGGCTATGGTTGTTGTGTTTTCTGCTTTAGCTCATTTGCTGAGGGGTTAGGTCATTAGCTGTTTAAGGAGAGTGGGACTGTTTACAAGAAAGAGAGAAATTCTTATACTGGCAACTTTATTATCTTGTGAACAGAAGTATCATAAGACACTTAAAAAAACAAATGGCATTTTAAAAAATTAGTAAAAGAATAGGATGGCATCTTTTCAACAGAATGTGCAAATGCCTTTCATTTTAGTTTTCAAAATGGTTTCAATATTAGTGCATATAAATATTTACAAATGAAAACAAAAACACTATAACTCCTGGTTACATGGTAACATGTTAATCCAAAACATCATGTAGATGTTGAATGAAACTTTCATTGAAGAGGAATGGCCAGAATGTTCATTCTAGTCATTGATGATGTTGCATACCTCATGTGAGGGTCCATGTGCATCTCACCAGAACAAAGATGCTTTAGAAAACTGGACACATTGAGAGAATTATTTATTTTACATCAGACAAGTAAAACCTCTTCAAAATGCTTATTTGTGGTCAAGACCTGTTGTGAGGTCATTTTGCATTTACATAATGTGAAATAGCTGTTATGATACGGCTAGTTTGGTTTTCTTGTGTTTTCCTCTTTTAGATCTCTTTTTGTTCCCTGTTTTACAGTCACGTCCCTGTTTTTATCTTATTAAGTTACCCATTTTGTGTCATGTTCTTCTTGTCTCCTGTGTTTCCTGTTTTATTTTGAAACCCTGTGTTCCTCGTGGTGTTTTCCTGCCCTCCCTTCTGTGTCTCCCTGATGATGATTCCCCTCACCTGTGTGACTGTCTCACCTGTGCCTGATGTTACCCCAGTGTGATTCATCCCTGTGTCCTCAGTTCTCTATGTTGGGTCATGTGTCTTCCTTTGCACCATGTGTGTCTCTGTGTTCTCCAGTGTTTTTCTGTAGTTTTTTTTTTTTTTAACTTTTCAGCGACTTTAATTTGTACTTTGTAAAGATTTGATTTGCTACTTTGTTAAGGACTTGTTTTGGGAGTTTTTGATACTGTATTAAATGTATATTAAAGCCTTCTTTTTGGTTAAATCTGCATTTGGGTCTTCCTACACTTTTGTTTTTTGTTAGCTTTTGGGTCCAAAACCTTCACAATAGTTTTTCAGTGTTGCACAGCTAGCACCGTCAGTCTTTGTCTCAGGTTAATATCCTCATTTCTGAGCTAATTTTGATAACACAAATTTTGTTATACTGCTGGATAAATGTATGCAGCCTAAAAATATTTTCTTTTTATCTCCTTTTGTACTTTAACATCTAAATGGCAGAAGCAGCTGATGGGAGTTAAAGCCCAACTAACAACAGATAGTTACATCATATTACAAGTAAATTGAACTAGAAAAGCACTCGGAGAGCGCAGACCTTCGCCAGCACCACAGTCCTCACCCATCTTGTGATTTTCACCATAAATATTAGTCCTACCTTTATTTCATTGAAATATTTAGATTCATTGACCATGAAAATATACCATTAGCAATTGGATTCATAATGATATCTATTTAAGTTCAGTAGTTATTCATGAAAATCACATTTTTCGCCATGGCGGCCAGACGCTGATCCAGATCAACACCAAAATCGAATCAGTTCTTCCTTTCTCATGCTGAACATTTCCTGAAAATTTCATCAATATCCATCTATTACTTTTGAGATATTTTGTTCACAGACAGACGGACAGACAGACAGACAAACAAACTCTCCAGAAAACATAACCTCCTTGGAGGAGGTAACTAAATAAAAAGGCTGCAAAATTGCTCATCCCTGATATGCACCAACTCCACTGATCTTTATATGTGAAGGCAATCCTACTATATCTACAATTAAATCATTTTTATGCCTAATATGAAGACTGGAGTGACTGCTTCTCTGGTCCAACCAATATGCTTAAAAGAAACCCAGCACTACAGCTTAAGAGAAAGTTAAAAGATTGTCAGAATATGATTAGGATGAAAATATTTCAACTCTTGCAGAGAACTGGATGTCTCTCATCTCCGGGTGTGTCAAGGTTGGAGTCAGAAGCACACAAGCAACCAGGAGATGATGTGAAAACAATCACAGAAGAATTTTAATTATTCATGGCTTTGTCAATAAATGTGAGCAGCATATCAAGGAGAATCTGAAGAATTTGTAGCAATAGCCAGATATATCTAAAATAATAGGAATTGTTAACAAAAGTGGGATTTTAAGTCAAAACTAGATCAAGTTTGGACAAGCAACCCAGACAGTTTTGATTATGTCAGCTGCTTCAACAACCAACAACTAGTCTGCTTCATTGAATACTTTTTAATATAACTTGGTCTGCTGATTTTGGAGAGCTGGCCTTGGGGGAAAAAGGACAGATCTGGTTTACAAGTGCATACCTGTTCAGATGCCAAAAGCAATCTGGTCCTGTCACTGGTAAAAAAAGAGCAAGTATAGTAGGCATAGTAGCTGAATCATATCAGGTCAGGTTTCATTTACTGAACAGCTCAGCCCATCTCAAGACCTCCAACTAAAATGATCTGTTAAGCAGAGTTCAAGACATCAAGACATTTCAAACCTATTTGTATGAGCAGTGAAAGAGTTTGAGACAGACTCCTAAAGGGGTTGTAATCCTGGATGTTACTGTATCATACCAAATCATTATTAACTGTTCTATATTGCATCATATTACTATCACATGTTATAATTATGTATCAAACTGTATTGTATTGTACTGTAGTGTGTCACGCTGAGTCATATTTTATCAAATGGCATTGTATAATAAATCATTTTGTGTGTGAATGTACTTAATGTCTGTGTGCTGTATTATATTGTACTTTCGCTTGTCTTACCGAGCTTCGTGGGGAAAATAGTATAAAAGAATTTGGCTCCGTTTCATTATCATATTTTATTATCTTATTATTGTTTATTTCATGAGAGTAAGATTGTAAGAAAATTACACTGAACTGTTAAATTAGTGTGCCTGAGACGTCTGATACTCCTTAGCCAATGATATATTGCCGTACAATAATTGAGCAGCAGATTAATTACATTACATATTACACATTACATATTTCTGACATTTATCCCTAATTTTATCTTTGTCTGGTCAACCTGCTTATTTTACATAGTATTGTGTCCTATGGTTTAAAACGAATAGCCTTAAAAAAACTTTATTCAAGCATCCATTGATCTACATGGGGGTTGAGGGGGTAATGCAGGTGGGCCATGAGGAGTTCATTTCATTGTAAGTAAAAAACATAACCATAATTGAAGCATTCTAACAATAATCATGAAATGCTGAATTTCATTACTATTGTCCCAAAACTAACCAGTTTCAACTGGTGTTGAATAAGCTGTGAATATTTCATTAAATATTATACAAGGTCACAATGTATTTTAAAAAAGAAACTAAGCATTCATACAAAAATCTGGCTGGGAGAATTGAATGAGGTAGCTTCTGTGTAGATACCAATAGAAGTATCTTATAAGTGATCGAATAATGTTTTATCTGGGTGTATAAAAAACATCAAAACTCCAATTTATTCCAATCAAACACAAAAAATGTCTCCTGCTTTTCCTCTCATCTTAGTTTTTTTAATGTTTTGATTCAAGCAGTCAAGGTTGGTTTGCTGTTGTTGCTGAAAAAAACTTCTGAAACATCTGAGTCAGAGATTTACAGGTACTGCGACTGGACTGACTAGAAAAGAAAAGGGGAAATGAGCAAGCTTCAGAAAGTCTTTGAATGGAGAAGGAGCACATGGACCTCTGCCTTTATGACTCTGCACCAGAGTTTGCCTGTGTGGCCTTTTGAGCAACTCTCTGAATGCACCCAGCTCTGTTAGTGTGGAGAATTGAATTGGTGTGGATGTTTGTTCAAGGGAACAGAAGACAGCAGGGGAGGAAATGCTAATGACCTTTATGGGCAATAAACTGGACATATATCTTAAGGTTGATGGATGCACATGACCCTCAGGGTGATTTAGTTACACTCAGGAATCTGAGCGAGCGTCTGGGGAAACCTGACGTCAAAGGTCTTTTGGAGTCCCAGTGAAGCAAGGATGTGAAAACACGTAAGTTGAGAAACCATGACCCAGAGTAAACAATCTGATCTTGATCTGTTTTTTTGTCTGAGAAACCAAAACAACCCTGATACCACCTCAAAAACTCTCTGCACGGAATAATGTCCCCATTTCACCTTAGAATATCAGTGACCCACCAATGACTCATTGATGTTCCCCATTAAGGACACATCCGCAAATCTGTGTTATTTGCTGAAACACTATTGATCTGTCCAGTTTCTCTTAGTCATTGACCCACTGGGTTAAACATTCAAAGCTTTCTCTGTTGTACTTTGTGATCAGTTATGTTAGTGTGCCTTCAGTGTGGATGTTGCTTCTTTTAGTACAGAATACCAAAAACTTTCTTGTTCTTCTTGTCTGTTTGCTAGACTGAAAATGATCTTCACTAATATTGCAAGCTAGCAAATGTTCATGTAGTACACAGGCATTGCAGAAAAAGAGCTTATTTAATGTTCTGTAAAAGTTTTCAAGCCACCATTCAACACTGAAATGGCTCTTTCCTTTGTAAAAGCATACGTATATTTAGGTTAGTTAGGACACAATAAGCTGAACAACAGAGTCAATTTTCTTACACAGTGAATGGCAATAAAAACGTTCCTGAAACAAAATAACTGAAAGTATTTTTTTACGACTGTAACTTTGATAACAGGTTGTTCAGATGTGTTCCATTAACCAAAAAGTGTTTGGATGGATGAAAGGTGTTTTATTGCAAAGAAAATGACTGGCCTTGCAATACTTCATCTGTATACTGATGCAGAAGTGGTATCTAACCTCGCAATTAACCTATTAATAGTCACTTAAGACCATTTTGGTCTGTAGTCTTTCTTTAGATTGCTTGCATTGTTAATAGTTAAACTTAGCTATTAGCTGCACAGGGCCCTTAAACATAGGGCAGCCAGATTTTCAGACTTCAAAATAGAGACATTTTAATTTTACCATAAACTTGCAGGGGCTAAGGACAGAAAAAAGGCCTGACCAACTAAGACCCAAAATAACATGTGTTCATTGCATGTGCAAACTGAAAAATTGCACATGCAATTAGTGTGTGTGTTGTGGGTGATCTACTATGACTGCATGCACAAATGTTAACAGGCGCAAAAGTCGTGCTGACTGATCTCGTTAAATGAGGATTTTGGATGTGCGACTGGTTGTCACCACAGAGCAGAATGACCCTGAATGAAAAATGAAGTTTGAAGCCATGGAGTTTGAAGCAGATAAACACACTTGAAGTAATCTTTTTTGCTGTCTGTAATTTTAAGGACAAGGTTGCCAGTTTTCCCTCATACCATATTTTTTCTGGGATTTATTTTTTTCTTTTTGGGTTCCAATTAAACATGATCTAAATGACAGCATTCACATAACAGAGCTTCATCATCAATAACCTCTCGTAAAGAGCAGCTCCTAAACTCACTGTCAGTGCGTGGAGAGTGTGATGCAGTCAGCTCTGAGTGACAAACTGAGTAATTACGGTTATGTTTTTTTTCATAGGTCAAATGACCCCCTCCACAATGTAGAGTGCAAAACAGAGAAGGCTTACTTTACGCGTGCATCTGTATGAGTTTGATGGCACACTGGATTGTCCCTCTTATTCCAGTCCATCATAATGACAGACAGCCTCCAAATCTTTCTGTCATACATCAAAAAATTCAGTCAGTGAAAGAAAATATTTGGCTGATGCAACCCCTCTGTATTTATTGCTGTTTTTTTGCACCTGCCTTTCAAACATGATAAATTGAGACGCAAAAACACTGACAGCAATCTGTTGTGGGTTTGATACATTACATTGTGGGTGCTAAATGATCACATTTGCATCCCCTTCTCACAGTATTTTGTGTGTTCTGATAATCTGCATGTATATTTATGAAGGCAAATACACAAAATGACTCATTTGACAGACACAATCCTCAGTGCACCCTGGTAGTAGATCAGCTTTTGTTTGAATGTGTTTTATACACACAACCTTTGGTTTTCATCTACACACCTTTTGAATGCATGCTACAGATAAACAATCAAATCAATAAAATAAATAATTATTTTAATAATGTAATTAAACAACATTACAAAAAGACTAAAAACTGTTTCAGACTCTTTTCTATTTCTGACAAATTTGAAACTCATAAGCTAAACTTGTATTATCTTTAATAACGGGAGTGGAGGGGCAGCATGTTTCCAATACTTTCTTTCCTTATGGACATGAACATTCTTACCTGGATGGGATCAATTTATGGCAGTGGTCAAATTTTGTGACAGTATTAACTTCACTCCTTTTTCCCGTTTCATTCAGCTTAACAAGCCAGGCTGCTGCTCTACATAAATAGGCATTTTATTAACAATGCATTTACTTTTATCTATTTGACATTTTTACCAGATTGTGTGTTGTCAAGTGAGCATATTGTGCTGTCTATAAAATGTTTCTCCTATTTCAGCTATGCTAATCTCAGTTAGTAGATAATCAGGCATGTGTTTCATAAAATGCCAAACTATTTCCTCATCACTCACTTGAAAGAAACAACTGTTTGAGTAGCAGTGTTCTGATGTTTCAGACACCTGCTGACATTAGCTTTTGGTGGAGCAGTGGTCTCCTTTATTTTTACCAGACATGTAAAGCTCTGTTACGCAGCCATTTTGTGTTGTTGTACAACAAATGATGCCCACATGTACTATGTATTCAAAACACACTGCATATGTCCTTGTTGTGGTTATGGTTCATGTTGTAACTTTACCACCAGATCAAATGAAAACCATAATTTCTGTGAGATTTATCTATCTAGACCCTTGTGGTGAACCAGTGGGGGATCTAACTTTAACCAGTGATTTGTATAGAGTAAAGCCACAGGATAAAACCACATGCTCCACAGCCACACAAGGTATATGTTGGATAAATGAGTTTGGATAGCAACAGCTTATTTTAGTTAGAGCGGCCTGCATTTAATAAATCATAGAGAGGCTCACAGATGCACCAAAGCATGCTAAAATGTTGACATCACATTTTTTTAAGCAACCTATATGGAAACCTTAGTTTGCCGCTTGTTGAGAAACTAATTTTCATAGGAGATATTTGCCCCCTTTTATTTCTCAACATCAAGACAATTTAGCACCTAGTTTATTAACACAGAACTGATTGCCTTTTGTTTGCAGAGTAACTAGATGATTGTTGTGGTTGGAAATGCTTTTAATTCCCACTAAGTCTCCCTCACAACCATAGCTTTCTCATGCTTGAAAACATACACTTGGCTGCATTTTACATAACCATGCTTTAAACACATAATCCACATTCCTGTGCTAATGTTCCTCTAAAGTTCAAAGAGTCCCACTTTTGCCCCTGGGGCTCTACAGAGATTAGAGAATATGAAGCTACATGTGCATTAGGTCCATTGATTTCCCTTTAATGCTAATTGTATGGATGAATTGCTATATTAAGTCCCCAAGGACAGTGGGAATCTAAGTTCTAAGCCAGAGTAAGGGGTAAACTTGACTGAACTTTGGGAGGTTTTATGCTTTTGCAAGATATACATTTGTACAAATGCTAATTTTGGAAATTAAATGTCCCATATTTTGCTCCTTTCTGCAGTTTCACATGGATCTTTGATGTCCTTGTGAAATGTTAGTAAGATGTTTTGGTCCAAAAGCCTATGAATAAAGCACGGCAGCACTCTTTCCACGCTCACATAACCCTTCTGTTCAGAACGGCTGGTTTTGGGGGAAGTCCCTTTCATATGCTTATGATCCAGTGCAGCATACATAGGGGAATTCACAATAGACCTGCTGCACAACTCTAGTGAAGTGGGTGCTCCAGCCATGCACTACTTCAAGTCCAGAACACATACACACCTTTAATTCATGCTACCACACACACCTACAACAGCAAAGCTCTTTTCCCCCGAACATCACAGGCTAACAAACAACATGCTAACTGCAGTGGGATTGCTACAACTTAACCTACCTGCTGTATAAACAACATGGCAGCGCTTTGTAGAGGAATCTCTCCAGCAAGGGGAGGGGGGTCTGCTTGGGTAGACTAATCAGGTTAGGCATGCAAATTAAAAATATATTCATATGTGACAGTATATCCACAGACTTAAAGGATAAGTTCGGTTTCTACAGCTTTCACATTGTTTATAGAATGAAGTAGAACAATATACTCACCCAGAAGGCTTTCCTGATCCAAACAGTGCTTTGGGGGAAATTTAGATCCAAAATCGAGCGGCGGACATCCGTATAATGGTAGCACAGGGGGCATGTATAGCGCTGCTCCTAAAACTGCATTAATCTCCCAAAAACTCATTAGTTTCATCAATATTTCATCATGGTCCGCTCGCGCTACTCCTCCAAGACAGTCCGGTGTCACTCCACCCATGTTTTTGTGACTGTGCTGACCTCTGAACTGGAAACTTTCTTTACGGCTGCCGCGCATGCGCAGTACGGCTCATTGTTTCAGGGGAAGACAGCCGGCTGCTCAACAACTTTCTTCTTCTAGTTTTGTGCAAAATGGACGAATATCTATCGGATGAAGATGTTGTGGAGGAGAACTTTGAATATGATGGGTGTCCTTACAGTTTTGATCCAGAGTTTACAGATGAGGAGCTCATCGAAAGGAGGACGCGTAGGCAAAGAGAAGAACAGCTGGCCAGAGAGCAGTCTTCAGTTCAGAGGTCAGCACAGTCATGAAAACATGGGTGGAGTGACACCGGACTGTCTTGGAGGAGTAACGCGAGCGGACCAAGATGAAATATTGGTGAAACTAACACGTTTTTGGACGATTAATGCAGTTTTAGGAGCGGTGCTATATGCCCTATGTGCTACCATTATACAGATGTCCGCTACTTGATTTCGGATCTAAATATCTCCTGAAGCACTGTTTGGATCAGGAAAGCCTTCTGGGTGAGTATATTGTTCTACTTCATTCTATAAACAATGTGAAAGCTGTAGAAACCGAACTTATCCTTTAACATCTTGCCAAATGCCACTAGTTTACATTCATGCAGCCTGCTGAATACAGGTTTTGTTGTCTACTGTGCTGTGAGGAAAGCCAAATACCCCAAAAATGTGTTCAAAGCCTTAAAAAGTGTTTTTTAATGTCGCCACTTCAGCAGAGACAGCAACGGCCCACCAACCATTGTGCCTAAAGTTTATCCCCCGTATCTCTTGCCTTGCAGTGCAAGGTGCCAGGTCAACAACAACTACTGCTGGCCAATAGGTTTGATATCCTGAGCATGTAGGAGTTTCCCCCTCTGGAAAAATGGCTGCTTGGCCTCCACCTGAGGCTGCCAAGTCTGCTTCCAGGGCCCGCTGCAGGATGTCAGGGAGACCGTGAAGGGGAAATACACCACAAGGAGGTGCCGTCCTCTCGGTCTCCACAACTTCCACCATACTGCTCCATCCCCTCTCACCAGTAGATAGACTCTGTGGTTTTATTTTTAATCTCTGGCACTATTTTAAACTGTTTAAAGTTTTATCTGACAGAAAGAAAGTTTTTACCAGAAAACACAACCATTGACAGTAACACCCAAAGGGGGAGAAGTGTGTGGAGAAAACATGCTGGCATGGGGAGAATGTGCATAATCCATACAAAAAGACTCAGGTCAACTTAAGCAGCTAGACCAATAAACTTTTTGGTTTACTTGCTGCATCACTGTGCTGCTGCATAACTAATAAAATTAGTTTACGTTATTATGTTTTAGCACTGTCACGATACAATTTATTATTGGAACTTTAGAACATTGTTGTGAACTGTGTGATTCCATACATCTTCAGTTGTTGTTCTTACTGCTCTACGTTATCACGTTTACAATGTACAGAGTCTGCAGTGTTATGGTCATTCAGAAATGAAAAAAATATCTCTATATATAATTATATATCTTAACCACAGTCGATTTTTATCTGATTTATGTCCTTGCACATGTTCCTCTTATATATATTCTACCTAGCAACATTTTATTTTTTGTGTTTGTTCTGTATATATTTACATCTTCATTAGATAATGTTATTTTTTCATGAACATAAGTGTGAAACTAAGAGGGTAAGAGCAATTATTTCTTGGTTTTTCTGCATGTCCTGTACGGCAGAAATTGGCATTAAATTTACTTTGACTTTGTTTCTCTTAAAAAAGAGGAAGGACAAGAAGATGGTCAAAGAATGTCATTGTGAATTCAGATAAGGTGGTATTAAGTATTTCAAACAGATAAATCATTACAGAGTGCACACTGGTCCTCCGACTCTCATGAGGATAAGAAAAAATATGATCCTCTTTCTGGTCTAATTTAAGGTGAAATATTGTTTTGGCTTCAGGAATAATCCTTATGACACCACACCTCCTGACACAATGATGCAGTTCTCAACAAAGTGAGAACTCTGTGATTATTAGACAGACTGCAATCTTGCCATTCATTATCGTCAGCTCTCTTTTCTGTGTAATTTATGGTGAAATTAAATGGGTGTCAAAGCGAAAAAAACAAAAGAGGATGATAGATGAATTTTTAGATCTTGTTTTGTTCCCCTTAGTTACCACAGAGGATTTTATGATCAAGTTCGAAGGACAGAGCGTGCACTCACATCACTTTTATGACATCAACAAAACAACAGTTATTAGTAAGGGCGAAACATAAATTTTGATGGTCTTTTTAAAACACATGCAATTTTACAATGAAGAAAGCTGTATACCGATGAAGGGACTCTCATAGACTGAAATGTAAGTTCTTACATTTGAACTAATGGTCGCATATTTGTGGATGGAACAAGTCTTGTCAAGCAGGTGCTTTATTCGAGACGGTAATTCCCATTTACTTATTTATCTCAGTGTTTAATATAGACCACTATATTGCTCACTGGTCCTGTTCTGTGAAAATTAAGATTTTCTGAAAAAAGATTCTCATCCTTTCTTGATAAAAATGTATTATGTGCAACTTTTACTCCATTTGGACACAAATACATTATAACCGCAGTGATCTAATTAGTGTTTCATTTAAAAACTATCTTGCTTTTGTAGTCCACACAAAAGCAATAGTGCAAAATCAATTTCTTTAAAGAGACTGTGAGGAGTTTCTAAGTAATTACAAAAAAGTCTCACTTTTAGATATATGCCTGATCAAAATACACTCTTATCGATGAGTTTTATAGCATCAAAATAGGTTATCTATAAATGCTATTCCTTTGCTTCTTGGTCGAGTCGGACAGGACAGGGCTGGACTGGACTGGCCTGGTTACTCAACTTCGGGAACAAGACAATTACTGTAAAACTAGAGCAAATTTATATTATTCAGACACGTCTTAGAGCACCGGGCTGTAAGTAGCGATATATAGCCGGCTACAAAACTACGATACTAAGTTTTTCAAAACTTGCTTGTTGTCACACATCAAAAACTACCACTACGTAACTAGGAAGAGATACATTACCTCGTCGCTTTGCATCCTGTAAGTTGTTGAAAAAAAGAAGCTGTAAATCAATGCAGAGTTCTGAGGAAGGTCTGGGCTACAACACAACAAACACACGCTTTGGCTTGGGTTACGTCTGGGTGCGTACAAGTTGTAGTCAGAAGTAGGAATTTCCAAGTTCCGAGTAGGAAACTGCAGCTGGAAGGACCCCCAAAGTTAGAATTTCCTACTGGGAACTCGGTAAAACCTCGCCACCCCCAAGTTGACAATCGAAGATGGATGCCCCCAGTGTGAACAGTTATTTAGGTCCTGTAATAATCAATTTATTTGCACTTCTGACTGAGGTGTGTCGCTCTAGATCAGCTGTATACATCGTATTGTTAGACTTATATTTACAAAAATGCTGCCATAGTGATAATCACGTACTTCATGTGATATTTGCGAACAACAACGCAGGGCATGCTAACAACAGCTAACAATAGCCTGGTAGATCGGCATGTTTTTTCAGACTTCAACTGTAACTCCAATAAGTCGGAGATGATGTCACTCCCAGTTCCGAGGTTACTGTGACGCAGCATTACAACAGTCGCCGCACGTACTTATGGGTAGCTGAGTCTTTGTGTTGCCGGGAATAGATTCTCCTCACAGTCCCTTTAATTATGTTGAAGTGCTGAGTCAGCATTTCAACATATTGTTCTTCCTAAAATTTCTTCTTCTTTTTTTTCTTTTTCTTCTTCTTATTCCTTCAGATTTTGGCACCTTTCACAGGCTTCAAATTTGCACAGATTTTCACAGATTTTTCAAAATTGTCATATGCAGCATGTTCAGGAGAAGTGCGCTTGTATTTTTCACAGGTTTAACAGTCATACTTTTTACAGTAAAAAATAATTTCTGCATGTATTTTTACATTGAAATCAATGGGACATTTCCGCAGGTCTGCTGAAAACTTCAGCAACTTTGAAGCTCCACAGATTGGGCATGCTTCCACCTACAGACTTCATTCATGCTTTAAAAGCTGCACTGACTTCTCAACTATTTTAACATATCTTCAGCTTTTTGCTGGCTTCTACAGTATTTTAAATATGATCGTTTAAGCAACACCAACTTTTGAGGAAATCTGTGTGTGTTCAGCGTGTCACGTGACTTCAGACCGAAGCCCCGGACAGCCGAGTGCTGCAGTTTGAAGCGCATTTTTAACTCTTCACTGTGGTAACATTTTGAACAGTACAGATATGAGAATTATATTACACGTTTTAGCAGGTTCTTATAATGCTCACGGTGAAATCCTTTTCCTGATACCTATTCCGGTTTAGACACAGCGAGCGTTCATTTACTGGGAAGTACCGAGCGTCATTAGAGTGCTCTATGAGACAAACAGGAGAAATACCGTGCTTTCCATGACTCAGCAATTTAGCCCTGTGGTTGAAAGATTAGAGCAGCAGACTATGGGGCGAGAGACCCAGGTTCAAGTCCAGGCTGAGGCAGACATACTTTTCTTTCCATCTAGTACAGATTCTTCATTACAATAGCGTAATCATGCTCATCTTTACACTCTCAACCTTACTTTGGACGTATTACACTGACTGGCCACTTTATTAGGTACATCTACAAATATCAACACATTTAACCATGTTACAAAACAGCCATTCATTTTCTGCTTTTTTTTCACAACTACAAACAGTTTTTAGTGCACTTTTTACTATCTGCTACAGTTTCTGAGATATGACTGTTGAAGCTGCATCAACTTTTGCACATTTCTTTGAAGTTAGAGCGTGGTCACGTGACCTGTGGACCTGCGCTCCAGTATCTATAATTTTGTGCAAACATTTTTATTGCACATGTCACACATTTTCAGCCCTGATTTACTGCTTACAACTATTCATGTCACATTTTCAACTTTCTTTGCATTACTTTTGGCAATTTCATTTCACAGTTTCAGCAGTCACACTCAGCATTTCAACGCATTTCCTGCATGGAAATGCAAATTCTCTAGTCTCTAGTTTCACAAGATGTTCAAGGACCTTGAATTTTCTTAGTGATCAGTAAAGTATTGATCTAACTCTGTCAAATGTTTTTTCAAGCAATTGATTACATTTTTAGTCAATAATTTAGCATAAAATGATCATTAATTTGTGCACGAAGCTATCAGGGAGATAGACTGCAGGCTGGACTGAACCCCAGGCTGCCCCAGACAGGAGCCTCAGTACAAAGTAAGTGTGTGGACATAACACAGTCAGTGACCTGCACCCCTGACAGTAACTCACTCTGCAGCAGTTTCTAGACATCTCTGACTAACAAAATGTCCATCCATTATCTATACTACATTTCCCAAGTAGGGTCATAGGGGGCTGGAGCCCTCCCCAGCTATCATTTGTCAAGATACTGAGGATACCTTTCTTTCTAACAGCCAATCACAGGGCTGACCCATAAAGACAAATAACAAGACACTTCAGGGTCTCAAAGAATCCTGACAAGCATGGTTTTGGACGGCTGTAGAAAAACAGAGCTCCTGAGGGGAACTTTTGCATGCACAGAGACAGCATGAAAGCTCCACAAAAAATGCTCTGACCTCGAGTCAAAATAGAGGTTTGCTCGCTGTTAGACAAAAGCATTAATCACTGTACCACTTGCAGTATTAGACAAGTTAAAAACTGTCTAATCCCCTGAATTGGTGTCAAACCAAGGATTTAGTTGCTTTGGGGTTTGTTTCCAACATCATGGTTGCTTGTTTCCCAAGATCTAATGCTGGTCTCTGCTTTCCCTGTGCCTCTTTTGTGCTTGTAGCTGTGACGCCAAAGCTGTAAGTTTGACTGTTTGACATGAGTAATTGAACTTTTGCCAACCTAAAAGCATAGCCAGTGAAAAGACAGACTCACAACCCTTAAAAAGAGGGCACATTTTTTTACAAGCCTAACCAGCATTTCCACAGTTCATGGTGTGTGTATTTGTCATTTAGAGGTGTAGAAAAATGCTGAACAGCCCAGTACAGTGCAGAAGAGATTGTACCACAAGTTTATAAATCATGAAAATATTACATTATGAGGGAGTTGTGAGATTCTGTGATGAAAGCAAGTGGCTTCTTCAGAAATGGACAAAGCTCCAGCTAACCAACACAGAGTAGCGCTGATGGTGTGTTGGAAAGTCTGTGGACAATATGCTGTGGTGTAAGCTGCTAGAACAGAATGTAATGATAAAAGAGTTAGGATGCAAAATGCAACAGGCAAGATAAGGTTTTAAACATTTTCTTTTTTTTTTTTGGTATTTCTGTTGTGACTTCAGAGAGAGATAGAGAGATAGAGACAGAGAGAGAGGGGAGAGAGAGGGAATTTAAAATGTAAATAAAATCTTGGAAATAATGCCCTTATTAGCCTGAAAGTGTTGCTTGACTGAAATATACTAACTGTGTTTCGGAGAGTATGAGACAACAGAGTTCTGCAAATCCGTGTAGTTTCACAAGGATGAAATCTTCCTGAATCCTCCTCATTTCACTAAAAACACAACAATGTGGTTTATCCTAAAGCTTTTTTAAAATTGTCATGTAATGTAGGCACTTCTTGACAGTTTTTATGTTTTCCTTATTTTTAAGGATTTAAAGCTTTTTCCCATGTTTTTCTGCTTTATATAATAGAGCAGCTGATTTGAGCTCTCAGAAATAATGTTGAAACAGTTTTTTTTTTGCTGTGCTGTGTTCAGAGTGGTGCTGTCAGCATGGTGCTGCACGCCTCCCTCTCTCTCTCTGTCCTGCTACACTGTGGGCCTTTCAGGTTCCCCTCACTGGGCCCCGTCCTTTTTAAAGCCCTCCCACTCTCTATTGTTCTCCTGTTTGGTGTTTTGTTTGAGGGCTTCCCTTATCAGATGTATGGCTCCAACGTTCCTATTTATAAACATCTAAGATGTCGCCATTTCTGACTCTCTTTGAATTGCAAAATGTAACGTTCAAAGCTGATCTTCTGATTCATTCACCATCTTTCCCTGCTTTCTGTCTGTGTGCAGTCATGTTTATTGGCCTTTGTAATGCATTGTGGGAGGTTTGAGTGGAGGTAAAGCTGAGGTGGTCGCCCTCGTCTGGTAAACCTTTTTTTATGGGCAGTCCATATTCACCACACAGACATTCTGTAGACATTCAGACTTTAGCAGATGATAATGCTGGAGTGTGACCCATTGTCCTCATGCTCCTCATGTGCACATTATTTATGTATTTAAGGTGGTATGAGTAGGGGGGTGGGGTCACATAGAGGTGGGATTTTGTGTTTATAGCCAACACATGGAAGACCACGGGCTGGATCACTGAACCACAAGGGTGTCATTACACAGTTTTTCTTACATCAGCCACATTTCCCTCACACCCAAAACACATGACTGCAGTGCAACAAAGCCTCTGCTCTGTCCAGAAACACACACATGCACACATGCTCACATACACCCACTCACACAAAGCACTGACTGCCGAAAACATCACCGCAGAGTCCTCCTGGGTTTGTCCGGGTGACATCTTGAACTCACTCCATTTCTTGCAGCTGTGTAGGAGAGGCAGACCTTGGGCTTTACTGGCTTGTATAAGAAAAGCCCGAATAATTGTCCAGGCCTCCCTGCGCTTTCAATCAGATAAGGGTAAGTAGAGGGAGCAGGCATGGACTTCCCTGAACATTCTTCTGCTGCTGCACACAAGGCTGCTTTTGTCTGCGCTCCATATCTGTGGCCTCTTATTCCACTGGCAATGTGGGCTGAATGCTGTTTATTAGATGTAGAAGCCTTTTAGTCACTTGTTCTTCTCTGGATCACACGGAAACATGATGCGATTAGAGCTGAGCTCTACTGTACATAATGGGCCACCCAGATGTAATATATCAATTTAAAAAGCATTCAAGTAACTCTGAATGTTGTGCCAAGTTGTCCTAATTGAGATTTATAGGTGCATATTTCTCTAACAGGTGTACAACATCTATTATTCAACTGATGTGTTTTTCTTGGTCAACAGGAAATTGTTAGTAACATCATGCTGCATTGCATATTTACCAACGAGTGCCATTTTACAAAACCTCAAATTGTGCTTTTTTGAGCTTCATTAAGTGACTTAAATATATCTCCTCTGCATGAACAAGTGCTTCCACAGTATCCATGCAGTGCCAGCAGCTGCGTAAACTTGTCACCGTTTCTGTTGGTGTTTAGATTTTTAGTAGGTAGCCTATACTTCAGAAAAGTTTTTCTAAACTTGGTGTCCGTGACCCTTCGTGATGCCATCTTCACAGTATCTTGAATTGGTCCTGAGTGTGACAAACCTTGGCTCTTTGTCCTTACCCTCATGTGTTAAACCAACACTATGCAGTTTTCCACCCTAATATAATATTTCTAGAGTCATTGTGATCCTTACAACAGGTTGAATTACACCTCTGTCATGATCTGAGGGGGCACTGTGTAACTTTGATGTAGACTTCAACAGTAAAAAACTAGAAAAGCACTCGGAGAGCGCAGACCTCCGCCAGCACCACAGTCCTCCGCCATATTGTGATTTTGGCCATAAATATTAGTCCTACCTTTATTTCACCTAAATATTTAGATTCCTTGACCATGAAAACATACCATTAGCAACTGGATTCAAAATATCTATTTTAGATCAGTAGTTATTCACAAAAATCACATTTTTCGCCATAGATATTAGTCCTACCTTTATTTCACCTAAATATTTAGATTCCTTGACCATGAAAACATATCATTAGCCACTGGATTCATAATGATATCTATTTTAGTTCAGTAGTTATTCACGGAAATCACATTTTTCACCATGGCGGCCAGACGCTGATCCAGATCAACACCAAAATCGAATCAGTTCTTCCTTTTCCCATGCTGAACATGTCCTGAAAATTTCATCACAATCCATCAATTACTTTTTGAGTTATTTTGTTCACAGATGGACAGACAGACGGATAGACAGACAGACGGACCGACGGACGGACAGACAGACAATAAACATAACCTCCTTGGCGGAGGTAACTACAAATTTCTACTGCTTTGACTGCCGTACAGCATTCGTCACTTCGTCACATATAGTGATAACTCTGTTTGCACACATCATTGTTTAAATGAGTGTTTTAAGTGCTGCACTGTCTTGCTTGCAGTGCTTCAAACTCGCTCACAACTCACAACACTCTACTGAGGCTAAATAGACTCTGCTGGGACAAAGATGGAGAAGGGTATCATTATGTAAGGATCCCTCTGGGGCAATCTCCTGACTCTCTACACCTGGATACATTAAATTCAAAGTAAGAGCGCTACCTTACAGGAAAAAAAAAAAGATTTGTGTTGTGGCCGTGGCAAGACAGGTATTTTTACTTCCTCAGAAACAGCTATTTATGGCTGAGATAGACAATGGGTTCTTTGAGCCTGTGACATTTGCCTCCTGAGTATAAACAGAAAAGAATTATGGTCTTTATTATGCGTGACTTTCTGAGAAAAGACACTTATCCAGGGAAAAGAGTGTTCCTGTTGAACACAAATGAAACCAAACACTCTTGTGTTGGGTGCTGACATCTCACACCATGTCCTGACTGAAAACAAACTTTTGAGTATCGCGTCACACAAAACAGCATCACAATCCTGCTGTTCACACTGCATCTATAAAAAACTTAATCCCATGCCTTGTGTTTCCCCTTCTTAACAGCACATCCAGTGCTTTTGATGTACAGCTGGGGAAACAGACATGAAGAGCTTTGCTTTGTCAAGGGGTGGTCTAAAGGTTCATCAACTGCAGCTCTCTGTGTGCAAAACAAATTTTCTCCCTAGTTGTCACTGAAATATATGAATGTTCCACCATCTCAGCCATGTTAAACAGACAAACCAACTGCTGAGTAAGAAAAGCCAGAGTGTGTGGACTGGGAGCAGTGTGTTTCACACTTACTTCCTTGTAACTACAGTCAGTGGAGCATCTGACTGCATTTATCCACGTTTTCTCCATTTCTGAGATGGGGGCTCCATAGAAGTGTTATCCCTGTTTCCTAAATAGCCTCTCATTCCAAAATATATGACTAACTTCATTCAAACACATAGATGTCAACTGAGGTTGTCAACTCCTCTAAAGTATAAAGCAGCAGTTTGCCTGCCTGGACAGCATTCTATGAGCGTGTGTAATTTTGTAAATGCAATGATTTTGTTGTTTCTGCTACCTATTGTCTTGCATTATGCTCCTGCAACTCTAGTCTTGGCTGCTACCAAGCTATATTGCCAAGAAATAGCACTCAAACATACGTAGATAATCATAATAATGTATTTCCCAACACAATCAGCATTTTACAAAGAAAATTAAACATTTATTCCAGCTTCAGAGTTTAATTCAGGTCTCTACTGTTAATATGTGTTGGAATTTAAGACAAAGGTCAGTCAGCAGAGTGAAGCTCTTAATATTTTGGCGTCACCTACAGGTGATTGTTTTTCTGTCCATCTTGATGTACAGCATGCAATCCAAGTGCATAAAATGTAATTAAGATTTGAAATTTTAAGTATGGTACATACACTCTAATGTTTACCTTATTGGACATCATTTTGCCTTCAGCACTACCTCCAGTCTTTTTGACATGGTTCAAGCGAGGTGCTGGAAACATCCTTCAGATATTTTCCTCCATATTGACATGATTGCATCACACAGTTGCAAAAAACCTGTAAGTTGCATATCCATGATGCAAATCTTCAGTTCCAGCACATTTAAAAGCATAAACTGTAGAGGCCTGTAGTGTTTAAAGTTGCTGCCATGTAATTCCCTGGTTAGCTGTTTGTTGTAGCAGGCAGTTGACCCAGTTGCATGTTGTTGTTTTTTTCAAAAGACATCCAGACAGCAAATTTTTGCTTGGAACTAAACTTATTAATTTGAGTCAACTTGAACAAAACACTTCTATCAGCTTGCTTGCCCACTTTTTGAAGAAAACAAATAGCTTCAAACTATTTCATCTTAAGTTGTTTCTTCTGAGGTCTGCTCGTTGAATTAAATTGTCATGAAAACTGTTTCCATCCCATTAATATCTGATGTCATTATGCTGGCATTTCTTTCCCCCCTGGCTTTAGACCTACCATAAATAGTATGCAATTATGTCTAATGGCTTGTTTACCGGATTCAGCCTGGTGCAGAGTTTGATGTATGACTCTTTAAATTGTGTATACTAAACTGTAATCCAGCCACTGCAGCACCCGGTAAGAGATTTATGACACAGATTATTTTATAAATAGTTTTTAATGCAAACAGTGAACAAGAAAAAGAGACCTCTGCACTTCTCCATTGGCTTGTTTTTGTTTGTGTGGTAAACAAGTTAAGTGACAGCTGAAGACAAATATATTGATATTGACAGTTTAGAGGGCAGTTAGTGACTTTTTCATAATAAACAAAAAGAACATCAGATCTACCATGAAGGAGAAAGAAACAGCCTGACAACATAGTTACACAGAGCAGGTCTCTTTCCAATGTGCCTTTAACCCATCCTCACTTTGAAAAGAGAGAAATGCATTCTGGGGCAGACTACAGAATTGTTCAGTTGGACAACAACAGACCGGAGTCTCTGGGATCTGGGCTAAAAGAACTCTGTATGTATGATGGAGTATGCATCTGTGTAGGTGAGTGACAGCACTTCGTTGGAGAATGTTCAAACAGCTATTTCCCTCTGATTATCTAGTTGGTTTTTAGGAAAGCTTGAGTATAATTTCAGATTGTTTCCTTCATGGTTAAAGCTTTTTGTGCCTTCAAACAGATTCAATAGACTGTAATAATGACAAGTGTTCCATTTAATAAATGTATTTTGCCATACGTATTTATCTAAGTGCTTTACAAATGCTTGGTATGTGAAACTGTGCTAAGCTGATTTGGGACAGGGCTCAATCTGACATCTTTGCATGGGGCCCAAAACTTGTGGCAGCCCCTCTGGCTGTCACACTGCAAACTGTCAGTTTGACCAAAGCCTGTCAAATGGTATTGTAAGCATTCACTATGAACTGGGGCAGATTCTCCTTCCTGCCATCCAAGCTTTTGTTGCAGTATGTCCCTGAAATGCACAGCTGTTCAGGAGGGAATACCAGATAAATCCATCATTGAAACCTTTGGTTGTGCTATCACAACAGAGAACAGGCAAGAGGGAGTTAAAAGGTATATCCTGATAGTCATCAAAAGTCGTCATAATCACCCAAGCCTTTGCATGGTAAGGAGCTTTTGTTATATATATTTTTCAATGTCTTTGTTGTGCAAACAATTGTAGTTTTGATTGAGGGTAAAAGTTTCAGTTAATCTTTTTTAATAGCCAGAAATTTGTGGGCGCAGGTGGTAGTTTGGGGGTGGGCAGTAATTTTATATCCCTAAATTTAGAGAACACAATTTAAAAAGTATGTAAATGGGAAATGGTCGTAACATTTAATGTAGATTTTTTAAAAAATATCAAATATTAAATCCTCAAGAAGCTTTAGGGCTTGACCTACCAAGATCCAAAATAACGGGTGCTAAATTGCGTGTGCAAACAAAAAAATTTGCACTTGATCTACAATAGTACTATCACTGCATCTGTAATTCATAACAGGTGCAAAATTGGTGTGGACCGCCCCCTTAAAAGAGGATTTTGTGTGTGCTATCGGCTGTCACCGTGAAGAGTTTAAGAGAGCAGAGAGGTGGTAAATGAAAAAATGAAGTTTGAAGCCATGGAGTTAGAGGCAAACAAACACACTTGTGGTATTTTTTTTTTGCCGCATGTCATTTTGACTGACAAGATCGTCACTTTTCTCTCATGCCGTATTTCTACCTATCATTTTTAATTTTACTTTTTTAGATTCAATTAAACATAATATAAATGGCAGCATTCACATTATTAGGGAGCTTCATCATCAATAACCTGTCATGTGAAGAGCAGTCTTACAGTTTACAGACCGCGAGTCACTGTTGTCTTTTAGCATCAGACTCTCCACGCACTGACAGCCTCTAAACTCGCTGCAGTGCATGAAGAGTGTGATGCTGTCAGCTCTGAGTGGCAAAATGAGTGATTATGGCTATGAAGCTTTTTTATTTTTTATTTTTATACATAGATTAAATGACCTCCTGTGTGATGTGGAGCACAAAGCAGAGAGGGTTTACTTTACATGTGTGTCTGCATGACAATGAATTGTCCCTTTGTCTAGTCCATTATAATGACAGACAACCTCCAAGTCTTTCTGTTTTTCTGCAAAAAATTCAGTCAGTGATGGAAAATATTTGGTTAATGTGACCCCTGTTTGACACCGCGATTGCAGCCCTCCGTTCGTAGCACTGTGCTCTCATACTAATTCAGATGCAAAAAATCCGTACGCAATCAGCTGTGGCTTTGATAAATCACATTGCTGGTGCTAAATGATTACATTTGCATCCCCTCTTCCCAGTATTTTGTGTGTTCTAATCAACTGCATGTATTCTGCATATTCATGAGGGCAAACACACTAAATGGACTGCGCATGCTATTTTGCTCATTAGACAGATGCGATCCTCAGTGCACCCTGTTAGTAGACCAGATGTGCGCACGCTATCAAGTTTGCACATGTTTTTATACAAACATTCCTTTCGTCAATCGGGCCTTTAGTGTATTGCTCCAAAATGTATCTATCAAACTCATAATGAATGAGACAACACTTTAGACCACAACTCTCATTTAAGTTCCCCCCTACAACAACTGGTGCCAAAGTTTATGTTTTTATTAGAAGTTCCATCTCATATTTTTTCAAGACTGTCAAAGTGTTTTAACTGACCTCCATGCAGAGAGAGTCCACCATGTTTGTTTGTGGAAGCCAGTCATGAGTGCATGATGAGACGGTGTTTGTATTGCCAAAAAGTCGGCATCTGGATTTAGTTTAATCCCAGTGGGGCCAGGGGTCCTCTGCAGATGTTGCTCTCCAAAACAAGCAACACAACTCTGATTAAAACCAGAGGGGCGGAGCTTACATTTACGCTCCATGCATGCTTGTCAAAAGTCCAGTTTTAATAATGTGTACCTCGAGGAGAAGAGAGCTTCCACATGGCTCTGTGGTCTGAGAGGGAAAAGCTTAATTTACTCTGAGAGCAAGTGACGATTGATCAAGAGTCTATCTTTCTCTTTCAGTTAGCTTGAAGGATAAAGTGCTTTGTTTGAATGTGAAATTAAGCTCCTTTGCAAGGGACAGAGGCATTCAATTAGTTTGCATGTTAACAAATAAATTTGAGCCAGATCGTGTTGTGCAAACAGTTAAATTAAGTAAAACATCTTCATCAAGCATGCCAATGAGAACAAACAAGCTCAAGAATGAGATGTTGCCTTCCTGCAAGCTGACACACAATCCCAATACTCCTCTCTTTTCATCCAGGCTGAGTGTCCCCTCGTATTAACAAGCATTAGTTTCTAGAGCCTTTGCAAAGTGAGGCGGGGGCCGTGCTGAGCTACTGTTCTGCATGAATTCAAGATGGCAGATTTCTTTGAAAAGCTCACCACATGATATCCACATGAGACAAAAAAATCACGCTGCAGAGCTAACCCATAATGTGCCTCAGAGTTTAACACTGTTTGAGCTGATGAAAGTCGACTGCAAGAGCTGGCAGCTGCCATGGTGGTCCTGGAAACTCAACAATGACATCCATCAGGATTTGGGTACAATTAAGATTGTGATGTGGGTTTCTGGCTTCAGCCGTGAGAGCTGTAGGTTTTGCCATGTTTAAGGCAGTACGGTTTGCTTCTACAGTCAGTTGTCGCCTACAGTTTTTTGACTTCTCTTGCAACAGCATCTTGAACCATTTTAAAAAACGTACTACATAAAATTTTTTGAAAACTTTAGGTAGTTTGACCCTAAAATCAGTCTGAGCTTGTTTTGCAGACAAGCACCTTGCAGGGCTCTCAAGTCTCAGACACATGCATTCGAACCTTTCCACTGTCTCAGATGCCACACCAGGTATTTCTCGCGAACGAAAATGTATATACATTAGAACATGTAACAAGATGCCCTGAGCCTCATAGCTCAATGGGAGCTTATTGACCCAGTCAATAAGACCAACTGCTGTTGTGCAGAAAACTTGTTTCTGTTCCTAAAAATGTGAAATGAAGGATCTTGAACCAAAAAATGCCTTTTTGATTTTTTATTACAAATAGAAAAATCAAAATCTTACAAGAATGGTGACAATCAGAATAATCAGCCACCATCCGTCTGCTGAGTTGAAAGTCTGACACTGGGCATAGAATCAGGTTATTTTAAAGGCCTGTGTGTGTGTGTGTGTGTGTGTGTGTGTGTGTGTGTGTGTGTGCGTGTGTGTGTGTGTATTATCATGGGAATATGTCTGTGAAAAACACAACATACAAAGACTTGGAGACGTCTCAGGAACACCAGACGTAAACAGCTGATCTAGTGCTGACACTTAAGACATAAGGTCATAGGTGACGTGTGAACCTATAGGTTGATACCTGAGAAGGCCATAAGTGGCTATATATGTGATTACGTTAATATTAAAACTTATTACCTATTTGTTCTAAATATATCAAACACTGATGAAACGGTAAATTTCAACAGCACTACCCATCAGCCAGTCAAAAATAATACGTCAGCCCATCAGAAAATAGAATATAAGAATTGAAGATGCATGCTGCCTGCCCAGGATGGGAGTATGTATCACACGAATTAAGCTACCTCATCATTTGATTTTGCAGCCTACTAAACCACAAAAAGAAAAACAACAAGAGCTTTTACTTATTCTTCTTCATACCTACCATTAAACATAAAACAAACTTTAATCACACTGACATACAAACTGTGGTTACCAGGCATCACATTAAAACAAAATAATCAATGTTAAGTTAGTTAATAGTTAAACTTAGAACATGGGGAAATGTTAGGCTTTAATTAAAGTCCAAATTGCACATTTTTAGTTTGAAAGAACACTGTCAAAATGTTGAGGTAAATAATAATTAAAAGAATATAAATATATTAACAACTCTGAGTATCAATTAGACCCATTCGGTAATAGTGGGAGCCAAAAAAGCTCCTGATTTCTAATTAACCCAGTTACAATATGATAAATGCAAGTAGATGGTTGGTGAATTATCTGAAATTTGAGTCCTTTTTAATCCACTATAAATAAATCATATATAAATCATTCCCAAAGTCCTTCAAATTATTAAACTTGAGACTTCTGACCTTGTATGTTACAATGCTACATATTAACACTAACATATGGAAACAGAAAGAATACTGCAGTTTCATATTTTGCAAGAGAAAGTGCTGGTCATTGTAGCAGAACAAAATTCATACTTTCCTCCTGTGATTTTTTTGTATTAAACAGGCAAGACAGAATTGCAAGTGATCACAAATATGAAGACAGTTTTGACGATTTAATCTAATTCATAATTGACCACACGGGCTGGATGATACGGCCAGACAGTAAGACCACAGACCTGAAGACAGGCACAAGTTCTAAAATAAACTCAGGAGCATCAACAGTCAGGTATTGAAATGTTATTTAAATGTTAAATAGTCTTGACCCTATAGAAAATACTAGACTAGCTTCTCTGACAAATTAAAACAATTTACAACGCAGGTCACATCTGCCCATTCACACCCGTTCACTCTTGCATTCACTCACTGATGACTAAGTTTTTCTTGAACTTATCCATCATACACTCTCAGCCTAAGATTTTGTCTGAACTTTGAACTGAACTTTTATCCACCTTTCTCCTTTAATAATTATTACTTTCAGCCTCAGTTGTGTGTAAATTTGTAATGTCAACAAAAAAGTAGTCAGTGATGTTAGCTCAAAATAAATCATCAGCTATGGAGACCAAGGCAATAGCTATGTTCGAAATCGCTCACTATCATGGATATAGTGCACTATATAGTGTGTTCGCCATTTTGTAGTGTTGTTCAAATTCTCAGCAGTTTATTTCATTCACTATATAGTGCACTACAAAATACCCACAATGCACAGCAAAAGTGAGTGTACATACGATGTACACTATATTGTACTCCCGTATACCACAATGCAATGCGGTTGTGTTTTTCCATAGAAGAAGAAGAGAAGGAAGACTGTTAGGCGCTGCTTTCATTCATAAATGTAAAAAAAATGTTATCTTTAACACGTTCGTAGTGTAGCTCTTTAACGTCTTTTAGTGGCTGTAAAAAGCTTCCAAATTTGCTACTTAGCCTCCCGAGTGCCTGGTTTGTTTACGTGAATTTCGGTGCGTCCACTTCTGTCACAGGAATATCCGGCTCACCTGCTGACACTACAACGTTTAGAAAATTTCAGTGTAGTGTCCGAAATGTCATTTGGCCATTCCCTACGTAGTCCACTACTTTATTTACACTATAGGGGATAGTGAGTTAGTGAATGAGTGGATGATTTTGAACATAGCTAATTTGTAAGTTCACTGTTGTCATTTAGTTCTGCTGTCATGTTTTCATTTAATTGGAAAAGGATTTTCAATGAAGGCCAGGTATAATTTCTTTTATAAATGGGATTTAAACCTTTTTTGATGTTGTTAAATCAATGAATCTGAACTTGCCCCACTTTTAAATTTTAGAGTGCTACCATCTCTTTAAAAGAATGGATGGTAATGAACGGCTAACAAGAACTACGACATGGCCTGGGACCCAATCAAATAATTTCATTATTCAATAAATGATGAGACATACGCAGCAGCCAAAACTATGAGCACCAGCTTAATCAGGTCATGGTATGTGGAGGAAATACTCGAACAAGGGGTTATAGGGTGATGTGGTAGGTTGGAAGAAGTAAAAGTATATTTTACAAGTAACAGCTTTTTACTCTGCCAATTTTTATTGGTTATGCTTATAAAAGGTAAGTCATGCTCATCTGTGAAGATTACCGTGATAAACAAGATGTGTACAAGTTTCATGAACTTGAATGGCATGGACTTTATTATCAGCAATT
Source organism: Scarus forsteni (assembly GCA_036419115.1). NCBI lineage: Eukaryota > Metazoa > Chordata > Actinopteri > Labriformes > Labridae > Scarus > Scarus forsteni. Next base: position 37,725,516 of record JAZDUH010000359.1, read on the forward strand.
ATTATAAAGAACGCATTGAAGAATTTCATAGACTTTTAGTTGAGGGAACCAGCATGATGCCAACTTCTTGGTTGCCCCACAAAAATGTCATCTTTTCATCACTGTATAGAGATTTACTCAAAGTGGAAGTAGTATCAAGGCCAATTAAGGAACTTTCTTTTGGATGTGTGCATTTTTTAGCCTGTGAGTCATTAAATACATCACCATATCAATGTAATAAATCGCATCATAAGTGTAGGTTCTGTGAAAAAGTGCAGGTGGTAAAGTGTGATTAAAATGTCCTTTCATTACTTTGAAAGGTTAAAGAGCTCCAAGAGTTAAAGTCAAGATCACACGCATCAGGGAAACAAAACATGGGACAGCTGACCATGTTGTGTAACACGGTGTTCGGACAGATAACATTTTAACAGCTGCTCCCGTCCTGGAAAAACAACACAAGCTGAAAGTGCCAACACCCCCATTACTGACCCCCCAGCAGTGCTGCTGTCCTGTTGGAGGAGGAGGGGGCAGTGTGGTGGTGCGGAGCTACACAGAGGCTTTGTCAGAGAAAGCTGATGTGACTTATGGGAAGGTCTGAGGGGGCATGAGAGACTTGGACTCACATACTGTACCCACAGGCTCCATGACCACAGAGACTTTAGATTCATGTTTCTCACACTTATTACCCTTTTTCAGTAGATTCCTTTGGATTTTTCCTCTCATTGCATTCATGTCAGGTCAAGTAGGGGAAAAGATAGAACTTAAATATTTCTACTACACAATGACCTTTGGCCTTTGAAGACTTTGGCATGAATTGCGGGGAAATGTTAGTCTTGTTAAATATTCACTCAAACTTTTCAAATGGATTCCTTTTGTATAATTTAAACTTTCTAACATTTAAAAGAATTCAACCACCAAGGGGCTCTCAATCAAATCAGTAACAACAGATGAAAAGACATGCAGCTTTGCTCTGCCCACCTCAGCTGCTTACTTCTGTAGAATAAAGGACTCTTATCAATACATACTTTTTTATGGGCAGGTGTCACCAAACTTTTTGAGCCTGTAAGCTTCATTGAAACGTTAAGGAGTATCATGGATTTAAAACTTCTGAGAAATATAACTTGTATGGTTTACCTTGAAATAAGTAATATTATGTATTCAACAGGCTGCATACAACATTTAATGATCATTTACGATGATTGTACTGATGATCAACAAATAATTTTTAGAACATGATATTTGCTTATACAGAGTCAGAAAAAGATAATGAAGGAAATGTTGAATACTACCACCTTCCACTTAAGTTTTATGGATGTATTTAATGAAATAAAAGAGAAAGCTGTTCAGAACTGGTTTTCCTGAATTTTGTTTCAAGCTTAGTAAAGCCTTCATGGAATCATTCACAGCATAAACCAGGTATGCCACTTAAATGAGATTTCCTTGATGGTTATGCAAATGTTCTTCATGAAACTAAACTGTCAGTGTTTTGGTTATTTAATACACAATATGATGAGCAGCTTTGGTTGAAAAAAGTCCCCTGTAAAAACAAAAAATGATGATCTGATCTACGTGATAACAGATACTGAATGAGGTAGAATCAAAGAAAAACAACGGAAAAGAAACATCATCTAAGTAATAAACACAACAATTGAACAATTTTTTATTCCTAGGAAAAACTTAAACGGCCTTTATTGTTGCCTATTAGTTTTAAATCCAGAACTAGAAAAGCACTCGGAGAGCGCAGACCTCCTCCAGCGCCACAGTCCTCAGCCATATTGTGATTTTGACCATAAATATTAGTCCTACCTTTATTTAATCGAAATATTTAGATTCCGTGACCATGAAAACATAGCAATAGCAATTGGATTCATAATGATATCTATTTTAGTTCAGTAGTTATTCACAGAAATCACATTTTTCGCCATGGCGGCCAGACGCTGATCCGGATCAACACCAAAATCGAATCAGTTCTTTCTTTTCCCATGCTGAACATTTCCTGAAAATTTGATCAAAAGCCATCCATAACTTTTTGAGTTATTTTGTTCTCAGACGGACAGACAGACAGACGGATGGACGGACAGACAAACAAACTCTCCTGAAAACATTACCTCCTTGGCGGAGGTAATAACTTAAGCCCACAAACTCTCTTGGTAAACTATGTGACATCAATAATACATAAACCTTTGCAGCTCTAGGTTATTATTTGCTGTTTTTTGTTCTCTGGGAGTCTTTTTTTAATGTATAATGCGCAAACTTAAATCTTTAAAACAAAACCATGTTAATATATTTAGGTCGTAACAATGCTAGAGTGATGTATTACATCGATAAAGAACAAGCCCTTACATATATGAATCTGGTATGCAAAAACACTGACAGCATAAAGTCTTAATAGATTGAAAGATATTATTTGAGAGATTTTCGACTCCATTTAGTCATTTGTGCCACTATTATGTGCAATTTTTGTCCATTATGTTCCCAAGGACTGAAACACATTTCACACTTGCTTAAGGTACTGTATCTATCTTGGGTTTGTTGCTACCTGTGATCTGACTTTACCCTCAAGAAAACAAAAAATCAGCACATTTGATAAGTCAATAAAAGGAAGTTGACACTTTCTCTCTGGGTCAAAATCAATCGATTGAACACTACTGCAGCAATTTTTCATTAAAATATGGAAAAAAACAAAAGTAGAATATTTAATCCACAAAAGGACCTTACAATTTGCCAAATTTTTCAACCAACTTTCAACACCCTGGTACAACCCTCTCTGTTAATAGTGGCATTATATGTCATATGACTTTTGACTGTCTAGAAAAAACTCTGAAAATATAGCCCACCACAAAGATTTTAAGAAATATTTGGAGCCACCAAAAGCCCAGCAGGATACAGCCAGAGTGCTCTCTGTGATGAAGTTTCCTGCATATTGAAGTTTCTCAAAGTGTTGCAGAGGTTTGGTACAGAATGTGTCCTGCTCAGTTTGGAGAGGGTGAAAAGTCTGCTGACCTTGAAATGAACCAGCAGATTTTTATCCCTAACAACTGGTCACATTCTCCGTCTTTCAGCGCCTGTGGCCATGGCTACAGTGGTCTTTGTTAGTTAGTGGCCTTCAAAGACTTCAAACAGGGGGCTGTAAACACTTTGGCTTCCTCGACTGACCACTTGACCCCTGGATGGTCCGGCTTGTGAAGGGGTGCTATAGGAAATGAACTAAAGATCACTATGACTGCAATCAGTCAGGATTACAAAGAGCTTCACATCTGAGTTTATGAGCCAGAGCAGTGTGGAGAGGGGAGAATACGTGCAGATAAATGCTGGGGTGGTGGTCCTTCAGATTCAATTATTACTGACATTGGGTGGTAGGGCTGCTCCTTTGAAGGATTCAGGCTTTGGCTCTGCTATTTTTCTACCTCTGAAAAGGGCAATGGGGACAGAAAATAAATGGGAATGTGACGGGACAGCTTTGGTCAAAATGTGATGTTTAATGTCAGCATGGTCACTGGTACAGTAGTGAGCAAACCATGATTAACAGTGACATGCACGATCAACTTTTGTGACCTTTATAGCCTCTATGTATGAAACACAAGCAGATATGGCTGCTGAATTGTTGTTAGGAATTATGGTGGCCTGACACACAAAACACATCGACACATCATAAAACCAAACACAAATTAAAACACAGTGAATAAAAAAAGCAATACCGAATCAGAAAACAGGATGAAAAAAAGAAAAAAAAATCACAACTCAGAAACAAAACAATCAACACAGCAGTAAATCCAAATCACAACACATAAAAAACAGCAAATAAAAAACAAGAAATCAAAAACGTAACAGTTTGGAAAAACACAACAAAAAATCAGAAACACAACATATCAAAAACACAACAAATCCTGAAACCTTGCAACATTTAAAAACACAACAGCTTTTAACAAACACAGCAATGAAACACTTTGATTTAAAAGAAACCCAAAAAACAACATGACAGATCACAGACATAACCACAACTGAAAAGAACAAAAAAAATACACATAAACAAGAAAATTAGAGAAAACAACAAATTATAAAAAAATCTAAACAAAACAAAGTAAATATTATATAAATAAATCTAATATCTAAAAATATATCTAAGCAAGTAAATATTAACACACACACATACACACGCACACACAAACAGACACACATACATACTAATATGTATACATATACAGTATATGTATAGAGCGGCATGGTGGCGCAGCAGGTAGTGCACATGCCTCACAGCAAGAAGGTATCCGGTTCCCACAGGAAGCCGGAGTATGTATATATATTAGGGCTGTCACTTTAGTGCATTAATTAGATTAATTAATTACACCTCAAATTAATGTGTTAAAAAAAATTAATCGCAAGATTAATCATAGCACACAAACATTTTGATATCGTCCAGCTGGAGGACCCGTACATGGCAGTGGTACGTCACTTCACACATGCGTCTCTATTCAAACCAAACCAAGCCCAGGTGACAACAAGAATGGCATATTTAAGACTTAGTCTTATTTTATTTTTGAATTTATTGATCTATATTTGTACTACATTCTTTAATAATGCATCAGGCCTAATTGGTTTGCTGGATGTCCTCGACCTTTTTCTTATTTTGAATTTGATTTATGAAACACACTTAAAGTGTAATTTGAGTTACCTGATAGAGCTTAGAATTTTCTGGACAAGTTGACCTGACTTTGGTTTTATTTAGTCACCAATAAAAATGTAGATTTACAAATCTTCACTTCTTAGTGTATTCATTTGATTAGTCATGCACTACAATTGTATAATGTCCTAGAATTCAAATTCTTTATTTGGGTACTTTAAGCAGATATGAGATTAAAATGCGATTAATTAGATTAATTAATTATAAATCAGGTAATTACTTAGATTATTTTTTGTATATATTATTTTTTTGTATATATATATATATATTATATATATATATATATATATATATATATATATATGTATATATATATATATATATATATATATATATATATATATATATATATAACCCTATTCCTATATATAAAGCATGGACATACATAACTAGCTGCAATCCAAGTTCGATTACCATGCATTCATGTATTCATTAATTTTGCATACTGCTTATCTCTTTCGGGGCTGCAGAGGGCCAGATCCTATCACAGCTGTGATTGGGTGAGACTACACAGACTACACTATTTTAATTTTAATCAGCACATCCAGTTAGTTTTACTTCAGAATTTAAGTCAATATTCAAAGTGTTTGTTTATATTTGTAGGCTTACAAATCTGTCTGTTGTATTTGTAATAATAGAACAAATGTAAACTGTGAAGTGACTGAATGCTTATGGTATCCTGAATCTGACAGTAGCAAATGGCTGATTAAAAATTTTATTTAGAACTGACTCTGATCCAGTTACATTTGCATTTAGCAACTTTTTTCCATATCATTAGTAAATCATACATCTATAAGCCAGATGTAGAGCTTTAAATGTGATCTAAGCAAGAACTAGAAGCCAGTGAACTAAGATTGGCAGCAGAGTGCCAACGTGGTGTTCTGAGTTGGTTAAAGACAGAATTTGCATTCTGGATCAACTACAGAGATTTAAATGTACATGCAGGGAGACCTGCAAGTGGGTAGTTGCAGTATGGATAAAATTGCCAGAGCCTGTACCAGAAACTGTGTTACCTGTTCCGTCAGGTGTGTCTGACCCTCATCTGATGATGTCATATAGGACATATCGACAAGACCAAGCCATTGAAGCCACATGAAACTTAAAGGTTAGCTGTTCATCAATCATGACACCTGAATTTCCAGATGAATCTGTTGGCACAAGTTAGTTGGATCCCAGCTCGATATTGACCTGTGGTTAAAGCCTGTCTCTGAATTTCAGTTTTTGTTTTAATTTGTTTTCAGTTGTGGAGAAAAGTGTAAAAAAAGAGTTAAAACAGTTGTCAGATATTGAGTTTTATTTGATGAACACAGGGGAACACAACAGCACAACGTGATATCATGACATCAGACTTTTCACTCCTCAGTTTGATGTCTCGAACATAGCTGCACTTTAAATTTGATCCATTTGGGTGTAAGTGTCTCGCCCAAGGGTGCATCAACATGTGATGGAGGAAGCTGATGACTGAACCTCCAACCCTCTGGCCTAGAGACAACCTGCTCTTCCACAAACTCCTTGGTTATGCAATAATACACTGTCCTCTTACTTTTGATTTTTTCTTGTAGACTTCAAATTAACTTTGCACGTATGCACATGTATGTCAGCCTCCCTCCAGGCACACTTGGTTGTATATGAGGTGGAGTTTCCCAGATTTCACGGGGAAGCAGCCCAGTGCCACGTCAGAGACTCTGCAGGTGTGTAAACTCAAATCTCAGATAGAAGAGTGGAGGAGTGTCTGTAGATGTGGGGTGGGAGTGGGAGGGGGATCTTCAGCTGCTGCACTGGGAGGGGGGCGGGCTCTGCAGTGTAACATTATCGTGTGGGGGGATTAGGGTTGTTTGAGGGGAGATAAGACGCAGCAGGATCACAGCGCTGTTAAATGTATCTGCCAGAGCCAGCACAGGAGCAGCAGCGACGCAGGGAGAGACTCTGCCAACATTCCTGGAGATCAACGCTAGATGAAAGCTCCCACCTCCCTAACCCTGCTGCCAAAAACTTCAAAAACATCTGATGAGGACGTCTATGTGGCCAGTGTTAATATCATTGACAAAAAAACAAACTATGTGCAATTGTTTAAATGACTAACTTTTCTCCATTACATAAAATAAATCATGACTGAATCAGTCTTTTATAAAAAACTTCTTTTTTGGGACAACACAAGACAAGACTGACTTTTTGTGTGTGGTGTGTGAGTAAGTGTGTGTGTGTGTGTGTGTGTGTGTGTGTGTGTGTGTGTGTGTGTGTGTGGGAGGGGGGGCTTACATTGTGCTGCTGCTGGATGTGCCTGATTTAAGACATATTCATCTTGCTAAGCTTCAGTCCACAACGACTGAGCGTGGCCCAAAGCAGCATGGCCCAATCTTAGTGCATTGGAACAGAAGAGGTGGGAGCTACTGCGATATTGCTAATTTTCCCATTAGGGACAAATAAATTTAAAAAAAGGGTAAAATGTAAGTTTAAAGTGAGCTATACTTGATAACAGGAAGTGACTGCTCATACAGAGATTAGCATAGATGCTAACAGCTTTAGTCGCAATTTTATCTTGTTGGCTGCATTTATTCATTACATGAAAAACAAACAACACTGAAAGAACTTCTTAATAGAAATTAATTTTTTTGCTCCACTTCCAAAATGTTTTGTGGCTCACGTTTTGTATTTTACAATACAGCTGTCGAACCTTCCTATTGCATTATCTGATTGGCCTGTAGTGAATGTGATCAATGAAAAGTTCGCCCAATCATCTTCCAGATTTGCTTTAAAAGAATTATGACCATTCTCAAACACCTATGAGCTGTTAACTAATAAAATGTATTACGCAGTCCATCTGATGTGTCTTGTGAGGGTGGGCGGCTGTAATTAATTATAAAATAAAAAATCTAATCTTATATGCAGACTAAATATAATCTCACTATTTTCATCATATGATTGGAAATGACAGATTTTGGTATCAGAACTGATTTATAAAAAAAAGAGTATCAATAAGATCATTGATTATCAATCAATCAATCTTTATTTGTATAGCGCCAATTCACAACAGGTGTTATCTCAAGACACTTTACAATAGAGCATAACGCTCTTCACTTGGATACACATATATGCATAGATACACATATAAAATACACATAAACATATACAATATTGTATATACAAATATATACATCCAACACCCAACATGAATCCATATAGCCAATCATGAATCCCTCCATCATGGCGGCAAGAAAAAACCTTCTGTTAAGCAGCAGGAAATCTTGAATGGGGATCCCAGTCTCCTGATGAACAGCAAATCCACACAATGTTGTGTTGATTATACCAACAACTTACCTACTAAGAAAGTTCCTCACTCCAAATAAAAGTCTTTCATTCAAGTTTTTTTGGTTCACCTTGGCAGTATCTTGGTGTATTTTGAATAGTAGCATAGACTATGTATTTACATGCATTTAAAAAAAGTTTTTAGGAAAGTGCGTTTTAAGTAAAGAACGACTCAAATGTAAAACCTTTTTTACACAAGGTGTTAAATTTTGTTTGACTGAGTCTTTACTAATGCTTGTCTTAGGCCTGGTGAACCAGTGAGGTCACAAGGGTCAACCCAGCCACTGCAATGTCACAAAACCAGAAAAGGCCTTTACATGGGTCACATTTTTTTGTCTTGTCACATGCATTCTAAAAACTGTGAATGACTAGGCAGTGTTTTATGCCAGAAAAAAAAAATGTTTGAATTGCAATTATCAGATTAAGCTATTTACATATTTTTAAGTTCTAGCCTCCATTTATGTTATTATTAGTGACATAATACTACAAGTTTGTATGACAAGAAGTAATTTCAAAGGTATTATTCTGTGTATTCATGCTTTTAACTAACATTGGATTTTGGAGTTTTCTCACAGGCTAACAGCAATATGTTTTTAAGGGTTTTATTGCTTCATTTTTAATTGTCTAAACAATGTTCAGTATCTATTTGGATGTTGTTGCTTTAAGCTTGTTGTGTTTTGCACTTCATATCATTGTTTCTAGACAAATCTGCTTTGAACAAGAGAGGTACCTGCAGAGGAGGGGTTTAAACACCTGTCATCTGCAGGTGCATCTTTTGATGATGTGGCGTCAGCACAATCAGGCACCTCTGAACTCAGCCTCTCGTCTCTAGTGTATATGATGAGGTGCGGGTGATGAGGGGTGGACACAGCGAGTCCTTTGTGGCTTCAGGGGCCTTGGTCCAACTACAGAGATAACACTGGACAGCTTGCCCCTGAGGAATGCAATAGAGACAGTGTTTGGGTCAAAGCCAGAGACTCCACCGAGAGGCTTCAACAGATCACAGTACTGTGAGTGAACAGGAGAAGCTTTAACCAGAACCACTGAGACACTCATAGGCCAGAGGGACCTCCTAATAAGATTTGTTCCACTGTAAAATGGGTAGGTGCTTGAGAGCCCCTTCAACAATTCATAGCATTGTTACATTTAGGGTGAATCCCAATTCTACCCCTTAGCCCTTCCGCTTTGTCTTCCCACTTCCCCTTGGCCCTCAAAACAGAGGGCCAAGGGGAAGGGATGAAAACACACTCCTGAGAAATGAGACGGCACATAATTCCCGCTACGCCATCACCCAGAGCTGCTCGCTGGCTGTGTTGTAGGCAAATGCAACAATAGTCGTAACTACAGCTGCAAAAGTTAGCTTGTTAAGATGAGAAAAAAAACAACAACAATTCAAAACATGATTCATTTTTAGTTCATAATTTAATGACTATTTATAATTATGCGCTCCCTTCGGTCTCTGTTCTGCCTTCTTTTCAGTGGGCAAATGGAAAAGTTTCATACCCTTTTCCTTAATGTGAAATCCTGGTCAGTCTTTGTTTGAAAGACTGTGTAGCCCTTGGTCTTAGCCCTATTTGCGTGTTCACATCTAGTGAACATGCAAAACCAAAGGTTAAGGGGTAAGACAAGGGCTAAGAAGTAGAATTGGGACAGACCCTAAAAGCGAGGGAAAACCAGGACCATGCTGGAGCAAGAACAAGACAACTAAATCAGTCACCTTAATTAAATCTAAATGCATATTTCATACAAGCTCATTTTAGCAAATGTCAGAACATTATTTAGTCTTACAACTTACTGTGTAATATGGACAACTTGCTCATTTTAACTATAAAGTGGCTCAACTTTGTTTGGGTGTGCTTATACTAACTTCTAATTCACCAGGAATGTTCCCATCGAAATATAAAGATCTCTTGCAAGGGAGTTTGAGCTAAAATAGCAAAGTCCAAACATAAGCGACTCCATTGTAAATCTGGATGACTAGTTTAGTTGCTGATACAGAGCTAGGCGAGGTCTCTGGTGTCTATTACAGTGCATCTGTAAGACTGTACAATGCATTAACATCCATCCACGTCCATTTTGGGCATTTATTGCTTTCACCAAGTTGTCTGGTTCATTTGGGTTTGGTGCTCTGGTTTGGTTTGGTCTGAAGTCAATGATATTTCAACCATCGCTTGTTCGGAAAGGTAGCTAATGGTGCCTTTTCATTTGTGGTATCTGCTCATCTTGGTTCAACTCTGCACAGTTTAATACTACCCACCCTTTATTCCATTACAGCATTAATACTTCTTTAAGGTATGCGGTACTGTCCTGACATTGCTGCTAGAAAATATGGTGGTATCCTCACAATAATACAGGTAGAAACTGAGGCAATAGAGCTGCTGGTGCCTGTATGGATTTTTGATTTCCAGATAGTCTGGAGAAGGTTTTGGGGTATGCCAGCAACGCTTTCGATCATGTGCAGAAATGGTGCCACCTTTAACAGAGAGCTGTGGGCAAGTTGTGTGGGCAGTGTGTAAGTGCACAGTTGCTCCATGTCGTGCAGATTATTAGTCATCATAAGTAGTGTATAGTTCGGTGAACCCAGAAATCTCAGCTGCAAAAGAAGATCACAAATCATTGAAAGGCTTTGTTGCTGCCCTTTGTACGCTGTGCTTCAATCAACTGCAGCATGCTGCTCTGTGTTTGGCTGCTGTCCGTGTAGCTGACCCAGCTAGCATATTTCAACTAACATCCCTATATAAACTCTTTGCCCCCCTTTTATGACAGCCCATAAGTCACTTCCATTACTGTTTCCCCCTGGCAGATGGCAGTATTGTCTTCAAGCTCTTGAATTCATTTCATTGGCTGCTGACACTAAGATGAAAAAAACCCTCAAAGTTTGATAAAAATCAAGAGGAATCAAAACATTTTGAACTGTACCTCTTATCCCTTAAAATGGTTCCTTTTATTTCATGTGATTTTCATATTTCAAAACAGAGGAAGGTCATGAGTGCATGGATGAAATCAAGGTCGAGTTGGCAAAACTACCAACAAAGTTTTGTCTCTGGGTTGACTACCACTGATTACGTCACTTTACAGGGAGGTGTTCACTGTGTTAGTCAAATCTACACAGTCAAACCAGTATGGATGAAAGTCTGAGTTATCTTATATCAAACCTTCGTTCAGAACTCATTGAACCATGTCCCCATGAGGCATTGAGGCTTATCACTTGGTATCTAAATGCCTTTAACAGTTGTTGATTCAGTGTAAGGTCAGGACTTTTAGTTTTCTCTTTTAGATAGTAGATACGGCGTCCTTGCATTTGATTGTGCTGTTATCTAAGAACAGCTTTAAACAGTTTTAGCAGTGCTTGAATGGTACCAAATGCATTCTAGTACAGTTTGTGTTGAACAGTACAAAAGGCAATCATATGAACTGCATCTGATTCCTCCTGGTGTCTGATTTATGCATCAATTACCCAGAGGAGGCTCTCTGACTCCACTGAAACCACTAATCTCTGCAGCATTGTTACCTCCATGGTTCAGCAGTCTTGTTAGTGCATTTGTATTCCTTCATGCAGACAATGCACATCTGAGTCATGGCTAGAAGGGAGGTTGTGAAAAACTTAAATAGTGGAGACACAATGGGGGCTAGCCAACATCATAGTTTGATGTTGAAGAAGCGTATTCTCTCTAAAACTTAAATGAAAACAGAAGTCTGCCTTCATAGAGCTCACTGTGGAGAAGGCGTTATTGTGGCAGGACATATCCACATGAATCCTCTGTTTATTCCCTCAGTAAGGCGAGTACACTTAATGTGGTTCATGTGGATTCTTGCAAACATCTCTGGCTATTTCTGCAACAATACAAAAGACCCATACAGAGTGTGCTAAGCTGTGTGTGCTCCCTTTGAGCTAACAAACAAATCACAATGGAAAAATACAATTAAAAGGAGAAAATGGTTTGTATTTGCCTTTTTTGGTTTTCATGGCACCATGTTGCCTATGCTTGGAAACTATCTCTGTATGCTCATGTTTACCATGATTACAGGACTGAATGTAGGAATTCAACTGCATGTACTTTTCTTTCTCTGTGGAAAGTGTGTACGAGCCGTCAGACTATTTTCTCTTGGCATTTTGTTTTATGTGCGTAAGGGGAGACGTACAGTTCCTGACTTGGCTGGTGGTGTTTAAATGAACCTCTACCACAGCCAAATCCGTGGGGCCTGCACGCTTTAGTTACAACATGCTGCTGCTCTACTTTATATGCAATATGTCCATAACTTTTGTCCCTGGTGGAAAAGAAAGAGAAAGAAAAAGAAAAACCTTAGTCCAAACAGCACAGTTGCCCTAAAATGCAAAACACAACAACAATTTTGAATAAACAAAAACTGGGTAAAAAGGAGTAACATATTGACAACTCTTAAATTTTTCAAAACAGCAACAAAAAAGAGCAACATAGGAAACATTTATGAAAACAAAGAAGCATTTATATGACACAAATCAAAAAGAGCTATTTTACTGATTAAAACTGTTGCTTTGTTTCTAAATATATTGTTTGATTTTCATTGTGTTTATATGATTTTTTGTTCTGTAATTGAACTTTGTACAGCATGGTTGCACAGCAGGAAGGTTGCTGTTTCAAACCCCATGTGTCTGGGCCTTTCCTGTGTGGATTGGTGAGAGTGTGAATGGTTGTTTGTCTCTTGATGTGACCCTGTGATTGGCTGGTGACTGATTCAGGATGTACCCTGCCTCACACCCAGTGTCAGCTAGGATAGGCTCCTGCTTGAAATTGTGGTATAATAATATGACATAATAATATATAACAACAATATAGTAAAAATAATAACAATAATATAAAAGCAGTATTGATAATGAATGTATGGATATTTAGATGTTGCCATATTTAGCAGCAACCTTAGCCATCTGTGGTTGCCATCATCACGTAAGTACTGAAACCAGCAATGATATTAAATAATGCTCTGTATTCTTTAAAAATATTTTCAGCTCATTAAATATGCCTTGCTTCCACCACAAAAGAAGGTCACAAGTTAAACAATAACATTAGTCAGATTTTGAGGGACAGTTTGGGATTCTTGAAGTGGAGTTGAATGAGCCTGAACATTAGCAACAGTGACAAAGCTCTGTGTCTGTACAGAAAGGGCTTGAACAGAAGGACTAAACATTTCTGCAGAAGATGCCATGGAATCATAATAAAAATAATTATAGTGAGAACAAAACAGTGCAGGGTTTTTACATGATATATCCAGAACATTTTCACTGACTTACGTTATTGGACGTCAGAACCACTGGTTCTGTCTTTACAAAATAAACAGTCGAATGCTTAGTCTGAAGATACAGTTTCATTCAACTCTTCAGTTGCATCCTTTGAGTTTCTAAACCTGTGAATTGGGCCTGTCCAAGCAGAGCTGTTCATTACAACATGCTCTATATTAGATTAGAGCAGCAGACCACAGAGGCATGTATAAAATCTCTAATCCTGAAACATGCTGCAGTAATCTTCGTCCAAACTCTCTTTATAACTGTTTCCTCCATTTCTAATTCAGACTCATTAAGTCTCACAATTAGGTAATTTTCTGTGTGTAGTTTTGAGCATACAAGCATTCCAAGTATCTAAAGAGAACAACTATCATATTGGCTACTAAAATCAGTAATTTATTCAGTTTTAAAGGTTTAAGTGTTGTTTCCTCGTGTGAATCAAGCTGCCTGGCACCATGTACCAAAGTAGTGCTTGAGCAAGGCAGCTTGGAAGTGGGAAGTAAGTCATTGTAAAAATTATGACTTTAGCACGGAATTGCCCTATGCTGGTTTGTAGCTTGTTTTTACCCCAAAACCTTTAAATAAAGCAGATATGTTGGTACCATCTCCAACATTTTATAGCCCTGGCTTCTGTGCCAACTACAAACACAGAGCTGATCTCTGTCACTGTGGCTAATGTTCAGGCTAATGCCATGTGCTTCATACAACCCCACTTCAAAAATCTAGAACCATCCCTTTAATGCTAGTAAAATGCATTTGAAAGAGAAATTATCATTGCAGAATAGTGAACATTTTCATGCATTGGAAAGCACAAAACGTTGTGTTTGTGGGTCTCAAGGAACTTTTCCAGAGCTTGATGTAAAGATGGAAGTATTCTTTAGGATGGTGAAGGAAAACACCGCTTTTTGAAAAGTACTGACATCTGAGAATGCTAAAGCTACAATGCATTTTGTCTGAAGTCTTAGAGTAAATCTAAAATAGCTGCCAACACTTGCAGTTCATTTAACTTTTTAAATATATAAACCATGCTGTTAAATATCTGACATGAATATAATACAATGTAAAGAAAAAAAAAAACTTGAGTCATTTTTCAAACTTCAATTTTTAAGACCTCACACAATACATATGGAAAAAAGGCTTTTTAGGGCTTTAAATGTGTGTTTGCTTTCAAAAAGCCATGTCCGCACAAAAATGACACACAGCATAAGAGAAGTTATAGTTCTCAGAGCTTGCTGTGTTAAAGTTGCACACACATGCTGCCACTAGCAGGCTCACACGAGGATTTGTAAATTTGTGAGGACCTCTAGTGGCTTAAATCATACTCAGGCTGTACTGAAGGTTCCAAAACAGACGAGAGACCAGAAAGAAGATAGAGCTGTGAGGTTATAGACTCACAGTGACTTGAGGGCAGCATGTCTGCTTTAGATGACAAGGTCCTCTCCACACCTGAGCCAACACACAACTCCATAACCTTCAGTCATCAGCTGCCGTCTAATTTTAAGTCTATCGACCGACATTCAGCAGATACTCACAGCCTCCAGCTATGAGAAATCCTTGTCACTCTGATCATCTATCACGAGGAGTGTAAACAGTGGAGTGATGGGATTCTTTTAGCCCTCTGATCTCACACTGGACATCACAAACACACATGCAGGTTCTTCACTCTCTCTCTGTCATAAAAACTGATTTAGCTATAGTTTATTTAATCCACAGGTGTCTGCTTCAGTGTCCATGTAACATTTATTTAAAGTCGAGGAAAGATAGTGAGACAGTGGTGAGGGTACACCGAGTGAAAGACCAAGTAAAGGAAGAAAGATATGAGTCATTGGCATGGAAATCACAGTAAACATTACCCACAATTTTATATATATCACTGTGGCGGCTTCTAATTATAGATTTTCACATAATTTTCACATATCTACTCAGATTGTTTTATTTTTTTAATTAATACATTAACATGTTTATACACACACACACACACACACACACATATATATATATATATATATATATATATATATATATGTATATATATATATATATATATATATATATATATAGATATATATACATATATATATATGTGTGTATACATATATATATATATATATATATATATATATATATATATATATACACATATATATATATATATATATATAGAGAGAGAGACAGAGAGAGATAGAGAGAGAGACAGAGAGACAGAGATAAAGAGATTAGACGATTAGATTAGATTAAACTTTCCTGATCCTGAAGGAAGTTTAAAGTTTAACTGTGGTGGTCAGCTTCTCTCACACAAAATAAATATACATACATACAGTAAGCCTTTACACAAACTTTAAAGTCAAATACAATCTTTATTCAACTTAACAGACATCTCTTAAAGGTATAATCCAATAAACAGCAACACAGGCTTTTCCAGTTAAGGACAAATAATTCACTTTTACAAGAACAAATTGAAGAAGTTAGCCTCTTGAAGATACATTATACAAGCGTTTGTCTTTACATTTGTCAGCAGACAATAGACCATATGCAATTTGACAATATTTCGATTAAAACAACCTAAACAAACATGTTCATATCAGCACTCAGGATAATGAAACTGAATTAGGATAATGTATGCTCATTCACAAAATGATGGCCTTCATCATGCTCTTAAACTTATTATCTGTTTAATGTATGATCATACAAATCTGTCATATTTCATATATATATATATATATATATATATATATATATGTATATATGTATATATAATATATATATATATATATATATATATATATATATATATATATATATATATATATGTATATATAATATATATGAACAAATAAACATATTACTGAATATTCAAATATTTAATTTAAAAATCACTACATAAATTATTCAAATTTACTCATACAGACCAGCTTGCCTTCCAAAAGGCTGACAGATGGACTTACTGTATAACATAAAATGGAAAGTTTGGTAGGAAAAGATTTCAGGAAAAGGTACTTTATTCAGATCATCCCTGTTGTATTTCATTAGGCCACAAATAAAGTGAAAAATCTGTACTAACTTCTGTAACTTCTTTTGAAAATCTTTGTAAGGCTGTTAAAAAGACTGTTACAGCTTTGTAGCTTCAACATATCCTCCTGAGACCCGACAATTCATTTTTGTGCACTGTAGTACACATTTGTTTTTCCTTGATTTCTCTGAGAGTTTAAAAATCACTCAGTTGAGTCCTGATGTTCCTTACAGAGGACAACCAAAGCTTTCCAATGATGCATCATGTGTAGGGGTGTGGCTATGACAAGTTTCTTTTTCCTGCCTTTTCAAAATGGCATCCATCTCAACAAGCACATTTTATGGGAAGAGCAACGGTAAGCATGATATTTATATCTAAATTGTTTTTCAACGCAATACTTTGATGGTTTATGATAATTTAACATCTAAGGAGCATTTTGAGTGAGTTTTTAGAGCTGAAATTATTTTTTTTCAGGGAGAAAATTACTAATTAATTCATGTGTACTGTAGTGCACATCAGGACTTACTTCATGTTTGTTTCACATTTGTTTAGTAGACAGCTCTATGACAGAGTGTGAGAGGATTCTTACCAGAATCATTGAGAGACATCATTGAGACATAGATCTTTCTAAAGAGGAGAGTGAAGGAAGAATAGGTGAGACAGGAGAGGATGATGCAGATGAGGAGCAAGATGATTTTGACCAAGATGCAGAGCCAGAGGAAGCTCATCAAGACGCAGGGCCAGAGGAAGTGCGCCGTCGCCCTTTATGGGTCAAAACCAGCACGTAGGCTTTTAAATCAAAGATATTATTAACATGAACACACAACATGTTCATTTCTGAATGTAATTTATTTGAATTCCATTCCATCAATTGAGTGTTTTTTCTTTGTCTTAGGTTCAAGCTTGTATTAGAAGAACACAGAAATACAGATGATGGTACCCTAATATATATAGTATGTTATATCATTGAAGTCCGGTTGTGCCCTACAGTGCACATGTTGTAAAATTTAAATAAAGTTAACTTTAGAATAAAATATCTATGAAACATGTTATTTACTGTCCCAACACTTGATTTAGCAAGAGAAAATCAAAATTACAACACTTTTTTTTTCCTGGGTCTCAGGAGGATATATTTACTTTGAGAAAAGTAAGGCTATTTCTTTGTAAACATGTGACCACCTGGTGATACCTGGTTTTCAAGGAAAGCAGAGAAATTGTTGCCTCACATAAAACGGAAAAAAGTATGTCAATTGTATGTCAATGGACAAATTAAAACTCCAGTGAGGACTTTGTAGCTGGTAACAGAATAGGCTTGAAATTAGAGTGATGTCACAGTGGGACTTTATAATGAAAACAAGATCAAAAGTGGAAAGATTTAAAATCACTGGATTGTATATTAATAAATGACCACAACTGCAGCAGAGGGCAGTAGGTATCAGACACAGGTTTTACCATCTTTTTAAACGAAGATTCTCAGTAATTGACATATTTGATGTGAAGAAGAGTTGACTGGCTTTATTTTTGTTGTCAAAGTCCACAGTCACCATTTTCTTTTATTTTTTCAGCACAACCTTTGTTTGAAAGCAAACTTTCACTTCTGCTTTCTTGGGAAATCTTTAATATTCACCGTTCAAATTGAAATATTGAGAAAACTGAGCACCAAGTAATCAGAATCATGTTCTGGCATTAGCAGCAGATATTGAGCAGGCAATTCTCCTATCAAAAGACAAGTTGGTTCACTGGTGCTGGCTCACATTTTGTATGTTAAAAAGTGGCAGTAGGGCATGCATACGACATCACCTTGCATTGTCAATATGACTAACAAAATATCATCCAATCATATATGGAATGTGTTTTGATAAGCTTTAGTACTCCCCACCTACTCTTTTGGGCTATTGTCCTGATGGACCAGTGAAACACATGCTGTATAGTATATATTGAACTGCCTATCTGGCATGTGGTTACCTTGTGTTTCAACAAATATAACACCACCAAATGGTGGCTGTGGACTCAGACTTTTACACTTAAAAAGGACAATAACAAGAAGAATGGCCTTGTCCATGGGGGGCAATTAAAATGAATTCGTCACATTAGCTTTAATCACACCAATTTAAAGCCCAAACTCTTTATTTTTCAAATGTAAAAAACTGACGGTGGGTATATAAACCAATCTGACAGCATCCAAAGTGTTCACTGTCATAGATTCACATATTCCGCCTGCATAAACTTCAAAATAAAAGTCAATATAGCCTACATCAATAATTACACAAACAAAAACCTAGCAAGCAGATTGACCAAAAAGCTTCCCCTCTCCTGTTAGGTAAGGCAGGCTCATGAACACCTGAACGGTTGCTGTAAATGTTGTACACTCTAGGCATAGATGTGACTTTAATGTGTGTGTAAGCTTCATCCTCACAGTTTCACAAGGTAACGACAAAGCAATACACAAGCAGCTACTGTTATAATACATTACTATCAAAATGCTGTCGGTGTGAAGATTTTGGTGCTAAGTTCTTGCTATTTGCTACAGTGTTTTTCCAGTACAACACGTACAACTAATATCTTATCCTTTTACTCTAGAAGTCTCAGACTGAATGTTACAACAATTATTGACAACCATAAAAAAGGGGTGTTTACTTGTTAAAAATGGGTAAAAGCATGCAAACAGTTTATCTACATCCTGATGCCCGTTCTTTCTCTAGAATAAGTAAAGTGTGCCTAAACCACAGCATTTATTAGCTTAAAGAAACTTGACATTTTCTTGGTGACACAGTAGAAGACCTTTTTTGGTAAATGACGTTCATATGAACTATTATATATTCAGTTTCTCAGTAAATGTAAATGAATAGCTGTGCCAAAAATCACTCACTTCTCACTTTTTGGTGCAATGTTTTGAGCATTTGTCCTTATTCAGATCTGCCTACATTTTGTGATCATAATAGTCACTGTGTCCTGTGAAGTACTGTGAAAGGCAGTTTATTACCAATTTTCTCTACCACTCTGTGGTGTGAAGCTGAGGAAAGCAAGAGTTGACTGCTCAATGGAGCGCAAATAGCATAAACACACAAACACAGACATGGCTAATATTTGGTAGCATTCTTGCCTTAATCTAGTGTATGTTAGAGTTAACCCTATAAAGCCAATTGTATCATATTTGATACATAATTTTATAATACCTCTACCTTCTCAATATGATCAACAAATTACAAAAAAAACATCTTAACACAATCAGATAAATGATAAAAATGTCCTCAAATGGATTATCAGTTGTCAAAACACCTACTGTATCAAATGAGATACGAAAAATCTATGTGTTGAATTTTATGGACATTTTGATTTTTATGGATTTTAGTAGAAAGTGAAACAAACATTTCAGCTTCAAAAAATTAGAATTTTCTGGCTATAATCTATGGTCTTGGGCCTTAAAGGGTTAAAACAACAAATTGTTTTTTACTGGCAGTCTGTCTTTTTTAGAGGGCAGGGCTTAAGCATAAAATCCTCAGACACTTTATCCCATGCTGGCTAGAAAGTTGATTTTTACTTGCTCAAAACATTTTAGTCCAATGAATGTATGTATCCTTGGACTCCTAATGGCTGTTATGGTGGTGATTGTTTGCATCAAGGCTTTCTGTGTTTTGCCTCCTATAAATGCCACTTGACTAACAGAGCAGATCTAGGGAGCACACTTAATTGTAGTCAAGATTTTGGTGATATTTTAGGTAGGGCCCAAGAGTTATGAATTCATGCATTGAATCTTACAGACATCAATTTAGAAATATCAGTAATTCCCCTTTAAACAATGTGCCATACCTGACTTAATATGTTAACAAATGAATTTACATGGTAGTTTCAGTCAAGGTGTTTCCTTGTTACCTATGTTTCCTTCCAAAAGAGACATAACTAGAAAAGCACTCAGAGAGCACAGACCTCCGCCAGCGCCATAGTCCTAACCCATATTGTGATTTTCACCATAAATATTAGTCCCACCTTTATTTCATCTAAATATTTAGATTTCTTGACCATGAAAACATACAAATATGCACAAATGCCAAAAATAGTCCTATCTCGCAATGTTAAAGAATCCTTTAAAACATTCCTGGATTCAGACGGATCCCAAAATCAAATCATTTGTTCCTTGTCCCAATCTGGACATTTCCTGAAAATTTCACCTAAATCTGTCCATAACTTTTTGAGTTATGTTGCTAACAGAGAAACAAGCAAACAAAAAACCATCAGATGCCAGCAATAACATAACCTCCTTGGCAGAGGTAATAACTTGCAAGTTGAGGAATTTTATTTATTTATTTTTTTTTAGATTAAACACTAGTCGGAGGATTCTTTCTTAATATGTTGTGAAGATAGACATGCCTGCCTACCTCCAAACTTAGGTACTTTTATAGCAAAGAAACAGCTTACTTTAAGTGTAAGAGGAAAATTCAGTTACATTTTGAGACATATTTTCTAAATAATTGTTCATATAATTTGTCAATCATACTCTGTCTATCTTGAAGAAATTTGTTTTACATTAAAATCAGTAATTGAGTTTGTAAGAAAAAATCAGTCATTTTATTTCCAGGGCATATTGCCCTGACAAACACATTTATGAATGTATAAAGCCAGGCTTTACATACTCACAGTATATACATTTGATACTTCTTAAACTGATGAATGAGATTATGATTGTTTGTGGAACCTGCACTGTAATGCTTTCAGGACTTTGACAGACTTTACTACTGAACTTTGAGATTACTATTAGGTACAAGGTCATAATGTATTTTATAAATGATCTCACTGTTGCATTTTAATACAGTATTTAATATGTATTCTATTTATCATACTTAATTCTTTTATGATCTGATTTTAAAAATAGGCATATCAAAAATACAATTTGTAAAATTGTTTACAAGGTACATTGATGATATCCTTTTATTATTGATACCGGTATATTTTAAGTGTAGTTAGCAATGTCATTATGAAGAAGTAACACAGAAATGTCTAGAATGTGTGTTTGACCAAGTCTGAATTTCACGTACAGTTGTTGTTGCTAAAACAATTTGGACAATGACATTAGTTGTACTGGACCAATTTGGCTTTGTGGATTTGAACCTGGAACAATACAAGATTACGGGGCAAGGGTAAAATGGCTAAATTTGTCACACAGTTCTGGATGTGTCTTGAGGCAACAAAATCAATTCATTCAATGATTTACAGTTTACACACAAATGCAGGTGTTGATAAATCACTGAGTTATTCTGTTTTATTATCAGTATGTAAGCATCAGTCAATAAAATGCCATTACATATGCCATATGGAGCACCATGGTGTATGCCCCTGTTTTTAAATGAATTTCCAATAATATGGAGAAGTGGGAGTAGCAACAAGTGAAGAGTGGGTAAGTTCTGACACAACTGGCATCACATCTGTTTGCTTCAGTTTTTTTTATCTGCTTTGTGCTCTTAATTTCATTTGATGGGTTGTTTGTGAGCAGGTTTCATATTTATTTCAGTCCAGCACCTCTGAGGATGACACGGGTGATCCTGGACCTAAAGGTAATCTTTATCAATGGGAATGTTTTAAGACTTTTTGACATTCAATTCTTTTACCACTCAGGTAACCTGGCTAGCTACAAAATGTTAGCATGATAAGTCACTGCTACTAGACTAAAATATAGGATACTACATTATAGAGATGGAACCAGATTAGGCCCATTTCATATGTTTAGTAATTGCATAACAGCCTTCTATTACCCCAGTCATGATAGATAAACTACAGGCTGTGGACTGATTCCCATTTACCAAGAAAATCTCTGAGACACTTTTTTCATTTGAAGACATGAATTAAATCTTTTAAAGGACTGAAAAAGATGGAGCTTAATTATTCCAGACAGACCATTGAGAGCTCCAGCAGACAGTTTTACCCCTCGGGTACAGTTATGCCACATCACAGATTCATTATGCTTTCATTTCTCTTAAAACTCAAGAGAATAAGTCTTATTCAGTGATTTAAACTCCAAATTTGCTTCTCAAAAGCCTGAGATGGTCCTGCATTGATCAAATGTCAGGGTAAAGAGAGTTTTGTAGTGTTTGTTGGCTGTTTCTAAAGCTTTCTGAACACTACGTGAGCTCATTAACTGCAATTAGCTGGGCTTAACCTAATAAATGTTTTTGAAGCTCTACCATCTGGACACAAAGCCACCCACCGTGCCACAAATTGTGTCATTTTGTGGGACATCAAGGTGTCTTTTTCACCTCCCAATTACCAAGAATCAGGGCCTCCTGGTGTTTCCCAATAACCATGGAAGTATGAATTGCTCTAAATATGGATCCCGTTATTTCCCATAGAGCAGAGGCAATGTGCATGAGTAAAGAAATTACATAAATTAAACATGAATGAAACTCTACACTCTATATATCTAGTGTGTAACATTGCCTCTTATTTTGTAGGATGTGGTCTTTGTTATAAGCCAACAAAACGTGACTTTAAAAAATAAGTAAATCTTCAAAATGTCACTTCCGCAGAGAAATCTTGTTAACAATGATTCTGATCCCTGTTTTAAAATTATCAAGACATTACATAACAGCACTAATTTGGGCCATGTGTAGGCCTTTTCTGATAGATACCATTTGTATGTTATGTTGGGTCAACACGCGACCCAAATGGCCCAGGAAGTGCCCACTGTTCACACCTCCTCAGGTGTTACAGTAGGCCTGCGACCAAGCCAACGACTCTTAGGTGACCACTTCATGGATAATGTTTTTGATAAGCAATTTATATTCTCATTCTTTTGTAGGAATTCCTATTTCAACAGCATAAGTAAATGGCAGATAAATTATAAATTTAACGAGGCAAATTAAGGAGGACACCTATCCTATCCAGTATCCTATTTACTATACAGTACTATACTATGCTATGCTATGCTATGCTATACTGTACTATACACCAAAACGTTTTACGCCATGCATGATTTTGCTGACAGTGAACGATGAATGTCTCAAATCTTCCTACAGCTAAAAGATATTCTATTTGCAATAAGCAGTATGATCACCACCTCAGAAGTTAACATTTGCAACCTGTTGAAAAAATTAAGCACACAATCTAGATGTCAGTTTTATTTGGCAAATAATCAAGTAAAAAGCAAAGTATTATTAATATTATTTTCTCTGCCAAGGAGGTTATGTTTTTGCTTGTGTTTGTTTGTCTGTCTTTTTTCTATGAGCAAGTTAGCTCAAAAAGTTCCAAATGGATTGTAGTGACATTTTCAGGGGATGTTGGTCATAGCACAAGAATGAAACCATTAGATTTTGGTGTTGATCCGAAAAGGGATGTGGGTCAAATGGACTTCTTCAAAGGATTTGATTACATTGCAATTTAGGGCATTTTTCAACATTTGTGGAAAAAACTCAGCTAACAATGTCAGAAATATATGAATATTTGAGCCCTCAGAGCACACCTTATCCTACTATCCTTATTATTAATGTTCTTGTCATCGTTACACCTTTAACAATATCATTAAGAAAAGCGGCACCATTGGCAGTGGCAGGCATCCACAAGGTCTCATGCTGTGCTAACAAGGTGCTACAATAAAACTTTAGTATAGTTGGTGGTATGATGCAACAGGATTTTAGCTACTGCTTCATGCCTGTTTATTTTCTAAAAGGATTAAGAGCTCATTAATAGTCAAGCCTGGCACATTGTTTCACACAAGCATCAAGACATCAATTATATCCCTCCCAGTTTTCTAAATGAACTTGGTAATTGTTCAACTCATTTTCTGCTCTTGAATATGACAGAGGAATTTGTATTCTGACAGTGTGTTGAGTTTGAACATCTTTAAATTAGCATGCTGCCAACAAACTGTCACATCAATTTCTGCAGAGACAGTGACCACAGACTGTAAGGCAGCCTTAGGGAGCTGATTTAAAAATTCTATCGTACCCTCACATGTTTTTTGGCCTCTCTAGTGATCCATCAGAGCTTTATGAAGTGCCTTCTGAAAAGTCCTATGAACCTGTGCTGTGGGACGTTGCCTCAAGAGAACGTATGGCAGCTGCTGTCTGACTGGCATAAAAAGTCATAGAATTGAAGCATTTCATAAACCTTTCTTTCATGAAATTTATATTTTTACGTATATGTTGTTTTTAAAAAAAATGTGGGATCAAGCTTTAATTTCCACTGAAATTTATCACAGAACATGAAAAATCTTCACACAGGTAGATTATCTCCTGTAGCTATAGAGCATATCTGAGGTATAGATTAGACTATGACTGAAAACTAGTGGTTACATATGCTACTTACACAAAATAAGTACTGTTAACTCTATCTTATTAAAGATTATACAACAAATATAACAGTTACTTCATTACAAAAAATATAGACTAGTACCATTTAGGATCAACTATCCATTAAAATATAGTTTAACTGAGACAGAGTTGGGTGGCACAGTGACAGGATGTTTATCTCCCAGTTAGGAAACAGTAATTGGCTTCACTTTTTCTTTTTTCTTTATCATTTTGGTACTGTTAACAAACAAACTATGACATTGGAGCAAAAAAGTCAGTGTAAACATTGTACCAGTTTTCAAAAGCACATGTCACAAGACGTGGTCAGTGAACATCAGTACAGGCGAGAGCAGACAGCTTTTCACTCCTCCTCCATTGACTTCTCAATCTCCTTCAGCCTGCGGACAAACTCCTGAGCCTCCCTGTCTCCGATGCGAGCGTCCAGCATCCTCATGATTGGTTTTTCTGGAGGGGAGAGCAAACAGATGAGAGTTGCCCTGCACCTGACACAAACATCACTACATTGAATGGCTTTTCATGTCCTATTGGAGAAGTAATTGGAATCCTACAACTATACCCTGAGGTCTCCCAGGAAGCTGATATTATGTTTGTGTAAAACAAAAGAAAAACCTGATACAGCCAGGAGCTATTATGTACCGCTGGGTTTACTGCGAGAGAGGTGAAGGATGACAGGCTGGACACTCTTGCCAGCTGCTGATGCGTTCGGCCTCCCGGGCCAGCAGAAGTCACTGAGAGGAGCCACGGCTTCACCGGCAAAGTCGTTAGTGGAGAGCCAGTCATAGTCCATCACAGTGAAGGTCAAACAGGCATACCTGTGTCTGTACTGCTCAGGGCTCACATGGCTGAAAGAAAAAGAAGCAATTCATTGATCAATACTTTTCAAGGCACTGTTGAATTGTGTGATACTAAAAACTGACTGCAGGTACAGATGGTACACTTTGTCAAATAATTTTAAAAGATCAAAGATTGTCCCTGCCTGGTCAAAGTGCCCTCTATAGCATCTTATCCTGAGGTCAGACCACAAAACTTTGCACAATATTGCCCAGTATGATAGTCATAGGGCTCTGGTACCTCTCAAAAATGAGAACTGGTTGTTTCATCTTGTGTAGTGTGTCATAGTTTATGACAATAATAGAATGGCTTTACAACACCATAACAAAAAGTCTGGCATGTTTGATTTTTGTCTGATTTGTTCTTCTTTGTCAGACATTTCCCAGCAAGACAAGAGGGAGCTCTGCATGTGTAACAATCACAGATGTCAACAGACCAAGGGTGCTACTTCAAGAACTACAAAGCAGAGGAAGGTTTGCCAAACTCTGAGAACTACATCCCTGAACTCTAAACCAAACTGCCTTTATGGTATATCATAAAGTGACTACCACCACAAGCTAAAATAGAGACATGGGGAGAAATAGAAGATGCACCTTAGCAGACTGGGGAGTGATAGCTTGCATTTTTGCATAAATCCAAGTAAGTCCTTATTTGAGTCAGTTTCAATAGTGTAGTCTGTCATTCTTGTCAGCCAAGTTACAACACGTTTTTACGGCCTAGTTGTTGTATAATCTTTCAAATGATCACACCAATACCAGTGTCAAACTATCAAATACACAAATCAATCAGTGTCATAGGTACAAGTTCATGTGCGGTACCCTTGCCCCTAGGTTACCATTATATCCTATTGTAAAGATGAGTGGGGCTGACAGCCTCCAGGCATTTGGTTGATCAGGTGGTCAGCAAGCTTTCTTATTTAAATCACAGCTAAGTAAAGTCTCAAAAGCTAAAATGCTGCACTCTTCTTTCCACTGAGCTTTCCTGGCACAGGGTAAAGAGCTGTGACACATGCTTTTACAAATAGCCAACATGTACATTTCTCTCTCACACACAGGCCTTTAAGATACATATACACTGCCTGGCCAAAGAAAGGTCACCACAAAAAACAAGACATCACATAATCTAATATGTCGCTGGACTGCCTTCAGCTCTGATTACAGCATGCATTTGCTGTAGCATTGTTTCGATAAGCTTCTGCGATGTCATAAGATGTATTTGCATCCAGTGTGCACAAAGCCTTCCCCAGCACATCCCAAATATTCTCAATGAGTTATGGTCTGGACTCTGTGTTGGCCAATCCATGTGTGAAAATGACGACTCATGCTCCCTGAACCACTCTTTCACAATTGAGCCCGATGAATCCTGGCATTGTCATCTTGAAACCAACAGCAGCAACCCCAGATCATAGCACTGCCCTCACAGGCTTGTATAGTAGGCACTAGGCATGATGGGTGCATCACTTCACCTGCCTCTCTTCTTACCCTGATGCTTCCATCACTCTGGAACAGGGTAAATCTGGACTCACAGACCGCATGACCTTCTTCCAGACCTTCAGAGTCCAATCTTTATGCTCCTTAGCAAACTGAAGCCTTTTCCCCAGTGTTATGCCCCGTCTAGGGGAGGCCAGAACACAACATGATTACCCATTTCCCCCAAGTCCCAAGCAGCCACGAGAAACCAAATGGATTTAAGTTGGAACAATTATAAAGATTTATTTACAAAAAAATCAACCCAAAAATATTTCCAACAACGAAATTACCTCGGGGTGACAACGAAATTAACTCAGAAACAACTCGAAGAAAGACAGAAGATAATTAAAGAAATTAGGACAACCAAGTTACAAATTAACTTAGATAAAGTTACCAGAAAATACGATTAAATAAACTAAGACTTCACCCCTACTTCATACCAACAGAACAACTTAAGTTAGCTACAATCTTTAAACAAAGGAACATTTGGCGCGACACAGCGTGGCGTGGTGGTTGGGAGAGGAGGGAGATGGGGATTCCCCTGCAGCTCGCTGACGTCATCGGTCGCCTTTTATTACCGCCCAGCCTCTGTCACAGCCAATCCGATGACGATGATCAACCAATCAGAAAGAAGGTACCTGCAGGCACTCACAGCAGGCACACTTTCCACATACACACACACTCTACAGCCGCGCTGGATAAGAAGCAGAACAAAGGAACAAAAAAAAACTAAACACAATACGACCTCAGTCGTAACACCCCCTTTCCCAAGAATTAAGCACTCCCCTAGTATGCTTAATTCAAGTGAAAGATCTAGACAAAGTGTCGGCAAGAACATTTTCTGTACCCTTTTTGTGCAGGATCTCTATATTAAAATCCTGCAAAAGAAGGGACCATCTCATGAGGCGCTGGTTCGAGTTGCGCATTTGATTAAGAAATACCAGCGGATTGTGATCCGTGAATACTTCAATGGGTTTAAACGACGATCCGAGGTACACTTCAAAATTCTGCAGGGCAAGTAACAGGGAGAGAGCTTCCTTTTCAATGGTGCTATAATTTAATTGATGTTTGTTAAACTTTTTGGAAAAATAGCAGATAGGATGCTCAATACCCTGCGCATCGTCCTGCAGAAGGACTGCACCCGCGCCAAGCGCGCTCGCATCCACCTCTAATTTAAAAGGCAGGGTGAAGTTTGGCGCTGCAAGAACGGGAGCACTACATAATAACGCCTTGGCAGATTCAAAAGCAACCTGACAAGTCGGAGACCAAATGAAAGGTTTTTTTGGACTAACGAGACAGGTCAATGGAGCAACCACATCGGAGAAATTACGGCAGAATCCCCGATAATACCCGCACATACCAAGGAAACGGCGCAAGCTTTTCTTTGACTGTGGCACCGGGAAATCGAGAATTGTTTGGACTTTTGCTGCAACAGGTCTCACCTGTCCCTGTCCCACCTGCTTACCTAGATATGTTACAGTGCCTTTCCCAAATTCACATTTTGCGAGATTGACTGTAAGAGAAGCCTCGCGAAGACGTGTGAATATTTTGGACAATGTCGCCAGATGGACGGGCCAGGTATTAGAATAAGCCACCACGTCATCCAGATATGCTTCACAATTAGACACGCCGGCTAACACGCGCTGGATAAGGCGCTGGAAAGTTGCAGGAGCATTTCGCAGGCCAAACGGCATCACCGTGTATTGGAGGAAAGAGTCGGGTGTAACAAAAGCGGATATCTCAGAGGCGCGCGGGGTTAACGGCACCTGCCAGTAACCCTTTAACAGATCCAGCTTAGTCACGAACTTGGCGGAACCTACCCTATCAATACAATCCTCCATCCGAGGAAGAGGGAATGAATCGGGTTTAGTGACGGCATTTACTTTTCTGTAATCGTTACAAAAACGAGCGCTGCTATCAGGCTTCGGGACAAGAACGCATGGGGAGCTCCATGGACTCATGCTTGGCACAGCTAACCCATGTTCCACTAGGTAACGCACTTCTTGCTGCATTAGGGCCCTCTTCATTGGATTAACACGATATGCATGCTGCTTGATGGGATCATGGCCCTCCACATCAATATCATGATATAAAACTGAGGTCTGGCGGGGATGGTCAGAAAAGAGCAACAAGTTATCCTCAATTAAGTGGATTAAATCAACGCGCACAGAGTCAGACAAATGACACAGGAAAGACTCCAAATCACTCAGTATTTCTGAATTTTTTAAACGAGTTGGAGGCATCACACCACTTTTTTCGATTAACCCGTCATCAGCAAGGTGATATTCTGGAGCAGAGGACACGGAAACCACCGGGGCAGCAGGAGAAGAGAGAGGTGCATCTTCGCGGGAGAAATAACGTTTAATCATGTTTACATGACAAACTCTGGATTTTCTTCTCCGGTCGGGTGTCTGAATTACATAACCAGTGTTATTAATTTTCCTCTCCACCAAATATGGACCAGAAAATCGGGACTGGAGACTGGATCCAAGTACGGGCAACAAAACAAGGACCTTATCTCCTGGCTGGAAATCTCTAGTCTCGGATTTTAAATCATAACGACGCTTCATTTTGTCTTGTGCTTGGAAGAGGTTTTCACGCGCTAACTCACGTGCGTAATGGAGACGCTCACGAAAAGCACTTACATAATCTAGCACGTTGTGTTCAGGTTTTGGTGACTCAGACAACCATTTTTCTTTAAGAAGGTGAAGAGGACCACGAACCGTATGACCAAAAACTAAATCAAAGGGACTGAATCTTAAGGATTCCTGAGGAGTTTCTCTCACAGCAAAGAGCAGAAGAGGAAGGCCCTCATCCCACTCCTTACTGGACTCTAAGCAAAACTTGCGTAACATGGACTTGAGCGTCTGATGAAAACGTTCCAGCACTCCTTGTGACTCCGGATGGTAAGAACTGGATTTTTTATGTTTGATACCGAGTTCTGTCATTACCTGTGCAAAAATCTTAGAAGTAAAATTAGTTCCTTGATCTGTTTGCACTGTTTTTGGCAATCCGAATGTAGAAAAGAACTTTGTCAGAGCTTTAACAACAGGTTTTACTTTTAATGTGCGCAGAGGAATAGCCTCAGGATAACGCGTAGCGGCACACATCACAGTTAACAAATATTGATGTCCAGATTTTGTTTTCGGCAAAGGGCCCACACAGTCAATCACTACTTGCTCAAAAGGCTCACCGAGCACTGGTATCGGATGTAACGGTGCCGGTGGGATTGGTTTATTTGGCTTACCTACCAACTGACACGTGTGACAAGAACGGCAATATTTAGTTACATCTGTTTTTAAGCCTGGCCAAAAGAAATTACGCAACACTCGTTGATAGTTTTTTTTAACACCCAGATGTCCGGCTGAAGCGGCATCATGCGCCAGACTAAGTACCTGAAGTCGGTACTCTTTCGGGACAACGACCTGGTTCACATAATGCAACTCACTCGAATCAGGGCTCCATTTTCTCATGAGTACACCATCTTGAAGAAAGAACACAACAGAAGACTGGTCATCATGTGTAGTTACAGCAGATGAAAAACACACAGTTAAAGAGGCGTCATTTTTCTGAGCATTAAGCAACATTTCCTTTGTAATATTCAAACTTAGCTCAGCCTCAGCAGGAAACACAAACCTCTTGTCACATTTTTTCAGTTTTACAGAAGATTCTGAACAGTTTTTGTCGTCATCTTCCAAAGTAGTCAGAAAAGAATCAGACAAATTTACAGCATCACCGAATTTACGAGCCTGTGCGCGCGTAACAGCGCACACAGGGAACACATCTGACACAGACGAGGCAGGGGGGTTGGTCACGTCAGGAACCGGATTATCAACAACTTCAGGGGGAGGAAAAACTTGACCTCCGGCTAAATCATTCTCGAGGATGAACGAGACACCACAAATCGGTAACCGCGGACGCACGGCTACCTTTACCCGTCCTGTCACAAGAGGCGAATGCAAATGCACCATATGTAGAGGGGATTTAACGACACTCATTTTAATTCCCCATGCTAACATATCCGAATTACACGAAGTCTCGTTCGAAAGTGGCAGGACATCAGCGAGCAAAAACGATTGATACGCAGCTGTATCTCTCAGAATAGTCACCGGGACTTTATCTTTTTCTTCACCAGTTACCGACACAAATCCATGAGATATAAACGGCTTAAAGCGCGCGTCTACCTCAGACGTTAAATCAGGCTCAGAATCACAAACAGGCTTGGAGGAGCGTGTGATAAAACCTACACCAGCAGGTGATTTTGAAGATTTTGTCTGTTTTTTCTTTAGCGTCGGGCATGCGGCAATTAAGTGACCAGATTCGTGACAATAAAAACACTCACGGCTCTCAGCTGAAGCCGGGGGTGCGCTTTTACGCACAGATTTTGGTGACCTAATTTTTCGCTCAGGCGCAGCAGCTTGACCGCGAGGTAACGAGGCCGAAAAAACAGTTTTATGAGTTAAGATAAACTCATCTGCAAGAACGGCGGCATTTGTGAGAGCGGAAACTTTTTGTTCGTTTAAATATACAACAATCCGCTCGGGTAGGCAGTTCTTAAACTCCTCCAGTAGGATTAACTCTTTTAGATCCTCTAAGGATTTAATATTACACGCCTGACACCACTTGTCAAAAAGCACACTTTTTTCTCTAGCAAACTCAACGTAAGTTTGATTGGCAGTTTTTCCACTATTTCTAAATTTTTGTCTATATGCTTCAGGGACAAGTTCATATGCCTGAAGCACAGTTTTCTTTAAGATATCATAGTCAAGACTCTGTTCAATAGACAGACTGGCGGAAACCTCTTGGGCTTTTCCCACGAGTTTGCACTGGAGCAAAAGTGACCAAAATTCTCTGGGCCAACTTAAAGCAGCTGCTATGCGCTCAAACGCCCTGAAGTAAGAGTCAACCTCAGATTCACGGAATGGAGGGACTAAAGCAATACATTTGTTAATGTCAAACCCAGAAGAGAGAGCACTGCTTTGATTAACAGAGACTGGAGTGGAGATCATGGGGGTTGCTCTTTCCAATTCAAGAGCTCTGATCCGGAGATGCAAAGCCTGCACCTCGAGCCTCTTGTTTTCTGCCTCGGCCTCCTTTATCTGGAGGGTCAAGCGGAGATCCGCTGTAGGCGTGCTTGCAGGATCAGAGGCTGGATCAGGCTCTACACTGGCAGCAGGCGCATCCGCGGCCTTCACCTCTTTGGCCTCCACCAGGGCTTCAGCCCTTTCAGCAGCGCCAGATGACAAAGAAAGAACACCCTTCTTCACCAGTTTATCCCTGAGGACATTTTTAATCTCCACTTTCCGGGCATTGTACGAAACTTGCACCTCATAATAATTCGCTAGGATTAACAAATCAGCTTTTTTACACTTGTTGAATTTTTCCAAAGAAGGATTGGTCACAAAATCATCCAGTGAAAACTCCATCCTCCCACACTTACTCTTACAACACTCCCTTAACCCCGAAAAAAAAACTGCCAACCAAGAAAAACGTTTCAAAACTTACCGAACGTGAAGAAAAGTTGGACGAGCCCCCAAATCATGTTATGCCCCGTCTAGGGGAGGCCAGAACACAACATGATTACCCATTTCCCCCAAGTCCCAAGCAGCCACGAGAAACAAAATGGATTTAAGTTGGAACAATTATAAAGATTTATTTACAAAAAAATCAACCCAAAAATATTTCCAACAACGAAATTACCTCGGGGTGACAACGAAATTAACTCAGAAACAACTCGAAGAAAGACAGAAGATAATTAAAGAAATTAGGACAACCAAGTTACAAATTAACTTAGATAAAGTTACCAGAAAATACGATTAAATAAACTAAGACTTCACCCCTACTTCATACCAACAGAACAACTTAAGTTAGCTACAATCTTTAAACAAAGGAACATTTGGCGTGACACAGCGTGGTGGTTGGGAGAGGAGGGAGATGGGGATTCCCCTGCAGCTCGCTGACGTCATCGGTCGCCTTTTATTACCGCCCAGCCTCTGTCACAGCCAATCCGATGACGATGATCAACCAATCAGAAAGAAGGTACCTGCAGGCACTCACAGCAGGCACACTTTCCACATACACACACACTCTACAGCCGCGCTGGATAAGAAGCAGAACAAAGGAACAAAAAAAACTAAACACAATACGACCTCAGTCGTAACACCCAGTTTGCTTACTGATTAGTGGTTTTCTTGAGGCTACACAGCTGTGCAGTCCCAGTCCCTCGAGTTCCCTTAATACTGTGCCTGTGGAAATGCTCTTACTTTCACTATTAAACATACCCCTGAGTTCCACTGTTGTTTTTCTTTGATTTGATTTGGCCAAACGTTTACGTGATCACGATCACTCAGAATTTTTTTGGACCACATTCCTTCCTTGAAGATGATGGTTCCCCACAGTCCTTCCAGTTTTTAATGTGTTGGGCAGTTCTTAACCCAATTTTAGTAGTTTCTGCAATCTCCTTAGATGTTTTCTCTGCATGCTGCATGCCAGTGATTTAACCCTTATTTAACAGACTAATAGCTTTTCCATGACCACGGGTCTTTTGACATGGTTTTTTAAGAATGAGAAGCTACTCAATGCATTAGTTGGGGTTAAATAACTTGTTGCCAGCTGAAAGATAATAGCCCACGCAGTAATTATCCAATAAGAGTCTCATATCCTTTTTCTTAGTTAAATCCAGGTGGCGACTTTTTTTTCAGCCAGGCAGCGTAGCTTCACCCAAAATTTTCGTCCAGCTCTTCATGGCTGGGATTTTCGTAGTGCATGTGTGTTTGCACTTACTATTTCCATAAGGAAATATCGCTCTTCATGTAGGCCCAAAAATCTGCTTGAGGAAGCATTTTTCACAACACAAAGACATCCTCAGATGCCTCGCAAACTAAGCTTTGCACTTGTTCACTTTCTCTGTCCCTACCCATGGTCGAGCCAAGGGAAAATGGAGTTTCAATCAAAACAGGTGCCCTAAAATCAGCAGGTGATGAAAATCAGCCTCAAACCATAAACATCTGGATGTCCAACTGTTGGGATATTATACTGTTAGGAACTTATCTTAAGTACAACCACGAGTTTGACCACATTATTGTCCTCTAAAGGCTAATTTAAGCTTGTTGTACGCATGAAAAAGTATGTGTCCGTTTCAAACGATGGTTCCGTCACTGCGCACATACTCCCATGCGTCTTTTACTTTGGCAATGGATGTTGACCATTGCATCCACCAGGGGGCATGAATCTGTCTCTCACTGACCTCCACTTCTCCTTTGCATCCAACGAGTTAACATTTGGCTCCCTCCCGATCTCCTCCCAGCTGTTTTGGAGTTTGATTTTGTCGTGGTGTCCCAGACAAGTAACATCATATATATGTTTGTGATTTCGCACCAGCTCACACAACTTCTCTTTGAAGAGCCCCGCCATATTCTTCTTCGTTTCTCTCCAGAGATGAGTATCAGAGTGACAGTAGAAACACTGCCCAAACGGTTTCTGGTGGTACTGCTTCGTCTGGTCGGTATCCATAAGCTTCAAGGATACGTGCAGAAATACAGACAAAAAGAACGCTAAGCACGGACAGGGAGCTCTGTCCGTATCCGGATCCGTATTTAACGTTGAGCATAAATGAGCCTTTACCCCCTCTGTCTGCTGCTGCCTGTTAAATATTTTCATGATGGTCGAGTCCTGCTCTTACCAGAAATTCCTCCTTATGATATTTACTACAGTGAAGGTCAGAAAAGATGGTATTTTTTTTATCTGTTATTTGAATTTGATATTAGATCAATGAACACAAACTAATTTACTGTATGGATATGTAGTAGCCAGTATTTATTTCTGAGCTTTATAGGATCACTGTGATTCTGATCTGCAGCTGTGGGCAGCACCATCTCATCCCAAAATCTTTGAACAATGACACTATGCGTAGAGTAGCTCAATGATAAAGTTTTCTATCATGGAAAAATCCACGAGTTGTTGTTGGTGGATATGATTTTATTAGATATCCTTTCTGGCCAACTATTTTATAAGTTTATAGATGACCACATGCATAATTCATCAACAGCTACTCTGCTCGATAGACTTTTCTGTCTTTGGTCCAAAGTGTGTCACTAAAATTGTGTGAAAACGCAGTTGTGACATTTTTATACTTCAGCTGTAATTAATAAAAGCATTGATGTTAATGCAAGGGAATCTTATACATTTTAATTAAGAACTTCTTCGGCTTTAAAGGGACTGTGAGGAGTTTCTAAGTAATTACACGAAAGTCTCACTTTTAAATATATGCCTGATCGAAATACACATTTTAAGATGAGTTTTATAGCATGTAAATAGGTTATCTATAAATGCTATTCCTTAGCCTTCTGGTCGGGTCGGACAGGGCTGGACTGGACTGGATACTCAACTTTGGGAACAAGACAATTAAACCTAGAACAGATTTATATTATTCGGACATGTCTTAGAGCACCAGGCTGTAAGTAGTGATATATAGCCGGCTACAAAACTACGATACTAAGTTTTCCAAAAACTGCTTGTTGTCACACATGAAAAACTAACGCTACGTAACTAGAAAGAGATACATTACCTCGTCGCTTTGCATCCTGTAAGTTGTTGAAAAAAGAAGTTGTAAAGCAATGCAGAGTTCTGAGGAAGGTCCAAGCTGCATTTTTATTAGCATCACAGCAAACACACACTTTGGCTTGTTGTGCGTTCAAGTTGTAGTCTGAAGTAGGAATTTCCGTGTTCCAAGTAGGAAACTAAAACTGGAACGTCCCCTGAAGTCAGAATTTCCTACTGGGAACTCGGTGACACCTTGCCACCCCCGAGTTGACAATCGGAGATGGATGCCCCCAGTGTGAACAGTTATTTAGCTCCTGTAATAATCAATTTACTTGCACTTCTGACTGGGGTGTGTCGCTCTAGATCAGCTGCATGCATAGTATTGTTAGACTTATATTTACAAAAATGCTGCCATAGTGATAATCACATTCTTCATACAACACAGGGCATGCTAACAACAGCTAACAATAGCCTGGTAGCTCGGCATGTTTTTTTCCGACTTCAACTGGAACGCCGACAAGTCTGAGATGATGTCACTCCCAGTTCCGAGGTTACTGGATTCAGATTCTCCTCACAGTCCCTTTAACAAAAACGCATCTTACACATTTAGTAATGTATAGAAAGACCATCCCAGTCAACAAAAGGACATCTAGTTGTGTTTACATTTAGCCACCCACCTTAAGAGTTGGCCACACCTACCCAAAACGAAACAGCCCTGGCATGGCCTTGAAAGGCAACAAGCCCACTGCACTGTGGGTGTTTAGGTGAAACCTTTGGGTATAAAAACACCTCAACTCGAATTTCTCTGGCTATAAGGCACCAATTTAAAAATGTTTTCAGCTTTCTTCTGCATACACAGACAAGTTTTATGACATTGAAATAGGTTAACTATCTCTTTAAGAGGCCAGTGATACCTGGTGGTAGCTCTGCATATTGAGTGTGAGTTGAGTGTAAGGAGGAAGATCAGACAGAAATAAACAGCAATCATAACAACAACATAACAATACACAACACAAACTAAGAGAACTGGAGGAAAGTCGGGGTGGATTGGACTCACAAGTAAAAGAGTTCGTCAAACACTGGGTGAAGGGTCTTCAGTTTGACCTGGGTGCGTTGGCTTTTGGCCAGTGGAAACAGATGGTGAGGACAGAGCTCCACAATGACGAATGGGTCACTCAGGCCTGTGGGGGACAGCTCATGAATAAAGTGACTGACAACTCAACTACAGAAACACATGGGATGTTTAATCTATGTGTACCATTGGCATCCAGTGCAATTATGTCTGCAGCGTGTAGAATCTCCACTGTCAGCCTCTGCTCTGGAGCATCATAGTAACACTTCACACTGATCCGACCGTAACGAGTGTGTTTGAGTGTTTTCTGAAATAGTGCACACATTTTCATTTCTGTAATTAACAGCCCACATGTTAATGCATAGTTGCGCTACATAATCATGCTTGAAAAAACACAAATATTCCTCAACAGACACATTGTTTCTTAATGGTCTCTTCCGAATTAAAAAGGCTGCTTTGACAGACAGCATCTTGTTTTCTGTTTCGAGCATCTGGGAGTCAACAGATTTTCAATTAAGGTAAAACACAAGAAGACAAAGTGTCATGCTGCCCGATCAATATGGCCTTGTCCACTTTGGAGCTAAAATGAAATTGTCAGCCTAGGGAGCTGAAACATACCTGCAGGGAAATCTTCTCCAGGTAGTACTGTTCAATCAGCTCAAACGAGGAACATTTGTTCAGTCTGAGCTCCTCATCCAGGGCCTGTGGCCAGATGAGGAGAGTAAGAAAGATGAAAAAGAAATGCATTAATTCTCAGACTGTTGAACAAATTAAATTTTTTGAACTGCAAAATGAACTGTTCTGTTCTGACAGCTTCTGCAATTAATCCAAGCTTAAATCCTCTTTTTTTGATTATGCTTTCTTGCTTTGAAAACCTTGTTGTCCCTTTTGGGGATGGACAGGCTTTTGAGAATAAAGTTATTTTTATCTGGATAATTCCTATGACCTGTAGTTTAATAGTAATGTAGTAATATAGTAAATAGTAATGTACTTTTCCACAAACAAAACATTGAACTCCATGGGCTCTAATTTCGTAGACCAGGCGCAAGTGCAGGCGCACCTGCCTGCGCCGGCCTTCGCCGCGCGGACTGGGTGTGACCAGCGCACTTTGCAAGTTTCCTGCAGTGCCAAGAGAGGCGCACTCATGGCGCACAGGGGCGCAGAGGTTGCGCGTCCACGCCCACGTCTCTGCCTCTCCACGCATATCCAGAGAGGGAGGAGAATAGACGTGAGTGGGATTATCACAGCCGATCGCCGTCTTCACCAATCAAATGAGCGCCTCTCCTCGCCTTTAAATGCGCTGCGGCCGAGGCGCAGCGTCTGATTGGTCTGAATGATCCCCGCTGCTGGAGACGGTCAGAGCTGCTGTCATTCAGCAGGAATGGACAGCGGGGCGCGTCACCGTGTGGGCCAGCTCCCGGGACAGATGTAATCTGTTCCTTTGTCATTAATAGGAGTAAAAAAAATAAGAGACAGTTACACCACAGCTGGCTTATCCATTCATAATACTTGTGATCCACCTGCATTCCTGGTTTGTCATCGCCAAATAGCAGAGCCTTTAGTGATACTGTATACTCTCCTGGTGTCTCCTCCTCATCCTCCTTGCAATGATGTAGCCTACTCTATCTTTTTAGATCACGTTAAAAATAAAGACTAAAATAGAGGAATATGGGAAATCACGGGTAAATCCTGAGTGACAGACATTTATTTTTTCTCCTTTTTCTTCTGTCTTTTTTCTCCCTGTTTTCTTTAAATTTAATGAAATGAGAGAAGCCAGATATATACTCAGTATCAGATGTTAAGTCTGTTTATTGTTGACTAAATGTGCATCTAACTTCCAGCTGCTGTCAGGTTAAGTTTCCATTATGACAAACGGCTTTAATCCGACACAAGATGTGACGGGACAGTTAATATAGATACAAATGTATATGCTGGTTCAGACCGTTACATTAAATAGTGATTGCTGTGATTGTTTATTGCATTAAAATGTGCCTGACACTTTGGAAACCTGCCTCTGAGGCGTGAGCACATGTGCGCTTGTCACCAAATTACAGCTGCGCAGGGTGCGCTCCGCCCTGCGCCGAGGTTAGACCAGGTTGGAGATGGCGTGCTTTCAGCGCACTTTCTGCACTGTTTTTTGGCACGAAATTGTCACTGCGCCACTCGAATCTGTCGGCACCTCCCCCAGGTTCGCCTTCACCTCCCCCCTGGTGCGCCGTCACACCCATCTCTGCGCAGACGGTCTACCAAATTGTCAAATTGGCAGCGCACGGCGGTGCGCCGCACGAAATTAACACTGCGTGGGGTGCGCCAGGCTTGCGCCCCCTGCGCTGCGCCACGAAATTAGAGCCCCATGTGTTACACTAGTAAATAAATAAGTGCTCTATGTATCCAAATAATCATATTTAGCCTATTAAGGCCAAAAACTGCCACATCTTAACATATTACAACCACAAAGTTTGATCACATGGCCCCTGCAATAGCATTCGGTTCTCCAAATGACCAATACAGGGGAATTTTCTTGAAGCTGAGAATGACATGGATCAAATGTTACAACATACAAAAGTCAAACAAAAATCCCTTTGGGTGATAATCAATGGCATATCCAGGACTGTGTTAATAAAATAATTTCTATTTAAGCAGACCTGTGAATGGAAATTTAAGTTTATGCACATACATTACCTTTTCATGAAAGGTAGTGAAATTTCTGAAATATCTGATGCAGCATAATTGGAAAATATTCTTAATATATGGTTGCATTACTGCCATTTTTATGTGTTCACTTTCAGAAGCACTATTCTCTCCCATTTTCATTCAAGTATATCACTAAAAACATTGTTTGGTTGGTACTTATTTATAATATCAATATAGGGGACCAGGACCACAATTGTATGTTTAATATTATTCAACATGGTAGGCAGTTTTGGAGAAAAATAAATGCTTTAAGGTGCTTTATAAATTATAATGTAATTGTTTATCAGTCCACCAATTTAAAAATTGATTAAAAAGGTTATATTTTTAAAGCACTGACTTTAAAGCATATCTCTTTCTCTATACCTGTCAAAACATTTACACGGTATTATATACATATCTTCATAGTCCCACAGAACTTGTCCTGTTTCCTTCTTCAGTTTCCGCAAACGTTTGGCAGGTGCCGTTTTTATATATGTCACCTGCTGCAGTGCATTATGGGAAGCTCCTTTCTCCTGTCCTTTTGTAAAGAATGATCCAGTGTTAACTTAAGAAGACAATAAAGAAACAACCTTCCTTTCCTTAACTTTTGAAGAACTCGAACAGCACTCATCATGGCTGACACCGACATGCTTCTGGGTAATTTCTTCAG
Organism: Scarus forsteni; assembly: GCA_036419115.1. Taxonomy (NCBI): domain Eukaryota; kingdom Metazoa; phylum Chordata; class Actinopteri; order Labriformes; family Labridae; genus Scarus; species Scarus forsteni. The sequence goes on from JAZDUH010000359.1 coordinate 37,765,308, forward strand.
TAACAATTTTTTTTTTTTTTTTTAAACCAAAGAAGGACTGTTGGCTGTTTTATTTTGGAGCCTGGGGCTCCACTCTCACACTTGATCCTCCTTACTGCAATCATGGCTCTTCCTAAGCTTCCTAAGCTCTCCAGCACCAGATGATTCCCGAAACTCCATGTGTTACTGTCGGCTCACTCTAGGGTTCTTCAGTGATCTCTAACTTCTGGTGAAGATTGTGTATTTTATTCTCTCTCTTCCAGTTCTTCCACAAGCCCCCTCTGTGTCACGCACCCAACCTCAGAAATCACTGTCACACTCTATGGACTCTTCACCTCAGCCCCTCTCCACTCAGATTCCATCCTGACTACCATTCAATGAAATCCCTCATTTTGACACCTTTAATTTAGTTTTTGGATTCTGCATTTGGGCGGGGGCTCTCACTACCTGGAATCAATCCTAACACTGTAAATATGGAAAATAATGGATTAATGCATGCAAATAAATACAATTCACTGATATCCAATGACCAGTGGTTATTGTGACAGCATTTACACTTCTCATGAGTTTTAGTTTAGTTCAAAACAAAGCTGAAACAGAAAGGACCCAAAAGCAAAACTTAACAAAGACAATCTGGCAGAGAACCAGAGGAGAAGATTGGTCTAAATAAACACATACGGTATTCAGACACAGGTGACACAGCAGGAAACACAGGTGCAGGGAATTAGCAATCAGGGAGACACAGAGAGAGAAGGGAAGGAAAAACAACCTGAAACAAGACATGGGTGAGCACTTTTAGAATAAAACAGGGATGACACAGGACGAAGGAACACAAAGGAAACTTAACTTGGGGATGCCACATTAGCTGCTTTCTGTGTAGTAATCCCAGTTAGAGCTAATACTTTCGGGTCGTGTTATGTCAAGAAAATTGTTTTTTCTTTTTCTTTGTGATTTGTTTGTCTTTGGCTCAGTTAACTTTACTTTTTGTGTAGGGATAAATCCTGCTGTTGTTTGAGGCACATGCCAATAGCAAATACTGTAACAATAGCCCTATTTATGCTGCCTTTCCGAGCTTTAAAATTTACACTGGTGCAATGTTTCACCTGCATTGTTAACATCATGAACATGGAATGGGTGGACAAGCTGACCTCGCATTTGCTCTACAAGTAGTATCACAGCCAGGGGAGTAGTGCTGTATGTATGTGTACCTGCCTTTGTTGCATGTGAAACACAGTATGGCACTCGCCCTCATTATTCTGACACTTTTGACTAAATGCACTGTGAGAAGAAGTAAAACATTTATTCAGACATGGTAAAACTGAGAAGACGAAAGCATATGTATCATCAAGCTGCTCTGCTTAGGTAGCAACAACTCAGATGACAGATTCACACTAAACAATGCAATAAATGAGACTTAATGACCTTATCAAGACCTTTATCCCTTTGCAAACAACATAGTATCACTTATAGCTCTTATCTCTTCATAAAATGAACTGTTAGAAATCCCACCTTGTAGTCTCCACTCTTCATATCTTCCAGTAAGAGACCCTCTCCTCTTTTATGGAAAAACTGCAACAGTGTCTAATGCATGCAAATAGATAAACAGACAAAACAGAAAAAAAATTGAACCTGTTAAAATAGCAATACTAAGCTTGAGGTCATGATGTTTAGAAGGAAGTCCCACTATAGTGAATCCATGTCTTGAAGAGCATTAACCTTTGGCGGGAAAACACAATATCTGTTTGCCACATTCAGTCCACATGTGCAGCATTTTAATGCAAATCTGTTACATCCAATGCCAGCTAGTCATACTGGCATTAGAATACAGTATGCATACAGGTTTCCATATTGTTTCTCATGGAGGAGCCCTCTCTGGTGGCTTCATACATATCTAATTTATGCTAATGATTGCAAAACACGGAGCATACAGCCCTGATTAAAGACTGATGAAAACAGTGGTGATGAGAATCTACACAGAGAGGACAGAGTGTGTGATTGAATGTAGTAATCACTCACCTCAACAGTGTACTGGAAGCGGTTGTAAAACTCCACCTGAACGCCCCTGTTTTCTGCAACTGCATCCAGGATCATTCGCAGCAGAAGCTCCCACATGCTTTGAAGAACTCTACAAGAATGAGACACCCACATATTTGTTTTTACCAGCACCTTCAATCACAAGTCTGTGCCCTTATTGTTTTCACTGATAGAAGAATAAAGACGATGAGTTTTCTCCTTGTACAACAACAGAGTACAAGGATGACTAAAATGTATGATTTCCAACATGCCACTGCTGTTGGGCACAAACCTGCCTTCAGGAAATCATAAAAATACACCCGCTAATGAATGAAAAAATACTGTATTGTTTTGACTACAACCTCTTTTTTTTGTACTTTAATTTGGTTAAAGCTCCTAAAATCTACTCTCCAAAATGGGAGGTGACCAATAGCACTGCCTTATATAAAAAAAATGAATTAACAAAATGGGGTAAATAAAAAAGAGGTTTGTGTCCTTGAGCAGCAAATGTTAAACATTACTACATAATACAATCAAAAGGCTTTCAGTGACTTTCATAAAAACAGTTAAATCACACTACCTCTGGGTTTGTTGTTAGCAGAACGGTGTTCACATCAGATAGACACCAATTCTTACATCTTGTTACTGTCTACTACACTGTTACTGTCTGCTACAAAATGCTTAAATCTACAACTCAAAAATTAGAGTGTAATAATATCAAGTTACACATTTTGATGACGATGATGATGTCCCATTTTATGTGTATTTTTAGAAACTGAAAAAGACTTGAAAACTGGAAGGCCGCATGGTGCAGAGCTACAAAGTAAGTTGATAAATCAAGCTTCCCTGCTCTTCTAGACAAAAACAACTAGTGCAAAGTGTCTGATACTGCATAGGTGAGGGAAAGGCATCAACAGTCACATAAGCTAACATAAATGCAAAATGAATATGAAACAGAAAAAATAGAAAATGGAATGGATTAATAACTGTAATGAAAATGTCACTGTTAGAAAAAAAAGTCAGTGATATTTTATCTTGTGGCACATCACGTCTTGTTTTAATGTTATCTATGAGGGATACATCAACAGCAGATCAGCTCTGCCTCTGTACAGCAGTACCTATACTGAGTGATTCCAAGACATAGGTACATCAGCCATCATTCACCAACATGCCTGCCTACAGAAATGGCTGGGCTCCTGAAAGGTTTACTGAACAGGTCATCCTCAGATGTCATTCAATAATATCAATTTGTAGAAATTCCAGGGGCATTGTGGTTGATTTGCACACTCGTGTACATGTTGTAGCCATTGAAGTGGAAGGCATGGTCTCAATGTGGCCTGTGGCACCCTAACCTTATGTCACTCCACACTGTCAGTCTTCCCAACTTTCAACTTCATCCACTTCCTGATCACTGAAATAAAAGCGTTCAAGGCAAAAAAATGTACTGCATGCAAAAAAAAAAAAAAAAAAATACCAGGATTGACATGTGCATGTTGGAAAACAAAGTGACCCAGACAAATATCATCTATGAGTAAAACTCTCTAGCGTCAATATTTCAACACCATAAAATTAAACTTCACATATTTTCCAGACAGAGATGTTCTTATATGTAAAAAGGTAATGTTTGTTTATCCCAGTCTGTATTTTTGTAATGCTTTCAAGTCTTAACTCTTGATTGGTTTCATAATTAGTCACTGATTATTTTTCTGTATCTTTCCATGCACAGGCTTACCAGATGGAAGTAAATGATTTCCGTCAATTTTTACCCCGACGTGTTATTATAATCAACGTCTATTGTACCCTAATAGAAAATAAATGAAGTCATATTAACAGACAGGTGGAGAATAATAATTACCGAGTCAGATTTTCCTTTACAAGGTTTTCAGTGAGGATGCCCATGGTGTCTTGCAGGTACTTCATCAGAGGAGAAACAGCCTGGAAAGCAATTACACTTATCACTTAGAACTGCAGCTGTAAACATGAGTAATACAGGAACAAACTGTGCAGGAAACAACTCATGGTCCTTACATCGTCATTGTTGATGGAGTCTGGGGACAGGCTGATGTGCTGGATGTACCTCCGCAACTCAGGCAGCATCTGCAGAAAAAAATATATCACATCATGCATGTGCGTGCAGGTGCATATGATTACAGGAGTGTGCAGGTGTGCAAAGTTAAGATGCTGAGGGGAAAAGAAAAACAAAAAACACATTCACAGCCTTATAGCACATTTTTACACTACCACACTGAGGGCCCGATTTACGAAAGGTTTGCATGTATTAAAACACATGCAAACTTGATAGCGCGCACATATCTGATCTACTAACAAGGTGCACAGAGGATTGCATCTGTCAAACGAGCAAAATAGCACCCGCAGTACATTTAGCGTGTTTGCCCTCATGAATATGCAGAAGACATGCAGATGATCAGAACGCGCAAAATACTGGGAGGAGGAGATGCAAGTCTAATTATTTTGCAACTTCAATGTGATTTATCAAACTCGCAGTGTTTTTGTGTCTGAATTTAGTACATTTGAAAAGCAGGTGCAAAAAAGGATACAGAGGGGTGCTGGTTTGGCGGAGTGGTTAGCACCCCATGTACATGCTTCTGCCGGTCCAGGTTCAAATCCCGCCTGTGACCAGTTTGCAGAGTGTCTTCCCCTACTCTCTCACCCCCTTTCACAAGCCTATCCACTGTCTCTCTCCTGTCAATACAGGCACAAAATGCCCAAAATATACATTAAAAAAAAAAAAAAGGATACAGAATGGTTACGAAGAGAGGGCTGCGATTTTGGTGGCAAACGGGTCACATTAACCGAATATTTTCCATCACTGAAGTTTTTTGACAAAAAACAAAGATTTAGAGGCTGTCTGTCATTATAATGGACTGGACAAAGAGGGACAATTCATTGTGCCATTCAGACGCACATGTAAATTAAACCCTCTCTGCTTTGCGCTCCACATCACAGAGGAGCCATAATCACTGTTTGTGCGAAAAAAGCAACAGTTACCCGCGTGGTCTGTGCGCATAACTGATTGCTCTTCACATAGGAGGTTATTGATGATGAAGCTGCTTAACTATGTGAATTCTGCCATTTAGATTATGTTTAATTGTAATCAGAAAAGGAAATTAAAAATGACAGATAGAAATACGGTCCATCAAAATGACATGAGGCAAAAAAAAAAAATTACCACAAATGTGTTTATTTGCTTTAACTCCATGGCTGAAAGTAAAAGACATTGGTTTTTATCTTAGAGAGAAACAACTTGTTAAAGATCAGAGGGTAAATTAAAAGAGCAAAGAAGTGGTATGGTTGTGATTACAAGACATATACTGCTTAACAAATTTATCAGATCACTTGTCATAAAAATTAAAAAATTTAAATATTTTAGTAATTTTTGATAACCTTGTCTGTTTCAAAAAACTCACTTGGAAAAGGATAAAACAACCTCCAATTTTGAGTTACAGAGAAGAGTTTGAGGTTTGCACAGACAAACTGTTATACAGTATATGCATACCATAGCATAGAATATAGTTTGTGTGCAGGTGATTATGCTGGGTGGAAGGCACCTTGTCAGTGAGCAGTGTAATGACACGTTTGGCTTCTCTCTGCAGGTCCAGGTCCATGTTAAACAGCTGCCCGTTGAGCGCCTTGTAAACCTGCTCCTTTCCATCCATGCCACAGGATTCCTCCATGGCCCGCTCCACACCTTGCCAGTCCAGGTCACGGGGCAGATGACCAAGGAAAACACGTACATGCTCCATGTTGTTCAGGGCAATGCACAGCTAGCAGAAGGCAAGAAGGAGCAGAAGAGGAGAAACAAAGAGGGCAGAGGAGGAGAAACAAAGAAGGAAAAGAAGCAGGGCTACAGAGAAGTGGAGGAACGGGGTGCAAGTGTGAATGACTGACGGCGACAAGAGGCAACTGCTTCCTTTTTGAGTGTAAACATATCTGATCTCCTGCTGAGCCCTTTGTGTTGCCAGGGAGAACGCTTGCTGACATTTACTTCCCACGTCATAGTGCGCCCACCCCCGGTTCCCCGGTCTGTCTTGCTACAGGCGTTACCTGCACTGTGAAGCTCTTGTGGTCTCGGCCCAGCTGGTTCCTCTCAATCTTGCGAGTTATCATTTCCGAGTAGCAAACAGCCTCACTGCAGAAATTCTGTGGCACATGATATATAAGCATGCATGGGTTTATCAGTTTCGTGTCCTTCATGAGTTGGACTCATGTGATGTGTGTCTTCTGCTAAAAAACAGAGCTGTATGTTTATGGATTCATGATGCCCATACAGGAGTGTGGTGACACTGGAGGCGGTACTCACATCTGTCAATCGAGTGATAAAGATGAAGGCTCCTGCAGAGTCGGGCCACCCCAGCTGGAGCCATATCTCTCGTACCTGGCTGAAGCAGGTTGTCACATCCACAGCAGAGGAGCTGTGTTTGACCTGCTGCAAGGGCTCCAGCTTTTCACAAAACACACAAACATAACCGTTTTAAAATTGTTGACTATAAAAAAGGAACATTTCTTGATGTGCTGTCAAGTATTTTCCTTTTCTGTAAAGCCCCCGTCAGAAACCTGTTTTGTTTTGAGTTTGGATCTGAGGGGAGTAAAAGCTTCATCACATCGTTTTTCTGAATCATCTTGCGTGAGTAAGCAGTGTTTATGAACTTTTAAAAGTCAAGTATACCATCCATTGTGAATTTCTGCTCGATACATTTGTAAAGAAAGCATGCTTTCAATACACATGTTGTTTGTTCAGTGTAATGAGGTACTGTGTTAATGAAGTCTAATTGGTGGCAGAAAGTTAGTTGATAGCCTGCACCATACTTCAGTAAAGTGTATGTTGAAATTCTGAGATAATCACAAGTTTAAAAAGCAAATGTTCACCTGATGGGATTAGTGTAAAAATGCAGGTAAAATAATGAAAGAATTAAAAATGTGTGCATGGGTGTGGCTGAAAACAAGCACAATGCTGGTAGGAAGCCGGTGAGAGAAGGCAGAGAACGTGAAAGAAAGAATCCAAAGATAAAACCCCCGCCTTTCATGGACATGGGAGCGTACTGTAGTCCTTTGTAAAGATGCTGAATGGAAACATTGGGAATGCTGTGCAGATTTTGAAAATCTACATTGGAAATACTGGTTCAGAGTGGGATATGTTGTTAGAGAAAGTCATGTTGTCAACTGTGGAAAGGACAAGATCTCTCATTTTGGTTTTTGTAAATTTGTGGTGTTCTCTGTTACGTTGACAGATGACCTCTCTGATGACCAAAGGTTGAGGTCATGCAATCTTGTCAGAGAAGCACCATCTCATAGACACCCTGCAAATTAATCTATGGGTGTCTTTTAAATGGAATTTAAGCACAACCTCAGTAAGGTAGGGGGGGTTTCTAATGGCTGGAAGTTGACTTGGAATTGGAAGGTGACTGGCTGACAGTTGGGAGGTGGCAGGCTGAAAGAGGAAAATTGAATTGGATCTGTAGGAGCACTTGCGGTGCAACTGACTGAAACATGAGACATTTGTGGCTGTGGAAGCCTCTGTTCCAAGAAACAAATAAAGTTCTTGGCCAATGTCTGGGTTTGGGTCAGAATGATTTACCAAAGCATTTTTTTGCATATGTGCCACCCAACAGGAGAAATTCCACTGCTGAGTCTGCTCGTTTGAGATTTACAAATGAGCTATTGTACTTTTAGTGGCAACATGCGTCTAGTGAATGGTAAAAGAAAGGGTGTTTGTGTGTGTGTGTGTGTGTGTGTGTTCTTGTACTTACTACATTGTGAGGACCGGCATGAGTTTTTAACCAACAGAGTGAGAACATTTTTGGGAAGTGAGGACATTTTGGCCGGTCCTCACTTTGTCAGCCTCTAAATCACCTCTAAATAGCATGTAGAAGCTCCCCTGTGATTTTCAGCAAAAGTCCTCAGAATGAGTCAATGTTGAGAAATTCTCGCCAGAATTTCACACTGATTTTGCTCTCTGTTCCACCTACTGCTGAGATTGGGAACTGCAGCTAAATTAGTCCTGCTCCACCTCTGGCCGAAATTAGGTATTGCAGCCAAAATATCCCCATACAGTTAAGCCTACAGGCCTCATCCTCTGCTGCTGTACTGAAAGCCAATCCTAATTATTATTATTTTGTTTTGCATAGCCTTTTAGGAAGCTTATCTTTTTGATTTGTTAAATAAATCAATGGCTAATTGTTGAATTTGTGCTGTATTTGTTCTACAATACTATTTTTCCATGTGATCTGGTTAAATTTAAAGAATTAAATTTCTATATGTAAGGTATAATAATAAGAAGAAAAGTAAGTAAATCCTATATGCTGTCCAAAGCCCACTGTCATATTTTTTAAAAATTTTATATTGTATTAAATAGAAAACAATACAGGGACATTTTTCTCTTTGTCTAGACCACATTTTACATAGTCCAGATCCAAAACTTCTATACTTAGACAAGATAAATCATTACTAGATCATTACATAGAGGCTTGACTGTTTAAAGCATATATTTACATATATATATTAAGCCTTTAACCTGGGTATTTAAATGCAATAAGGGACATTTTGCCATTTTTTTCATCTCAAGACCACATAGAAACAGATCAGGATGGAGATGGTCATAAATATAACAAAGGTTTGAATATGAAAGTGGGTTTACACAGTGGTGGTGAGGGTTCACTTGCTTATATAATGTATAACTTGCTTTTATAATGTATAACATGCTATAAAACAGTTAGATGTGCAACAACCAAAGGAGTAGTTGCTCAGCGTTGCTGTTTAAGTTTCACCTTAAATGCCAAATTTAAAAGCTGTAAATCAGACGCCAACCTTAGAGACATCTACCTGCTGCATGCCAAGGCTAAGGGCTTTAATTTAAATATAGCTTGCATTTTGCAAGTATGCATAATGTAATCATAATTTAACTCTGACATTCTATTTCCAGGAAAACGGGACCCAAGCACTACAAAATAATATTGGCATCAAACAAAATGAAAAAGGGTAATTTATAGCTCATATTTCCATTTATGTAGAGGCCTATCCACTCATTTGCATTGAAAACAAAGTGATTAAAATATGGTTTTAACAAAGAAAAGTTGACCAATGCACCATTACCATGTGAAGTGGCCTGACTCTAAGAAAATGTTGATAATTTTACCATTATAATATGACTATTCATGTTGACAGTTTTGGTTCACTAAAACATGAAGGCCATAAATAACTGGCCATGAAAATTTGACATTAGCCTAAATTTAGCATGTTTTATTGATGTCACAAGCCCCTTTTAAAACATTAAATGTAGGTATTATTTATTATTAGATTCGCTCAGAATTCATGCTTTTATGCTGTCTTAAAACTTACATACTTCACCATGCTTATCTATGAGGTTTAGACTATAAAAAGCTTTGCAGTGTTCCTACTGTCAGACACTTGCACATATAAACTAATGTATCAAATATTTCAAGGCATAAATGTCCACCAGCTGTGGAACACTCAGTACAAAAAATTTTCCAGCACATATGATGCCCACAACAATGGCCCTTACAAGTCTTCATTTCTTGAACTTACGTAGCTTAATGATTTCCCAGCACAGTTATTTGCTCTGTAGGACATATTTGTCATATTGAAGTCAACAGTAAACATTATTGTGATTAAAGTGGTTGCTTACCTTTTTTGTATAAGTAGACAGCCCAGATATCATCTATGTTGCTCTTGTCTCCATTAGCATCTTTGCTAGCAAGGTAGCTAATCTCTCTATGCTCAACATAACAAATCCAACTAAGGAAAATAAAGAGACAAAATTGTCTTTTAAGTATTTAGTCAATCTTTCTCTCTCTCTCTGTCTCTCCATGTGTCAGCCATTTGCTGCACTGTGTAGCTTGTATTGTATCTGTCTTTGTTGTAGTTAATGTTGCAGCCATTTTGGAGAAAGAGGGTCTAATTTCACTCCATGTGTTGGATGGCTCATTATCAGCCAATGGTGTTGCTTAGCTTGATTTAGTCAATGCCCCTGGATTCTATTGTCTCTGATGACTACATAGAGGTGTCAATCATCCATATTGTCCAATCTCTTCCGCAGATATGACTAAACAAAGGATACATGTGGTAAATTTTGCAGCTGCTCTGTAATCACACAGGCCAAGCAAAGATAGGAGAAAAGAACAGGAGGTCTCACTCCTGTGCCTGGACATTTAGGACATTTAGATCTCTGTAATTTTTCACTAATTCTCATTAAAGGCATTGATTTTCCCAGCATTATTGATTCAATGGATTTTTTTTACTTTGGGACTGTATTTCTCACTAGGCAAGAATGAACAATTTCACATCTGCTGGTTTCCAACCTCATATACTGGGCCTCAGTACCATATATCCGTATAACTACATATCTAGAAAACTCTCACAGGTCTTCTCTTGATTTTAAGTCTTCCTTTGTCCAAAGTAACCTTTAGGCTGAGATAGACTGACTTAAAGATGGGCTGGTCATTTTTGGATTAGGTCCCAAAATAGGGCATCATGCTTAGTAGGCTTTATGTAACATGTTTAACATGTTAAAAGGCTAACTAAGAAAGAGACAGAAATAATTACTGAATCAAATTAAAGATGTAAGACAATTTTTAAATTAATGTATATATATTTGATAATCAGAGATTGGGCCTTAATATAGGCCTTAAAGAATCCATTTCAGGTTTTAGGCCCATTTAAAAAAAATCTCTTCTGATTCTATAATTCGAAAAACAAGATGCTGAGTACAAGTGGCTGAAATGAGTTCCTTCTGAGGGTGTCCAAGCTCTCCCTTAGGGACAGGGTCTGAAGCTCGGTCATCCAGGTGGCGCTTGGAGTAGAGTTGCTTCTCCTCCAGAATCTGAAAAAGCCACCTGAGGGACTTGGACATCTGGTAAGGATGCCTCCTGACAGCTCCATGGTGAGGTGTTAAGAGCCACCTCCCACCATCAGGCAGCCGGGAAGACCCAGGACACGCTGGAGGGACTATGTCTCTCAGCTGGCCTGGGAACACCTTGGGGTCACACAGGACAAGCTGGATAAAGTGGAGGGGAGGGAAGTCTGTGCTTCCCTGCTTAGGCTGCTTGCTTCCCCTGTGACCCGATCATCAGAGTAAAGAAATAAATGTGTCTTTTTGCACTGTGCTCAGGCCATGAAGCCCCTGAAAAATACATCAGTCATGAAAAATTACAATGAATGAATAAATTAGGAGTGGGCCTCATTCTTCTGGCATGATGGTCTCTGGATGTAAGAGGATCACAAGACCTGATTTCTCAGAAATGGACTGGGGTGAAGAATTTTTACTGGGACCCTGGGGCTGATTTTTTAATATGTTATACTAGACTCCATTTGGAGCAGAATTGTGGTGGTTTGGTGACTCTACGACTTTCCTGTGCCCCCTGGCGCCATGGGAAACTTGCACAAGTCTGGACTTTGAAGTCCCATAAATCAGCCATATTTGCTTAAAATGAGCTGAAACTTTTGGAGGTTATTCAGGTCACCTCCATAAACCAATGATCTCAAGGGCGTGTCTCTAGGTGGTTCCTGGAGCTACTTTCTGTTTGGGAGGGGCTAGCAAAACGGTTCTATCACCATTTGATTTTATAATTTTCAGAGGTCCCACAGTCCAGGTTTCATCTCTTTTAGTGCCACAGAGGTCAAATGAGAGCAAAAGAGCAACAGTGTTCAAAAAACATGTCTTTTTTGCCCCTGTTTTTGCCTCGAGGGCCCTGGAGGCCTGAAAATATTTTTGAGTATTCACATTGACTAAATATCAAGCCTGTAAGTTTTGGTCCAAATCAGTAAATGAATCTCTGAGATTTTGAGCTTTTTGGTTAATGTGGCCTGCTGGACATGAAAGGGTTAATCCTCCAAACTTTAATAGGCTGGCATCTGGGCCTCTGTGATGCTAGGAGGCTGATATTAAAAATCCAGATTCAGAGGTGCCTCTAGAAGTTGCATATAAGTTTTGGTGTCCATCGGCCAATAAATGAGGGAGTGGGTCTCATTCATCTGGCATGATGGTCTCTGGATGTAAGAGGATAACAAGACCTGATTTCTCAGAAATGGACTGGGGTCAAAATATTATTACTGGGACCCTGGGGCTGATTTTTTAATATGTTATACTAGACTCCATTTGGAGCAGAACTGTGGTGGTTTGGTGACTCTACGACTTTCCTGTGCCCCCCTGGTGCCATGGGAAACTTGCACAAGTCTGGACTTTGAAGTCCCATAAATCAGCCATATTTGCTTAAAATGAGCTGAAACTTTTGGAGGTTATTCAGGTCACCTCCATAAACCAATGATCTCAAGGGCATGTCTCTAGGTGGTCCCTGAAGCTACTTTCTGTTTGGGAGGGGCTAGCAAAACGGTTCTACCACCATTTGATTTTATAATTTTCAGAGGTCCCACAGTCCAGGTTTCATCTCTCTAAGTGCCACAGAGGTCAAATGAGAGCAAAAGAGCACCAGTTGTCAAGAAACGTGTCTTTTTGGCCCCTGTTTGTGCCTCGAGGGCCCTGGAGGTCTGAAAATATTTTTGAGTATTCACATTGGACTAAATATCAAGCCTGTAAGTTTTGGTCCAAATCAGTAAATGAATCTCTGAGATTTTGAGCTTTTTTGGTTAATGTGGCCTGCTGGACATGAAAGGGTTAATCCTCCAAACTTTAATAGGCTGGCATCTGGGCCTCTGTGATGCTAGGAGGCTGATATTAAAAATCCAGATTCAGAGGTGCCTCTAGAAGTTGCATATAAGTTTTGGTGTCCATCGGCCAATAAATGAGGGAGTGGGTCTCATTCATCTGGCATGATGGTCTCTGGATGTAAGAGGATAACAAGACCTTATTTTTCAGAAATGGACTGGGGTCAAAATATTATTACTGGGACCCTGGGGCTGATTTTTTAAGATGTTATACTAGACTCCATTTGGAGCAGGACTGTGGTGGATTGGTGACTCTTCGACTTTCCTGTGCCCCTGGTGCCATGGGAAACTTGCACAAGTCTGGACTTTGAAGTCCCATAAATCAGCCATATTTGCTTAAAATGAGCTGAAACTTTTGGAGGTTATTCAGGTCACCTCCATAAACCAATGATCTCAAGGGCATGTCTCTAGGTGGTCCCTGAAGCTACTTCCTGTTTGGGAGGGGCTAGCAAAACAGTTCTACCACCATTTGATTTTATAATTTTCAGAGGTCCCACAGTCCAGGTTTCATCTCTCTAAGTGCCACAGAGGTCAAATGAGAGCAAAAGAGCACCAGTTGTCAAGAAACGCGTGTCTTTTGGCCTCTGTTTTTGCCTCGAGGGCCCTGGAGGTCTGAAAATGTACTTGAGTATTCACATTGGACTCAGTATCAAGCCTGTAAGTTTTGGTCCACATCAGTAAATGAATCTCTGAGATTTTGGCCATTTTAGCCATTTTGTACTCTAAAGGGTTAATTTTCAACTGAGAAACAGGCCCCTGCAAAGGCCTCTTTAGAGTTAGGGATCTGATATTGCACATCCAAACTCAGGGGAGACCTAATACCTGTGAATCTTTTGATGTCAACATATACTCAAAAACCAGGAGCAAGACTCATTTATGCATGCTTAACAGGCTCAGGCTTCATCACTACTAGTAGGCCTCACACATGGAACAGGGGGTCTTATGTGGCTAGACCTTAAAAACTGATCCAGTGGTTCATCTCACTGCCCTGAATAGTCCAAAGAAAACATTCAGACCTCTAATCCACTGAGAACCCCCATGTCCACCATGTCCACGGGCCAAGCCTTAGCAATTTAGTACTTTGTTTTAATGAAAAAATTTTTGGTCTCCATGTATTTTAATTTTCAACTTATATCATGATACTGATGCATGTCCCTGAATCCCCTGGACCAAAACCTGATAGACCTGATGGAAATAAGCCCACTTTGATTTTGGGGTTGTATGCAGCAGCCCAGGGCCTTCAGAACAGCTTCACAGTATATTATAACTCTACAGGACAGATAAACTGTCTCCTTAAGATTTGTCCTCAGTAACAAAAAGCTTAATTTAACTAACTTGACTGACTTATTTACTGAGAGAGTCTCAGGGTGAATATAGGTGGGAGTGTATCAGACAGACAGAACAGTGGACTCAGACAGACATCACAGGAGAGCAGATTATCAGAGACAGTTACAGAAACCACTGAATGAATTTTAACAGGTATTTTTAACATCATTTAGTGTTATGGTGATGCAGCACTACAAGGGGCCCACAATCTCTAAGAGGTGTAACAGATTGAGATTTGAGGACTGGAAAATCTGTACAAAGTTCATTCATGTTATTTTTCAGATGTATTAAATAATCTGCATTTAATCTGTCTCTCCACTCCTTTCTTTTATTTGTCTCAAATCTAATAAAAAAACTAAATTAAATTTCCTCAATAAAAAAAATCAAGAAGTTAAATGTTTTGATATTAGTTGTTTACTTAGCTGTCCCTCTATATAGTTTAAGGACTTTCTAATGCTATTTTAGGTGAAATTTAGAAAGTGAGGACCATGAAAGGGTTAATGAAGTTTTAGAATGAGTTCTCATGAGAAGAGAGGCCAGAGCTGCTCCTGTGTGCCCATCCCCCACAGCTCTGAAGCCCCCTGACCAATTATCCAATCAGAGCTGGAGAAGCCAGGTGAAGAGTTCAGCCCGCTGAGACCTGCCTGCAGCTGCACCTCGGCTGTGCCCCTCCTCTTCTCACACTTCAACAGCACAATTTCAAAATGGAGGGATTTAAAAGAAGACTCAGAACTTTAAGGATTCATGGCAGAAAATGTGAAGAGGAATTTAAAAATGCTTGGGTGAGTAATTTTTTTCTCTGCACTTAAAATGATCTTAAGGCTGCTTTGTGTGGTTTAATGAATCATAGTGACGTGACCATACGACCTCTTTGCTCAAATGTGCCCCTTTTTAGTCTTAAAATTATGCTGGGGGATTTTATAAAATCCCTTAAAATGTCCAGGTTTTGCTGAGCTTGTTCTACTAAGTTGTCACCAGTGACAGAACAAGATGTGCATGATTCAAACTACTGTTACTCCTGAAGGCAAGGCAAGTTTATTTATAATTATCATAATTATTAACAATTATGAGAGAAATTGTTAAAATTTTGAGATAAAAAGTCAAAATTCTGAGATAAAATTTTGAAATAATAAGATAAAAAGTCAACAGTATAAGATAAAAATTGAAATTATGAGATAAATTGTCAAAATTTTGAGATAAAAAGTCAAAATTCTGAGATAAAATTTTGAAATGAGATAAAAAGTCAACAGCATAAGATTAAAAATTGAAATTCTGAGATAAATTGTCAAAATTTTGAGATAAAAAGATATAATTTTGAAGCTAAAAAAGCTCAAAGTTATGAGATAAGTCAAAAATTTGAGATAGAAAGACATAATTTTGAGGCAAGAAAGCAAAATTATGAGATAGTCATTATTTGTTTTATCTTTCCGAATGGCTTTTATGCACCCTGCTGCTGTGTCACACCTCCCGTTGTATTCTTATGTAACTTTTGCTTTTATGTATCGTTCTTACAGTATTGTTTTATGTTGTTTTTATCCATAGTGTTCTTATTTATTTTCTGACACTACTGTAAAGCACTTTGGGGGACTTTTGGGTTACTGTAAAGGGCTTTAGAAATAAATATTGATTGAGTGATTGATTGATTGATTGATTGATTGAAAATTATGAGATAGTCATTAGGTAGAGACCAGTTTCTCCCATGAAAAAGGTTTCAGTTTGTGTTAATAAATAATAAATTAAGAAGACCGCAGGCTAACATTAGCTGTTCCTGAGCTGTTACATCAGACTGTCAGCTGAAATGCAGTATTACTAAAAATGTTATAACACTTCTGTCCTGCTGTTAGACTGTAACATTCACAGTCTGCACCTTTATTTATTTGTTTGTAATAATGATTGATTCAGTTTCACAGTATTAAAGCTTATTTATAACTCTACACCTCACATAGCACATACTACCCATAGAGTACACAGAAGTTTGGAAGAGTTTTTAGTCTGATTTCTGATTATGTTGGCATAATAAAATATTAGGTGTTCAATAGCCAGTGTGATTTTGATGGAAATATAGTAGGTAGGCATGTACAACCTAAAACAGTCTGATCAAACCGTCCGACATGTTCTAGAAAAATTACAAAAAAATTTGATTACTTAGATTATTATAGGTCTTACTGAATGGGAGAAAGCAAGAAAAAATGACTGAAATTTCACTAAAATTTTGGATTAATAACTAATGATTAGTTAAGGATTGTAGTTAGTTGGTGAGTTAGCAGAAAGTGGTGGTGGTTATGCTGATGCTGCAAAATTATGAGCATGTTCGCTCCAGTCTGATGTGCCAAGGTAGACTGAGGACTACTACCTGAAAAACCTGACACCCAAAATGGATTAGACAGAAAATCTGCATTGGTTTACGGACAGACACGGCTGACGATGACAGTGACTTGACCAGTTACAGCCCTTAGAAAAACTAAACAGAGCAGACAGCCGATGAAACACTGTACAATGTCATCAGGTCAAGTTTAAGTTTACTGCTGAACCTGAGGGCTGTGAAGCAGCTCTCTCATCCTTTCCTCTGTTTTACTTTTCATTTCTTTATCATTTCTGGGTCAGAATGTCTACACATAAACTGCATTATCAATGTTCACATAAGAGTAACAGTCTCCTGTTTGAGCCAGGCTGTCATGGTGAGATAGAAACAGTTTAGTTTTGAGGTAATTGTGCTGGATTCAGATTTGGATCAGTTAAGGTTTATTATTGTTTGTATCTAAGGCCTGAAACAGGTAATGTTTTTGTCTGACCTTGTTCCCATTTCACTGCAGTTTTGGTACATTTCTGAGATGCAGATGTAAGTACTTAAACTCTGTCAAAAATATTATTTTATAGATGGAGGGCTGCACCAGGAGACAGGTGGAAGACCACCTGTTAAGCAAAAAGACAGCTACAGAAAAACATGAAGGTGATGGTTTGGGTGAGTTTGTAACATTTACATGAGTGAAGTGTAATAAATCTGAGTTTAGTTAGTAATTAAAATTCAAGTCCTTTTTTTTGTTTTATGACATTCCAAAATATCAGCAGCCAAAATACCAGTGTGCATCATCAGAGCATATCCACCCAGAGTATTAAACACTGTACAGTCTAAACCTTATGTTGGTACCAGTCCTTCCATCAGCCGCCTCTCCAACTCATCAGCTGTCTCATTCTTCACAGCATGTCTGAATATCTCCATTTATTATGAATAACAAACAAGAGTGTCTTTAGGTCCTTTATAACAAAAGACATATTGTTATATTGTTATATATAAGACAAGATGATGGTGTTGATGAGGATCGGGGAGACAAGTAAAAATCTCATTCTGTGAAGGTTTGCATCTTTAACGAGATTATTTCTAATCTCTTGCACATTCCAATAAACCTAACAGTTAGTGTATGTTCCTTGTCTTTGGTCAAAATGTCTCTGATTCAGATTGTACATTTTATGTACAACAGTAAGACCACATAGAGCCAAAGTTCTTAGAAGACAACTGAAGGGATTCTTGAATTTTAATAGCTTGTAGAACAGTAATCTATTACCATCTAAACATAAATTCAAAAGGTCAGCTACCTCTGCCTAGAAACTTTCAAATCTTTTCCAATGAGAGATTTGGTTTGTATTCACATCTTTTCCACATAAATAACATAAACCTGGATTGACAATGAGGATGCTTTCAGAGGATTTTCTGAAAGCAGAAAACTTACAGCTACTGGCAAATAGTCAAAATAAAGCATGTAGAAATGTTTAAACAAATTTTAAACCTCCCTGTGCAGAAGGTGGGCAGAATGGCAGTACAGGAATAAATCTGTTTGGAAATTTAGAGGATTGGTCGATATTTTTCCTCTTTTTCTCCTGCTGTTGGCAGCGTTATTTTTTTCACTCTCTTTTAAGGACACATCATGCGTCGACTGCCATCAGGCTCACACAACTTTAGAATATGAGGTGGTAACATTACCTCAAGCCTACCGCCACTTACGGGTGCTTTAATTCAGTATCTTTAAAGTTAATGTTGACAGTTGGTCCTAAGTGAACTGCCCAGAATATTTGGTCACTTAACCAGCTGTTTTTATTTGCTTGCAAACACGTAGTATTTCCTGTATCTGCTTCACAGTAAAAGCCTTCCTCTGGTTTACAGAGTTAAAGCTTTTCATAGCAGTAACATCATGGGTTTGTTTCAGCAGCTCTGAAACAGCTGACAGGGATGAAATGGTGGTGATTTAACACTGATAAGTGAAAGTGCATAAAGTAATCTCACCACTCAGTTACAAATCATATGCAGATGAAGAAAATCTCCTACCATTTTTGAAAAAAAAAAAAAAAAAAAACACTGAGTGCAACCTTTCTGCCTAAATTAACTGAGGAAAGGTCAGGAGGTCAAGTGGCCTCACAGATGTGCAGTCTTCTTCTGTCTGGTATAATTGCTGCTGGCTTTTTTTTAGTGCCACATTATGCAATTAAAAATTATTTTAATCCTAATATAGATGATTTGGGATCAAAAAGCACATCAGTATTTGGGTCAGACAAGGAGATAAAAAGTTAAATGCACTTTAGAAGAAAAAATACAAAATCAGGAATTTTAAGTAAACAGAAAATTAAAAAGTTTAAATGTTAGATGCACAAAACACATAAATCATCTCTTCAGTGTACTTGTTGTTACTAAGGTGTCCTTTAAGTTAACAAAGTTCTTTTAAGGTGGGGGCTTATAACATACTTTTAGTGAATAAATGCAACTATTATATTTCTTATTATGTTACTATTATTCTTTATTCAAGGCAGGGATCAGATGGTTCTAATAAGATCTCAGTTTAAAATCAACTCAGCCTCTAATAAACTCCTTTGTTTTTTGTTTTATAGATGCACCAGAAATTGAAGTCAGGAGAAAAGGTAAAAGACCTTGGGCTGACCAGGAGAGGACTGCAGTCAAACAAGCCTTACCAAGTTCATCGAACCTAAGGAGGTTCCAGTAAGACAGTAGGGACAAATTAAGAATGTAAGCAATGACTTTGGTTGTGTTGAAGGGTTGGATGAGTTAAGAGAAACATCCAATCACAGCTGCCTTAGCTTGGTGGTGGTGGGATAAGTTGTGGAGTGATCCAATCAGAGCTGCTCTCTTTATGAATTGATATATTCATGTAGAGCAGATTCACTGTTTGTTGTCAGTTCTGGTGTTGTAACTGAGATGCTCTGCCAGGTAGCCTAAATAAAGGTGACTGCATTTCACACAAAAGGAACATTTGTTTCTGTTCATTTAGACATTCAGACTTCACCAACATTCAATAAAGGGTAAGTAGATGTTAGGTAGGTAGGTATGTAGGTAAGTAGACTAAAGTATTCAGACTTTACTAACATTCGGTAAAGGTTTTTCGATGGTTCATTTGATTCAAGTGTAAAACATGACTTCAGAAATTCAAGGAAAAAAACAAGGAAAAAAAATACCTTGCCACTTACACCTCATATTTTAGTCAACTAAATTTACAGTAGATTACAGTAAATAAAACAAAAAACTTCAAATAAATGTAGGCAGAAGATTATAATTAAAACTAAATCAAAAAGTGCTGTCAAATTTACATGGATATCTACTATACTTTTGCATGACTAAGGAGTGTTGCAAAGGGATATTTGGTTAACAAGACTGAGTAATAATTAATTATTACTGTAAATTTATTTACTGTTACTGTTCTGTTCATTATGGATGGAGTCTGCAATTTTTTGTTTAACACTGTGGAACAGGATTTTATGACAGAAGTATACACTTCTGATGCTGACACTAGATTGATTATAAAAGGTGTGCTCAACCACAAAAGATCTTTAACATATTAAATTTTCATAAAATTGCATGATCAACCAATGTCAAGTTTTGTTGACTGGCTACTCACAACTGGTTTTGACTATTATTCCAGTTCGCTTTATGTAGAATAAAGTCACACAGAATTTACATGACCTATACAAATTGTGCTTTTTGCAAATTTAACTAATAATATAAGGATTAATTGTTATTGTAATGTCTTAAAAATTATATTCTATGCTTTATCTTTTGACAGTTAAACTGGCAATAAAACAAGCACTTTACCCTCCAGAAATAACAAATTTGCTCTTTAATAAATACAATTTCAATAAATGATACTGCTGCATTACTGGTGATAACATATTTTGTAAATGAAACATTTGTCATTTCAGATTTACATTAAAAATATTCATTAATGGAAACAGCATCCTAGTAGACCTACTCAAAACATTAAAAATCCAAACCTGGTGTCTGGTCCTCACTTGGCTGGTAAAAAACTTTTATCTAATTCTTGGTGTTAAATGAAATCTAAGGCGGTGTATTGGGTAATGGCGCCACCCTGAGTTCAAAAATAGTTTTTTTGTGTTCCTAGGTTAAGTAGAAATGGTGGTCCTCACTTTGTAGGCCTTTTCACTCGGTCCTCACTATGCAGCAAGTACAGGAATGTGTGTGTGTGTGTGTGTGTGTGTGTGTGTGTGTGTGTGTGTGTGTAAGAAAGAGGAGAAGGGAGGGAGAGGGAGAGAAAAAGTATGGCTGAGCTAGAGACGGCGTATCTGTGTCCATACAGTAGGAATATGAGGATGTCAGTGAATGTTCAATTTTGCTTAGTAAAGTCAGTGATTGTGTGGCTATTGTGTGTAATAGTGGGTCTAATGTTTGGGTGGGTGCAGATTTAATGTAAGGAAATTTGCAGGTTGCCTATTGTGTTGAAGTTCTAAGACGCTGATACAGACAGGTTCAGATTGGAAAATGGGACCCATGCAGGACTCTGGCCTGTGGTCAAAACATATTAGAAAAGTTCTAACATCAGGTTTTCACAACACACTGCTTTTATTACTTCTACTAAATCAAACTATCAATCAGTCGAACTTCATTTATACTTTATGTTTCATACAAAAAATTCAACTGCAGTTTTAAGTGCTTTACAAGGGAACAGAACGTCTTCTTACCGTAATTTCCAGACTATAAGTCACACTTTTTTTTCATAGTTTGGCTGGTCCTGCGGCTTATAGTCAGGTGCTACTTATATATAAAAATATACATAATTTTTATATATAAGTAAAATATACTGACAGACATGAACCAGGGGGTAAACATTACCGTCTAGAGCCGCAATGGGCGCTCTAGGCTGGACCAAACATAAACAAAACGAAAATCCTATTCAAACAAACTGCAGGCAGTAAAATATGCAGCTGTAATTGAGCAGAAATAACATTTGAAGTGAGTGAGAAACTTGTGAGGGACTGGCAAAAAACAGAGGTTATTCTTACTCCAATAAAAAAAAAGGAAAAAAGCTAACCACAGGCCGAAAATTAGATGGCCAGAGCTGGAGGAAGATGGGTGCTTGAACAATGTGCTGCCTGGAGACACTTGTTACAGACACATTTATGCTAAACTTTAAAGACAGACCGAGCCTCCTGTCCATGCTCTGCATTCATTTGTCTGTATTTCTGCATGTTTCCATAAACCTTACAAATATGAGCTAAATAGAGTAGCACCATTGAAAACCATTGGGCAGTGTTGCTGTTATGACCCATTACGTAGCTCTAGTGAGGCACCAAGAAGGAACAATAATGGCGGAACTTTTTGAAGAGAAAATCTGCGAGTTAGTTAGAAGTTACAAACATCTGTGTGATGCTATTTTGCCTGGACACAGGGAGAAACAAATACAAAAAAACAAACAAACAAAAACAAAAACACCTGGGGGGAGACTGGACAGATTTGTCAGAGGCCCCTCTAGTGGATTTATTGGTTAACAGCAATGTCAACATAATGGACGCAGTGGTTCTTTTTGGTGTTACTGTTTCATGAAAGGCAACCACCTCTCAATCAGAGCACTAAATACATGCGACTTATAGTCGGGTGCAACTAATACACGTTTTTTCCTTCATGATGCTTTTTATGACTGATGCGACTCATACACTGGAGTGACTTATAGTCTGTGAAACAGGGTACTTTTACATGTATGTAAGCTTGTACGCTTTTTTGTGATTTTTTAATGTTGAAATCAAGCAATTAAGATAAAATGCCAACGCAATGCATAAAAATAGACACTGCCAACACAGAAGTAACCTGGCAAAGGCTCCTACAAGGAGTTCTCTGATTCTGATTGGATGGTCAGTGGACCAATTTGAGAATCATTGAAGGGTCAATTGAAACATTACTTTTATTACTTTACTTTCATGGCATCTTCCTGTTTTTTAGGTGGAGGCATTATAGCTGTTACACAGTACACTTAAATAAGTAAAAGACTGATCATTCTTCTCTGAGAAGTGAGAGTTTAGAAAAATGTATCATATTGTTTTGCTACTTAAGCTCCTTTTTACATCAAAATCAGCAAAAAAAAAAAAAAAGTCTTGAAGGACATGAGACTTTTAAATGTGCAGAAACTTCTCACCTTATCTGTGTCCACAGCTTTTCTGATTCTGTCACAGGATCTGTCGTGAATGATCTGCAGCCACTTGTGAATCGAGGACTTGAACCAATTATGAAAGCCTGTCAGGGCTAACATCTTAGCATCCCTGTTACATAAGGACAAAGCAAGTCTGATCAATTCTAGCTTAAAAAAATACCCATAAGTTTTAGTAACTCTAAAGCTATGCCATGTGTCACTGTTGGATAGAGAGTGATAACCAACTTTAGAGGAAGAAACTCTCTGAAGCCTTTGAGGATCTTCAAGGACATGAAGAGCTCAAAGATTGTCTCTCCCATTGTCTGAGTCAGTCTGGAGCTCTCCTGCTCCAGAGTCCCACAAACACGCTCCATCGCCACATTTACATCATCTGCTACCTGAGGGACAAAAAGACGAGCTCAAGTGACTCAGAAAGAGTCATTAAACAAACAAGCATGTTACCATTGTTTAAAGACTGACCAGCTTCTCCAGTTGTCTGTATGAAACGCTGAGGAAGTCAACTTTCACTGCACTGTGAGAGAAAGAAAAGGATTAGTTACATGATATTTTGTTAACTTAGTTTATTTCTTAATGAGATGTGAGGCTCTGATAGGGCACCTGTAGAAGAGTTTGTTGTAGATGTTCTGGGCTCTCTGCACATCTACAATAACTGCATCAACCACCTGAACCAGCTTCTTCAGCTGATCTTCCAAAGTCTACAAATCAATATGTAATAAACAACCATTCTGGTTTAAAATAGAACAGGATAAATCAAACTGTAAGTGCTTGACAAAAGTGGAAACTCACCCCATCCTCTGGTTTATACTGTGCAATTAAGCTCTCGTACCACTCTGCACTTCCTTTCTGTTGAAACATTAAGAGATCCAGGAGACAGTCTCGGTTAATTAAATATGTCCTTCAAATCATTTGAAATTATTTGCTTTGAATTTATCTCATTTAAAGGAAAGGTACGCATTTAGAAGGCCCACAATTGCAATCATATTTAGTACTACATGCATTTAACACATTTATTTTGTAAGTGATTTCTGGTCCTTTATGTAACATCAATTACAGCGGATACATTGCTCTTTATATTTGGCATTGATTTAAATACTGTCATCCTTGAATATTTAGGTGCGTTTCAACATGCACAAATACACGCAACAAGGTTGTACTCAGGGCTTGTTAGTTATGTCATTGAACTTGAGTGCAGCCTGCAAAAGTCAAAACCTCAGTGAACCCTTTAAAGCAACATTATGTGAAAGGGAATTTGCTTTTCTCTGATGTCTTTAAGAGCTGATGCAAAGATGTAGATCACTGAGTGTGGGTATACATGCCAGTAAGAAAACATCAGATATGAGCACAAGTCACTTGTTGCAAATCCAAGTCAAGTCTCAAATCTCTGGGTGGTTCTCATTGTTCAATTGATTAATGCTAAAATGATTAAAGCAGGTACTGAGTAGCCCTGTTATCCAGAGTAACAGCGAATGTTTGCTATCCATGTTAGTTTGAAAAGCAAGTTTCAGTATTTTGCAATTATGCTGGGCATAGAAATGCATTACAAATGACAAAAACTCATTAAAAATTAGGCCAGCAAGACCATATTACATGATAAATACCATACCCCTCACCTAATTTTGCATTTGGATGTAGTTAAGTGTTAAGGCTTTATCAGACACTGTTTCATTTTGTTGTTGTTAAATATTTTGTGTTGATAAGGGTAATTTGGAACACATTTAGCACTCTCTTATTAGCCTAAGGGACTTTTGTCATCTTTTAATATGAAAATACACAAAAATATGCATTACTGAGTATGTACTTATGTATTGTCAACACTCTAGCTGCTTTCTTATTGGAGAAATTGAGAGTGACATAGCTGCTCCCTGTTACATGTGTCCCTGTTCTCCACTATTGCTATGAGTTTGGCTGTACAGCTATCTGTACAGTTCATGTTTTTATTTTTATTTTCTATATTTTTTTTGGGGGGGGTTAAAATGCTGTCTTTAAAAAAACCCTGTTGCCTAAAAAACACAATTTAATTTTTATTGTATAACTGTCCTATAACATTTTTTTCTAAACTCATTAAAAAAGATTCATATTCTAATTGGAGAGCCATGATAGCCTGCAGTGTGATGCAGCACAAAGCTGCATGATTCAGTGTGCTGTTTTAACCCGTCTGCCCTGATTCTTTTTTCTCACTCCATTCTTCTCTCAATGCCGAAGAGGAAGACAGAGAGAGGGGAAGGTTCTGTAAAAATTTTCATGGTTCTTAAACAAAAGGGACACATTCTTTGTTTTGTTTTGCTTTTTTGAGTAAGGATCTTGATTCTGTGGTATTTTTTTAAATTTTCTTTAGCTTGTCTGAACTTTAACTTGACAAGCCTTTGGGTAAAACACTTGATTATTACAAGCTACCACAGGATTTGTCATCCTGTATAATAAAAGAAACTGATGTATTTGTTTACAAGGATAACACAGGGCATGGAATAAAACATTTGACATATGCAGTGTTGACAGCAAGTGTGAAGTTGCACTATGTACATTGACATCTGACCCCTGTGTGCTGTCAGAACATGGTTTGATGTAGACAAAAGTGTGAGTGCTTTATACTGTCCCTCCTGAAGAAATTATTTTCCTTCCACTTGTTTTTTAAAACAATTTTAAATATGCTTGACACACAGTTTAAAGGATTCATAAATATGCATAAAAAGAGTGGTGTAAAAATCATGCTTGAGAGACTTAATAGGTTACTTGGAACATAAGTGAATCATAGGACTGAACTGAACTGTTAGAAATGAAGACCAAGCCCAATGGTGTAAAATTTACTTTTTAAAAAACAAGCAATGTTAGACAACAATGTAGACTTGAAAGAGTAAGGCAAATCTATACATTCTGGCATTTAGGAGAATTTAGCCTTTACAGACTGATATCTAATGACCACCAATTCCAGTGAAGTTGGGACATGGTGGAAAACAACACAGTAAATTGTAGATGCTTTTCAACTTCAATCAATTAGGATACACAACAAGGGCAAGGTATTCAATGTTCAAACTGTTAAGTATAATTGTTTTTTGAGCAAACCTGTTTGGAACAAGCCACAGGAAAATTGACAACAGGTCAGTGTAATCTCAAAATAAAATTGAATTGAATCTGGGAATTTCATCATCTACAGTCCCCAATATCATCTAAAGATCCAGAGAATCCGGAAAAAAATCTCTGTACGTAAGCGGCAAAGCCAAAAATGAAATCTGACATCTGTGACCTTTGATCCCTTAAGCTGCACTGATTAAAAAATCAATGTCAATCTGTAAAAAGATTTTTACCACAAGGGCTCAGGCACACTTCAGAAAACCATCGTCATGTCAACCACAGACACATCAACAAGGGCAAATTAAACCTCTGCCAGGCAAAGAAATAGGCATGCACACGAGGACAAAATTGTTGGTGCCCTTCAAATAAACAAAGAAAAACCCACAATGGTCACTGAAATCAACTGAAACTGACAAAAGTAAGAATAAATAAATATTTACTGAAAATTAACTAGTGAAAACCAGGCATTGCTTTTGCAAATGTGGTTCAAATTAATCATTTTAAAAACAAACTAACGAAACTGGTCTGAATAAAAATGAACTCTTGGTTTAACATGTCCCTATGGCCAAGTCATTTTCAATGTTTACTGGGGGTACCATCATTTTTGTCCAGGCCAGTTTGAATTGCTGTTTTTTTAAATGATTCTGTTGAACCACAATTTAAAAGCATGTCTGATTTTTATTGGTTAATTTTCAGTACATTTTATTCATTGTTACTTTAGTTGGTTTAAAGTTATCTCAGTGACCTTTGTGGGTTTTTCTTTCTTTAACAGAAAGGGTACAGAGAGTTTTATCCACGTGTGTATATCAACAACATCCAGAAATGCCTCTAGCTTCTCTGTGCCAGCTATCATCTGAGATGAACTGACGCGAATTGGAAAGGTTTGCTGTTGCTAGGCTTGTAAAACAACACTATATTGGAAAATGAAGCATGATTTTTTTTCCAACAAAACAAAGCTGCTCTCTTTTTTAACCAGTTATTTACTCATTTGAGCTTTATTGCATGGCCACTGGAAGCTTTCACACACTTAAAGTATATTTAGTAGATCAGCACATCTTAAAATGAAAAGTTAAGATGTGCTGATGTGTGTGGGTTAATCACAGCTTCCACAGTAAATTTTTGATACACAGATTTATTTGGATTTTCATTCATCCTTACCTTGACAGCAGTGGTTATGTCTAAATGCAGCTCATTTCGGAGGGGACATACAGTCTTAAACGCTCGCATGTTCTGTATGTAGCCAATCCCCCTGGAAAACACAAACAGGAAAATACAATTACAAAACAAAGCTGCATTCAATTCATGTAAATGTCACTGTAACATTTCGCTCTGACATGGACTATCTTCTAAGGACAGAGATTCACAGTCTCAAAATTGTAAAAAGCCAGCATGATCCTGCATTATCGCCACAGGAGTGACAGGATGCAGCTTTAAGCAATTTGAGTGTGTATTTTTGAAGTAAAGAAAAGCTCCTCCGTGAAGGTGTTGATCACCAGGCAGAGCTAGGATTTTACAGAGGAAGTTTCCCAGAAGAATAGTCTCCACCTAATTAGCCTGACACACAAACCTAAAGGTCACTAATTAGCTGATTTTATTGTCTTCTTTGGGTAGTAAAATCGCACAGTTCTCCTTCTTATACAGGTTTATTGTGGCCCATCAAACACTTTTAAACAATCTATCATAATGAATGCCATCTTATTTAGAATAGGCATTGCTGGTCTTCATTGTTTTGATCACAATGTGTCAAAAAATTGATGTGATTAGTTTGAAGAAACACACTGTGGATAGTCACAGTCTTTTAGTCAAACTGCAAAAGAACAAATATAGATTCAATGTTATATTATTTGTTGTTATATCTTGGTTTAAATAGTCAACCAAGTTCAGACCAAAGATCCTTGGACCATGATTGAACCCTGTAATGCTGCGTTCACACAGCAAGCGACCCAGCTAACCAAAATCGCGTCGCCCACTGACATAGCGTCGCGCGTCCTTAAATACCTCATTTTGGTAACCCCGACCGTCGGCCGTCGCTCGGTGACAACACGTCCGATCGAGTTTCACCGCGATCATATCATATATCATATAATAGGATGTATAAGCGGACATTATTCCAGCTGTATCCTTTTCATTCACTTATCAACCACAAAACACTGCAGCTGATGCCCTGCAGTAGCAGCATCTGTGAGTTTACCGCGGTCCGTCTGGGTGGAACTAATGTCCTCACTGACATTAGTTCCGCCTAGACGGAACTCATCCGCCCTGTAGTCCGGATGAATAACTGTCTGTCTCGGGTACCGTCACACGTACACACACTGCTGATTGGTTCTTGCCGCACAGCCACACACGACATCGCCTGAATAGATCAACTTTTTTTAACTTTGACATCGACGAGTGAAGTGATCGTCTTGTACGCGGCTGTTGCATCGCGGGAAGTTCAGCCCCGCCCGATCGCGGCTGTACATTGACTTTGAATAGAGAGTGATCGCCGAGGTAGTACAAGTAACGTCCGGTGTGAACGCGCCTTTAGGGGCAGATGCCGCTGTTTAACCTGAATCAGGTCAGGTGACAGGAGCCAACCTTATGGCTTTCATGTGACCTCACACACTCATAAAAAATACTCATCTGGCATACAGGAGATGCTTTCTCCTGCTGCATGCATTGGAAAAGTTTACAGATTCTGAAACTTGTTGTATATTCCACTGTTCAACCTTTTATCCAGTTCAATTTCCATTTATCTAGTGAAATACGTTTTTTTAATTACCCTGAAACACAAATCTAGAGGTCACTAATTAGCTGATTTTATTGTCTTCTTTGGATCCTGAATGTGCACTGTTCTCCTTCTTATTCAGATTTAAAATCATGAAATAACCAGATTGATTAGCCGAATCATTAATGACATTGTTCTCAATCAAATCCGATCAGTTGCCATCCCTAATTATTATGCTCCAAGAAATTCAAATTTATTCCACCATGTGATGCTGGTGTCTAATCACAGTGCAATGTGGCTTTAGAGGCACACAAGAGAGCACACTGTGCTGCACCCCCCACTGACTCATGTGCTCCCACATCACCTGTCCAACACCTCTGATACTAACAGACAGAATGAACATGGGAACAACATATTTTTCATTTCAAACCATGGGGTGTTCATGTTAGAGGCAAAATATCACAATTTCAAACACAAAAACATCTAAAGTTGGTGTGTATCCAAAATAATTTAGATTTACAAGACCATGGGCACCCAAACCTTAAGAGATATGACCCAAATGGAGATGTACAAATGTGGATCCACCTCTCTCCACACCAGGGGTCATGAACTACGTCTATACAAGTATTTTTATTTTATTTTGTCTTGACATATGTTGTAGGGGCAGGACATGCGTTTTACATTAAAATAATTTAACTACATTTGTCTAATTAACATAAAATTATGTTATTTTATTGTTCTTGCTGTAAGTGTTTCTTTAAACATTGCAGCCCCGGCTATACATTTCAGCCTGCCTGATTGTGAATATTTGCCCTGAACTGGACTTTAGAATGTATGGTTCATTGGTGAAATGACAGTTACAGAGCAAAATAAAATCAAACTGGTGTAAAATGGGTATTTGGGGATGTGTTCACTCTATGACAATGCAAATCAAAATGCTCTGGTTCTGAAAGGATTAAAATAATATCAGGGAATTATTTAGGATCAGTATAATTGTATGAGCAGGGGGTAAGAGACCCAACATGGCCTCCTCCACAGAGTGTGACCGGTTGCTTCGAGTCTGCATGTGTGTGAGTGGTGGGTGAGATGTTGACAGTGTGCTGAGTATGGGCTCCACAGGTGATGTGATGTGATGGCAGTGTGACTTTACCTCAGCATGAGCTCGTAGCGTGTAATTGCAGCGGCGCTGGTGCAGGGGAAAACTTGACGCATGTTCTTCATCAGGCACAGACAGTGCTCTGTGTACAGCCTGAAGCTGTCTGAAAGCTGCCTCTCCTGGACACAGGAAGGGTCCATGGTTAAAGCTTCAAATTCACACGCTGGGAGACATTTTTGGCCAACCAAAAACCTCTATCTATATGTCAGTGAGAAGTGAGCTAATGAGGTGACTGGTCTCAGACGATGAAAGTTTTTTTAGCCTCCGAGCACCTACCAGGTCACCCCTCACAGCAACAGGGTCCCACTCTGCATCGATGGTCCTCAGGAGGCGCAGCAGCAGGGAGTAGCACACCCTCTGAGTCCGATGGTGACTGCTATAGCACTGCCAGCGTCTGTGATTTCAAACAAGAAATAAAACACCTTTTACCTGATTCTAAAGCTTTTAGGTTTGATTTGATCAATTTAATCCCTCCATTACTACTCACATAATGGCCTGTTGCAGAGGTGACAGATCAGTTTGCACAGCATGGTGAGTCAGCACAGTCCACGCTGCAGGACAAACCTGCCCGTTCCAGTTATACGGCTCTCTCTGTTATTAAATAAGAAATATAACATGTCGTTTCACCTCAACCTGCAGCTGTAAAAGAACTGTACACACTTGTCACAGACTAGAAACCAAAATAGCAAAAGAAAAAAGTCCATAAAATCAAAGTCCAACACTTTTTGTGTTGTATGATTTGTGTGATCCTGGAGTCTAAAAATGCTAATTTTAATTTAAATACCCCAATTTAGAAAGAAAACACTCAAATAAAAGGAAAATGTTGATATTATCCAAAGTAAGATATACTGCTGAACAAAGCTTTAGCTCAAATTACACTGGAAAAACTGGGGGATATTGTTGGACACTGGTGATACTACAGTTAAGTAATTAAAACAATAAGAAAATCCCATAGATAGCATTATATATGTAAATTAGAGTTGTAGTAAATACTAGAGCAGATGTTTGGTGTGTATTGTTAGTTTGGTAATACTCCAGCGTGAAATGGTATGTCCACAAAAACAGTTAATTCAATAATTTTACATAAAATATCCTCAAAATTTACATTGAAACACATTTTTTTAGAAATGTAAGAGCTTTGGTGTATCCAGCAGAAATTGACTATTTTTAAATGTCATTATCTTGGCCGTTTACCTCATAAATGTGATTTTTAAACATTTTTTTATATCTAAAAATACTCCAAAACTTTATAAATCCCTTTTTCAAACCAAGACATGTAGTACAAACAACACAATGTCATATTTGTTTACAGCATTTTTTATGACATTATATCTTTCCAAGGCAAAGTTATTATTATTTTTTTAAGTATTGCCCCTCAGTATTGTAACTTGCAGACAGTCTCTGCAGCTCCACGCCACCATCAAAAAACAACAGATGCCGTCTGGTTTGAAGGACAGCTCATTTAACTGACTTTAATCTCAACATTGAATGTCAACTCTTTTCTAGAAATGTAATGGCAACTTTTTTCTCACCAGTTCGTCTTTTTTCTCGCAATGTATCATGAAAAAATAAATTATCCTCCCTTCATTTTATTTCATCATCCCTGCCCTTAATCCTCTTCAATAATAAAGAAGGCGCTATTTTAATAGTATTAGTATTTTTTTCTGTCTTGTAATGCTGTTGGTGAACCCACTGAGCTTAACTGTTGTCAGTAAGGCTGGAATGTTTTTATGCCAGGACCTGAACATAAGTCACGATGCAGGAGAAAAAAGGGGAGAAAAAAGGAGACACTAGCAAATGCATTTGACTAAAACAATAAACCCTCTGTTGAACTTTTTTCATTCAGCTTTAGCGCCTGATCTGAGGGATGCAGCCGTGCCAAATAAAAGCAAGGAAGCTAAAACAAATGCAATGAAGAAAGAGTCAGTTAGCAGAAGAGGATGTGCTAAATCAACAAAGAGAAGGCGAGGGCTCATTAATGAAGTGCATGCATTCACAATTGTCCATCTCGTAATGAAGGGGGACCATGCCTTGTTTAAGGGGCCTAGTCATTCCTCTGGATGGCCTATTACTGTGTGTCATATTAGAAAGATACCTTTACACAGGTGTGTTCATATTCCACAATCTGACTCAGCAATTTCTTGTGAATGTTGATATTTGAGTCTTTTCTGGAAAAATCTGTGTCTCTCTGAAAGATACAAAAATCAATGTTAAAGTTTCAATTATTCACAATCTCGTTTGTTTCCAGAATTACTATTTTTTACAGCTACAAACCTGGCAGGTGAAGAGCTTCAGTATGAGGTGACACTCCCCTTGAACTTTTGACGTGCTGGATCGAGGCTCAAGCTTGAACCAGGTGTCATAGCCACTAACCGGAATCTCCTAAGAGACATAAAACCAATATGATTAATGATTATGGATCACTTTAAGGGACTTTCCAAAAACTGTTCTATTTTTTTTTCTACAGGTTTAAAATCAGCGGAGCATCTCTAAAATCAAAGTGCTATTTTTAAAGTTTTCCACTTGCTCACATTCATCGGAATATTGATGCATCCCAGGAAGTCATCCGCATTCTCCTCTGAACCTGATGATGCAGATCCATTGGCTCGCACTGACTTTGCAATCTGTTTAAAATACCTGAAAAGGAAATAGAAAAGCAAAGAAAAAACCCTCTGTTGTCACTATCTAACAGTTTTCATTATATGTCAAGTCATGCCAACACTTTTATTGGTATGACTTACAATAACAACTCCAGCAGGGCTTTCTTTTAAAACACTGTACTTTATTCACATCCCTCAAATTTTACCTTTCACTCTTTTTGTTATGGGGTTAGGATTGACATTTCTAGGTTTTTCATTGTTTTCATTAAAACACATCTACAATTTACTTGTCCCTCCCTGGCCTCAGCTCAACTTTGTGTTCACAGTTTTATTAGTGCCAGGTTTTTCTGAGTGTCAGTCTTTGGAGGTTAACAATCCCAGATGATATCCAAAAACTAAATGTTAGGTGGAATCAGCATTTTCAACAATGCAGATAATATTTGGTATAAATCAGGGGTATTCAATTAGAAGTCAATGAGGTCTAGTTGATAAAATTTCCTCTAATAAGAGGTCTGAACCATAGTCCAGTTTGTGTCTTATATCGTTCCCATATGCCCACATTTTTAAGTGGACATAGGGGTATGTTTTTAATGCAGTTTATGTTTTATTGAGTGAACAATAGTTCCTTTACCTTAAATAAAAATAGTCCTATGCAGATTAATTTAAGGCCTTTATTCCAGATTAAAAACAGAAAAACTTGAAACTAAATAAATAAAAAAGTGCAAACAGAGCCAAATAACTTTTTTTTAATCTTAAATTAAAGCGGTCCCAGCTTAGAATTAAAGGCCTACACATCAAACAAAAAAGTCAACATCTTCAGAAAACAATAGACTAAATAAAGAGCTGACCTGAAAAAACAAGGGCATACAGAGCAATTCTTTTTTCTCAAATAGGAGAGGTTACAGTCTAAAGATCTACACTTCTAGTAAAAAACGTCAACATCTAATGCCATAAATTAACTCTCAAAAATACAATCATCTGTCATCTGTACCTGCTTTTCCACTGTGCTGTTGCAGTATAATGTCACAAAATGATAAGAAGATAAATACTATAATTGTGCATGTTCCAGATCTTCTATCTTACAGTCTTTCTCTCTCTTCTCTTTCTTTCTCACATACAAATGGCGTCACATGGTGTTGCAAGAACTTGCAAAATGTAAAACATTTGGAAACAAACTAGTGCTAAAAACTGTAGAAATAAAACAATGAAAATAACATGAACAAATGATTAACTTTACTGATAAACAGTTAGAAAAAGACCAGGATCAGCCCTGTGGAGAGTGCAGCGCCACTACAGCGCAAAAGCTCTCAGCCCTCTCAGCCCTCATCAGCATTTCCCAGAGACAGGTCGGTGGCAAAGCTTTCAGGTGACAAAATTTTTGCACAGTTTATTTGGCACTGCCTCCTGTTTGCTGGTTCTTGTGGCTGTTTCAGTTTGTGCTGTAAACACGATAGCAATGGGAAAATCACCTCTGCTAAATGAGTCATTATGTCCGTTCCTCTTGAGTGCTTCATTAAACAACCTTATAAGCTTAAGAAATCATACTGAACATATATTTAGGAACACTCATGGCATGACTTACTTGTGATCAGACTACAGTAGCCATTCTAGTGTTAGCTGGAGTAGCAGCGTCTGTTTATATCTGCGACTGTCTGCTCCATTAAAATCTTGTGAATTTATCAGAGATATGTCACAGTTCAGATCTGGAGTGAGGTCTGCAATTTGGTGATGCCTGATTTAAATTCTTTTTAAAAAGATTTCTTCAGGATGAATAGTCATGCTATGTCCGAAGTAAGTTTCACTTCTTCATTTTAAAAATTAGCCCCGTCCTCACATGACTTTTAAAAACATCAAACACAAACACAAAACACAAAAATATTTAAGGCTGGTATTGTTGGCTTCCAGCCTATTGTGAGTTCATCAGTGTTAATGGGTAAAAAACAAACACTATGTAAGCTATTCTTTGACCAGATCTACCCTGGCTGTCAAACAGCTGTCATTTGAAGAATGGACAGATTAAATAGCCTGTATTTTGCTTAACTTAAGCATTCAATCCATAATAGCATTAGTCCATCTGGAAAAGAGCCCATAGAAAGTGTGCGGGGAGGGCAGAACCTTTCAGAAGCATTGATTGGATAATTGTTCCATTAATCTATAATATATACTACGGAATAGAAATAATAAAACACTTTAATTTGTAAAGCACCTTTAATGACACCCAAGGATGCTGTGAATGTGAGCCACTTCATCAAATTAACTCTTAACAAAAAATCCTTATGATAGAGAGGTCTATATTGCTCGTATTTGTTTTTCATTTAATAAATGCACTCCAGATCTGATAAACTGCTACTGAATCTGTTATCATCTGTGCTGTCGCTAACTGTGCAGTAATATCCGTTTGTTATCTCACTGGTAGCTTGTTCCTCTTCCTGCTTTAAAGGACGCTGAGTGGGCCTTGCCACATTGGGCCGCAATCGTTGTTCATTACTTTGCTACACAGTTTATAAGAAATGGAATTGATTCAGACTACTCAAAACCCTTTTAAACAGGAGGTCATTCTTTTCCATTCACACCACATTAACATACCAATTGCAAGAGCTGCTGCGAAAAGATTCACATCAGAATTGACTCATTCCATATGTTTCATCCTGACATAAATTTGTGGTCAATTGTGCTGCCTGAGGATACATGAAGATGTGGCTGTAAATGTTGGATATTAAATAACTACACCTCTGTTTAAGAGACAATTGACTCCACCATATGTTATTCAAAGAGTGGCTATTACCATCTAATACCTTGAATTACATGATACATTTCAACAGCATTTCAGGTGCCCACTCCAAGCATAACATCCAATGAAAATGCTGGTATTCAAATTTGACCAGTTGTCAAGTGACTGTGTCTGCCACATAGTTCTACCGCAGGAAAAAAAAAAAAATCTATTCCTGGCTTTACCACAGCCGTACTGTAACTCAGATATCCCCATCATAACAGATGAAAAGATTTATGATCATCAAAGATTACATAACAGTTCCTTCTACCTTCCCATTCCTCGCAGTCCACTGACTTCATTAAGCTTTTTGCAGGCTTCAGCAACTGACACGTCATCATCATGATCCCTGAAGGAAAGAAAAGAGCATGATTCATTAAGTGTGCACAGTTTAAGCAAAGGCAAACTTGCAATTATGAGTTTTGTAACATATCATCTGGCACTCTATTTACATATAATCTTTACTATGTGTGTGACATTGTATATCATTTTCTGCCCTTTTTATCGCTTCTGTTAAATTGTTGTATGGATTTTTACATTTGAAGTTAAGATCAAAATCATCATCATTACCTTTATTGAATACATTTTTACATGTACTGTATGTGACGGTTGTTACTGGAGAATACCACAAGAAAATAGCTAATGTCCCAGTCACACAGTCTCATTTCTCATGGTGATAATGCACGGCTTTACATGCTTGGCAGGGCTGGTTTGACCAGCATGATAGGGGAGGAAATGACTGTCTCTCTCACGGACAAACCCGTAAATACACCGTCAGTAGCGCTTCTACGGCGTTTCAGGGGTGTTTGTATCGCTTCGGTTAGTGTTATACATGATATGACGAAGATTACAGAAATTTCCATCCCGCTGACACGACGTCAGCCCAGTTCGAGCTTGCGTCACATAGGCTCCAATTGAGCCCCGTCTCTTGCGCCGCCTTAAACAGGACACAGTCGGGGCACAAACTGATATCCTTGTCAGTCATCTTCGGGAAGCTTTCAGGATGAACCACTATCAGCCTGATTGAGCCCCATACATGCCATGCTAATACTGTTAGCCTTCGGACTGCATTAAGCTTCCACTCCGCTTTACTGACACCACCAATTCTCCATGACAGTATTGAACAGTTCCAAACTGTGTGTGAGTATAACTGCTCAGCCTGCCCAGCTCTGTTTTTATGCAGAATAGAAAAAAAATGAGGAACTGAACAACAGGAGCCGGCAACAGTCTGAGAGCTGATGTTCCTTTTCTTCCTCTTTTGTTAATTGACAGACATAAAAACCCAGCATGGTACTAAAATGAAGAGCTGTTTGAAAGCTAAATGACCTGCTCTTGTTACTAGGAAGATCCAAGTGATTCATATATTCAAGAGACAGGCTGGACAAATGAGAAAATGACTGTAAAAAGGACTTTTCCGTACACTCTGGTGGACCACAGCAGATTATGTAACTTGATGAAACAAGTTTCTAATGTGCTTTTACTTGATTGTTACAAAAGACCCTATCACATTGTAGTTACATAGAAGTACTGGAATTAAGCTTGTTTTTGTTGCTCCAGAGCCTGAACCCAGCTCACTTGGACGCCTAAGCTTAGCTTGGTGCATCTACCTTTAACTCAGCTTTGCGCATCATCTGTTCAGCAGAACTCCAAGGTGGAAAAAGAGCATTGAACTTGAGAATGAACACTTGCCCAGTGCAGTGGAAAGATAGAGGATTGAGCAACTTTAACTTGATTTGTTACACAACATTTAACTCTGTGATGTACTCTGTCTGGTCTTGTCTGTATGTACATTGAGGAAATAGCACGTACAAACCTTAATTACAGAAAACAGAATGTTGAAAATGTTGGCTTTGAATCAAGCCCATGAAAACAGTTTAGGGGACAGGCTGAGCTCAGTCAGAATATCCATGGGCTCAGGTAGGGTTGCGATGGATTTATTTTTGGCCCAATTTAACTCAGTTTCAAATTGTAAGAAGCTGCTTTACAGTATTGCCTAAATGTTTCTTAATTTGTCTTTGAGTTATGACATATTTTATTTTCTAAAAGTCAGAGGTCAAAAGAAAACTAAAAAGAGGGGAATACCAAATGATCTTACCATATATCAAGATGCAGGAGATCATTATGTGCATCGTCTATTTCACTGTAAGGAAGACAAACAGTAAATAAGTAAATTGAAATTTGTATTCATAAATACAATAAGTAAAAAAAAAACACAAATTTATTTTTTTTGCCAATACTGGGATGAGAAAAAAATGCAGTGCAGCTTAAATTACCAGCAGTGATGGGAGTTGGTGTGAAAAAAACAAACCAGTGAATGTTTTCAACTACACAATGTCAATCTTCTTGTTATAGGTACTTACAACACAAAGTGCTCATCCCACACTGGGTTCAGAGTCTCTGGTTTGACCTCAGTCACCTGGATACACCTGGCTGGTAAAGCCTCCTTGGTGCTGGAGCGCTTTTCAAGCTTCTCCTTCCTCTTCCTAAAGCTAAATTTTCTTTCTTTTTTGTCATCCATATCACGTGGGCTCTGTCCTACCAGGATTCCCAACATGCAGTAGGGGTCGCTGTATCCTGTCAAAGTTTATCACAAAATTAAGACAATTTGAGACATCAAAAAGGTGCTCTAGAAGCATGGCAATAAGAAGGTTACCAGGTTTTTGAAGAAGAAATGTTAACTTTGAAATTTTTCACTTTGAGGTTAAAGGCCTAAAAATAGCCTTAGCTCTGAGTGCCATAATGGCTTTGTTTTTTCCAACCCCAGGGCTTGCCATTTGCTCACTGTGGGTGCATCTAATGCCCTTCCCTCCTTGCATTTATTGATACACAGCCACTTTAAAGACTCTTTTAAATACCAGAGTAGATTAGGACTGCCACTTTATACTTGATATCCAAACATCTATTCGATCACTGTATAAAAATCCTTACTTTAACTGTAAATATACATTTGAATTGAAACTATACAGATCTGCAGCACATTCAGGCACATGGAGAAGTGAGCCACCCTCAACTACAACAAGTCCATCTCAAGATAATTGAAAGACAGGAGAGGGCACTCTGTGGAGGCACTTTGGGCTCAACACCACTGATGGTATAATAAGCAACACTGGGCTTTGTGGTAATGTGAAAAGCAGTAAGGGGAAGTAGAATATCTTTGGTTATTAGCTAAAACACAATCTGTATGCTCAACAACAAACTGTGTTTGATTTCTAGGAGAAGTGACAGCCCTAAAATAGCTGCACCTCATCTGAAACTCTGGGTGTTCATCACTCCTTTAATATGAGTATATGATTCTCAAACTTTGCACTGAAGGCTCGTTACAGTCTAACATGATATTTACAAAGACACTTATATGCCTTAACATTCATAATCCTATATCTTCATATTACTGATCAATGACATTCAATCTCAATATAGTTTTATGACGCTTTTATGTATGATAATCCAACATATTACATCATCCCTCAAGATGTCTTAAAAGCCAATGAGGGTAAGAGTGTTGAGCCCATCAAGATCATCTATCATTGCTGTAACTGCTTATGAAACCTCATTTATCTTCTTTAAAATTTCCATGGCTCCTCAAAAGGTCCATTTCATCAGATTGTTTTGCTTCATAACATACGGAAGGTTTTCTCTAGCACTCACCATTCGCATCCTTGGCCATCAGATTCTTGGCTTTCATCACAGATACCCTCAAGGAAAAACTGGCTCGCTGTGAATAAAAAGGACAAACAGTCTGCTTGGTAAGAAACTGTAAAAGGATTTAAAATCAAGGTTATGAATTGACTCTAGTGAAGCATATTATCAGTTAACTTCACTTTTTTTAAATCTCTGCTTGAATAAACAGCTGCATAGATTGTTGTGTAACTCTGTGAAAAATCAATTCCCTCATGCTTCGTCAGGTATTTTCATGAGTGACGAGGTAGAAAACTCAATGTTTAATAGGAGTCAAAACAAGTGTGTATGTCTTTTATCTGGAAACATCTCTCCCTGTGGTCCCAACATGTGAGCAGCAGTCGATCATTAGATATTTGAAAGGTCCATGGCAGTCGAGAACAAGACAGAAAAACCACCAAAATAAGGCTTTTAAGATTTGGAGGTCTTTCATCTCACTGCCCTCCGAGGGCAACAGAGCACTCCAGCTGTGGCTCAGCACGTCAGGCTCTCTTCTTATTACTACTGCAGCAATCTAACTTTGAGCAAGAGAAAATGTCACTAAAAGCACCTTTAGCTGTAAAGCTGAGGATCTAGAGGTACTTTTAACTCTGGACCTCAATACAACTAATGAGTTCTTTCTGTAAAGTGTTTCAGACTTTAAAAGATCAAATCACACCATAGGTCCAGCAAACTCTAGCATGTCTTCAACAAGGGGCT
This sequence comes from Scarus forsteni, assembly GCA_036419115.1. Lineage (NCBI taxonomy): Eukaryota > Metazoa > Chordata > Actinopteri > Labriformes > Labridae > Scarus > Scarus forsteni. Next base: position 37,804,441 of record JAZDUH010000359.1, read on the forward strand.
TTCAGTTACTCTAACTTGCAAACTAAAGACTTTATGAAAAAATGAAGTCAAAATTTAAAGATTTTTTAATGTCGTTGTTACCAATACAGTTTTTGTATGAAACACAAAGTTTTGAGGGTGCTAAACTGGTGCAAATGCCAGAAAAATATACCTTAACCACAAAGCATGAAAAGTGATAAAGCAAACTGCATAATGGTAAATAAAAGGAACATTAAATAAAATCAGTGCAAAACAGATTTCAAGCTTTGATGCAAGCAGCAACTTATGCAGAAATGCTGGCGCCACTTATGACAAGCAGTAAAAGGGGTTAAGTTAAATGCCATGGCAACCCATGTACTATATAGGAGTAGATCATCTCTCTCTTTTTCTCAAATGCTCTCTTCTTGCTTCTTAACATGTTAGTTAAGACATGTTAAGATAAAAATGTACTGAAAGAAATACATTATAAATGGCTTCAACATGTGTCCGCTGTTTAAAAATAAATAAATTCTGTTGTCAAGAAATTATATCAAACATTTTAATCACTGGTCAGGTATTCAAATTCTGACACTATGTAAAAAAATTCTAATGAGCAGTGATCTGAGAAGACAAACCTCCAACAATGCATATGTATATATCTATATCTATATCTATCTATATCTATCTATATCTATCTATATATATATATATATATATATATATATATATATATATATATATATATATATATATATATATATATATATATATATATATATATATATATATATATATATATATATATATATATAGTAATTGGATAGTTCATATATATATATATATATGTATATATATATATATATATATATATATATATATATATATATATATATATTTTTTCCTGTTTACAAATGAACAAATAAACTGAAGCTACAAAGTATTACTTCCTTGGGGAGGTAATAGGCATTTTGCTTGTGCTTTTTGTTGTTTGTGTTTGTTTACCACATGTGTTAACTCTGGCAAGTACCGCAACAGCAGGCATGTGAACGTCCTTTGGAATCAGTGTGTCTCCCTACTTTCATAACTTTCTTTCTCCTTATATATCACCCTAATAATACGTTTCGACTGAAAGTGAAGGATGAACCAAAATAAATCTCCCCACATTAAACGTGACTCATTGAATAACTGCCATGGAAACCTACAGAATTAAACAATTCTGAGAAACAAGGAGGAAAACTCAAGCTTTAACTTTGAGAGGTACAGACAGGAAGAGTAATTGGATAGTTCATACCTTTTCTGTGACATATTTTACCTCTGTGGACATGCATACCAGCTGGACTAAAGTAAATATAGCTTTCTACTTGACATGTTCCATCTATTTAAGTCTCCTATTTTTGAGATTTTAGCCACAGAAGACGCCCTTGAGATGAGTGGCTCAGGCTTCGAGTCTGAATGCTCTGACATGATAACATGCTCATTGATATTAAAACAGGCACAACACTGCTGTCACACAAGTGAAACACATCCAGTGTAACAAGGGCCTCACAGTGATGAGAAAAAAAATGTTAAGCATTCAGAAATCTAGGGCAGAATCCAGCCATCCAGCATAGCCATGTTGGGGCTATAAGTGTATGTGAGAAGTAAGGCGGGGAGAGACAAAAGGGACTAAAACGAAAATTACTGATGGTGCCAAATTTACGAATGTTGGGACCATAAATTTATCCTCTTTGTTTTTGTTGAATTAAAATGTATTAGAGGATAACTCCCTGAGATGTGGTATCTCAGTTTCAATATTGAAAATATGGTTGATTGTTTGACTTACTAAGCACGTTTCCATGGTAATAGAGGCCTAAAAATGTAAACATTTCTGAACAAAAATGGCAGTATTGTGTACTGACCCAGAAAAAAGCACTTGTCAGGCTCACAGCTGTGTAGCCCTCAGTGTTGGTGTATGTGTACTAAGCATTTTTTTCTGACCAATTATCCAGTAATGAATGTGATGGACAGATCAGCCAAAAACCTTCAGAGTTTTCATGTAAAGGTTCTGCAATTTGCAAACAGCATCTACGGGCTGGTGCCTAAATTGGACTTCAAATGAATTATATGAATCTGTGAATCTTTCCATCTCACAACATGTGAGATAAAGTGCTAATCTACAAGGTGAGCTTCCACACATTTTTTGACATATAATGTAATAGAAATGTTTGAAATAAAAAGGGTCTCACCTTGGCTTCCTGAACTTTTTGGAGGATGATGTCATGTTCCTCTTCACCCATATCGAACACCTTGGAGAAACAACAATTTAGTATAACAGAGTTTCAAAGATAAAACAGTTCTACAGCTCTAATAATGGGTGAATATGCCTCCTAGCTTGTCTTGCTAGAGACTGACTAAACCAATCATTTTCTGTATGACAACAATCACCAATCCAAAAATCCCATTAAAGGACTCAGATCATTTCCAGCACTTCAAAAAAAGAAAGAAGCTCTAACAAAAAAAAAAAAAAAAAAAACGGCTGTCAAGGACCTACAACTGTTGTCATGACATCAATGGATGTAATATCACAGATGAATATCATCACACAGTGTGACTGAGCCGTGATGTTTAATAAGGTTTGAGCCAAGAGCATCTGCTCAAAATCTAACAGCCTGCTCACAACAAATAACACAACAAATATCACAACAATGACAGCTTTTAAGAGACTGCAGCAGTGCTGGAAACAGATTTATTGGAGCTGAGGTTCTGCTTTTTTAGATAGATAGATAGATAGATAGATAGATAGATAGATAGATAGATAGATAGATAGATAGATAGATAGATAGATAGATAGATAGATAGATAGATGAAAGTTGGATGGTTAGAAAGACGGATGGATGGATACCTTTCGAAGATGAGCAAATAACTCTTCATCACTTTTCACGTGTTCTGGTTGAGGTACTCCCACCCGGTTGACCACCGTGTACACAGCCTCCTCATAAAGTAGGTCCAACTACATAAAAACACACTCCACTTAATAACAAGCCTTGTGTTTCCTTCACTTTATGCTCTGCTGCACATCAAAAGCAGGGATTGAAAAATGAGGAGAAAAATGGCAGCCTTCTGTTTTTGTCACTTTTCAAAATTTGGTCCCAACTGAAATCGGATAAAAACAGAGTTGACTCACCTCAGACCTGCTGATTCTATCGGGAATGAAGGACTGGTCAACATATTCTTGAGGTGGCGGCACAGTGCAGGCTCCTCGCTGGCACTGTTAGGAGACAGGAGAACTTAATCCCAAACAAAGGCTGCCTCTTTGATGACTGTGACAATCAATAACATAAAATACCCTTTACTTCAAGTCTTGAAATCACAAAGAAGTATACCAAATGGATTTTACTTGAAGCATCAAAAAGTTTGCTTTACTAACTTTGTGACAAAGATAATTGTTCTGACATTGTCATGATCCAAATGTTGACCAACGAAATATGCAGTAAGTAGCATTGAACAGGTGTAACTGACAAAAATACAGCTTTATATTAGTCTCCAAATCTAAGTGCGCAGTATTTTACTCAGAACTACATTCATTTTAATCTACAGTAATTATGAAAAGTAGTGAATGATCACGTGTCACTCAGACCAGCAAAATATATTGCAGATCAAAGATTTAACAAGTGATAAGTGACATTTACCTGCTTTTCTACACAACAAACTAGAATAGGAATCTATGTAAAAACACACAGAAAACAAAGAAGCTGATATGTAAAGGCATATTTAATCATATCTTTCACCTTACCTTTATAAAGAAGACTACTTTTCTGCAGTATGATTGTTTTCCACTGAAATTCTTCAGTCAGTTTGTTAAGATTATTTTGATATGATGCCGGAATTATTTTGTTATGTCCAGTTACAATCAAAAAAAACTTGAGAAAAAAAACTAAAAGCTTTTGGTAAAATAAAGCCAAACAATTCAAACTTTAGGATTCATACACCTCCAGTTCATCTCCTTTTGTCTGGATCATTTGATGTAATTATCACAAGTTTGGTTTCAGTTCAGATAGAGGCATTTGGTTACAAGTTGACCAACATGTGATATATAACTAGAAAAATGCTTATCCAACCCTTCTTCATTGAAATTTCTAGTAGAAGAAATGGCCTATCTGCCTGGCTGTGTCGCTCTAACATGTTGTGGTTGTTATTCGGTCATATTTGTTATATAAGGTATGGCTGTTAAAATATGATACTGAGCTTGTGAGAATAAAACCACATTGATCACAGTCACATGAGTGTTACATATTGAAAAAGTTGGGTATTCATGCACAACTTCAGTAAATGTCCAATTCACTTCCACTGTTTGAAAATGATGAGCTGAAAAGTTGAACAATAACAACAAAGTTGCAATTTATTGGTGAAATTCATACAAAAATATTTGCATCATCTCTTCGTACATTAACTAAGTTGTATGGGGAATACTGTATTTCATGTGCATTTGAATGGAACCAAAGAGCAATTAAACAACTGAATAATTGCTCAAAATGACTGCCAACTCAGAATAAGAAACATCACAGAAAAAGATGACAAATGGTGTGCCCAAGTTGTCCAAAAACTTCAGATACCTGAACAAAAGGAGCAAATGCTGGCAAATTTGTAATAATAATATTAAATAAACTTTATTTGTAAATCACTTTAAAAAAAAAAGTTTACAAAGTGACAACAGGCAGGAACATAAGACAGCAAAGCACAAGAGCTTAGACACAAAGGAAAAAAGAACAACCGAAAAAGGTCAATTAAAATCAAAGAACATTTAAGACACACAAATGGCAGAATGAAATTGAGAGTGTTTCACAACACATAAAGAATTCCAAAAAGTAGGCACAACAATCCAGGCCCAGTCACCAGACATGGACACAGAGGAGGCCCTGACTCCATGGGGCTGCAGACACACCACACCAAGATAAAGCAACACATAAGAGGCTTAATGACACTCTGGGCTCTAATTTCGTAGACCAGGCGCAAGCGCAGGCGCACCTGCCCTGCGCCGGCCTTCGCCGCGCGGACAGGGTGTGACTGGCGCACTTTGCAAGTTTCCTGCAGTGCTAAAAGAGGCGCACTCAAGGCGCAGAGGGGCGCAGAGGAGCGTGTCCATGCCCACGTCTCTGCCTCTCCGTGCAAATGTCAGAGTAGGAGGAGAACAGACATGAGTGAGTTGAGTGTTGTCTCCACCAATCAAATGAGTGCCTCTCCTCGCCTTTAAATGCGCTGCGGCCGAGGCGCAGCGTCTGATTGGTCTGAATGATCCCCGCTGCTGAAGATGGTCAGAGCTGCTGTCATTCAGCAGCTGGGAGAACAGACTGGCCATCGGGGCGCACATCGGAGTCCCGAAGCGTGTCACCGTGTGGGCCAGCTCCCAGGACAGATGTAATCTGTTCCTTTGTCATTATAGGAGCACAAAATTAAGAGACAGCTACACCGCAGATGGCTTATCCATTTATAATGCTTGTGATCCACCTGCACTCCTGGTTTGTCATCGCCAAATAGCAGAGCCTTTAGTGATACTGTATACTCTCCCGGTGTCTCTGCCTCATCCTCCTTACAATAATTTACTCCATCTTTTTAGATCACGTTAAAAATAAAGACTAAAATAGAGAAATATGGGAAATCACGGGTAAATCCTGAGTGAAATACATTTTTTTCTCTCTTTTTTCTTCGTTGTTTTCTCCCTCTTTTCTTTGAATTTCATGAAATGAGAGAAACCAGATATATATTCAGTATCAGATGTTAAGGCTGTTTATTGTTGACTTGTAAGATGTGCATCAAACTTCCAGCTGCCGTCAGGTTAAGTTTCCATTATGACAAACGGCTTTAATCTGACGTCAGATGTGACGGGACAATTAATAGAGATACAAATGTATATGCTGGTTCAGACGGTTACATTACATAGTGATTGCTGTGATTGTTTATTGCATTAAAATGTGCCTGACACTCTGGAAACCTGCCTCTGAGGCTTTGTTGACGTGTGCGCACATGTGCACCTTTCACCAAATTACAGCTGCGGAGGGTGCGCTCTGCTTTGCACCGAGAATAGACCAGGTTGGAGCTGGCGAGCTTTCAGCGCACTTTCTGCACTGTTTTTGCCACGAAATTGTCACTGCGCCAACATGAATCTGCCGACACCTCCCCCTGGTGCACCGTCAACTCCCCCTGGTGCGCCGTCACACCCATCTCTGCGCATACGGTCTACCAAATTGTCAAATTGGCAGCGCACGGCGGTGCGCCGGACGAAAATAACACTGCGAGGGGTGCGCCAGGCTTGCGCCCCCTGCGCTGTGCCACGAAATTAGAGCCCTCTAAGTGCAAGTGCATCCTGTAGAAAATGTTGACATTTTGAAACAAGTTGAAGAAAACCCACATTTTTTAAGAGAAGTGATTACATGTGATGATACTTGGGTCTTCCAAATTCAAGGCAGTATTGATTGTTTTCATTGACACTGAGGGCCTGATCTACTAAAGGTTTCCATGTATAAAAACACATGCAAACTTGATTGTGCGCAAAGTTGATCTATTGACAGGGTGCACTGAGGGTTGCATCTGTCAAATGAGCAAAAAAGCTTGTGCAGTCCATTTAGCGTGTTTGCCCTCATGAATATGCAGAATACATGCAGAGATTCAGAACGTATAAAGTGCTGGGAGGAGATGTAAATGTAATCATTTAGCAACCGCAATGTGATTTATCAAACCTACAAATGATTGCTCACAGCATTTTTGGGTCTATATTTAGCAGATGAAAAGCAGACACAGCGTTCCGTTCGATTGACTGAATTGTTTGACGAATGACAGAAATATCTGGAGGCTGTCTGTCCATATGATAGACTGGAAAAAGAGGGACTATCCAGTGTGCCATCATACTCATGCAGACACATGCATAGAGTAAACCCTCTCTATTTGCACTGTACATCACAGAGGAGGTCATTTAACTGATGTAAAAAAATAAAAAACGTTCAAAGCCAGAATCCCTCGGTTTGTCTCTCAGAGCTGACTGCATTACTCTCCATGCACTGACAGTTAAGGGGCTCTAATTCGGTAGACCAGCACAGGCGCAGTGCGCCTGCCCTGCACCACGCCGACAGGCTGTGTCCAGCACACTTTGCAAGTTGCGTGGAGAGTATGATGCAGCCAGTTTGTAAAAGGCAAGAGTATGGATGTGGTCTGTGTGTGCGTAGCTGTAAGACTTCTCTTCACATGAACAGATTATTGGTGATGAAGCTGTGTAAGTACAGTTGCAGGAAAAGTATATGAACCCTTTAGGATTACTTGGATTTCTGCTTAAACTGGTCATAAAACATGTTCTGATCTTCATCTAAGTCACATCCCAAGACAAACACAGTCTGCTTAAACTAATACCGCACAAAAATGATACATTTTCATGTTCTGATTTGGCTCAATATGTAAACAGTCACAGTGCAGGGTGGAAAAAGTATGTGAACCCTTGGATTAAATAACTGGTTGACCATCCTTTGGCAGAAATAACCTCAACCAAACATTTACTGTAGTTGTAGATCAGACCTGCACAACGGTCAGGAGGAATTTTCTTCTGACCATTCTTCTGTACGAAACTGTTTCAGTTCAGCAATATTCCTAGGTTGTCTGGTGTGAATGGCTCTTTTTTGTGTGGTATTGGTTTAAGCAGACTGTGTTTGTCTAGTGATGTGACTTAGATGAAGATCAGAACATATTTTATGACCAATTAAAGCAGAAATCCAAGTAATCCCAAACGGCTCACATACTTTTTCATGCAACTGTATGTGAATGCTGTCATTTAGATCATGTTTATATGTAATCAGAAAAGGAAAATTAAAAATGACGGATAGAAATATGGCATGAGGAAAAAGTAACAACCTTGTTCGTCAAAATGACACAATACAAAAAGGTTACCACAAGTGTGTCCATTTGCCTCTAACTCCATGGCTTCAAACTGCATCTTTCATTTACGGCCACCCTGCTCTCCCAAACTCTCCATGGTGACAGCCAGTAGCACACGCAAAATCCTCCTTTAAAGAGTATGATCCACAACACTTTTGAGCCTGTTATTAATTACCCATGCACTCACAGTAGATCACCCGCAACACCCTACACATAGCAGGTGCAATTTTTTAGCCTGCACATGCAATTGAGCACTTGTTATTTTGGATCTTAGTCGATCAGGCCCTAAGGGTATCATCTTGGAGGAGTGGATTCCAGAAGAGTAAACAGCAAATCAACACAATTACAAACAGCTTCAAGAAAACCCCATGTTAAATAAAACTGTATTACAGCATTAGTCTTGCGTTTTGACTAGCCATACCCTGAATAGCTAATACTTGCCCTAATATTTGGTCAGGATCACACCTGCATTTGTGAGCAACGGGTTTAGAGAAAAAAAACCCACTATAAATAGCACAATGTTTCACGCACAGTTAAATATTATCCGGTTATATAAATTAATGCAGCATTTTCCTTTTGGTTTCATTTATTCATTCATTCATTCATTTTCTATACCCCTTTATCTCTTTCGGGGTCAGGGGGGGTCCTGGAGCCTATCCCAGGTGTCATTGGGCGGGAGGAGGGGTACACCCTGAACCAGTCACCAGTCAATAGCAGGGCCACATAGAGAGACAGACAACCATTCACCCTTACACTCAAGTTTTAGGAAACAACAGATGCTGATAATTTTAGCTGGTAATTGTGCCAAGCATATCCCTGAACTATGGTGTATGTTCCTTTTTTCTCCAAATCTCATTTTATAGCCTCGTGCACATTTGGACACCAGATTGCTCCCACTGAAGATCTGAAGACAGTATTTTTTAAAAATGGCAGCAGGAGAAGCAGGACACCATAAACAGCAGCTTGTCTCAGCTGACTGTCTCCAATCTCTTGAGCACCTTACTCACCCAAGCCCTTCTGTCTGCAAGCGTCACATTGGCCACAACTGAGAACCGAGCAACAGCACTTAGGCCTTCTGGCTCCATGAACATGTTTCAAGTGTGGAACAGATGGAAAGGTCTAAGGGGAATGTATCATTACCTCAGCTTGAGCTGCCCGTAGCATGTTGTGCTGCTTCTGCAGGGTGGCATTCACTCGCTCGAAGAACTCCAAACTCTCCTCAGAGATCCTGCCAGGATGAGGAAACAGATTAACAGATTATTTCAATACAGGTGACATGAAACATTTATTTTATCACAAGCAGATACATAATTTCTTATGTTAAAGAGAACCGAGGAGAATTAATCAGATTAGCTTCCAAGCAACTATCTTCTGGTCATGCCCTGGCTGGAAAGTTACTCTACCACTTCAGACTACTGCCGTAAAAAACATGTATTTCCAGTCTTTGATATATTGTTTCATTATATCAAATCTGAATTATTTGGCTGAGAAAGAAAACAGTGTAATTTTGTTGTACAAAAATGTCCATTCACATAAAAAAATATGAAAAGCAACAGGTTTGTTCTGTACCCAGCTATTTAATCAGCATTAAGTCCCTAACGGGCTACTTTTAACTTTAGCACAGAGGTAGCAAAAACAACTAGCCAACTTAAATCACAATACAATAGCCTGTGATACAAAAATAATTAAAACAAATATTTTAAAGACAAAAACTCAATTGCGAATATAAAACTAGAATGGGAGTGACAAAATTATTTTGATTACCCTAAGTTTAATAATACATATTACTTGCTGACATACTACTAGCTAGTAAAAGCAGAAAACATATATAGTGTTTGCAGTGTTACTTTACAAGATGTGGAAGTTTTCTACATTTTGCCTTATTAGCCAAGAAAGTGTTGATCACTTAAACAAGCTATTTGTCTTCACGGCACTATCATTTGGCCTCAGATAAATTAGTCTGATTTGAACTTGTCAGATTATCAAAATGTATTCATCTCTTCACAAATCTATCTATCTATCTATCTATCTATCTATCTATCTATCTATCTATCTATCTATCTATCTATCTATCTATCTATCTATCTATCTATCTATCACTAAGCTACTTGCTAACACAATGTTAGCTAGGGTTGTAATATTTTTTGCAGGATCCTTTAATTGAGAGGAAAGTTGTTTATCTTTCTGATGCAACAACAGCAAAGTATTAGTTTCAAGTGGCTTATATTCAATGTTTGTCTTGTATATACTGCTTTCATTATAATCCATCCCATTTTCAGTTATTTTATCTTTAGCAAGAAGGTGAGAAACAATTCTCCTATGTTCCTGAAGCATAGCATAGCCCTAATACAATAAGAAAGTTAACTGCAAAGCATATATTGCTTTGGGCAATATTATTCATTGTTTTAAAATATGATTAAAGGAACATCATGCCATGCCAACATAAGATTAGCTTGGAGGTGGCTAAACATTAAACTGAATTGCTCAGTTAAAGATACAGAGGAAATGATGTTTGGGTTTAAGCTGAGAGACTGTTAACAAGAAAATGGCAGTCACCTCCTGTTATTCCATCCATCCATCATCCTTTACCTATACTGCTTATCCTGTTTTGGGGCCGGATACTGTCAGCTGACATCGGTCAAGAGACAGGGTACTCCCTGGGCCAGTTGCCAGTGGATCGCAGGGCCACACAGAGAGGCAGACAACCATTCACACACTCACCCACCACAAGTCTAAGCACATTTAAGAGTCACCAGTTAACATGACTGATTAAACAGATTTGTATGTTTGCATGTCTGATACAGGTTTTTGGTCTGTGGTAGCAAGCTGGAGTGCCCAGAGAGAACCCACACATACACAGGGAAATGCAAACTTCACACAGAAAGCCCCAAAGATCAAATGGTTAGAACTTGCGGCGAGGCATACGCACTGGCTGCTGTGGCACTAACGTCTTACTATCCTTATTTTCCAACTTAAAGATGATCTGATCCCTATTTGCCTCCATCATATGCAGGCACAGTAAGTCTCCCTGTTCGGACCAGTTAAATCTTGTGTGCTATACAGCAAAGCAGGGCTCGACCACAGTTAGCAGCAATGCATCGCAAAGCATGTTAATCTACTATGACGAGCTGGGTTGCATGAAAATATGCAAATGATGTTTTCTGCTTCCTCCAGGTGTTAGTGAATCCCACAGCCTCCCTCTGGTCTCAGTTGTCATGGTGATATAGGAATATTCACAGGGGGGAGTAGCTGGCTGAACACCTTGGGAATCCCCACCACCTCTCACCCCCAGCTCTCCAAATCTCTCAGTGGGCATCTTCCTCCCAGCCTGTATGGAAATCAGTGAAGCAGGCAGCAGCTCTGATGTGCACTGTAACAGAGCCGACGGGAACAGCCATGCTGTCTGCCTGTAACTCTTCAGCAAGCCCCCCAGCCCCAACCCGCCTCTCCTTACTTCTTCCTCTTCATCCCCTGTCACATTTTGCAGGAGAGCTGTCCACAGAGGCCCATGTCACGCTTCTTTATTAACGTCATTGCAACGCAGCATGCGTGTTGCAGCCAATCTCAGCCCCCAACTGACTCTCACTATGGTCGGAAGCGAATGGCAAACCCCTAAAGGTATTGACGGGGACTAATGGCAGCCTTACTGGGTTTACAGCAAAATCAAACCTATGGTGCTCAAGATGTGGATGCATGGTTAAAATGTGCCAGTCTCACTGTAATATAACAAAGACTGTTCAAATCAGGGTGACTTCTGAGAAGACATTCAGTACACTCAACCACACCATGCCACAGGTTTTTACAGAAAATGATCAAACTAAGAGTAAAGCTGTGAACAGCATTACTTAAAGGGGCACTTATTCAACTATTTTGCAATAATTGAATAAAAAATGATGCAATATTGGATGACACAGCATGAAATAACAAGGAATGACATTATTTACCGTCATCTGATATGGCACAATAGGATAAAAACTGTGGTACTAGATAAAATGCAACACAAGTCAGTGCAACATACCCTGATATGATGTGATGCAGCTCCATATTTATGATATGGTATGTCACACTACAGCATGACACATTAGGATATGCTATGAATAACATATTACCATATGACACAGTGTAACACGATGTGACATGGCAGAACACAAAGACAAATTGACATGATATACAAGACATGGCACCATGCAAGTTTATGCTACACCAAAATACAGTATAATAAATCAATAAATAATAAATCAATAATAATACAAAGTTTTTAGAGAAGGTAGAATGTAACACAAGTCATTAAAACATAAATACATAGCGGCTTTTCATATACAATGTAGAATGTTAAGTAAGTCATAAAACATAAACACCATTTAGTCACTCAGTTACAGGAACACCGACAGTGTGCATATGTAAACATGCACTGCACTGTAACAGTGAGTAGACAGAGAGTAAGTCAAACAAATGAGCAAAAAAACGTTTAGAAGATGTATACAGTGCATAGTTACAGATCGGTATGCAGCAGATCATTCAGCTAACCATGAGTACAGTTTGTGTTGGTTCTCAGTTATTTTTTCAGATGGGACTTGTGCTGGGCTCTTAAAATGTAGGTGGTATGTTGTTTCAGATTCTATTTCCCCTAACCAACAGCACAGATTGACCAAAGGTGGTGCATCTATGGGGAACCTCACAATCTCCTCATCTCTGAAGGATGTGCCAGTGACAGTTTTTAGTTTGATATATTTCTTTTTGAGGGGGCAGGGCAACTCCATTCAATATTTTATACAAAGACCAGGTGTATTAAAATGTTTTACATTTTCAAAACACAAAAAAATACAATCTGGCCTCAGTGACTGTTAGTGTTGGTCTGATTTGTTTTAAATTTAGCACGTTTTTTTTCATGTTTTTTGAAAGTTAGGGAGGAACCCAGAATAATACCAAGGTACTTACATTCTTTGACCAATATGATTTCTTCTCCTTTCAGAAAGACATTTGGGTGTGTGATCTCTGCAGGCTGGATCGAGAACATCGGACATACTGTTTTCTTTTCTACTGAGCCATTCATTACATACAACAAATTACATACAAAATAAAAGTAGTGCAAGTGCAGAGCCATTTGAGAGTCTGACTGGACACTTCAAGTATAATTATTTGACACTGTTGACCACCACACACCGGTCTGTCAGTTAGATAAGACATCATCTACTTAACAGCTTGA